>OY728147.1:305353068-306553068 GCA_963277665.1 Viscum album
GTTTGAGAAATTTATAAAACACAGAAAAGAGGCACAACAAGGTTCTACATCAAAACAGACCCGATTTTACACAAAAAAACTACTTGAAAATTAACTGCACAATAAGACCATATCAAACAAGACTTCAAATGTCAACCGCATTCCAAGAAACTAACCATAAGGTTGCAAAAAAATATTTAACATATATATGAAGCTCTAAAAACATAGAATTAAGGTTACTTTAATTAAAAAGGGCAAGTGCAAGGGGATTCCTACCTCGAGATCAAAGTGCAACGACAATGCAACTTCGAAAACAAGGCACGATGACGATGCTCACTCAGAATCACTCTGCATGGATTCTAAAAACTCAAACCTACCAAGAAAAACCACCAATAAACAAAAAAAAACTTAAAGAAACAAAACTTTTATCACAAACAAAAAGTATTATCAGAAAGGAGGCTATCGGTGGTGCACCAGTGGGGCTGGTCGAAGAAGGAGCCTAGGGCGGCGACAGGGAGAAGGAGGCAGGGGTCAACACCAGAAAACAATGCAGTAGGGGTATCAAATCAGTAGGACAACACATTAGAGGGGTCTCGCTGATAGGAGGAGGCAACTTTGAAAAGGATCACGCCGAAAAAAAGGGAGGTCACACCAAAGGGGGTTGCTGGCCGGAGGGCAGGGAGTCAGCCAGGGGTGTTAGTGCTGGAGAGAGGCCTCGTCGAAGGTGGGGTCCTAGGCTGGGGGTGATGTTAACCGAGAAGGGGGTCTAAGGGGGGATTCACTGATGGAAGTAGGAGTCTAGGGGGTCGGTCGGTCGGAGTTGGGCGAAGGAGGCCGGTCCGGGGGTTCGCGGCCGGAGGTGGGTGCTGTTGGGTGGAGCGCGCGGGGGGTTGCTGCGTGGGGCAATGGGGCTGTTGCAAGGAGGTCGAGGGGTCGGCTACATGTCATGAAATGGGGAGGGCATTCGGAAGTCCTGCAGCCGGTGAGCAATAGGAAGGGAGGAGGTCGGCGGCTTGGCCAGCTCGAGCGCAGCAAGGGGAAGCTGCGGGTTGGTTAACACCGCAAACAGACTAGGAAAGGGGGCACGCCACTGGAGAGCTGAGGGATACTATTAGTAAGGAGTGCATTGGCCCTGCTCGCACCACACACTAGGAATAAAGGGGAAGTAGGGGGAAATCGATGCAAAGGGTGGCGGCTGGGTGCAAGGGCCGCGCACATAAAAAAATGGGGGTGAACAATAAACCCTAAAAAAAGAAATAAAAAAACTAAATCTGAAATAAAATAAAAATGAAAACTAACTATAAATTTAATATAATAATAATAATAATAATAATAATATTATTATTATTATTATTACTACTACTACTACTAATAATAATATTATTATTACTAATAATAATAAGAATAAGAATAATAATAATGATATTAATAAAAATAATAATAACCTTAATTATAAAATAAAAATAATAAATGTATTCATATCATTTTAACAATAATAAAATTAACAGTTTTAGTTTTCATTTAAAATAAAAATATTAAAATTCTTAATAACCATAAAAAGTTTAAATGAAGTAATAAATTAACATTTATTTATCCATTTTAATTCTTCAAAGACGAAAAGGCCACGCAGTTGCCTGGGCGAAGCCGTGCAGCGTCGCGCTCTGCCTGTGCGTCCAACGATGTCAAACCCAAGACACAGACTTTTTATAAAAAACTTAGAAATTTCATTCGGGACTCACCCCAGACCCCATAAAAAAATTAAAGGTAGAAAAATAATTAAAATAAAATAAATGCATTGGTCGGGGTATGACAGTTCTCCCCACCATAACACTTTCCACCCCCAAAAAGCCACGACACTATCCAGTCGATCGATCAACACCTTAGGATTCTACACAAAAACTATCCAACCTATTATCTCAAGGACATTCCATTGACCACCAACAAGACCCAACCTTATTGCCCGAAATAAATCACCAACAGAGGGTAGGCCTGACTGGAATCCCCACCATAAGAACTCAACTAGCATCCGATAACGACTTAAGAGAAAATCCAAAGAGACAGTGGGTCTACCCACCATAAATAACCAACCTACAAGTGACCAAATGGAAAACCCAACTTAGACCTGAACCAGGCCTTACTCAAGCTAAAAGAAGAACATAAAGAACATTTAAACCACTCACTCCCATCCAAAAAGGGATAAGAGCTGGACCGAAAACTCTGTATGAACCAAAAAACCTCACCCCATGGGTGGGGAGGGAGGGACCAAGGATTGGATTAATGAAACCATGACGGACAACTACTCATGACCCATCACTTCAGGATGTATACAAACCAAAGCTCCAACTATTTCACATGGGTGGTCCATACAAGGCCACTGATCGGAAACTCGAATCCAAAAGACATAATTACTGACATTACGCGAGGGATAAGTCCATCACTCTCTTTAAGACAAGAGGAGAATTAAAAAGACAGAGAAAGCACAATAGAAAAACTAAAACTGCCTCAACACATGACAGAGGCACAACCTTAACCAAACTCCTTAAAATTCCCCTAGGGTTCCTAACTACGCACCGACTTCAATCTGAGGCCTTTTGGCTGGAGATCTGATGGATGATGTGTCTCCTGCATCGCAGTCAGGTTCTAATAATCCTAATAAGAAACAAACATTTTTTTGATTTGACAAAAGAAGATACATGATTTCAAAATGAAAGCCACACTGGCATTGAAAACTGGAGTTCATCAAAATACCCACGACATTCCCATATATTTCAAAACCCTAAATACCATTAGTACACTGCAATGATAAGATATACCTTACACTGAAGGAAACATACGCATGAAACTTTAAACAAAAACCCAACAACACATCACTTTTGAGAACTTCCTCCGTGACGTTTTCTAGCAATGCCTTTACAGAATCATTGTAAGTGACCCAAACGTCCAAAAGAATGATAGGGATTAAGAGTAATTGGGCACGACAGCTTCTTATGACCCAACTTTACACACTGATAACAAATGAGGATCTCTCACTCCGAAGAGGTTGATGAACGATCCCAAGGCCTTTTGATTCCATGAGTTGCTCCGTCCACTTTCAATTGCTTACTCATCTCCTTTCCAGAATCTTCACCACTACTCCTAAGAATTGAAGGAGTAAGGACTACTTCAAGTACTCCTTCCATCATAGATTCGACATGAAATTCTTGTCTCGCCACATCAATAGAATAATTTAGGTTGGACGCTGACACCTTCGACTGTAGATCGGGGCGGAGAACCACCTCGAAGCATCGAGCCTTCATGGAGTCATCAGTGGCATACCCTGAATCATAAGGGATGAGCTCCACAAAGCACTGGAAATATTCCAACATGGATCTATTGCCCTACTACAGATAACACATCTCCATCCTCTTTCTCACCCTTTATTATTCAGAGAAATACTGACGAATGAACAAATCCTTGAAGAAATCCCATGTAAGCTCTTTAAGGGGCTTGTTCTGAGACACTAACTTCCACCACATCCATGGTGAACCCTTGAGCATGAAGGTTGCAAACTTGACCTTCAACGACTTGGGAAAATCAATGAGGTTAAAGTCTCTTTCAATCTTCCGCATCCACTCCTCTACTATGGAAGGTTTTTCTTGACCATAAAAGAGAGGTGGATATAGCTTCTGAAACTCAAGCATAAAATCCTTAGGTTGATCAACCACACTACGATCACCCATTGAAACTTCAAGGGGATAACCGCTAGACAAGAAAAGTCAAGAACGCAATCAAGGCCAACTCAATAAATAAAACCCTCAAAATCAAACACCTCATAGGTGACAAGATCTAAACACAAGAAGACAAGCTACAATAATATCAAAAATTTCCTTTAGAAAACATCTTTAATTTAAAACCATCTTGGGGGGTTAAACCCTTGCCATTGGTATTATTTAGAGTCTCAATCACATGCATGTTTCCATGCCACCCTGGGCATCCATCCGCCATACCAGATATTCATTCATACTTCAATATACCATTATGCATGTGAGAAACCCTAGGAATACCAAGGACAAAACAAAACAACTTCATTTTCCAAAAACAAATCATTCATCCCATTTTTTTGAACATTCTACAAATTAAACTTGTAATTTCAAACAACCATTTTTCAAAACCAATTTTTTTGATACAAAAACTTCCAGAAGTTAAAGGAAACCCAAAACAACTCAAACAGGGAACTAGTGTTAGTGGTTGACTTGACCATATGGTTGGAAGCCATATGCCAAACACATCACCAACACATAGAAACTTTTTGGACCATTCACCTAGCTCCACATGGATTTCCAGGACATGCAGTTCATGAGGACTATTATTACAAATCCCTTTGTCGTATCCCAATTACAAAACATTCTATAAAAACCCAAAGAAACTAATTAAACCAGAATTCCCATGGAAACCTGGGGATCAGAACAAGAAAGAGTTCATGACTCTCTTCCCGCACCTACCCATCGAGTCCCGAAAATCCTACTCTATCTACCTTGACATAACAAATAACAAAGGGTGCTCTAAAAAGTGAGGTCTTCTAAGATACGACCTCCTTTGATACCATTTTTTCATGAACCAATTCGGGTCAATCCTAAACCGATCACCCGAGACGATCCACAGCAAGGCCCGAGAGGCATTCTCGATCCTCCCAGGCTAACGAAAAGCGCTAGGGCATCGACAGAGACGATGTGAATGATTTCTACCAATAAAAATAAAAAAAAATCTGAGTAAAAGATAAAGAGCAGCACAGAAGAAATAAACCAAACACACAACTAAACAATAACTGAAGAAGATAAAAATAACCAAACTTGATGTCCGAACTAACTCCGAGTGACCCCACGAGTCACTCCTCGACTCAACGATCAAGCGCCAACCAAGGCGAGCACACCCAAGCTGGAGCCTGCATAAACACTTAAAATAGAAAATAACTATAGGCGTGAGTATTAAAACTCAGTAGGCTAGCCCGATATCTATTCCAAATGAACTACCTTTAAAAAAAAATAAGAAACATCAATTCTAAGTTTGAACTACAATATATTAAAGAATGCATTTCTACAATTTTTACTTGAAAACAAAGTACAAATCATTGCCCCTAATCATTTGAAGAACCATAACAAAAGAGTTTGAAACACATTTTCTTTTGAAAAACATTTTCATAGGAGTTAGGAATCCAAAATGTTACTTTTCATGAAAAACACCACGCAAGGTTACCAAGGCATATATAAAAAGGGAAATGTAAATAGGTATGAAAATATCTCAGCAATAGTTCAATAGCTAAGAACCACTAGACAGAGGTGAATCCGAGAGATCGAGAATAATCCGAATGACACTAATACCTGCGACCCCATCTATAGTAGCATGCCACACACGATGAAATCTAACGCTCCAAAATGCTCGACCATCCTTTCTTAGGAAGATTGAGGGAAAATACCATTGCAATAAACACAAACATAACCGCCTACTATGGGCCACTGGTCAGTACCATAACCTACCAGTGCAGTACTCATCTCAGACAATTCTCTTAATATGTTAGGTTCCTATGTCGCAAGTATAAAAAGAGGTGATTCAGTAGATGCTGCCAAGAATCAAATCACAATCTATATTTAAAAAAATAATTTACAGCAAGAATCACTCCAAGTCTCCCCAAGGACGACTCTCATGCCTTAAAGTCAAGAGGCACCAAGGGTTCCCAACTGAGTGAACCGTATAATGGAACTCGAGGATTCCATACCGTGGACATCCCAACCATCCCATGTCAAAGAGGCACGAGGAAAATCCACGGGGGTTTTGTGACAAACACTTTACATCATTTTTTTTCCAAGTGACCAAACGGGCCCTTAAACACTATTTATAAAACCAACTTTTATCAAAAGTGAAATTTCCACATTTCCAAAAGAGGTGTAAACACATCATTTATCACATCCAAAAATTGATAAAACTCTTTTTAATATAGTTAGATTACACACTCAAGACCCAATTTTTTTTAATAAAGTGCCAAAACATGATATAACAGAACACACACTTTTTAAAACCCAAACAATTTATTTTACATTACACTTTACTCCTAAAAGTCAAACGGGCATTTTTTATATATAAAAAAAGACACAAGGCATGAAATATTTACCAAAACAATTTCTATTTAATATAAAAAAAAGTATAGAAACCAATTGCGTGCCTTAATTATATTTAAATTGTTAAACAATGTTTTAACATTACAGGCCATCTGCGTAAAACACCCAGTGCTCACAAATCTACAAAACATACCACACGTTAAAATCAATTTTTAAAATAATACGCACCCAGAAACAATCTCTTTTATAATTCGAACTACCAAAATAATTTAATAAATGTTTTATAAATTTATAAAACACCGAAAAGAGGCGCAACAAGGTTCTACATCAAAACACACCTGATTTTACACAAAAACACTACTTTAAAATTAACTACACAATATAAACATATCAAACAAGACTTCAAACGTCAAATGCATGCCAAACAACTAACCAGAAGGTTGAAAAAAAATAATTTAAGATATATACGAAGTGTAAAAAACATATAATTAAAGTTACTTAAATTAAAAAGGGCAAGTTCAAGGGGATTCCTACCTCGAGATCAAAGTGAGACGACAATGCAAGTTCGGAAACAAGACGTGACAATGACGCTCACTCAGAATCACTCCGCATGGGTTATAAAATCTCAAACCTACCAATAAAAAACACTAATCAACAAACCAACCCTTAAAAAAACAAATCCTCTATTACAAACAAAAATAATTAGCAAAAATGAGGCTCTGGTGGTGCGTCGGTGGGGCTGGTCAGAGCAGGAGGCTAGGGCAGCAGTAGGGAGAAGGAGGCAGGGTTCGGTGTCAGAAAACAATGCAGTAAGGTTATCATGCCGGTAGGACAATGAATTGGAGTGGTCACATTTATAGGAGGAGGTGGAATTATAAATAATCATGCCAGAAAAAAAAGGGAGGTCGCACCAAAGGGGATGTTGGCCAGAGGATAGGGGAGTTGGCCAAGGGTGTTGGTGCTGGAAAGAGGCCTCGCCAAAGGTGGGGTCCTTGGCTGGGGGTGTTGCACACTGAGAAGGGGGTACGAGGGAAGATTCTCAAATGGAAGTAGAAGGCCGGGGGTTCGGTCGGCTGAAGCGGGGTGAAGGAGGCTGGTCGGGGGGTTCGCAGCCGGAGGCAGGTGCTGCTGGGTGGAGTGCATAGGGGGTTGTTGTGCGGGGTGACGGGGTTGCTGCAAGGAGGTTGAGGGGCCAGCTGCGCAACATGCAACTGGGAGGGTGGCCAAAAGTCCTGTAGCCGGTGCATGATAGAAAGGGTGGAGGTCGTTGGCTTGGCCAGCTCGTGCGCAGCAAGCAGAAGCTGCGGGTTGGTTCACGCCGCAAACGGACCAAGAAAGGGGGGCGCACCACTGGAGAGTTGAGGGATGCTACCGGGAAGGAGGGCGCTGGCCGTGCTCGCGCCGCACACCAAGAAGAAAGGGGAATCAGGGGGAATCCGATGCAGAGGGTGGTGGCTGGGTGCAAGGGCTACGCGTAGAGAAAAAAACGGGGGTGCCTAGCAAACCCTTAAAAAAATAAAAATAAATCTGAAATAATATAAAAATGAAAACTAATTATAAATTTAATATAGTAATAATAATAACAATATTACTAATAATAATTATAAGTAGAATAATAATTATATTAATAAAAATAATAATAACCTTAATGATAAAATAAAAATAATAAATGTATTCATATCATTTTAATAATTATAAAATTAACAATTTTAGTTTTCATTTAAAATAAAAATATTAAAATTCTTAATAACCATAAAAATTTTAAATGAAGCAATAAATTAACATTTATTTATCCATTTTAATTCTTCAAAGATGAAAAGGCCACACATTTGCTTGGGCGAAGCCGCGTGGCGTCGCACTTTGCCCGTGCGTCCAACGACGTTGAACCCAAGACATGCACTTTTTATCAAAAAATCGTAAATTTCATCCGAGACTCACCCCAGACCCCAACAAAAATATTTAAAGTCAGAAAAATAATTAAAATAAAATAAATACATAGGTCGGGGTGTGACATGTTACAATTACTGTATTGATAATGAACATGAATGTTGGATAAATTATCTATTTCGAGGATAAATTGAAGTTCTGCTGGTTATCTTTTAATTTTATTTTTCACTTTATCATTTCGATGCGTTCAGTATTGATCGGCGAGATCAATACCGAATTCATTCAATTGCTTGTACCAACAGAACTTAATTTCAAAATTTCACAATCAATTAGCGAGATTTATCATTGAAACATCTTTCAAAAGATAATAAATTCATAATACTTCAGGACTTATGGTGAGTTCATCCTATTTTCATTTACAAATAATGTCTATCATAGTTGATTTATTTTAGAGTGGAGAACTCTGAACTTTATCAACCTGTTCGACTTAACTCCTGGCGAGGGAAGTAAGTCATTATCTTTAAATGGTGGTATAATACAACAAATTTTAAGTGAATTAGAATACTTTTAAAACTAGTAGAATGAAGATTTTTCCTTGAGCATTACATTTTGGTAGTTCACTTATCAACATTATATATTTTTGTTGTTTACTATTTTCAATTTATTTTCCTTTTCATCTTAGTCTAGATAAAAAATTAAAAAATGTTGAGTTACTTTACTGCATTATAAAAGTATAAAAATAATTAAAAAAATATAAAACGTAAAAAAAATAGAAAATCTACTCCACCGCTGAAAACAATGGGGTCTTTTGAAGAGTTTTAGAAAAGTTTTGCTCAAAATTTCCTTCTCTGTGGGTTTGAACCTACTTGCCACATATACAGTAGTTAGTAGGATTATAAATTTTATACTTTGACTGACTTTAACGAAGGTCAACATCAAGTTTTTTGTGCCGTTTCTGGGGAAGGCACTAGCCATTACATTTCTTTAAAAAAATCTTTAAAAAAATCACATATAAAAAAAACTCAAAAAAATAATTTTTTTGAAAACTCTTAAAAGATTAAATTCTATCAACTTCCATGTGTTACTATAATTCTATTCTTGTTTGTGATGAATTTCAATTTTTATCACTTATTGCATGAACACTAGGTCTACTGCTTTTAGATCAGATCCCCTAAACCCTAAATTAGATAAACACTTAACTGCTCTAAGAAATAAAAACAAATTTGAAATGGAAAATCTAGATGAGGGAGTTCCTACACCTAAAAACTTTCAAAATCAAACATAAATCTTAAATGAAGTTGAAAGACCTAGGATGAGGGAGTTCCAACTTCCTCAAGTTTCAAGCAATTTATCTTCTATTAGGTTATCTCCTAGAGCCCAAAACTATGAGCTAAAATAGTCACACATTTCACTACTGCCTTCATTTAATGGATTGTCTAATGAGGAATCTCTAGCCTTAATTAGAGATTTATACAACACTGTGCAGTAGTTACCTCTTCTAGGACTTATAGAGAATGAGCTAATAATGAGAGTCTTTCCCTTTTTCCTAAAAGGGAATGCTAGGAATTGGTTTTTAAGCCTATATGAGAACATTTTTGAGAACTGGGATCAAGTCTACAATTATTTCATTATGAAATTTTATCTCCAAAGACTTAAGGGGGAACTTAGAACAAAAATCACTGGTTTTTATCAAGAGGATGGAGAATATTTTCAAAAATATTGGGATAGATTTAGGGACCTTATTAGGTAGTGTCCCCACCATCAACTCCCATCTCACCTTCTCATGGACACCTTCTATGAAGGGATGTCATCTTCTAGACAGAATCTAGTTCATCAAGATGCTAGGGGTAACTACACTGACAAGATAGATGAATATTTGAGACATATTTTTAATAATCTTTCCTTGAATTCACAACATAAAAATTCAAGAAGGAAAATATTCAATAGAAATGTTAACCCAAACACTGGTTCAATGAATGAAACTCAAACACAACTGGCTGAAATCACCAACCAACTTCAATCTTTAATGAACCAAAACTCTAAGCAAACTGTTAACCAACTTGGATATCAAAACACCAATCAATCTTTAAGAGAACAATGTTCACAATGTGGAATGTTTGGTAATACTATTTTTTTCTTAACTTTGATATGCCTTCCCAACAACAAGAAAACTCAAAATTTGTTAACTATGGTCCTAGAATGCCTCATAAAGAAGATCCATTTTCAAACAATTATAATCAAGGCTATAGGAACCATCCAAATCTATCCTGGAAGGATCAAGGCCTAATTAAACAATCCACTACCCCTAATTACTCTAACCAACCAAGACCAAACTTTCAAAATCAACAAATGGGTGAGTCTTTAAATGCACAAGGAACCAATGATAATCAAATGTCTTTTAAGCTTGATTTAATCTTGAAAAAAATTAACTCTCAAGAGGAAAGATACATGACTCAGCTAAACAAAAATAAAAATAAATATGGGTCAGATAAAATGAAAAATGATGTGAGAATGCAGAACATGGAAACACAGCTAGGGAAACTTGCTAGAGATTTTTCATCTAGGGAAAAAGGCAGACTTACAAGCACAACTGAACTTAACCCTAGAGAGAATTCCATGGTGGTAGTAACTAGAAGTGGGCTGAATACTCAAACTATTGCTGAAAAAGACCTTTAAAATGACAAAAAATGAAAATTTTCTTGATTATGGTAACAAAAATATACTTCGTTCACATGCTATAAATTCACAGAAAAGTCTTGAAAATGATCAAAATATAAGTTTGTATCCTTAACCACAAGCTGATTTTTTTTCTGAAAATCAAAAGAATAAAGGAAAAGAAAAAGTTGTTGAATAGGTGAGGGATACACCAACTATCCTTAAAAAAATTTCCCCACCCATCCCTTTCCTTGAGAATCTGAAATCTCAAAGTGACACCAAGGATGAACTTCTTCAGTTCCTTGGTCTCCTTTCCAAACTTCAAGTAAACATTCATTTCATTCAAGCCTTAATTCAAATTCCATATTACTTTAAATCTCTCAAAAAAATTGTTTCTAACAAAAATACCCTTGAATAATTTTCTACCTACAGCTTCACCAAAGAGTGTAGTGTTGTACTCCAAAATAAAATCTCACCTAAATTGAAAGACCCGGATAGTTTTTTTATTCCTTGCACCCTAAAAAATTCTGATCAGCTCAACTATTTGTGTGATTTAGGTGCTATTATTAACTTTCTACCATACTCACTATTTCGAAAGAGTGGGTTGGGTGATCTTCAACCCATCACAGTCATATTGTAGTTGGCTGATAGATCTTTCACTCATCCTGTGGGGAGGGTAGATGACTTATTAGTTGGGGTAGGAAAACTGTTTCTGCCTGTAGACTTTCTAGCCTTAGACATGGAGTGTGATCAAGAGGTGACCATCATCTTGGGTAGGCCCTTCTTGGCCACATGTGGTTCTGTTATTGATGTGTCTAAGGTTTAGATTATTTTTAAAATTGGATAACAACAATAATAATTCAATGTGTTTAAAAATGTCAAAGGACTAACCTTTTTTGAAAACTATTCAATAGTAGAGTCCTTAGAGGCTGAAAAATCAACTTAAAACTCTGAAGAATATGAAAATCAATAATTTATTTAATAAAATCATTTGGAATTTGAAAATCATGACTTACATGCTTCACAAATTGAAAATTTTACTCAAACACTGAATCTGGAAAATTTTCCAGAACTGGACAACTATCCAGTTTCTACTGTAGAAGAGTCATCTATTTCTGAACTTAAGAGATTTTTGAACGAATTTTAAGGTGTTTCTTTTAACACTAACCTTTATGATAACTTTGATGAATTTTAGGGAAAAATTATAAGACAACTTGATGATTCTACTTTGATTAATTTGTTAAATTATGACCTGGAATGTCTGGATAGTATGCTGCCCACTTTGGACAACAACACTATTAATTCTAAATCTGAGCTAGAAATTGAAAATCTTTCACCATTTAATACTTCTTACAAGAGATATTTTGAAGATCTTGGATCTACCAGGCCTAAGATTCTTCCTTCTAGTGTAGAACCACCCACTCTTGAACTAAAACCAATCCCTGCTCATTTGAAATATTCATTTTTGGGTGAGAATTCCACTTTTCCTGTCATAATTTCTTCTGAACTTAATGAAAATCAAGAAAAAAGACTATTGAGTGTGTTAAAAAAGTTTAAATATTCCATAGGCTGGACCATATCTGATATCAAGGGTATTAGTCCCTCATTATGCATGCATAAAATACCTATAGAGCATGACTATAAGCCTAGGTTAGAGTGTCAAAGAAGATTGAATCCAAACATGAAAGAATTTGTGAGAGAGGAAGTGATTAAGTTGCTGGACACTAGAATTATATATCCCATTTCTGATATTTCTTGGGTCATCTCTATCCAGGTTGTTCCCAAGAAGGGAGGTTTCACTGTAGTCAAAAATGAAAAAATGAAGAAATCTAAGTTAGGAAAGCCACTAAATGGAGATTCTGTATAGATTATAGTAAGCTTAATGAAACCACTAGAAAGGATCATTTTCCAATGCCCTTCCTTGATCAAATTCTATAGCGGATTTCTAAAAATAAAATTTTCTATTTCCTGGATGGGTATTCTGGTTACAACTAGATTCCTATTGCTCTAAAGGATCAGGAAAAGACCACTTTCACATGACCCTTTGGGAAATTTGCCTATAGACGGATTCCCTTTGGGTTGTGTGGAGCTCCAGCCACCTTTCAAAGGTTCATGATGGATATCTTTTCAGATACGATTGAAAGAATTATTGAAGTTTTCATGGATGAATTTTACATTGTGGGAATTAATTTTGATACATGTCTTGGAAATATTGAGTTAATTTTGGAAAGATGTATTGAAACCAACCTTGTTCTTAATTGGGAGAAGTGTCAATTCATGGTCATATAAGGTATTGTTCTTGGTCATAAGGTGTCTAAGAGAGGTTTGGAAGTTGACACATCTAAGATAGAAGTCATTCAAAAACTCCCACCTCCTGAAAATGTAAAATGTGTTAGAAGTTTTCTAGGGAATGTCGGTTTCTACCAGAGGTTTATAAAAGACTTTTCCAAAATAACTAAGCCCTTGTGTTCTCTGCTTGTTAAGGATTCACCTTTTAGTTTTGATGAAAACTGTTTGAAATCATTTAATTTGCTTTAAGAGAAACTCACTACATCACCCATCATAACTGCACCTGATTGGAAATTACCTTTTAAACTTATGTGTGATGATAGTGACATGGTTGTAGGTGTTTTCCTTGGAAAAAGGAAAGATAGGAAGTTACAACTGGTGTATTATGCTAGCATATTTCTAGATGAGGCCCAAAATAATTATACCACCACTGAAAAGAAATTTTTAGCTGCTGTGTTTTCTCTAGAGAAGTTTAGACAGTATCTCTTAGGCTCAAAAGTCATTATTTTCACTAATCATTCAGCCTTAAAGTATTTGTTTTCTAAGAAAGAAACTAAATCCAGGCTGATTAGATGGATTCTGTTGCTACAAGAGTTTGATTTAGAGATTAGGGATAAGTAGGGAGCTGAAAATCTAGTTGCTGACCACCTATATAGGCTTCCTCGTACTCAATCTGAAGATTCTAGGGAAATAAACTCTTCTTTTCCTGATGAAAAACTGATCACTATGTCAATTAGGCAATCTTCATGGTATGCAGGTTTTTTCAACTTCCTCACAGCAGGTGTTTTTCCCAAAAATATTTCCAATAACCAAAGGAAGAAATTCATTTATGATCTTAAATTATATCTATGGGATGATCCTATGCTATTTAAGAGATGTGATGATTATATTCCGAGGAGTTGTGTGCCCGAGGAAGATATGTTGTCTATCTTAGAGAGTTGTCACTTCTCACCTTGGGGAGGTCACTATGGTGGTGAAAGGACTGCTCAAAAAGTCTTACAATATGGTTTTTATTGGCCTACTCTTTTTAAGGATGCTAGGATCTTTGTAGTTGGCTGTGAAAAGTGTCAGAGGTCAGGAAATGTTGGTAGGATGCAGGAGTTACCCCAAAAATGAATTCTAGAAGTAGAGATTTTTTAAGTATGGGGTTTATATTTCATGGGTCCATCTACATCTTCTCATGGGAATGAGAACATACTTATTGCTGTAGATTATGTGTCAAAATGGGTTGAGGCAGTGACACTGCCCAATAACCAAGCCAACTCTGTAATAAATTTTTTTAAGAAGAACATCTTTTCAAGATACGGAGTTCCAAAATCCTTTATCACTGATAATAGAACACACTTTAAGAACTAAAAATTTAAAGATTTGATGGAAAAATATGGTTGTGTTCATAAAAATGAAACTCCTTATCATCCACAGTCTAGTGGATAGGTGGAAATTTCAAATAGGGAACTGAAATAGATACTTGAGAAAACTGTGTCAAATTCTAGGAAGGACTGGTCTCTTAAATTGGATGAAGCTTTATGGGCATATAGAACTACTTTCAAGACCCCAATAGGTATGTCTCCTTATAGGCTATTGTTTGGGAAATTCTTTATTTTACCTATAGAGTTACAACATAAGTCTTATTGGGCAGTTAAGGCTCTCAACTATGATTTTAAGAGTGCTGGTGAGAGGAGATTACTTGAGTTGAGTGAGTTGGATGAAATTATGAGAGAGATTTATGATAATTCAAGAATATATAAAGAGAGAACTAAAATCTTTCATGATTCTATCATTCAAACCAAAGAATTTAAACTTGGAAAGAAGGTCCTCCTCTTTAACTCTAGACTTAAAATCTTTCCTAGAAAACATAAGTCCAAGTGGTCTGGACCTTTTACTGTTTTTGAGAGTGCTTAAGAATGGAGCTGTTGAAATTTTAGGTGAAGAAAACAAACCCATGTTGGTTAATGGGCATAGAGTGAAACTTTATTTTGAGGTATAGACGAAGGGCTTGGCTGCCTTCACTGTGTTTAAAAACTGATCTTAAATAAAGTCTGGATGATGACTTTAAAACATAGCACTACATGGGAGGAAACCCATGGTTCTTTCTATCTTTTCTTTATTTTATTTTAACCTTGAATAAAGTGCTACTTCTATGCTCTATTTTTGTGAAATTCCTGTTATTTCTTGCTCTTGGTTTACTTGCTCTATTTTAGAGTTATCAAGAAGCTGCTGTTTTGTCATTTAAGGAGTGAAATTTCCTTTTTGAAGCTTTAATGATAAACTGTAATTCAGGGAAGTACTCTTTTCTTTAGTTTTCAATCATTTTTCTGCTCCTTGTTTTCCTTAATAAAATTTATTTCAATTCACAATTATTACTATCGGTGAGTCATTTACTCACCGATGCACATGAGCCATTGATACACTGTTGTGGGTGACTTGTTAGTGCTGGTGTCAGTGATTAATTGATTGTATTTTTGGTGATACAATGATTGTTATTTTAAAAACTCTGCTTGAATTAGAAAATTCTTCTATATGTTTGCTGGGGAATCTTCTGCATGTCTTGCATATTAATAAAATTTACTACATGTCACTTTGTTTTAAAAAAAATTCTGCATGTTCCTCTTGCTTAAATTTCAATTTCATTGATATATCAAAATCACCCACTGCTTGAATTTATGTGGGGGGGGGGTACATGGAGGCTGAGAAACTTTGTATTGAATCTACTTTAGGTTGGGGTGTTTAGCATTCATTCTTCTTATCTATTGAACATATTATTGAACTCAATCTATTAAAATTCGTACACCCGGTACACTATGCACCCACAAGTTACATGCCATGTTTGTACTTTAATGGATAATTTTATTCGCTAGACTTAAATGATAATGTATGTACTAGCTAATGAACCTGCTGTAAATTAAAATTTGTGGAAAACAATATTTTTGAACTTCTAAGAGACCATTTTATACATGTCATCAATATATTAAATTAAAAAACCTATTTTGAACTATAATTTCCACAATTGTTCTTCTCCCATTTGGAATTCAACTTTGGGGACAAAGTTTGGTTTTAAGTGTGGGGGAGGAGGTCAATTCTTGAATATGTTGAACTATGCTTAATTGAAATCCCATCAATTCCCACTACAACTTCAAACTTTTTATAAAAAATGGGTAAATTTTTTCAAGAATTTTCAAAATTCTTTTAATGATTTTAGGCTTGCTTCTTTATTCAATTGGGTCTTGCCAAAGTATGTTGCCTGATTAGTAGTTGAGAGTTGTTGAGAATCTAAAATTAATGTGGGTGGATGATTACTGAGTGAGTATACTTAGTGATTTAATGGAGATTTTGGTTTAGGGACTACTTTTGAGAGTGATATGAGTAACTTGTCTGTGGAGTTATGATCATAACCCTTGGAACTGGGTGATTGATCCTGATCCTAGGGGCCTCATTCATCTTTTAATTATAAAAATTAATTACCTTACTGAGTCAATGTAAATGGTTTTCATAAAAATCTTTTGAAACTGGAGTGGTTTGGGCATCTGGGATCCCACAGTGAGTCTCTGAGACCTTAGATGCTGGGTGTGTTTCTGTTTACTATAAGCCCTCTTTACACCTTGAATAAGTGCATTGCACAGTGTTTAGCACATGATACATGGCTTGGGAAAAATAAAATAAAATGTCTAGGGTCAAGAACAAGTTCATTAAGGTGAGGGGAATGATGAACTTCATATGAAGAAGGGTTCATTTGGTTTATATATAAGTCATTTAGGTTGTATCATTAAGGTGATTTACAAAAAATAATTATTATTTTTGGAACTTAGGAAAGAGTCATTATACAAAGTTTCTACTATTATGTTCTTAACTCCACTAAATTTTAACCTTTTGTCACTCTTGAAGTTAGCTTTTAAGCTTGGCTTGGATTGGATCATTAAGTAGATTCACATATGAGGCAGTACACTTTCATTGATAGTTGGTTCATTGTGTTTTTTCTTACCAATAAGAATTCACTCGAGGAAATAATTGATTTGAAAATATCTTTTCAAAATCCTATTTTCATGTTTTTGTCCTCTATTCTTAAGTGCTAGACATGTTACAGTTTGAGCTGAATCATTAATACTACCTTTGTTTTTCAAAGATAACAAAACATGAGATTGTTTGAGGATAAACAATGCTCAAGTGTGGGGGATTTTGATGTGGCCTTGTTTTACACAGTTTTCCACATCATTTTTCTGATCAATTCAACACTCTCAGAATTGAAACTTAGATTGAGGTCTTTCACCAAAGCCATCGGATCTGAAAACCCCTATTTTCACTACATGAGGAGGTCACCGAAGGATCTTGTGCCACTAGTGCAAGCCGGAAGGTCGTTGTGAGTAAAAGTTCGACTGAAGCTGAGGAAGATGAGGTCTGTCAACCGCAAGATCACTGGTTGAATCCATCACATGCCAGAATAGATCTGCACTGAAGTCCGAACACCGTTGAGCATCTGGACCTGCACATTGCCCTACCACCGTGTTGGATGTAGCTGAGGTGAAGCTGGCGTTATGAGGATGTTTGAGCCAAGCTGAGGGAGAACCGATGCCGAGCCGCACAAGGCCACCACTTTGAAGGGGAGGTGGAGCTGCTGCGCCGATTTCCCCATGTGCCAAAGAAGAAGAAATGGAACCGCCACTGCTGAGCCGCCGATGTTCGCTGCTTGCGAGCAGGAATCCACCACCTTGGGAGGAAGTCGGGCTGCTAAAGGAACCCGCTGGATTGTGGAGGAGGGCTATGCACTGTAGATCTGGCCCACATCCCATCGCCACACTAGGGGAGTCCGCTGTCCCCGTAACTGTGGAGAACCCGGTGCTGCGCCGCTGTTTGAAGCTGCCGGGTTGGATTGCAACGCCGCACAAGACCCCCGAGAATTGGGGGGAGGAGAAGATAATGTTATAAAATAATAAAGAAAAATAATAAATTAAAAGTAAACTAAAATAAAAACCTAAATTAAAGAATAACTAAACTTAAATAATAATAATAATGATATTTTTAAATAAATAATACTTATAAGTTAACTAATATTAATTAAACAGATTTATTAGTTTAATTAACTAAATTAAAACTTTAATTAAACTAAGTTAGTTAAACTTCTAAATTAAATTAAAATAAATAAAATATTAATTTAATATTTCATTTTAAATATTTATAATTGTTTAATATTAAAAATTTATCAATAAAATAAATACTAATAATAATTTATAAATTAAATTACAATAAAATATTCTAATTAAATTAAATTAGTAAATAATTTAATTTAAAAAATAATAATAAACTTTATAATTTACATTAATAATGATAATTAATAAAAATTAATAACTTAATAACAATATAACATTTAAAATTAGTAATTAATAAAAAAATTTATACTTTAATTTTTATAATGACTTTATTATTAACAATTTTGATCAATTTATAATACTTAAATTATTAATTAAACTTTTAATAATAACTTTTTAATAATAAATTTTATTTCAATCCATAATAATATAATTACCAGTTATTAATAATACTAATAAAATAATTTATTTAATAACATTATTTAAAAGTTTATTAATTCTTTTAAAAGACTTTTTAATAAGATATTTTCTTAAATTATATTTTTATTTATTTATTTCCTTTTTGTTTTAATTGTGTTGTTTGATTTTCTTGCACAGGTTTATTCATGAGATGAAAAAATGACCAAGTGTATTCAACTAACTCACTCGGAGTTATTTGTAAGGGCAAAGTTAGCGCGATGTGTCAGTCATGAAAAAACACAACTGTGTGGTGCACAAGTGAGGGACACTTGAAGTCAGTGGAAAACTGGGGGTGACGTACAACTTATGACAACAGGATTTAAAAAATCAAAGCAATTAGTGAAATTGGGGGCAGTACATACACATTCAATCATCCACATCCGAGCAGAGCAAGAACATAGGGTGATTCTTGAACCACTTCCTAGAGTTGAAGGAGTTTAGGAGCAGAACATCATTTGGGGAGTTCTTTTTCCCTAATGTTTTAGTATTTGTACTCTGTTTTAGTATTTTACAATTGCTATATTGATAATGAACATGACTTTTGGCTAAATCATCTAGTTCAGGGATAAATTTAAGTTCCACAAGTTTTCTTTTAATTTTCTTTTTCACTTTATCATTTTGATGTATTCAGTATTGGTTGATGAGATCAATACTGAATTCATTCAATTGCTTATACCACTAGAACTTAATTTCAAAATTTCATAACCAATTGGTGAGTTTGATCGTTGAAACATCTTTCAAAAGATAATAAATTCACAAGACTTCAGGGCTTATGGTGAGTTTTTCCTATTGTCATTTACAAATAATGACTATCACAATTGATCTATTTTAGAGTGGAGAACCCTGAACTTGATCAACCTGTCCGACTTAACTCCTGATGAGGTAAATAAGTCATTCTATTTAAATGTTGGTATACTGAAACAACTTTTAAGTGAATTGGAATACTTTTAAAACTAGTAGAATGAATATTTTTCCCCAAGCATTGCATTCTGGTAGTTCACTTATCAACGTTCTATATTTTTGTTGTTTACTATTTTCAATTTATTTTCTTTTTCA
This sequence comes from Viscum album, assembly GCA_963277665.1. Classification (NCBI taxonomy): domain Eukaryota; kingdom Viridiplantae; phylum Streptophyta; class Magnoliopsida; order Santalales; family Viscaceae; genus Viscum; species Viscum album. The sequence goes on from OY728147.1 coordinate 305,372,567, forward strand.
TCTTAGTCTAGATCAAAAATTAAAAAATGTTGTGTTACTTTACTACATTATAAAAGCACAAAAATAATTAAAAAAAATATAAAAATTTAAAAAATAGAAAATCTACTCCACTGCTGACAATAGTGGGGTCTTTTGTAGAGTTTTAGAAAAGTTTTGCTCAAAATTGCATTCTCTATGGGTTCGACCCTACTTACCACATATTCAGTAGTTAGTATGATTATAAATTTTAAGCTTTGACCGACTTCAATGATGGTTGGCATCATTGGGTACAGGGAACCCTCTTTTACAACACTCCCACTTTCACTAGATCCAACTTGCTAACTATCTTTGTTAGCTCTCACATGATAAGATCATGCTTCTACTGAGTTATGGATTTAGTCATTGGGCCTTCCACATCTCCACTACTTGGATACAATGCTATCTATGATTTCATCTTCTCGAACAAGACTACTCAAGATATGATATCCCTAAATTTATTCTTTTTTTCCACTATAAGAACTTGAAATATTGGATAGTACCAATAGTAGAATTATCATAATTTATATTATGATAAAAATTTACTCACTAGGTGAGATTCCAAGTACTAGAAAAAATCGTTTCATATTTTACATTTCTTCTTTAGTTTCATAAAAAGACAAAACACACTCTATATTTTTAGATATGGTTATCATTAACTTGAATGATCTTCTATTGCTCATTACCTTAGCCTAACTTTGATATTGAATCATATTGATCCAAAATAAGACTAGTTTATATCCCCTTAGAAATAGTGTCCCTGTAAGATCATGGCCTTTATAGAGATGTCTTATACTCATTTTCAGGTATTATATTATCCTTTTTTATCATACTTTGGTTGGATCTTTTCTAGGGTGTGTTCAGGTGAGTTTTTGAAAGTTTTAGGGGGTGTTTGGGAAGAGCACGACTGGCACACAGTTTTCCCAAACTGTGCGCCCATCCTAGAAAACTATGAAACCCTTAGAAAATTGTCTTTTCATGGTCTACACATATTTTGTAAAACCATGAACATCAAGGAGAAACCATGTACCCCCTAGACAGTAGGGGCACATGGTTTGTCTAGCTATTCGACCCATTCCGGAAACTGTGCACATAGTTATTGAATGGCCAAAAATTTTAATTAAAAATTATTGAACCCAAAATTTATATCCCTAATCATACTTGATCAACCTAATATGATTTACATCTCTTTTTAGGCTCTGTAGAGGGTTCCAAGTCTCCTTGAACCCCTTAATTTTCAAATCAAAGATCCAGTGGAAGAAATTGGCCTCTCTTTCGGTATGCGATCTATTCTTTGTAGGTTCCTCTCTCTTCCATTTTTCTCTCCCCTTTGATAGGGATGAATTAATCTATTGTTTATGGTTTAGATCAAGGTTTTAATGGATATTGTTTCATTAGATCTTGATCCTAGGTTTTAACCCTAGATCTTCCCATCCCTTGTGATTTCAATCATTCTACATCGAATTAAGGGCCAAGGTTTGGTGATCATTCTTAAACGATCTTTTGGTAGGTGTTCTAATCAATAAATCCCATAGTCTTGATATTTATCATGTGTGGTAGTTATATTGTTTCATTTTTATGTTTTGAAATTATGTTTAAATTAAAAAAGTTTATTGATTTCCTTCAAATTGAGAGACCCTTCATGAATCCCATTGGACCCATTGGAGATTAAGAGACCGACTTGATGGAAATCCATGGGTTGTGCCTATAGATACCCTTGATTTTCATAAATTAAAATTACATAACTTTTGTGGAATGCTTAATACATTATACAAATAGATGACCATATACCATATTATTCTAGCGCATTTGGAAACATAGAAACATAAACACCATTACATAAGTGAACTACATTATCTCTCACAAGGTTCTTCATGACTAACACCCTTCTTAGACACATCATACTTAATACATATCTTCATAACCTAGGAAAAGAAACCTAAAAAGGTATGAGATCAAATGCTCAGTAAGGGTAACAAGGGAGACATGTAAGCATAAACATTAGAACAGGGGTATGAGAGCGTGATCATAATATTAGATGATCATACCCTACATATAATAAGATTATAAACATGAATCATGGAATAAATATTAATAGTTCATAAGACATGAATCATAAGGAAATAAAGAACATAATCCATAAAAGCATAACATAGGAACAAAACATGGAATTTTGGCAGACACATAAGCATATATAATGATTTCGATAGTAGTCAAAGCATCACTGCCAAGACTATATTAGTGGACAAAGTCCTTTACTGAACCAGGTTCACTCCCCATTCTAGACATGTATAACTGAACTGAGTTCGCTCCTCATTCCAGCCTTGTAATAATGAATTGAGTTCATTTCTCATTCTATCCAATTCTATATCATTAGATACAAATCCTTACCCAATGCATTGTAGAGAGATATAGGTCCCACCCATATCATAATTAAATCATACATACATGTGCCAAAAATTCATAAACAATTATATTATAACCCATGAAATGAAATGGGTGTCATAAATAAGCAATCATATTTTAACCTGTGGAAAACGATAGGTTTCATAATCATTTCATCAAAGTATAACCTATGAAAGGAAGAGGGTTTCAAAATCATATAACCAATGGAATAGAAATGGTTTTTATAACCATAATTCCATAAAAACATAAACCATTCAAGAAAGAACATGAATGAAACATTTGGATCATTTCCTAGAAGGGCACGAGTAACATCAACAGACGTCATCTTAAATGAAAAATAACTTGGAAAGATACTTGAAAAACATTTCTTGATGAAGACATCCCTTCTTATTTTAAAAAAGATCTTTAAAACATAAAAACATTTTGGAAACCATTTTCTTTAAAATAAACTTCAAATATTATAATGAAAGATTTGAAAAACTTTTGGAAAACTTTTTCTTTGAAAACATATAAATAGAGCTTGAAAACATTTTGAAAATTATTTTCCTTGAAAACTTACAAAAGGATCTTGAATTTTTTTTGAAAAACACTTCTTTGAAAATACTCTTAAAACTTATAAATAAGTCTTTAAATCATTTTAAAAACCATTTTCCTTGAAAACTTATAGATGAAGCTAAAAAACATTTTAAAAATAATTTTCCTTGAAAACTTATAAAGGAATCATAAAAACCTTTTTAAAAACAGTTTCCTTGAAATATAATTTGAAAAACTATAAAGAAATCATAATTTTTTTGAAAACCATTTATTTGAAAATTATTTTTAAAAAAATGTTCTAAAAAATTAACGTTTTAAATATGAAAAAGAAGTTCCAAATAAATAATGGCTGGTAAATTCATACATGCCATACGAGGTAAAAATAACATTGATTTTGCATGGTAAAAGGTTAGAAAAATTCCTTATTTGGAAAGTGAAAAGAATATTACTTTGAAGAAATTGGTAAAAGAAAAAAGGGTAAAAATTTATTTTAAAGATTATAGGAAAACAGTAAAATATTCTTGGAAACCCTTTTTAGAAAACATGGTTTTGAAGGAATATAGATTTCAGACCAAAGAGAGGGTAAATTCAAAATTTATTAAAACAATTTCTAAAATATATTATGTACCAAATAGTAGAAAAATGGTACCAATATATGAATATATAAATAATAACTAGAGGAGAATAAAATTCAGAAATTTTCTTGAGATATGGATTATAATATTTCACAGAATGGGCCTTGGGACAAAAATTTGGGCCTACGAGCTATGTAATGGGATACATACCCACTGGGACTTTGGGATATGTAATGGGTCTCCTTCTACCTAGTTAAAAGAGTTATTTACTTTGATTTAATAATAAAATTAGGCTTCGGACCCAACCTTTTAAAAAAATATAAACAATCTCGAAAAGCAATGAGATTGTTTCAATAAACTTGTATCACTTGGTAACTTGGGATCATACTCTATATGTAAGAAAAGGGAATTATATGAAGCTTATAATATCATTAAAATAATTATATTTATTATATATCATGTAAAATGTAATTATATACACCTCATAAATAATTTATGTGCATAAAAAAATGTTCGTCTCAAAGAAGGAAAATTGAGACAAAACTATTTTACCAATTTGGTAACTTTTGAAGTTTAAACCCCATGAAATAAATATCATAGAATGGATATGTAAATAACCATAAATTTAATTATAATAATCATTTAATACATCCATGGTCAGTATACACACCACACAAATGGAATGGGTGATGAATAAAGCATGTATCTTATGGAAATAAAAAATGAGATAAAATTTCCTTACCTTGTATCTTGACTCTCGTCATACTCATACAAATATCATGTATAATAAATAAAAGTTTATTTTAAATATATAAAATAACCATATTATTATATATAATACCTTATATGGTTTTATTATGACCTTATATTACCAGCTTGTTAACAATTCTATGTTAAGGTTTCACTTAGGGTAATATCCACTTTGTTCTTTGCATGTGTCTTAATTTGTTATATATTTTGTCCTTATACTTATATCATGATTTAAAGAATGTAAAACATGATATAAATATCATTTATATTCTGTATATATGTATTGTAATAATCTATATAATTTATAATTACAAAATGGAATACACCGTTCATGGAGACGGTAAGCCATACGTACGCATGAATGTTGTTTTCTTTTTTATTTTTGTATTGAAAGAAAGAAAGAAAATGACATATAAGTCTCTCTATCTCTCTCTCTCTATATATATATATAATTATTAAAGTAGCATGATTATATAATATATACCATATAATTTTAAATAACCCATCCTTAATACATTCCATGTAGTGTGTGAATGAATCAGATCACTTTGAGGGGGTGGTAGTCCACACTTACTCAAATGAAATTATCATATTTACACCAAATGGAAAGTAAAAATGCATGTGTTTTAAAATTAATAAAGAAGATTAAAGACAAAATAAATATAATATATTACATATATAAATATATTTTTCATCATAATGTTCACCATGAGAGGCAGTAAAAGAAAAGTGAACAATCATCGTTTTTGTGAGGCAGTAGTTCACTGTACACGTAAACAGTATGTTTGTTACCCATTAGATGGAAGTGTGTGTAAGTGTGTGTAAATACCTTAGTATAAAAATATCCTAATATATTGAGGATTCTGGTGTTTTTATACAATAATGTAATAATAATACATGAGGGAGTGGAGAAAGAAAATAAAAGAAAGGAGTTTGGGGGAGGGTGTTACCTCCTAATTGGGTAACTCCTTTTGGTTTGCAGCAAAGGGATTCCTTGAAATGATTTATGACCAAATGAAGGATTAAATTAGAAGGGAATATATTTTGGGAAGTTTATTGGGTATATATTGGATTAAACTATGTGTTTTGAGATGTGTGAAGAATAGGGAGAGGTAGTGTCCATTTATAGGGGAGGGAAAGGACACACTTGGCATTTTTGAAAACAAGTTAGGTGTACCCATGTTTTTACCTAAAAAAAATTCATCCAAAACCTACCAAAATCAATAATTGAAGGTTCATGGATTAATAATTTCCATAAAATGGGTTTGGGATAAGTGGATAGGTCTTTTGGTCCCTTAATATTAATGTTTAGTTCCTTATTAAGCTTAATTTTACCTTAATAGCTGTAATTAATTTTAATCACTTTCACTAATAGTTTTAGTCAAAAAAAAATTTGACCTTATTAGAAATTAGAAATTATTTAATTCAAAATATGGAATCAATTTTTCCAAATTCCAATCACATAAGTGGCTGAAATTAATTTAAATTTAATCCCCGAGTCGGGTCAACAATGTAGGTTTTTAAAGTAAAAATGATCAAACGTTTGCTATGTTTTTATATCCAATTTCAATGTGAAATTAGTTTCAATGACCTAATTGGATTAATTTATAAAAATATAATCTAATTAATCTTTTAAAACAAATTAAAATATAATTTAACCTTATAAATAAATTAGACGAAAAGGTAGTTTTGAATTAAACTTTAGTATTTTTCACTATTCATCCAAAAATGAAATTTCTCAGAAAAATCCCAAATTTTTTTTCATAAAATAATTTAAAAATTATAAATTCAAAAATGAAGTTTATTTTATAAAATTAAATTTCTATATGTGTCTAAAATTAATTTTATTATTTTTCACATGAGGACATTAAATACAGTTCATTTGAGAAAATAATATTTTTAAACATATATAGACTTCACCAAAAATTATATATTTTAATATCAATATGTTTTATTTATATAAAACCATTATAAAAAAAATTAAAAATTAGTTATTACTATTCATATTACTAAGTTTAATGGCTAGGTTATAATTATCTTGTTTAAATAATTATAACAATAAAATGATGTTTTGTAGAAACTTTGTGTGGCATGTAACATATTCCAAGGCGGTGTTGCATGTAATGTATGCCAAGTTAGTGTTGCATGTGAAATACTCAAAGTCAGTTTTTCATGTAACATACACCAATCTAGTTCTTTGTGAACGTAGTGTTTGACTTAGTTATTTAATATAAAAAAACTATTTTTAGTGTTGCGTGAAATACAAAATATCAAAAGATTAAATTAATTTGAAAAAAAATATTTCACAAAATCTTGGGCCATTACTTTATACCCCCTTAAAATTAATTTCACCCTCAATATTCATCTGGGTTATCAAAGGTCTAATACTTGAAATTTCATTTCATAGAAACCTACATCATAAAAATGAATACTAAAACCTCATTTAAAAAGGGAAATTTGAAACCATAACGTTTAACCAAAGTAACATATAACTAGGTTTCTGCATAGGATAACATAGTTTGGGAGTGAATATTGGACATGGAGGGAAACATTAAATATTTTTAGGGAGTGATTGAGGTCATCAATCACAAAAAAGTGAATGATCAAAGAAAATTTGAGGGTCTCAAAGTCATAAATCTGTGATGATTTATAAAGCCATCGGTTTAACAAAAATTAAGGTATTATAACAACATTTTTTTTATCATTATCCTATCATTGAGTAATTATTTTATTGACTAAGAATATAAGGAAATATAATTACTTTCTATATTTATATAAACAAAATTTCATTCTTTGGTTGTGCTTTTAACTATTTCTAATTTGTCCATTACATCAAGAAATGGATGTCCAAAAATTAATTTTGATGCCCAAAGCACTAAAATACACTTTTAGCATATATTAAGGCCCATAAAATAACAAAAAGTATAAATATTCATCTATAAATATTATTAAAAATCAATATGGGTTATACATTAATCTCTAAACATAAAATGAAACACTACTGTTTCATCATAAATAATTATTCATAAAAAATAATCACACATTAACCAGGATATAGTGTAGGCCAGTGGTAGGTGTGAAACCCTTATCGTCCTTTGGTCATGGGTTCAAGACCCATGGCTTTGCTGAACTTGGTTGGTTTTCACTGGAAATATATGACTTCCTTTCTAAAACCACACTAATATAATTTACAAAATAAATATGATGGACATCCTTAAAATAAGGTAAATCAATAAATAGTCTTTTAACCAAGCTTTCAATATCATATCAATACATTAATACTTTATCCGAAGTTTAACTTAATATTTTCATGAATGGTTAACCTTATAACCCTTCTGAAAGATGAAAATCCAAAACTTTAGAAAGAAATCCATGAAATCATCTCAGCATTGATCCCCCATATATCACAAAGTAGCTATGGGTTGTCACATTCCAAACACGTGAATACACTCATAGTAAAATCTATTAGAACATGGTAACAACCTGAATTACCATAAATCCTTTTGGAAAACATGAATGATTCATTATTACATAGATTACTATATCTATTCCATAAATCCAAGAAGTTTTAAATTTCATTCATGATATCATGACTTACTTTCATACAAGTACTTAATTAGTTACAAGGTAATCAGTACCATCCAATTTACTTATTCATATCCCACACATCTTTATCCAAAAAAAATATCTTAACATAAGTAACATATTAGGGGTTATCTTCCCTTAGTCAAAATATCACATTGTCATTAAATCACTTTTCCAGTCCATCATAATCATTCAACGTAATCTTTTAAATCCTTAGAAAAAAACATAAACTGGAAAATCCTTGTTTATTTAAAATTTAATAATTCCTGAATCAAAATACATAAAAACTTTGATTACTTCATCCTAAATCCATTTACAAAGCTACCTCATCCTATTAAATAATACCTCTTTCCTTTCACATTTCATATGTAGTCTCTTAATCATCAGAAATATAACCATTACTCACACCACCTTGATGATTCTCTTTATGAGATTTCCTATTGGGACATTGAGTTTCATAATGACTATTTATTCTAAAATTAAAACACTTAACCTTTGATGATGTATTAGGGAAACCAATATTATCATCCATTATGTTAACTTAACTCTTCATTTTACCCTTGCAGTCACTTGATTTGTGTTCTTATTTTCCACTATCAAAATATATTCTTGTTCCTCTAAGACATTCAATTAGGTGATTATTTTGACATTATTGACACAAAGTGTAACACCCCGAGATTTTATGAAAAATATTCTTTTTAATTTTATTGATGTCTTGTGTTGTACGCTACACCAAAAGGATCTTGCACTACACGCATCACTGACTTGGCTTGCATTACACTAATCGCGACCTTCCACGATAGCGTGTGTTGTACGCAATACCGAGTTTCACTAAACAACGATATACTATTAAAATATTATTAAAACTACCCGTTATGAATAGTAATAACCACTTTTTGAAATTTTTTAAATTTCATCTTTCAAAATGGACTTCATTTTTTGATTCGGAATATTGAAATTATCCTAGGGTGAAATTTTTGTATTTTTCTAAAAACTTTCAATTTTTGACGAATAGTGAAAACACTGGGTTACTATTTAAAAACCAACTTTTTATTTAAATAATTATTTATTTTATTTAAATTTATTTTAGGTCAAAATTGCTACATAATACCTATATAAGTTCAAAGTAATTCATTGGAGTCATTTTATAATAATTTTAGATATATAAAAATTTTATTGAACTTTTCACCATCTTTTACCCATCTCCTAGGAGAATTTGCAAATTCACATAAAACTTAATTTTACCGCTTCTGTGTGTGGAATTTCAAAAATATGAGAGTCACGGTTAATATCAAGGATAAAATGTGGTTCAATGAGATGAAAATAATTTTTGTTGAATAGTAACTTTTTACTTTTTTTACCACCGTTAAAAGTAAATAGGGTAATTAAGGGTAAAAATGATATTATTACCCTAAAACTTGTCATAATTCTATTGGATAAGTATAATTATACCAAAAACAACCTTAGGAATAATATATGACCATTTAGGCCCACTTGTATTAGATTAGGACATTTATTATTAATGTATTTAAAGAAGGGTTAAAATAGTTAAAATCAATGTTTAATAACTAAATCATTTTTAATATAGGGTTATACATAAGATAAATTTGACTATGAATATTAATTATAAATATAAAAAGATTTCATACATAATGGTATTTTATTTATAATTTTTAGACATTAAATAATTTAATTTATTTATGACACAATGATGATGCAGTAATAATATTATTAATAAAATATTGACATAATTGATGTTATAAATACCCAAATAAATGTAATTTGAGACTTTTTATGAATTAAACTAATTTTCTAGGTTAATATGACATGTTATTATTGATTTAATTAACTTTTTTTGAACTAATAATTCTGTTATGATATTAAAAAAAATCAATTACCAAATAGTGTCAAAATTGACATAAAATAGTTTTTAAAACAAATATTTTATTATTAATTGCTATTTTATTCATAAAAATCTAAGGTTCGGCCAAATGACTTATATAGGGTTATCTATATTAATAATAAATAAATTGGTGTTCGTTTGGCTTGTTATAGTATGTTTATTAACCTTATAGTATAAGAAAACAAGAAGACACGGTAAAAGTAAAATTATTTAACTTAAAGTTAATTCTAAATGATAAGGTTAAAATAGATACCTAAACTTGTCTACATTATATTGGATGAGAGTATTTCGACCCATCCCCACCTTAGATTATAAATAAATCAATTTGGAGCTATTAAAACTGAATATGACTTTATAATAAAATAATATTTTTGGTTTTTCCTAAGGTGCCCCTCTCCTCCCTTATAAATGGGCACCTCCTCCCTCTCTTACTCACACAACTTTGAGCCTTCAAGATCGGCCAAGCCCTGACAAATTCTCTTATACACTTCCCTAGAAACATCCTAGAGGTCCTGGTCTTCTTCAAAGACCAATTTTAGTGCCCTAAACAGAGGTTTCAAAGAGGCGCTTCAAAGAAGAGGTAATGTCCGTTACCGATTCTTTCAACTTTATTTCTTCTTCCACTTCTTCTTCTTTAGTTGTTTCATTATTCCAAAGACACTAAAATATTACGGTCCTTTGGTGTCTATTTTTATTATGTACTAAGTATTCCACAAAATTAATGTAATGTCCATGTACGTCAAGCTTCGGGTCTCTACAGTTGGTATCAGAGGAAAGGTTTAGTCAACCTTTGGAAACTAGGATGCGAAAACTATAGTGAGATACCTAGAGATATTTCTAAGGTATGTCTAGGTATGTCCCTAAGGTTATGTATAAGTATAGGTTATATTCCTAGAATTAGGGCAACAATATTAGAATTAAACCTAAGATGTTAGATGTCGAAGGTACTCCCCCTTGATTATGTTATTTTCCTTTTATTATTTTTGCCTCTCACAGAATTCTTTTTGTGTTTTAGTAAATGGAGGGAACCAGAAGGTATTCGGTTAGCATTGAATACAATGGAAAATTGGTGACTATGAGAAACAAAATTGCGTAATGCCTAGAGAGAAAGATATTGTGATTATGCCGAATCAGTCATCGCGATATATGATTAACAAGGTAAAATTTAGTGGTATGCCTAATTCATTAAATAAGAGGAAGATAGAATTTTATGCATGTTCTCATGTTGAGGAGCATAAATAAAGGAAGATTGAGATTTCTAAATAAGGGAAGAAGAACCTTGAGGAATACCTCAAATGGAGGGACACATGTTATCTGTGTGGAGAAAAGGGTCATAGAGTGACAGACTATTATGGAGTTCAATGTCTTATTTGTGGAGAACATGGGCATTACCCAACTCAATGCCCTGACCTAAAAAGTTACTTCTAAATCAAGGAAGGACTTTTTCCAGGACAATAATTGTAGAGGATTGATTGAAGTGTTTATGTATTGGTATTCAAGAATAATGTTGTTGAGTTACTTTTATTGTGTATTAGAATATTTTTGTATTGGTCTATTGTGGTTTTCAAACATTTTATGGTACCGATAACCATGAAAAGTGATTCAAATATTTTGGAAAGCAAATGATATGCGTATAATGAAGGGATAAGTAGAAAATGAAATGTTTGACAGTATTCATGAGCTCATGATTTATATAAGGACTAAGTGATATCATGGTTTGAGTATATAGAATTTTGAGGTTTTTGGTATGTGGAAAGTGTTAACTTTTAACTGCATTCATGTTTTCACTAAGGTTCAATGGGTATTCATTTTTTTTCAAGAGAATACATGATTAAGGCCTTTTAATGTTTGGAATGTGACCAACAAAGAATATCTTATGATATATGGCGATCAACGATGGTATTAACATGCTTGTTATATGAGCTCTTTGGTAATCGTTTTCACTATAATATGAGATTGGACAACAGTATTTTGGATAAGCCTAAAGATTGGAATGGATTATGTTGGATATAAGTTAGTATTGTTTAAGGCTAGAACATTTTCGATATTATTGATGGAAAGTTATAATAATGTAGTTTTAGAAAAAGGACAACCTGCAGGACGGGCGACAACCCGTCGTGTCGGACAAGGCTGTGGGAATCGAACCCACAACTGAAGTGCGACAGGCCTTTATCGCTTACCACTAGCCTACAGGAAGTCCCTGTTTAGCAGAACCCAGTTTTATTATATTAAGCAGTATGATATAAGAAGCATACGTCCATTTTAGGAACCATATATGATTAATCTCACTATAGATGGACTTATGTATTTTTGATAACTTTTTCTAACCTTTGGTTTCAGACAGATGGAATGACCCATCATTCTATCACATGATCTGCTAACAGTTCACGAATGACAGATTCAACTTCATTTCTTTAAGAGATGAAGTGGAAATTGTCCAAGTAATGACCAATGGTGAGACTATACCAAAATCAAGAAAGTATTTCTTCTAATTCCAATTTCTTCAACTTTAGGGAAATGATATTGAAAACAAAAAATGTTGTCATAGTGCCCTTATATCAGATGAATCAGATGGTACCTTAGATCATCACAAATCTATGGCTTTGTGATTTCTGGATTTTCCATAGCCATGTTCTCTACCACTCTCCATCAGAACATGATGGTTAGATTTCTCTGCCATATCCATATTTTCACCTATATGGAAACCCAGTGATTAGTTAATTTGGGTAACCGTTACGTTTCATACTTTAGTTTTTAAAGATTGGTTTTGGTATTCCTTTTTAAGATGTGGGTTTCTATTAAAGAAACTTTCTAGTAGTAAACCATTTATAACCCCGACAAATTTCGAGGGTGAAATTCATTTTAAGGGGGGTAGAATGTAACACCCCGAGATTTTATGAAAAATATTCTTTTTAATTTTATTGATGTCTTGTGTTGTACGCTACACCAAAAGGAGATTGAACTACATGCATCACTAACTTTTCTTTCATTACAAGAAATCACGACCTTCCACGATAGCGTGTGTTGTACGTAATACTGAGTTTCACTAAACAACGATATACTATTAAAATATTATTAAAACTACTTGTTATGAATAGTAATAACCACTTTTGGAAATTTAGTAAATTTCATCTTTCAAAATGGACTTCATTTTTGGATTCGGAATATCGAAATTATCCTAGGGTGAAATTTTGGTATTTTTCTGAAAACTTTCAATTTTTTATGAATAGTGAAAACACTGGGTTACTATTTAAAAACCGACTTTTTATTTAAATAATTATTTATTTTATTTAAATTTATTTTAGGTCAAAATTGATACATAATAACTATATAAGTTCAAAGTAATTCATTGGAATCATTTTATAATAATTTTATATATATAACAATTTTATTGAACTTTTCACCGTCTTTTACCCATTTCCTAGGAGAATTTGCAAATTCACATAAAACTTAATTTTACCGCTTCTGTGAGTGGAATTTCGAAAATCCGAGAGACACGGTTAATATCAAGGACTAAAATGTGGTTCAATGAGATGAAAATAATTTTTGGTTAATAGTAACTTTTTACTTTTTTTTACCACGGTTAAAAGTAAATAGGGTAATTAAGGGTAAAAATGATATTATTACCCTAAAACATGTCCTAATTCTATTGGATAAGTATAATTCGACCAAAAAAAACCTTAGGAATAATATATGACCATTTAGGCCCACTTGTATTAGATTAGGACATTTATTATTAATTTATTTAAAGAAGGGTTAAAATAGTTAAAATCAATGTTTAATAACTAAATCATTTTTAATATAGGGTTATACATAATATAAATTCAACTATAAATATTCATTAGAAATATAAAAATATTTCCTACATAATGGTATTTTATTTATAATTTTTAGACATTAAATAATTTAATTTATTTATGACACAATGATGATGCAGTAATAATCTTATTAATAAAATATTGACATAATTGATGTTATAAATACCCAAATAAATGTAATTTGGGACTTTTTATGAATTACACTAATTTTATAGGTTAATATGACATGTTAGTATTGATTTAATTAACTTATTTCTAACTAATCATTCTGTTATGATATTAAAAAAAATCAATTACCAAATAGTGTCAAAAATTGACATAAAATAGTTTTTAAAACAAATATTATATTATTAATTGTTATTTTATTCCTAAAAATCTAAGGTTCGGACAAATGAATTATATAAGGTTATATATATTAATAATAAACAACTTGGGGTTCGTTTGGATTGTTATAGTAAGTTTATTAACCTTATAGTGTAAGAAAACAAGAAGACACGGTAAAAGTAAAATTATTTAACTTAAAGTTGAATCTAAATTATAAGGTTAACATAGATACCTAAACTTGTCTAAATTCTATTGTATGAGAGTATTTCGACCCATACCCACCTTAGATTATAAATAAATCAATTTTGTGCTATTAAAAACCGAATATGACTTTATAATAAAATAATATGTTTAGTTTTTCCTTAGGTGCCCCTCTCCTCCCTTATAAATGGGCACCTCCTCCCTCTCTTCCTCACACAACTTTGAGCCTTCAAGCTCGGCCAAAACCTGACAAATTATCTTCTCCACTTCCCTAGAAACATCTTAGAGGTCCTGGTATTCTTCAAACACCAATTTTAGTTCCCTAAACTGAGGTTTCAAAGAGGCGCTTCAAAGAAGAGGTAATGTCCGTTATCGATTCTTTCAACTTTATTTCTTCTTCCACTTCTTCTTCTTTAGTTGTTTCATTATTAAGTAATAACATCATTATCACTCATATAATTATATGTTATTATAAGTATGAAACAACCCTATTTCACCTTCTATCCATCCTACGGAAAACAAAATCACCGCGCGTGCGTACGTACGGAATACCGTCTCCACGCCGTGGTGTAATCTGTTTTTCCACCAACACCTTACATGGATGGGTATAATGGTGTAAAGAATAACTATATATGGTTATTGTAACATCATACTGATTCTGATATATTATACCATCCACTCCAATTCTATTCAATAATTATGGGAATGATATCATCGCTCGTGCGTACGTACGGACTACCGTCTCCACGACGCGATGAGATTCATTCTCCATGTTAACCATACATGAATGATTATAAAGTTTATATAATAAATAATAATGAAATATATGACATAATAATGATACTGGATTTATGTATATATATATGTATGTCATCTATTTAATTCCATTCAATTCAATAAGGAAACGAAAATAGCGTTCATGCGTACGTACGACCTACCGTCTCCATGAACGGTATATTTCATTCCTTTTATCAATCTATAATATATATGTATATGATGAATATATATTATATATAAATCATGTTTTAAATTCTGGAATTATTTAAATCAGGATATAAGTAATAATATCAAGAACGACAAGTCGAAACACATACGATAAATGAAATGATTTTACCCAAAACGCTACTTTAACATGGAATTTACAAAAGAACGGGTAATATAAAGTCATAAGTGAACCATATATGATATCATAACAATGAATATGATTCTGTAATAAGTAAATGACATTATTTAAATCATTATACAGGAGGTTTGGACACGTACAAAGCTTATCGGACCTAAGGTAAGAGATAATTATTCCAATCTCATTCTTATATGAGATTGTTTATTTGTAAGTATTTACTGGGGTTATGATTATTATCCATGTCCATATGTTCTGAAAATGTTTTCATAAAATGTTTACTTTTCTTCCATGTATATTTAAAGTCATATTTACCCTTTTCTACTTTTACCACATCGTATGGAAGGAATCTTTCTTTTGTTTACCATACGAGGTACTTTTTGACTTTTCTGACAAAAGTATGAGAAGAATGTTATTTTTAACTTATATGATGTGAACAGATTTTTATGGTTTTATAAAGCCTTATTTTCATAAAGCTTCCTCCAAAATATTTCACGACTATTTCCAACAAAATCTATTTCTTTTAAAATTTCATGACGTTCTGTGAAAAGAAAATGATTTTGAAGAAGAAAGGTTATTTTCCTCAAGAATTCATTTAAAGTGTTTTATCAAAACCATTTTTTCCATCTAAGATGACATTATTTCATATGTGTATGTTTCAAGTATAATGTAACTATGATTTACATGGTTTCACGTTTCTTATGATGAAATATCCATTTGTTTAATATGGATTATGTGATGATGGGATGATGTTTATGAAACCCATTTTATTCCTTGGGTTATGACGAATTTTTTATGTTTATTTTGTGGCACAAGTAAGAATGATTTCATTATGAGATGGGTGGGACCTATATCTCCCTCCAATGCATTGGGTAAAGTTTTATATCTCATGAGATAGACATGGATGGAACGGTAAGTTAATCCGGTTCAGTGTTACAGGACTGAAACGAGGAGTGAACTCAATTCAGAAAGGGACTTTGTCCACTAAGATGGTCTTGGCAGAAATGCCTTGGATACTATGAAAATCATATCAAGTGCTTAATGTTTTTCCACAATTACATGTTTTATTCCCATGCTAATTTATCATGATTAATGTTTCTTCATGATCTATGCCTTATTTCATTGCACAAGATTTTAATGTTTAGATTTTATGCTCATGTCTTTTTTACATTCAAATGTCTAAGGATTGTTTTATGTTCTCTATGTTTTCCCTTACTGAGCATTTGAGCTCACCCTTTTTATGTTTTATTTTCCCTAGGAAATAAAGAAAGGTTTTAGGTAAGGAAACAAAAAGGGTAAGATCTTTATGGGATATATTGAACATCTTTCAACATGATTAGATGTTTATATTCTGAGTTTCCAAAGACACTAAACTATTATGGTCCTTGTGTGTCTGTTTTTTTGTTATATATTAAGTATTCCGCAAAAGTAATGTAATGTACATGTACGTCAAGCCTTGGGTCTCTAAAAAAATTAAACTAAATCTTATTTCCTCCATGGTCTCCATTACCTTAACTCTCAATAAACTCATTCATTCATTTCCTTGGTGATTTCAAGAGTTGGTTAAGGTACACATTGTTAATCATTTTCCATGAAAACTGATTAGTCATGATCACAACATCTTTCACTCCAGTGATCATACCACTTGATTGATCATTAGAAAATAATCCATCACATTCAACATTAATCCAGTTCCTTCTGATTCCCTCTATTGACTAAAACCATAAGCATAGTGAGAGCATTACTTATTATAGAAAAAAACCACATAGTCATGAAACAAATTACTTATAGGATGTCTAAATCATGACACCTTCCTTAATCTATGACACCCTAGGTTCATCATAGGTTATTCATAAACAACTTATATTTAAATACTTCATGATGGTTCATGAAGAGTTTGTGAATTACCAAATCATATCCTATAGGAGTGCCAAACTAGGTGTGCAGAAAGGCTTGTTGTCATGTTCCATATTACCCCGAGTCAAGCCTAGAACATCTTATCTAAGTTGTTACCCCTAGGTACATCTATGTCAGAGACACATCCACTTGTAGTACCCATATAAATATTTATTTATAGGAACACACTCACTATATACTTTACCAAAATTACATGACATTTTCCTATACTTATCCTTATCCTTATACTTATCCTTAGACACATCTTGAGGGTTATCACTAAGGTTTTCTCATCTTAGCTTTTAAAGCTTAACTAAATATTTTCTCTAAAATCAACTATAATGACCCTCAGTTTTTATACATTAACATCATATAGATTTTTTGGAATACATAAAACATTATACAAACAGATGCCCAAATAATGTATTAGTCGAGTTCCTTCAGAAACTTGGAAACATAAACACTGATACATAAGTGAAATACATTATCTCCCACTAGGTTATTGATGATGACAACCCTTCTTAAACACATCATTGTTAATACATATATTTATAATCTTGGAAAGGAAACATAAAAAGGGGTGAGCTTAGATGATAAATAAGGGTAACTGGTCTAGACCAAATTTACCCAAGTTTTTAGGGTTAAGCGGTCACTTATAGTGAATCTTGGGTTATCGAATCCTCAGAGACCTAAGAAGAAACCTACAGACACGTACATTCTATAGATTGTTTTTGGCTATGAAGTTTACAACTTTGGATTGATGTTAGATGGGTTTAAAGGATCACTAATAGATATAAGTGAATTTAAATTAAGAGAATGAGTTGATCCTAGGTTATCTCTTGGGGGTGGATCAGATGAATTCCTTTTTTAACAATTTAAATTTTATTAACTCAAGTAGGATTAATTTAATGAATTTAAACTAAACTCATCAATTAATAGTTAAAAACCTTCAAAAACACATTCTAATCACCTATAAAATTTTATTATAATTTTTATGAGCACTCTAAGGTAAAGGATCTTATTAGCACATAAAAGTGGGGCGATAAAATTCCACAAGGAAGAGGAAGAGAGAAAATCATTGAATAAAAAAACTCAAATAAAAGAAATTAATAAACATTTATAGAGTGATAAATAACTTCCAATAAATCCCATTTATATGCCCTTGGATAAACCCATAAAAGGGTTATACCTACATTGATGAAATGTTCTCAATGAAAGTGGGAAGTAGACTCATAAGGGTAGAATTGAAGAAGTATGAACAATAAAATAACAATCACTCTACCGTTTTGTGAATAATTTCACAAGGTTTGGTGTGAATAAGTTCACACCTTGGGGAAAAGGTATCAATTTTATATTAATAATAAAATAATAAGAGTATAAGAAGAAATTTTATTAAAAACTAAGGTGATTTAAACAACTTATATGAGAAATAAGAACATTACAAAGACTAATCGACATAATAACATTACAATCAAAACAAAGCTCCCAGATGATAAACTACTAAACCAAAACTACCTTAAAAAGGAATTTAGGAAGACTTTAGTCGATTCCCAAACAATATATTTCTTTCCACTTGAGTATGGTAGGCCTAGGGTGGTGGAAAGTTTGTGGAATTTGGACTTTCCACCCTTGACCCGAAATGGCATACAACTTGCATCCACCAAACATATGCACCTAAAATAGCTTCTAGATGGAGAAATTGGGGTGGGTAATAGAAGAGAAAAATTAATATATGAATTTAAAATAACTTTATGTAAAGTTTCAACCCAAATGGATATTTATATTTTGAGATATGGTCGAAATGGTGAGATGTTTTCTAGGTCGCATAATCTGGCCCAGAATTTCATCTTTAACTTGGGACACCTAGAAATCCATTAAAAAAATAAGAATTATATTGGGACACAATTGAATGAAATGTTACCCATGCTTTCCTCTATCTTCAGACAAATTTTTAGAATCATTGGGCTCAAATATTGGCCTCTATAGTAAGTTTATTGGGCTACTGTACAGTTCACTTCTCCTAGACTATTCTTGGTTTAAGGCCCACTTTGGTGGTCTTACAATGTGAATCTTCAAGTGATCCAAAAGCATGAATTGATCCTTATATAATGGGATACCTAAAAATAAAATAAATAACATTTTGTGTTTTATGAGGTGTTTAAAAATGTACCATGCAATAGTGTATTTTAAGAAGGAATTACAATTATAATGTGAATTAATGTTCAATTTGTAAAATATACTAAAAATGGTGTTTATGAATAATTAATCACATTAAAATTATAATATAAACAATGAATATATCACACCTCCAACCTGATTATTTCTATTCTTGAGAAAAATATATCTAAAAAATATGAAATTTGAATTCCCTTTTCCGAAAAAAATTTAATACACATTTCTCACCCAAAAAAATCATACCAAAAAATTATGAAACCCATAAAAATAATTTAAAACAAGCTAGGTCTAGAGGAATATCCCAATCCCAAGCCCATTCCTTTGTTCAAATTCATCACCACATTTCATCCAATTTCAATTAAGCATGATGAAGTTTTGTGCGTCACAATAGACATGGGGGTTCATATTTATTAAAGGGAGAAAATATCGAAGAGTTAGGTGGAATCACATTTTAATATTAATATGATTATTCATTTTTTTTATTTTTTAATATTTTTATGTTTTTTGTTGTTGTAATTTTTCCATGGTAATTGAAATTTACCTCAATGGAGTCAACCCATGTTGTAAGACTTTTCCGATGACTTCCAGGCTCAAAGACCTTAGGGCACCAAGTGAATCTCAATACTGAGGCATCATATCAAGTTTACTCAATCAAAAACAAATTCAAATTACTATAAATAGAGGTAAAATTTCTAACTCTAGGTCATACAACTATGGAGTCATAATCCCCAAGTACCTAAAGCCACACATTAGGTCAATCCATTTCTCTATGTGTAATTGATTTTTTTAATTTTTTTTTGATTTTTTGAATACTAATGTTAAAATTAAAATGATCACAAAACCTATTCCATTTATTATGGGACCCCAAGAACTTAAACTAATACCCCACAATATATAGGACATGCATTGTGTTTTTTTATTAAATTGATGAAAATATAAATGGTGAAAAATCATATCAGACAACCGCAATTTCCAAAAATCTATGAAAATGAACTTAAACTTGCATTAAAATCAGAATCAAGGCATGAAAAATTATTTGATATTCAATTTCAAAGTGTTAAATGTGTATTATCATGTTCAAGGTTAAAGAAAATTTTCCTTCCATACATTTTTTTTATTCACACAAAAGATTTTTTTCTTTCTTTCCATCCCCCAACTTAGAATAACACTGTCCCTAGTGTTTAAAGAAAATAAAACTTATAAGGGGTTATAGGAGAGGAGTTAAAAGCGGAAATTGAAAATGAGAATCATGGAATGAAGTCACCTGGTGTTTGAAGTTGACATTTGTACTGCTCCAATTTATTCCTTTTATATCCACGTCACACGCAGAGTTCTATAGTGGAACAAAGAAAAACAAAAAAACAAAACAAAAAATTAAAATAAAATAAAAAAAAGTAAATATACAAAAATTATGGAAGAAGTAAGCTCTATAATCCATAGGTCAGTGGAAAGTGCATGCCCCTGTCTCCCTTCGGTCCTAGGTTCGAGTCCCCATAGCTTCGTCGGTTGTGACGGGGTTTTCCCCATGACCTACGATGCATCCTTTTATTTTTTTAATTATTATTATTATTTTTGTATTTTTATTTTAACCTACAAACACATAAATATAAAATAAAATAAACTAATGATAAATTGTATTCTTTTTAAATTTCTGGGTAAGGTATTACTTAGGGATCACACCACATAACACAGATGAATACGACGCTCCCCTTTCATACCCATCCATACTCATAATAGAATAATGGGTCAATAGTCTAAGGTACTATCATATTCATATTTGATTTATTAAGTAATTTATTTAAATATCAAAATGATTAATTAATCCTATTTGAAAAATAAATATGATTCACAATGATTAGAAACATGAAAACCACAGGTTGCCTCCTGTGCAATGCTTTTGTTTAACATCACTAGCTCGACTTAGACCCTTAATTGTTTAAGTATTTTCCTCATCTAAGGTTGGTTAAAATATTTCTTTATCAAATTCATATTTTTGGAATGGTTTAATGAATGGTTTAACTCTATGAACATTAAATTTAAAGGTTTGACCATTGGTGAGATCTTGAATTTCTACATCCCCATGGGGGTACACCTTATGCACTATATATTAACCTAACCATCTGGACCTCAACATTCCCAGGTGTAAATTATATTTAGAACTATACAAAATAATAGTTTTACCTAGTATAATGTGTTTAGTTTTAAGATTTATATATTGGTAGGCTTGTACTTTAGATTTATTGGTCCTTGATTTTTCATAAGCCTCCATCCTAAGTTACTCAAGTTCATTGAGATCTAATTCCCTTTTTGTTTCATCCAATGAGAGGTCATAATTCATTTTATTAAATTCAAAAAAGGCCTTATGTTCAATATACACTGGAAAATGTAATGATTTACTATAAACCAACCTATATGGGGACATTCTTAAAATGGTTTTAAATGTGGTTCGATAGGACCAAGGAGAATATAAGAGTTTTCTTGACCAATCTTTCCTATATGGATTAATAGTTTTCTCAATATTTTTTTTGATTTATTGATTGGATAAATCATATTGACCATTGGTATATGGGTGGTAAGAAGTGGAAATTTTTTGAGAAATTCCATAATTTTCTATGAGTGCTAAGAATGGATGATTGCAAAAATGAGTTCCTCGCTCACTAATGATAGCCCTAGGAATTCCAAATCTAGAGAGGATGTTTTCCTTGAGAAATATAATCACAGTTTTATGATCATTGGATTTTATAGGAATTACCTAAACCCATTTTGAGACATAATTAAAAACTAAAAGATTGTACAGATATCCCCTAGAGTTTGGGAAGGGACCCATGAAATCGATTCCCCAACAATCAAAGATTTCAATCACTAATATGGGAGTGAGTGGAACTTGATTACTTTTTGTGATAAATACTACTTATTGACACCTATAATAGCTTTGAAAAAATGTGTAGGAGTCCCTTGAGAGGGTGAGATAGAATAGACCACACTGAAGAACCTTATTAGAAGTTTTCTTAGAGGAAAAGTGACCTCCACACACCTCACTATGATAGAATTTAAGGATGGACTCTTATTCAGATTCTGGGACACACCTCCTAATGACTTGGTCAGTACAGAACTTATAGAGGTATGGATCATCGAAAACATAGTTCCTGAAATTAGAAAGGAATTTACTTCTAGCTTGAGTCCCTAAGAATTTTGGAATGACTCCTGTAACTAAGAAGTTGGAAATGTCGGCATACCAAGGGAAGTAACTCATAGAGTATAGGTGTTCACCAGGGAATGAATCAAACACATAAAGGTAAGATAATTTTTTATTAAATTCTATCCTAGACAGATGATTAACTACAAAATTTTCAATACCCTTTTTTTCGTTGATTGTGAGGTCAAATTCTTGTAAGAGAAGGACTCTCCTAATTAGTATAGACTTATAATATTGTTTCTGGAAGAGGTATTTTAGTGAAGAATGGTCAGTAAAAATAGTGATGGGGGATCCTAAGAGGTAGGACCTAAACTTTTCTAAGGAAAACAAAACATCAAGTAACTCCTTTTCAGTGGTGGTGTAGTTGATTTGGGAATCATTTAAGAATTTTCATTCATAATAAATTACATAAGAAGTTTTATCACAACGTTGTCCTAACACTGCTCCTACAACGAAGTCACTCACATCACACATGAGCTCGAACAAAAGTTTCCAATTGGGAGATTTCATGATAGGTGGAGAGATAAGAGTTGACTTGAATGTAGAGAATGATTCCTCACAGCTTTATGTCCATAAAAATGGAGCATATTTCACCAACAGAGCACAAAGCAGTCGAGAAATAGAGCTGAAATTCATAATGAACCTTATATAGAAACTAGCATGTCCAAAGAAGGACCTAACTTTCCTGAAAGTTGTATGAACCCAGATCTTCGTTTCAGGTATGTTTTTTCCTTTTCTGGTCATTTTTTGAGAAAAAGAAGAAAATCTAGAAACTTTAAAAGTACACGCTGTGTAATTTATAAGTACATGCCGTGTACTTCGATGCCGTGCAAGGCCGTGTGCTAGCCGTGTCTGGGCCACACACACAGTGTGTAGGGGTGATGTGGAGGCCGATCAAAGCAGAATATGAAAAATCCTAGTACACGCTGTGTACTCCTAAAGTACACGTTGTGTACTTTATTTTTTTTTCATTAAATGGACCTGGGTCGCGCCTAATCGACATAATCATATTCTTCTCAAGGTTCTTCGACCGAGAGTGTCCATACAGCCACGAACATCCTATGAGCCCCCGAGCCTCCGTCTGTTTGCCGAATCAACTACTGTCGATTGCGTTGGAACCGCAGTGGTGAGCTCTTCCTTCTTCTTGAGTTTCATTCCACAATTTTCCCTCTTTCTCAAGATATCATGGGTTGAACATTTTGTGCGTTTTCATAGATCTACGATGTACTAAGGAGAATCAAGTCTCATGGATCAAGTATATTGATCTCCTAGCATCAAGGTAGGTGGTTTGTTCCTTACCGTTTGAATTATTTGAGTTTTATGTGCAAATTACACCAATACACGTGAACGGGGTATTGTGTGTTAACCTTTTTTCCCTTGTGGCCTTTCCTGCCTTTCTTGTATGCTTGTGTAGAGGTAATTTGATAATGTTTGTGGATAATTGTTGTGCTTGGATGTTTTTCACATGCCTTGTTCTTGTTACAACCTATGGGTCTTGTTATCCTTTGGCCGTTATACCTATTTTCCATGCCTTGTGACTGTAATATGGAATGATATTCTTGACATGCTTGTTATACTATAGACTAGTTAGCCAAGTAGCTCTGTAGGTGTACTTTGGGCTTATAGCATTATTATGAACTGACTGACACGAGACTGTGAGAACCTGGTGCTATAGACTATAAGGGATATACCAAGTGAGCTTCCCAAAGAGTCTTGGATATTATAGAATACAGGAGGGTAGACCGAGTGAGCTTCCTTAGAGAGTCTTGGACATTATAGACTATAGGGGATAGATCGAGTGAGCTTCCTAGAGAGTCTTGGATATTATAGACTATAGGAGGGTAGACCGAGTGAGATTACTCAGAGAGTTTTTACTTGTTTGAATTTCCTTAAACCATTATAGGATAGAGGAGGAATTGACCAAGTGAGCTCCCTCAGAGAGTCTGTGATAGACCTAAGAATATAGAAGGATTGACCGAGTGAGATCCTTAGAGAGTTTCTAGACCTTAGGGCTATAAGAGGGTAAGACCGCGTGATCTTCCTCAGAGATTCCCTGACTACCCTAGACTATAAGTGGAATTGACCGAGCAAGCTTCCCTAGAGAGTCTTATAATTTCAAATGACCAAACCAGAGGGGTTAGGTTGAGTGCACTTCCCAGAGGGTTGTTGGTACTTCTTGGATATGACTAGAGGGGTTGGCTGCGAGTACTTATCAGAGGGGTTCCTGTTGTGGTTAGCTGTTTGATTCACTGATGCTTGTTGTTCTGTGGATTGATTATTGTTGCATATCATCCTATTACTGCTCACTAATTACTGCTTGCTTGGTTTACTATTACTGTTTACTATTTATTATACTATTACCTTCCATATACTCACTGACTGTTAGGCACATATCTTTGGGTGGTTTTATACTGGGATTTAGTCTCACACCCTATTTGGGCCATGATTTTGGGCCCAAACAGACTATGTTGTTGCAGGTATAGAAAAGGGAAAGTGCCCTTCAACTTCGGGTACTTGATTTCTTTGGAGCAGGAGAGCATTTGACCAATCTTAGGCTTGAGATGCTGTGGAGCTGTTTATCTTTTCTTTTGTACTTTTTTTGGTACCTTTTGTATTTCTAGCATTGAGACCTGTTTGGATGCTTTCCTAGATATGTATCATGCATCATTTCATATATACATATGTTCTCCAGTTGTTTATTATTATTGGATATTTACTGCTTCTGCTATTGCATGTTTTGTTTACTTCCGCTGTGTACTCTGCCAATGAGGTCATCGTTTCCCCACTATCACACCCAAGGCCCTCGCTGCTAGTTGGAAGCCTCTGGCATTTGGGGAAATGCGCTTGAGGTCATGTGACAAACCGGGTATGAGGCACCTCTGGGTGGCTTCCAGAACCAGGACATTACAAAGTGGTATCAGAGGAATTATTTTCTCTTGATTTACTGTTTGGAGCCTTTAGTCAGGGATAGGACAGATTCGATACTTGGTAATAAGCTATGCCTGAGAGTAGCTAACCCGTGTATAGGGAAAATCCAATCTAACTTGTTTATTACAGTTTTCTGGTTTTGAGATTTTACGGTTGATATGATTTCACCTAGAGTGATTCACATGACTTGTGTTGTTATTGTTGTTCTATTGCGGTTCTATTTCTGTCGCAACCTAATGAGATGAGGGTATGCCATCTCATGCATCATATAGGCACTTGTTATAAATCACATGCCATGCATTCTTTCCATGACATCTAGGGTGCATTAGCGATTGCATGCTATTGTGATAGATGTTGTGTAGATTATGCATGCTGTTGTGATAGATGCTTTGATAGAATCCGTGTAGTTTGAGAGAGAAATTTTTTGTTTTGTACCTTGCTTAAATGAATTCTAAATTTTGGTTCTTGAGGTGTTATGGGACCTCGTGAATCGGAACTTTGTGGGTCGTTGACTTGTTTCTCATGTATATGACTTGTATAAGATGCCAAGATCTGATTCGAGGGGAGCATGGGACCTCACGGATCAGAATTTGGCATCTCCATGTTTGTTTTTCAGTGTTTTCTAGGCTTCGGGGCAGGTTCTGAGCTACTGCCCAGAAAAACCCAGAATACACGGCGTGTACTTTATGACTACACGCCGTGTAGTTTTTAAACTGTGTCACTGACCGAGTGAGTAGAAACATAGGGTTGTGAAAAGTCTTCAGGAACATGCCGTGTACGGTGGGTACACGCCGTGTAGTAGGGATATATATACCCAGCCATGTCACCAACAACACGGGTCAGGGAATATCATGTAGTACACACTGTGTTTTATAAGAACACTCCGTGTAGCCTTGTTCTAGGTACCCTGAAATGTCACGAACAAAAAGGGTCAGTGTTATCTTCTCCTATACACACCATTTTTTTTTCAGAACATTCCGTGTAAGGGTCAGTCGTGTAGCCGGCCATGTAACTAACAACACAGGTCGCCGAAACCTTGTCTAGTACACGCCGTGTCCTTAGTGAACAGGACGTGTAGTATAGGGTTAAGAGGACCGTGTGGGTTAGCTGTGTAAAGAGACTTGGGTAGGGTAATGGAGTTCAAGTACACGCCGTGTGTGGGAACAACACGCCGTGTAGTTTGGGGTGTTACACGACCATAGGTGGCAGAAGTGCACACCCATGTGAATGGCTTTAAGGAACACGCCGTGTAGTTTTTTACACGTCGTGTATCCATGTATTGAAAAACTTGAATGTTTCTCTCTTCAGTTCCTGTTTTGTACTCTTTTTTTCTTTGTCTTTGATAATCCTGATCTAAGGTGTGCTTTTGATCTTTCAGAGCTATGCCTTTGAGACGTCCTCCAGTTGTATGTCAGCTGCCAGATGGTGATCAGACACCAGAAATGGTCGATCAGGGACCTCCTGCAGATCCTCCTACTATGTCAGCCTTGGCACTAGAATTTATACCTGTTGAAGGCACCGATGCGCAGTTCAGGGAGGACTTCCTGAGGATGATGCAGACCTTTCAAGGAGCGTCGCCTCCTGCCCCATTGATGGTTGAGTTGACGCGGGTTTTCCAGAAGCAACATCCTCCTACTTTCTCAGGGGATGGAGGATCCCAGGCTGCAGAGTCGTGTTTAGAGGCCACACTGATGATCTTCGAGAATCTGGAGATACCTCCAGAGAAAAGGGTAAAGCTGGCTACTTATATGCTCCGAGACACCGACAAGACGTGGTGGGAGGTGATCTCACAGTCAGGGCGCCAGTAGAGTATGATTTTGGATGAGTTTCGGTGCATCTTCTATGATTAATTTTATTTTGAGACCTTGAGGGCCGATCGAGCCCGGGAGTTTATGAGTCTCAAGTAGGGTACTCTTTCTATTATGGAGTACTCGTCTCATTTTACCGAGCTGTAGCGCTTCATTCCGATTCCAGCAGGTGATGAGTTGTTCCTTACTAGGAAGTTTGAGGATGGTCTCAGGCAAGAGATCCATTCCCAGGTGAATATCTTCAGGTTGACTTCTATATCCTCTATATTTAACCAGGCACTGATCACTGAGCGCAATCTGAGGGATTCTGGAGCAGTGGGCCAGGGCGGTTCGACATCCAGAGTCAGTGTTCCTCCTACTGATAGCAGGAAGCGTCGTAGAGAGTCTGCTCAAGGATATCAGAGTATGTGGGATGTATCTTTGGGAAGTCAGTTTGTATGCTACTAGTGTGGTAGGAGTGTGCATACTAGGCCTCAGTGCCAGAGAGACCTGATGGAGTGCCGATCTTGCAGCAAGATGGGCCATATTTAGCATTTTTGTCAGATCTTCTCACCTATAGATGGTGGTAGGGGTTCTTCTATAACCCTGTGTTCTGGGAATGCATCTCTAGTTTCTCACCAGTCTGGGAACTAGAGTTCTTCCATCCATTCAGGCCAAGGTGGAGGTCATGGACGAAGTGGTCAGTCACCAAGTTACCAGCGACAGCAGAATGGATCAGCACAGAATAGTCAGCCAGGGGCGCAGGGCCGTGATACAGGCTAGAATTTCACCATGGAGCAGACCTATCAGGAGCAGTATCCTGGGCTTTCCACAGTTCGAGGTACGATCTTAGTAGCCTCAGTTTTATCTTCAGCCCTTTTCGATGCTGGTTCTTTGCATAACTTTATCTCTATTGCTGTTGTGGAGAGCCTTGGGATCTGTATCTTTTCATATGATGACATATTGAATCTTGATACACCGTTGGGAATGAGTACGTTTAGCGCACGCCAATGTAGAGAGTTCCCTATTGAGGTTGCAGGGTGTCACTTCTTATGGTACCTCTATGTTCTAGAGATGACAGGCTATGATGACATTCTTGGTATGGACTGGTTAGTTCCCTTCCAGGCAGTCGTCGATTGCTATCGCCGCATGGTGAGTTTCATATCACCAGAGGGTGGATATTTTCTTCATAGAGGCAAGTGGGATGTCCAGGCGTATAAAGCTAGACCAGAACATCATGGGCTAGGAGGAGTTACAACATAAATTGCCAGTCTTTATCTAGATGACCAGGGACTTCACAGTTATACTTTCCTCCAGTGGTGGATCGTTACATGGATGTCTTTCTAGAGGACTTTTTAGGTTGCCTCTAGAGCATGAGGTAGAATTCTCGATTGATCTCGTTATAGGAGTGGAACCAGTGTCCATTTCTCCTTATATGATGGATACACCTGAGTTGCAGGAGCCCAAGAAGCAGTTGGAGGAGTTGCAGGCAAAGGGTTTCATCTGACCCAATACTTCTCCTTGGGGTTCGCCTGCCCTATTTGTGAAGAAGGCATATGACACCCTTAGGCTTTGTGTGGATTATTGGAAGCTGAACTAGTTGGCAGTCAAGAACCGATATCCCTTGCTGAGGATCGATGACCTCTTTGATCATCTTCGAGGAGCCCGGGTGTTATCGAAGATCAATTTGAGGTCCGGTTATCATCAGTTGCGTGTTAGACCATCGGATATACCTATTACATCCTTAAAGAGAAGGTATGGTCTATACGAGTATACGGTCATGCCATTTGGTCTCATGAATGTGCCAGCAGCTTTTATGGCACTGATGAACCGGGTGTTCCATCCATACTTGGATTCCTTCGTGGTGGTTTTCGTGGATGACATCTTGGTGTACTCTCACAATCGACATGACCATGCTACCCATCTTGAGATCATTATGAGTACACTGAGAGAGTATTAGTTATATGCTAAGCTCTCGAAATGACACTTTTGGATGGATTAGATTCAATTCTTGGGTCACGTTATCTCAGAGACAGGAGTATCAGTAGACCCAGAGAAAGTGAGAGCTGTAGTTTCCTGGGAGCAGCCGAAGAATGCCTTTGAGGTGTGGAGTTTTATAGGGATGGATGGATACTACAAGCATTTCGTACAGGTTTTTTCACGCCTTGCAGTACCACAGACAGGTCTGACCAAGAAGGGTGTGAAGTTATTGTGGTCAGATTCCTGTGAGTTAGCCTTTTAGGAGTTGAAAGTGAGGTTGACTTCAGAACCGATAATAGTCTTGCCAGAGCCGGGCAAGAGCTATACAGTCTACTGTGATGCTTCATGTGTCGGACTGGGATCTGTGCTTATATAGGGAGATAGAGTCGTGTGTACGGGTCTCGGAAATTGAGGCCACACGAGAGAAACTACTCGACACACGATCTGGAGTTGGCAACTGTTGTTCATGCCTTACGCTATTGGAGACATTACCTTCTGGGAGAGCACTTTGTGGTTTTCACTGACCATAAGAGTCTCAAGTATATCTTCACTCAGCATGATCTGAATATGAGACAACATAGGTGGGTCGAGTATCTTCAGTCCTTCGACTTTAAGCTTGCTTATACGCTGGGAAAGGACAACGCAGTGACTGATGCGTTGAGCAGGAGAACTCAGATTCAGGCAGTTTAGGAGGCCAGCAGTGAGTGGCAGCTTATGACTCTATTCTCTGAGATTCATTTGGAGGTGCATGAAAAATAGGGTCAGACTTTTCTATCTTCTGTAGCTGTTACCTCTACCCTTCTTGATTGGGTATGGATGAGGCAACTATCAGACTCAGAAGGCCTAGTCCTGCAGGAGAGTGTGTCAGGAGAGGACCCTCTTCCTGGATGGAAAGTGGGTGAGGATGAGATCTTGCGTTTCCAGGGATGCGTATGGGTGCCAGTAGATATACGTGAGGAACTAATGTGGGATTTTCATTCTTCAGTTTGGGCATTTCATCCTGGCGTCACCAAGATGTATCATGATCTACACCGCCAGTACTGGTGGCCAGGTATGAAGAGGGATGTTTCTGGGTTTGTCATGAGATGTTCTACTTGTCAGCAGGTGAAAGTAGAGCATTAGCGACCAGTAGGGCTTTTACATCAGTTACCCATTCTTGAGTGGAAGTGGAATTATGTCACGATGGACTTCGTGACCGGGTTACCGAGGTCACCCTGAGGGAGTGATGCTGTTTGGGTTGTCGTCGATAGGCTTACGAAGGTTGCTCACTTCTTGCTGATAAAGGAGACCTTCAATGTTGATGAGATGGGGCGATTGTACATCCGAGAGATTATACGTCTGCATGGAGTTCCACACTCCATTGTTTCAGGTAGGGATGAGCGCTTTACTTCTCAATTCTGGTAGGGGCTTCAGAAGGATTTGGGTACACAGGTACTTTTGAGTACAACATACCATCATCAGATAGATGACCAATCCAAGCGTACGATCCAGGTGCTTGAGGATATGCTCCGAGCTTGCATTATAGACTTTGGCAGTTCTTGGGATAAGCATATTCCTATTATGAAGTTTTCCTATAACAATAGTTTTCAGGCAACTATTCAGATGGAACCTTACGAGGCTTTGTACGGTAGGCCATGCTGATCACCTTTATGCTGGCTGGAGGTAGGAGAGGCAGTGTTGCTAGGACCTCGTCTTGTTCAGGAGACCTCAGAGCAGATAGAGTTGATTTAGAAGAGTTTGGCTATAGCACAGTCTCGATAGAAGTATTATGCTGATCAGTGGAGATGACCTCTAGAGTTTGAGGTCGGGGATCAGGTTTTCCTATGTGTATCACCGAGGTTGGGATACAAGAGGATTCAAAGACAGGGTAAGCTTTCACCACGGTACATCGGGCCATTTGAGGTGTTGGAGAGAGTTGGTCCGGTTGACTATCGGTTGCAGTTACCTCAGAGGTATCGGGCTATGCACGACGTCTTCCATGTCTCTCAGCTCCGATGATACTTTTCAGACCCGTTTCATTTCTTTCAACCCTAGGAGTTTGAGCTCGAAGTGGATGCATCGTTTGAGGAGCATCCTATCTGGATTTTCAATCGTAGTACGAAGGTTCTCCATGGGTGGTCTATTCCTCTGGTATGGGTGCTATGGCAGCACGGGTGAGTATAGGACGAGACCTAAGAGAGGGAGGCCGATGTACGATCGCAGTGGCCAAAGCTATTTGGGGTTTCTTCTTCTACGCCTCGCTAGGGAAATTCGGGGATGAATTTCTTTAAGGTGGGAAGTTTGTAAGAAACCAGATCTTCGTTTCAGGTATGTTTTTTTTTCTGGTTGTTTTTGAGAAAAGAGAAAAATATGGAAATTTTCAAAGTACATGTTGTGTACTTTATAAGTACACGCCGTGTACTTTGATGCCATGCAAGGCCATGTGCTGGCCATGTCCGGGCCACACACACGGTGTGTAGGGGCGATGTGAAGGCCGCTTAAAGCAGAGTATGGAAAATCCTAGTACACACCATGTACTCCAAAATTATACTCTGTGTACTTTATTTTTTTCATTAAATGGACGGGGTTCGTGCCTAATTGACAGAACTGTCTTCTTATCAAGGTTCTTTGACCAAGAGCGTCCGTACGACCACAAACATCCTCCGAGTCCCCAAGCCTCCGTCTGTTTGCCGAATCGACCGTCGTCAATTGCGTTGGAACCGCAGTGGTGATCTCTTCCTTTTTCTTGAGTTTAATTCAATGATTTTTCCTCTTTCTCAAGATATCTTGGGTTGAAAATTTTGTGCGTTTTCATAGATCTACAATGTTTTAAGGAGAATAAAGCCTTGTGGTTCAAGTATATTGATCTCCTAGCATCAAGGTAGGTGGTTTGTGCCTTACCATTCGAAGTCTTTGAGTTTTATGTGCAAATCCCACCAATACCCGTGAACAGGGTATTGTGTGTTTACCTTTTTTCCCTTGTGGTCTTTCCTTCCTTGCTTGTATGCTTGTGTATAGGTAATTTGATCATGCTTGAGGATAATTGTTGTGCTTAGATGTTTTGCCCATGCCTTGTTATTGTTATAACCTTTGGGTCTTGTTATCCTTTTTCCATTATACATATTTTCCATGCCTTGTGACTGTAGGATGGAATGATATTCTTGACATTATTTTTATGCTGTAGACTGGTTGGCCAAGTAGCTCTGTAGGTGTAATTTGGCCTTATAGCATTATTATGTACTGACTGGAACGGGACCCTGAGAACTTGGTTCTATAGACTATAAGGGATAGACTGAGTGAGCTTCTCATAGAGTCTTGGATATTATATACTAAAGGAGGGTAGACCGAGTGAGCTTTCTCAGAGAGTCTTGGACATTATAGACTACATGGGATGGACCGAGTGAGCTTCCCAGAGAGTCTTGGATATTATAGACTACAGGAGGGTAGACCGAGTGAGATTCCTCAGAGAGTCTTTACTTGTTTGAATTTCCTTAAACCATTCCATGATAGAAGAGGAATTGACCGAGTGAGCTTCCTCAGAGAGTCTGTGATAGACCTGAGACTATAGGAGGATTGACTGAGTGAGCTTCTCAGAGAGTTTCTAGACCTTGGGGCTATAAGAGGGTTAGACCGCGTGATCTTCCTCAAAGAGTCCCTGACTACCCTATACTATAAGGGGAATTGACCGAGCGAGCTTCCCCAGAGAGTCTTATAATTTCATATGACCAAACCAGAGGGGTTAGGGTGAGTACACTGCCCAGAGGGTTATTGGTACTTCTTGGATAGGACCAAAGGGGTTGGTTGTGAGTACTTCCCAGAGGGGTTCCTGTTGTGGTTAGATGTTTGCTTCACTGCTGCTTGTTATTCTGTGGATTGATTATTATTGCATATCATCCTGTTACTGCTCACTGATTACTACTTTCTTGGTTTACGGTTACTGTTTACTATTTACTATACTATTACCTTCCATATACTCACTGACTGTTAGGCACAAATCTTCAGGTGGTTGCCTATTGGGATTTAGTCTCACACCCAGTTTGAGCCATGATTTTGGGCCCAAACAGACTATGTTATTGCAGGTATAGACAAGGGAAAGCGCCCTTCGACTTCGGGTACTTGATTTCTTTGGAGCAGGAGAGCATGAGACCAAGATTAGGCTTGCGATGCTACGGAGCTGTTTATCTTTTCTTTTGTACTTGTTTTGGTACTGTTTGTATTTCCATCATTGAGACCTATTTGGATGATTTCCTAGATATGTATCATGCATCATTTCATATATACATATGTGCTCCAGTTGTTTATTGTTGTTGGATATTTACTGCTTTCACTATTTCATGTTTTTTTTACTTCCGCTATGTACTCTGCTAATGAGGGCATAGTTTCCCCACTATCACACCCAAGTCCCTCGCTACTAGTCGGCAGCCTTTGGAATTTGGGGAAATACGCTTGAGGACATGTGACCAACCGGGTACGGGGCACCTCTCGGTGCCTTCCGGAACCGGGATGTTACAAAAGTTTTAGGAGAGGGAAGGTGATAAATGATATTGAACTTATATTTATCAACTTAAATCCCTCTACTAGAGCCCAGATGGCCTAGAACAAGTCATTCCTTTACCATGAAATGGCATTTTTCCCAATTAAGGATCATATTCTTATTCTTACATCTTGAAAAAAACCTTTCAGTATTGACTTGATACTCTTCATATATCCTAAATCCAAAGGTTGGTTCTTAAGTAATTTTATGAGTGGTTTGTGAGAGAAAATATTCTTTTATCAGTGATGAGGAAGGGATAATCTGAATGGAAATAGGTTCCATAACTGTTTTAATGCTTTGTAGGTCTAATCTTAATGATTAGACTTATGAATTCATTTTATCCATTTTTTCACACATTTTTTTATGAAGTTATTGGGGATTAGGCTGGATAAAATCTTAGAAATCAAGGAATTCTCTAATATTGATCTCTTCAACCATCCTTGAGAGGGATGGAAATTTATCCTTTAAATATTCATCATCCCAATGATTGTACATGTCACTAGGTGTGTGGTAATCAATCAGGGGTTGATCAAAGAAATTTACTAATTTTGGGGATTCCCAATATTTATTTTCCATTTGATTCCAGCATGGGTTTGTGACATGATAATTTGTAAGATACTCCATTGGAGAAGAATAAAAGTTGGATTCTAGATTCTGAAGACATAAACAAACAGAAAGGGGTAAATATAAGAGAGATGGGGGTGATAATAGTGAATGTGGGGTGATAAAAGGATGATAGTGTCTGAGATAACTTACTTTGGTCCCTAGAAACGGCACCGAAATTTGGTCTTGCCCAAATTTACCCAATTTTTTAGGGTTAATTGTTCTCTTGGTTATCAAATCCTTAGAGACCTAAGAAGAAACCTACATACACGTACATTCTATGGATTGTTTTTGGCTATGAATTTTCCAAATTTGGGTTGATTTTAGATGGGTCTAAAGGAGGAATAATAGATCTAAGTGAATTAAAATTAAGACAATGAGTTGATCCTATGTTATCACTTGGGGGTGGATTGGATGAATTCTTTTTTTTTAACAATTTCAATTTCATTAACTAGAGAAGGATTAATTAAATGAATTCAAACTAACCACATAAATTATTGGTTAAAAACATTTAAAACACATTCTAATCACCTATAAACTTCTAGGATCATTTTCATGAGCACTCCAAGGTAAAGGATCTTATCAGCACATAAAAGTGGGGTGATAAAATTCAATAAGGAAGAGGAAGAGAGAAAATCATTGAATAAAAAAACTAAAAATAAAATATATTAATAAAAATTTATAGAGTGGAAAATAAAATAAAATCTAGAACCTTGATAATACCTTATATCAACCCATAAAAAGGTTATCCCTCCATTTATGGCATGTTTTCAATGGAAGTGGGAAGTAGACTCATAAGGGTGGAGTTGAAGAAGTAAAAACAAAAAAATAATGATCACTCCACCGTTGTGTGAATAATTTCACAAGGTTTGGTGTGAAAATGTTCACACCTTGAGAAAACAGTATCAAAATGATATTAATAAGAATATAATAATAGTATAATAATAACTTTTATTAAAAAATAAGGTGATTCGAACAACTTACATCATAAAGAAGAATGTTACAAAGAAAAATTGGCATAATAACGTTATAATGAAAACAAAGATCCCACATGATCAAATACTCCACAAACACTATCTTAAATAGTAATTTAGGAATCCTTGAGTCTATCAAACAATATTCCATGTCTTCCTAGTTGATTATGGTAGGCCTAAGGTGGTGGAAAGATTGTGGAATTTGGACTTTTCCACCCTTGACCCGAAATGGAATCCATCTTGCACCCACCAAACATAGGCACCTAAACGAGCTTCTAGATGGACGAATTGGAGTGGAAAATAGAAGAATAAAATGAATATCCAAATGTCACATAACTTTATGTAAAGTTTTATCCCAAATGGGTTTTTGGATTTCAAGATATGGTCTAAATGGTGAGATGTTTTTCTGGGCCTCACAATCTGGCCCATAATTTCATCTTCAACTTGGGACACCTAGAACTCCATTAAAACATACAAATTATCTTAGAAAAATATTTAATTAAATGTCCCCCATGATGTCATATATCTTTAAAAAAATATTTATAATCATTGGGATCTAATCTTAGCCTCTATAGTAATTTTATTGGGCTTCTGTCCAGTTCACTTCTCCCAAAATGTTGTTCTTTCAAGGTGCACTTTGGTGGTCTTCCAATGTGAATCTTCAAGTGCTCCAAAATAATTAATTATTAATTATATCATGGGATACATTAAAATAAAATATGAAAACAAAAATCAATAACATTTGTTTTTTATGAGGTGTTCAAAAATGTACCATGCAATAGCATATTTTAAGAAGGAATTACAATCATAATGTGAATTAATGTTCAATTTTTAAAATGCACTAAAAATGGTGTTTATGAATAATGAAGCACATGAATATTATAATATAAAAAATTAATATTATCATATTTTAGTTGATAATTAGTAACAAGGGATACATGTAAGCATAAACACGAGAATAGGGATATGAGAACATGATCATAACAATAGATGATCATACCCCACATATCATAAGATTATAAACACGAATCATGTCATAAAGATTGATAGTTCATAAGAAATGAATCATAAGGAAATAAATTACATAATCTATGAAAGCATAACATAGTAATAAAACAATAATTGTGGCAGAAACATAATAATATATAATGATTTCCATAGTAGTCAAGGAATCATTACCAAGGCTATCTTAGTGAACAAAGTTCTATAATAAACCAGGTTCACACCCCATTCCAACCCTGTATTACTAAACCAAGTTCACTCCCCATTCCAACCCTATAATATTTAACCATGTTCATTTCTCATTCCATCCACGTCTTTCTCATGAGATATAAATCTTTACCCAATGCATTGGAGGGAGATATAGGTCTCACCCATACTATAATGAAATCATACATACATGCACCAAAAATTCATAAACAATCATATTATAACCCATGAAATTAAATGGGTGTCATAAACATGAAATCATTTCTTAAATTTTGAAAAAATATAGGTTTCAAAATCATTTCATCAAATCATAACCCATGAAAAGAAGCGGGTTTCAAAAGCATATAACCAGTGGAAGAGAAACAGTTGTTATAAGTATCATTCTATCAAAACATAAAACATTCAAGAAAGAATATGAATGGAAACTTTGGATAATTTCCTATAAGTTCGTGAGTAACATCAATGGATGTCGTCTTAGATAGAAAATAACTTGGAAAGATATTTTGAAAACATTTATTGAGGAAAATATACTTTCTTCTTTGAAAAAGGATATTCAAAACATAAAAAACTTTTGAAAATAATTTTCTTGAAAATAAACTTGTAATATTATAATTAAATCTTTGAAAACCTTTTTTAAATATTTTCCTTTGAAAACATATAAAGAGACCTTGAAAAAATTTTAAAAACCATTTTCCATGAAAACTTATAAAAGGAGCTTGATTTTTTTTTGAAAAACATTTTTTTGAAAATATTTTTCAAACTTATAAATAAGTCTTGAATTTATTTTGAAAACTTTTTTCCTTGAAAACTTATAAAATAATCATGAAAATTTTTTGAAAACAAATTTCCTTGAAAACTTATAAAGTAATCTAAAAAACCTTTTGAAAAACACTTTCCTTGAAAAATACTTTGAAAACTTATAAAGAAATCATGAAAAAGTTTTGAAAACCATTTATTTGAAAATTATTTCTAAATTTTTTTTCTAAAAAATTAACCCTTTAAACATGAAAATGAATTTATAAATAAATGATGGCAGGTAAATCTATATATGTCGTATGAGGTAAAAAGAACATTCCTTTTACATTGTAAAAGGTTATAAAAATGCATTGTTTGGAAAGATAAAAGAATATTACTTTTAAGAGATTGGTAAAAGAATTTTTTTTAATTTTTTAAATATTATATGATAATATTACAATATTATTGGAAACCATTTTTAGAAATCATGGATTTGAAGGAATACATATTTGTGACCAAAGAGAGTGTAAAGTAGGGATTTCTTAAAAAACACTTTCTTAACTATATTATATAAAAAAGAGTAGAAAAATTTCACCAATAAATTAATATATCAATAATAACCATAGGAAAATAAAATTAATGAATTTTCTTGAGATATGGAATATAATATTTCAACAAGGGAAGCATAATCATAAACAATATCAAAAATCTTTGAGATTGTTTTAATAAACTCTTATCACTTGGTAACTTGGGATTATACTCTCCATGTAAGAAAAAGAAATTAAATTAAGATTATAATATCATGAAAGTAACTATATTAATGATATATCATGTAAAATGGAATCGTATACATCTCATAATTAATTTAGATGCATAACAAACCATGAGTCTCAAAGAAGGCAAATTGAGACAAAACTATATTACCGATCTGATAACTTTTGAAACTTAAAACCCATGAAATAAAGATAATATAATGGATATTTAAATACCCATAAATTTAATTATAATAATAATTTAATACATCCATGGATAGTATACACACCACAAAAAATTAATGGCTGGTTAATAAAGCATGTATCTCACATAAATAAAAAGTGAGATGAAATTCCCTTACCTTGTGTCTTGAATCTCATCATACTCATAAAAACCTCCCATATAATAAATATAAGTTTATTATACATATATAAAAGAACCATATTATTATATATAATACCTTATATGGTTTTATTATGACTTTATATTATCCACTTTTTAACAATTATATGTTAAGGTTTCACTTCAGTTAATATTTTCTTTGTTCATTGCATGTGTATTAATTTGTTATATCTTTGGTCCTTATACTTATATAATGATTTAAATAAAGTAAAAAATGATATAAATATCATTTGTATCCATTATATTTTTATTATAATAATCTATAGAATATATAAGTATGAAATGGAATACACCATTCATGGAGACGGTAAGCTGTACATACGAATGAACGTTATTTCCGTTTTTATTATCATATTAAAAGAAAGAAAGAAAATGGAATATAAGTATATATATATATATCATTATTCCAGTATAATTATTATATAATATATATCATATAATTTCACTAAACCCATCCATAATACATTCTTTATAGTGTTTGAATGAATCACATCGCTTTGAGGGGGCTATAGTCTACACTTCCTCAAACAAAATTATCATATTTACACCAAATGGAAAGTAAAAAGGTATGTGTTTTAAATGAAATAAATAAGATTAAATGCATAATAAATATAATAAATGACATATATAAACATATTTTTCATCATAATGTACACCATGCGAGGCGGTAAAGGAAGAATGAACAATCATTGTTTGGTGACGTGGTAGTTCGCCATACACGTATAGTATGCTCATTACCCATTAGATGAAAGTGTGTGTAAGAGTAGGTAAAAAAATTATCATAAAAAAATCTTAATATATTGAGGATATTTTTTTTATAAAATAACGGAATAATAAGACATGAGGGAGTGGAGAAAGAAAATAAAATAAAGGAGTTTAAGAGAGGATGCTACCTCTAAATTGGGTAACTCCTTTTGGTTTGCACCAAAGAGATTACTTGGAAAGATTTATTCAAAAATGGAGGATTAAAGGAGGAATGTAGGTATTTTTATAAGTGTATTGGTCAGATCTTGGATAAACATATGTGGTTTGATAGGTGTGAAGAAGAGGGAAAGGTGGTGGCCTTTTATAGGAGAGGGAAAGGACACACTTGGCATTTTTGAAAAATAGTTAGGTGTACCCACATTTTTATCTAACAAAAGTCACCAAAAACCTTACAAAATCAATAATGGAAGGTTAATGTATTAATAATTTTAATTACTTTCACTAATAGTTTTGGTCAAAAACTAAGTTGAAAATATTAAAAATTATAAATTTTGATAATTCCAAATATGGAATACATTTTTTCAAATTCCAATCATATAAGTGGCATAAATTAATTTAAATTTAATCTCATAGTTGGGTTGACAATGCATATTTTTAAAGTAAAAATGATCAAAAGTTTTCTATGATTTTATATCCAATTTCAATGTGAAATTGGTTCTAATTAACTAAATTAGATTAATTGATAAAAATATAATATAATTAAACTTTAAAAAAAAAATTTCAATATAGTTTAACCTTATAAATAAATTATATTAAAAGGTAGTTTTGAATTAAAATCTTATATTTTCCATTATTCATCCAAAAATGATGTTTCTCAGAAAAATCAAAAAAAAATTCCCTAAGATAATTTTGAAATTATAAATTAAAAAATGCAGTTAATTTTATAGAATTAAATTTTTAAATGTGTCTAAAATTAATTTTATTATTTTTCATAGAAGGACATTAAATGCAGTGTATTTGAGAAAATAATATTTTTAAACATATATGGACTTTACCAAAAATTATATCTTTAATTATTAATATGTTTTATTTATATTAAACCATTATAAAAAATATTTGAAAATTAGTTATTATTATTCATATTACTAAGTTTAATGGTTGGGTTATAACTATATCATTTAAATAATTATAACAATAAAATAATGTTGCATATAAACTAAGTATTGCGTGTAACGTATATCAAGTCAGTGTTGCGTGTAACGCCTTCCAAGTTGGTGTTGTGCGTAACATATGCCAATATGATTCTATGTGAAAGGAATGTTTTAATTTATTATTTAATATTAAAAATACTATTTTCAGTGTTGCGTGAAATGAAAAATATAAAAAGATTAAATTAATTTAAAAATTTATATTTCACAAAATCATGGGGTGTTATAGTGCCAATTATCCTTGAAATAATAATTATGAAATGTGAAATAGGGAATAATGGGTGTATGGAATTGAAATAAATCCTTATTGAATTTTTTATAATGGTATTTAAAGGGTTTATTAGCTTAACCTTGAAGATTTAATGAGTTTTAAAATAAATGATGATAAATGGATAAATGGGTAAATTGTTCATGTTGTTACTTATGATAAAAGTGAAGAACCATGGTTGTGTTTGATAAATGAAATGGTGCACTATATTGAAAATGGTTGATAAATGAGTTATGAATGTGGAACCATGGCATGTGCATATGCATGTGAACAATGAGTTATAGGTTAGGGACTGCTACTCCAACTACCCATGGGGTTCTAGACTGATGCTCTAGGACCCCGATATATATATATATATATATATATGTTAATGTGAAAAATTAGTTGTGGGCCAGGGAATGCTGCTCCAAAAACCCATGGGGTGCTAAACTGCCACTCTAGACCCCAATGCATGAATGAAATTGGA
Organism: Viscum album; assembly: GCA_963277665.1. Lineage (NCBI taxonomy): Eukaryota > Viridiplantae > Streptophyta > Magnoliopsida > Santalales > Viscaceae > Viscum > Viscum album. Next base: position 305,413,596 of record OY728147.1, read on the forward strand.
ACTAAATTGAAAAATGAAAGCCTATGGAATGAGTTAATTGTAAAATACATATGGTTTATGGTTTAAACTCTGGAATGGGATGAAGCAGGTATGATGTGGCTGGATAAAGAATAATAAATATGAAACCTGTTTACTTTTGTCATTTAATCTTTATTCTTTATACAAACACATACAATTTTGTAGACTAGATATTCATTTATACATTGTTAGTGGTGGCCTATTGAGTTGTACTCACACCCTACTCAGGAAACCTGATTTGTATCTGAATAGACATAATATTTGTAGGAAATGATAAAGGAAATATCCCTATGTTATATGGATTACTTGGGATTTGGGAGAGCATGGATGAGGGAACTAGACATGATGTTGGGACACACATGGGAGTTGTCATCATGTCTTTATTTTGGTTTTTATTTTGAAACCTGACACATATATGGCATGCCATATCTAATGATTTGGTTTAAGTTCATTTTCCCTATTTTGGATTCATTAATGTGTTTTTTGGTTGATTATTGATTATTGTAGTATCTTGGTTATATTTCATATTGATTTTCATTGTTGTTATTATTTGATAAAGAGGTTATAGTCTCCCAACGTTACATATTAGACCCTCACTGCTAGTTATCATCCTCTAGCATATGGTTAGGCACACCTGAGATCATGTGGTGAACTGGATTGGGGCACCGATATGTGAAACCCAAGTTGGGAATTTACAAACCCTTCCTCTCCAAGTACCAGTAACATATCTATTATACCATCTCAAGAAAAATTGTATAGTTATTACTACATCTTGTGCAGTTCTTCTAGATATAACTTGTATTTTCCTACCATAATGTATATGTTGGAAATATCATATCTTGTATATATCATGGAATATGTGATCAATCCATCATATAAGCATATTGAATTCTACTGACCACATCAATCTCCTCATATGTCTCTTACACTTATTCTTAGAGATATTTAGTCCATGTTACAGTGGTAATAATTCTCTCTTGAATTGTTCCAACTTTCATTTTTTTTCAATACCTTTTCAGTATATGTACTTTTGACTTGGTCTAAGAAACCCATTAGATCTACCTCATTAGATCTTGTTCTATAGAAAGTAGGTTTCTAATTTAGGTCAATATCTAGAGAGTTACTTCCATTCTGGTCTTAACTTATTGTAAGACCAATAAACATTTTATATACATTGTCAACATATTTCACTTGGAAAATAGTGAAAATATCACTAACCTCTTATATACACATGGTGAAAATTCATTCTAAATAAATATTCTATGATCTTGTAGCTTACTTCGACCCAAAATTGGATTTTAGTGACTTGAAACCCTTATTATACTTCTATGGTTTCACCAAATATTTCTAGTTGTATCATATAGAAACTTTCCAGGAAAGGTGGTCTTGAAATCCAATTCTTAATAAAATTATCATATAAATTAGCTATGATAAGTAAAATTCTAATGAATTTTGGCACGATGACTTGGTATAACCAATGAAGCCTTATTGGAACCAATGAAGCCTTATTGGTACCACTCATGTAATGTTTCTCTTGAATACCACTATAGTATCAAGATTTAAAATAGTCAAAATACTAATCACTTGTACTTTGATACATGTAATCCATTATTGAATTTAATTGAAATTGTTAGTCTTATCTAATTTTCATATAATGCTTACTTGTAGGATTCATTATTCTAAATTAATAATCTATCAGGATTCATGGTGAATGTAAAACCATTACCATGGTTTTATCCTTCCTACATAGCATGTGTCTATAGTATATTCCTTTTCCATAGGATATTCTGAAACTTTTTCCTATGCCAACTACTTGTACATATTCAACATTGACTAATTCCATGTCAATATTTCTCTCACTATAGAAAATAGATTTGTGTACCCTTTTATAGAAATATAGTCTATCACTTTAATATAACATTTATATTATAGTAATTTATATAATATTCTATATGAAATTTAGAAAATTAATAGAGGTACACTTTGTGTTTTTCTTGATGCAAGTTTGTTTATATCATTAACAAACACTTTGTATCTAAACACATGTTATTATGAAATGATGGAATTATATCATACTATAACTCATATGATTTAAATTTATCATTATAGTTGGTATATGTTAATGGGATAACACCTCTATTTGTGAAACATGTCTAAACAATAATGGAACTATCTGCAATGCATACGAATTACATACATCAAGACTCTAATGTGTATAAAGAAATGTGCATTTAGGAACTAGTCCAAAATATATTTTATTAATCAATGTTTTCATGTCATAATAATCATCAATCCTACTTAATAACATCATTACTTTAATGTGTATAATAAAATTTGAGTTTAATAATAAATCCAATATACATTTTCATGATCGATGAATGCCTGGTCAAGATATTTTTCAGAACACGGGCCTGAAGAAACTCATAAATTTTAACCATTCATATTCCGTAATTCACTTTTACATTCCTTAAAATTAGTAAAGGAATATTATGATTTTATTTACCAATAGCTTAACCTTGGAATAGTTTACACTCTCTAGTTGAAAAAATTCTGAAGTATTTATGGATTACCATTATTTCTAAATGTTTATTTGTCCCAAACTAAATAAGTAAATGTGTCTATTTCTGAAAAAATAGTCATGGAATCCCTTTATGATATGATTGATTGTAGGGGGGGTTGAATATTACACAACCATTCGTATCAGGTTCACCATTCTTATCTCACACTTGCTTGTGATATGTTGGTTTCCAATGGGGTTGTTCATGGAATCAGAACGATTCTCATATCCATGATGACTTGTGGACCTACTTTATAAAGGTAGATTCTCATTGGGTAACTTGACCAATATACTTAAGACCTCACATTGGTCGAGAGGATGGGAAGTTGGGCTCATCACACCCTTTTAGGGGAAACTATAACCTATTCTGGGACTCTCTTATAGATTTAAGATATGTTCGCGAATCCTTTGTTCATTCCCAGTTATGACGTGGATCACCTTGAATTAATGATAAATTATAAAAATGAATGCCTTTATAATGATCTGTATATATATGAGGTTATCCATCAATGTAGGTATATATATATATCCTAGGTTCTCTACCAATGGTACCTTTTTATAAAGGGATCATATATTCTTTGGTCTTTCATTAGGAAGATGTTGGTTTTAAGCCACATATCGAGGCACTCTATAATTTTACTATCATCCAGGGTGATGAAAGTTGTTTTGATTTCAAGATCATACCCATAAGATGGGATTTCTATGTATGTTTTTGAAATTAATAAGAACCCACATAGTTTGGTGCCACTTAATAGGACACATAACCTTTTAAGGTCATGAGATAAGGACCAAACTGTGCGGTTTAACATCATACAACAAGGACACCTAGAGGAAAGGTGCCTGGCTAAGGATAGTGAGAGGAGTACACCACGGTGGACCAAGGAACCTAGAAGAGGTATGGTATCCCAAGTGAGGACATGATCTTATCGAGAATATGGCCCAGAGAAGATGGTGATGAAAGAGACCCAGAAGGAATATGGCCCTCTGAGTTGGATATGACCCTACTAGAAATGTATCCCAGAGAACATTAGGGTGAATTTTGGTGTTGAGTTTAGACCTTAGAGAGGATTCCTACGCATCCTAGTTGGGAATCAAATCCCATGTAGTTCGGATGGATTGGGACTTACACCTATGTAGGAGGCCCATTAGAGAATTTTTTTGGGGCTTACGCTCAGGGGGATTCCCATTTGAGTATGGTTTGGGATTATACTGAATAGGAGGCCCATGTTTCTAGAACTGTGAGGAAGGTATCAAATCAGGATGTTTTGGGGGTTTTGATTGGGGATTACACTTAGAAGGATGCCTATAAGAGGTTTGGGATTGTGCATATTTCATGATCACCACTAACCTCTAAGCCCATGTGGGTCATGCTCAGCGTGAGAAACAAGAGGAAGTAGTAGATATGAAGATCACAAGATCCACTTTGTTCAATGGTGGATGGATGATGAATCCCAAAGGGAGATGGAAATAAATAGATTTGATGCTCATCTCCTATCATGGTTTCATAGCTTGAGACTAAAGAAAGAGAGAGAGGTATTTGAATGTTCCCACCTCCCCTCTTTTATTTTGGTAACTAGGGTAGTCATATCTGGTGATCTATCTGGCTATGTCCTGGGAAGGTGGAGAGAAGCAGGAGTTCCACCTCCCACAAGAAAGGCTAGGGGATTACTCTAGGATGGATTACTTTTACTTATTGGATACATGAGAAGAATATCAACTCATGGTAATTTAGGTTTGTCTATGAATTACACTTTAGAGGATGCCCATAATCTTTTTGACAGTCATCTCATGATCATTGCATGAGGCATCTTATGATTGATGTATAAGTAATATCATGTTTTTTGACATGAGGCATCCTATATTTTTTATATAGGGTATACTATAGGATCATTTCATGTAGAGAGGACTATGGTATCAAAATTTAACTTCATGTTGTAGGGACGATGGTAGCACAGTTTAACGTCATGTTGCAAGGATGAAAACAACACAATTTAATGTCATCTTATGGGGAAGATAACAACATAGTTCAACATCATGTTGCGAGGATGAAAACAACACAATTTAACATCATGTTATAGTTATGACAGGGAGGAATATGAATATAAATTTATGGTGAAGGAATTACACAAGAGTGAACATTTTTGGTTCAACTTAGCATATGAGTCAGATGATGAGGTTCTATAAGTTTCTTGAGGAATGTTTGAGTCAAGGTACTCAGGGAATCCAAGAGAATAATCTCAACTCGTAGGATGGGAAAGGAACCAATATTATTAGGTCAACTCAAGGAATTTTATGAAGTGTAGAGGAGTATACTGAATCATTGAATTATAGGAGTGGATGTTAGGAATGCATAAGGCACAAACCTAAATGTCCTCAACTTGGTATGAAATGTTCACGGTGCGACTCTCCATTTTTCATTGGGGGAACAAACAGTTTTGTTAATGGTCACATAAGGATGACCACATAGTGTTTTTTGTGAAGGGTTCTACAAAGAACAACTCATGAAGGGGATGAAAAAGATACTCCGTGAAGGGGGTCTATCTGCGAAGGGTGATTTAAAGGATCATCCGTGAAGGGGGTCCGTCCGTGAAGGGGGTTAAAAAGGGCCATCCATAAAGGGGGTCTACCATGGACCATCCATGAAGGGGGTCTACCAAGGATCATCCACGAAGGGGGTCCGATAGGGACCATCCTCTAGGGACCCTCCACATGAAATCTTCCTAGAAGGGTCTTCTGTATAGGGGCTTCACAAAGGAAAATCTACGTAGCATCTTCGCAAACGGATTGCATCACTATGCATTGGATGCTATGTAGGGGGCATGATTCCAGCACCTATCTTCCTATTATCCTCGATATCTATCTCTCTTTATCATTTTTCTTGGATCTCATATTGGGGATTTTATAGAGGAGAAACATAACTGACTACTGGGATGACCGATTATCCACGATGGTTTGTAATAATTTCATTTTCCAAAGCCCAGGAAGGACGCCCAATCCCAAAAATGATTTCATTTGAGGGGGATAGAAAACAACATCTTTGCCCAAAAATGACTTATAATTTGCATAGGATGATTATTTTCAGGGGTATAAATCATCGTTTGGCCCCAAAAATGACTTGGTTTCATTCATGGGTGCCACTGAATGCCTTCATGTCCTACAAATGACTTCAGTTGCAGGACTCCATACGGAGTGGTAGTCTGTGTAGTGATTTTTTCTCCATGGGACTACACTTTCTTCACATATTGGATTCCATTGAATATTTTCCACTTCTTCAGGTTTATTTTTCCCTTTAAAAAATTCATGGAATCATTTTCTCCTTTTATGCATAATTTTCAGAACCCAATAGTGTCGATAATACCTAAGGTATTTATCTCAAGAGATTCTAAAACCATAATTATTATATCCTTGAAAACTATTTAGTTTTACTATACAATTAATTATCTTTCCAAAATCGGTATAAACAATTCATACATTTTATATTTATCAGTTATTGACAATGATTCAATAAAAATTGAACTATTAGTCAATTATTAGGCACCATAAAAAAAATTCATTCCAAAATTAAATAATTTCTACTTGTGTACAATAGACAAGTGAGATAAATGTTTTGGTAATACACAATAATAGGTTAACTAGAATCATTAATCTTGTAAATTATAAGTTTTATGACTCTCATCACTAACTTAGGAATAACCCTTTCTTAGTTGTTTAGATAATTCACCTTACTTACAGTAACATTATTTTCCAACATGGTCAATGTATTTAAATATAGACATGTGATAGGTATATTTTATTTAATACCCAAGAAGTATAATAGAAACATCACTTATAATGATGAATATATACTAATTGTAAGCCTTTTCTTACTTCTAATTTAGTTTATTTCATTTTATTATCCATAGACTTATCTCATGACATGAGAAGAAAATATCCTCCTTTATAATGCCTTTTATATTTTCTTTAAAGTATTTTGTTAAGTTTCCTTTAGCACTACACTTTCCATTGGCCTTTTCTACTTTTCTTCCAACTTGTTTACCATAAGAACTATAAAATATAATTTCTTTAAGATCTTATTTTCTTGGAAAAAACATACCCAAAATCCAGTGAAGTATTTTATCCATATGTTCATTTTTCAATCTTAAACAAAATTAGATTAATTGGGTGAAAATTATTTAAGAAAGGGATGTATTGAAAGATTGTGATATATCTTTCAATTTACACGTATTCAGTGTAATCATCATCTCATTCTATTTCTCACTCCACTTTATCATCGTAGACTGTTCAGAGATGATACAACATGATATTACTATCTGTGTACTCATTATGTATCCATAAATCATTGGAAATTGGTGATAGAATTATGATGTAAACATCAAATTCATCATATATGAGTCTCCTATAAGTATATTTCTCACCCATTCTATCTAAGGTGGCTCAACATGTTTTGGGGACACTAGCACATAGAATTTACTATATCATAGTACATTGCACAAGCACTAATGCTACTATTGGTAATTATAATTGGATAAGACATGTTCTTTATCCAATATCAATAATATTTTTTATGTGGAATCAATTTCAATTTTCTAAAAAAATAATATTTAAGTAGATTATTACTTTTTTATTGATTATTAATTATACATTACCTGATTAAATCATTAAATGCATACAAATATTTTATCTAACCCTAGTAGCCCTCACTAATAGAATCAAAGTACTCAATTTCTAGAGTATTCTAGTGGAAAGAATCCTTAAAACCTATCGTCAAAGTCTAAACTACCACTACACCGCTATTCAAATATTTTCAAGGTAGGTGTTTGAAATGATAACCACATTAACTCGCATCTCCTTGAACTTTTGAGTGAAGTCCATGATTCTAGAAATCATAAACTTTATTTACTCAATGTTTTTCTTCAAAAGATGCAACAAGTTTACTTTGAATACTTCTTTTCTATCATATTTAGTTAATTTGACCCATTTCTTTCATAACAACTTCCCAGTAGTAAGAATCACCCTAAACTAGTGATGAACAACATTCCATACACCTATTTTTATTTAAATTCAAAAGATGGAAGGTTTTAAGACTTAATATTACTTTGATGGTTTTTATTATTTCTTAATGAATGAAATCATTTTATATTAAATATGCACGTACTATGTGATCACACTCACAACCTGACTATATAGTAAATAAAAAAATGTTAATCACGTATTAATATGATTTAATCTATTTATTATTATTTTTAATATTTTATGTGCTTGTGTAAAATTTAATATTCACAAAAAATAATAAATGGTGCATAAATTAAATATACAACATGATAGATCTTGAGAATTTGATATTGGTTGATCCATTTAATCCCAATGGATCAACCGTGAGTCTAGGGATAAAATAACTAAGTTGGGTCTGACTCCTATTGAAGATCACACCTCGGTCCAATGTATCACCATATTGTTTGAAATACTGCCTCATCTCAGGGTGGTCCATGTTTTACAATATCTTCATCATCGTACATAAATACTCACATGCATGTGAGGGGGTCTTGGAAATGTTTAATACACATGAAATACAAATCTCTTGGACACAAAAACCCTTATATATATTAATCGAGGAAAGACGATGCACAAACCATAAAAAATAAATTAATTATTATATATATCACATGAAATTATAATAATTAAATAAATAGATAAATTCCAGACATACATTAGCCGGTTTTTTCTCAAGATAAGTTGACACACAAATTAAATGCATAATAAAGTTAAATATGTGATAAATTTATATCAAGGGAATTAAATGAATTAAAAAAATTCATTTTAATTTTAATTCTAATAAAATACATTACTTGATCCCAGATAAATTAATTTTTATTCAAAAATTTTAAATTGTTTTTTTGAAAGAAATTAAAATTTCCCCCAGTCTCAAGGAAACTTGGAAAACCCCTAAAGGGTATCTAAGACTAAATTGGACCACCTGGAATGGGCTAGGTAGGTCAGACAGGGCCCCACCTACTCCATCTCGAGTCGGGTCAACCCAACTTGACCATGGATCGGCTGGTAGGAGGTTCCACCGCATGAAAATGTGAATGGGGAACGAAAGGGAGGCCACTCTTGCTATGGGAAGTTTTTTGATGATAGAATGACAATGACATGCCATGTAAGAGGGGGACTGGTGCCAGAAGATCGGGAAGGGATAATGGGATGTGTAATGAAGGGTTGGTAGGAAGGGGAACCAATGGTGGAGATCATATATGGGAAGTCGATAGGGGTTGCTGTTACTAGGTGGCTAGTGTGAGGGAGCCAGACATAGTAGGCCGTAGTGGTTAGGGATGATTGGGGGGGGGGTCTGGTGGTGGGAGGCCATGGTGCAGAGGGTTATATGGTGGCCGACATGGCGGTCCATGAGGGAATAGGGGCTGGTAGTAGTGAGGGTAGGCGGTGGCTGGCGGAAGAGGTGCACAAAAGGAGAGGCACTATGGAAGGGTCCACTGTTGGGGTGGCCAAGCAGGGAGCCTATCTTGTAGGATATTTTTGATTTTTTAGGCTATCCACCACCTCCCATTGATATTTTAAAAAAATATTTCTTTGGTTCATACTCTCCATACCTATCTAGTGGATTCCTCACCCAATCTTATGTTATCTTTTCTATTTTAAAATATTATTACACAGGGCTTTGGAATTTTTTCTAAAATATTCCACATACATGTGGAGTAATGGATTGTCTGATAACACTATCATGACCACAGAATCTTGATAGAATAGTGATTATCTCCATAAAACTCTACCAAAGAGATAAAAATACACACACAAATATATATATGTATGTTCTTCAATTTAAACTCGAAATCATGGTTTTGATCCATCTTTTGATCTTTAGATGACCATATCTTGACCATCTAATATCGGATTGGATCATTGTCTATGGTGATGAGACCATTGTGATGATTTCAACCTAACATTGTTACAAATATATATTTTTTTTCTTAAAACATCATGTGATCCATATGATACCAATTTAAAGTACTAGGGTGTGTAGTAAAAGCTGTTATGTCAGATATTTAAAAAATTTCACCGTTGGATCAAAGTAACAACATCGTTTCCAGTGATACATTGCCCAGTATAGAATTTGAGGATCCCATGTGAAATATTTAAGTAAAAAAAAATAAAAAAATAGTTATGTTGTTCGAGGGGAAAGGGAATCTCTTTCCTCGAAGCCCTTAAAGGCATCGAGTCTTCCAAATCCCTTTCGATGAAGTCGAATAGAATTAAGAAAATGGATGATGGCGGTTTCTGTGTGGAAGAGGATCCAGTTGCTGTTCAACAACGTTCACAACCTTGTAAGTACTCAGTTATGGTCTACATTGCATACCTCAAAGGTGACACTCCTTGGTCCTATGCTAATCTTAAAGTTAGATTATCTGATTGCTGGGGTTTTGCTAAATGGAAACTCATTCCACTTGGAAAGGGTTATTTTCATATGCTATTTTCTGCACAAACCGAGCTTTATTGTGTTTGGAAGATGTGAAACATTAATTTGAAGTCGAGACTCTTAATAATCTATGAATAAGACTTTGATTTTAACCCCAAATCTCATAGGAAGAACACATCATAGGTTTGGGTTAGGTTCTTTGACCTCAATTGGTTTTTATGGAATCCTAAGATCCTCAACGATATCTCTATTTTTATAGGCACTCCCCTTAAGATAGATCAAAGAACCTTGAATGGGGATTTAGGACTCTATGCTAGGGTGCTAATTAAAGTTAACCTTGAATCACAACCCCCAAAATCTATCATCTTTACTGCCCAAGACTATAAAATAGTGGTGAGTCTTTAATATGAAAGACTTCCTTATTTTTGTGAACTCTGTAAACTGGTTGGACATTCCATTCACCAGTGTAGGAGAGTGCACAATCAACCTCCATAGACCAAAAATTCTGGATGGACTGAGGTCAGGAAAAATATAAGAGAGAAGGATGGTCCTGCTGAAAAACCTGAACCATCCAAGAAGAGGTAAGAAAAATGGGTTGTTAAAGCCAATTCATTTGGCATGCTTGATTCTGATAAAGGAAAGTCTTGGGCTGATTTAGCTGAAGACCAAAAACTTGAATTTCTGACTCAAAACTTTAAGAGGGATATTGAGAAGGATGTTATTAACATCCTCTCCCATACCTTGGCTGACTTGGACCCTGTTTTCCCACCCCCTGATGGTCTTAATTTGGACTCATCTTCACTCAATCATTTTGTCTCAAACAATGCTGTCAAAGATGTCCCGAGCAGTTACAACCGTATTGAAAATTTTAGTTCCTCTAATTTAGAGGACAATGAAAACTCTGTCACACATAACTACTCATCTGAATACATTCTCATGCACCCTCCAAACCCCTCTAATATCTCTGAAACTCATTCCTCACTGGACAATGCTAAGAAAAACAAGCCGACCGAAGCCAACTATATGGATTATCTCCTTTCCTAACCAATTTGTAAGGACAGGAAACAGGATTATGCTGTGTCACACACTACACAACCTGATCCCAAGCCTTTAGAAATCCCAGGACCTATTGTTCCCATTCCTGTTTTGGTACAGGTATAGGATTCTCAGCTTACTTCCCACACAGAATATGCTTGTAAGCAGACCACTTCTACTCCTCCTCTTCATTCTGTTTCTGATGTTGCACACTCCACACAACCGAAACCCATGGTTTCTAGAACTTCATAACCTTTTGTTCCCAATTATGCTTCTGTACAGGACCAGGGACTTCAGTCTGCTACTCTCAAGGCACCTGATAGAAAGAAACACTCTCCTTCTCTACCTATACAAACTGTTTCTAACATGCAAGGCAAAGATACAACTGCTTCTACTTCCTCATTACCCATTTACTTAGAATTGTAGGTTAATCATGAGAATTCTGTGAAATATTACTCATCTGGAATTTCCACTAGGTCTAAGACCTTGACTTCTAAAAAAAATGGGGACAACCCCACTAAGAAACGGTCTAAATGAATATTCTGTTTTGGAATTGTCAAGGAATTGCTAATCTTGAAACCTTCAATGTCCTTAAAAGATTCACCAATACTCACACTTCAAACCTTATTGCTATTGATGAACCTAAAACTAAATTTGCCTCATGCTCACATCAAGCCCCTCCTGGATACTATTTCTTAGGGGCTTGTAACAATGGAGCCCCTACTGAATCTTTATGACTCTTTTCTCATTCTTCATTAAAAAATGTTAACATTTATAGCTGTTCGATACAATCCATTACTTGTGACTAAATCTTTGACAACATACACATTTTCTCTACTTTTGTTTATTCCTATAACAGGTATCAAGATATGATAGATCTTTGGAATGATCTCTCCCATATTAATGCTTTTATTTTCTATCCTTGGTTTATTATTAGTGACTTCAATGCTATCCGAGATTCGGATGATAAAATTGGTCCTCCTCTTGCTCCTATTTCAACTATGGAATTTAATGCCTGTATTGAAATGAACAATCTCAAAGAGGTTAACCTCTTGGGTGTTAAATTTACTTGGTATATGAATCACTATAATAGAAATGTATCCAGTAAATTAGATAGGGACTTTACTAATTCTCACACCCTTGATAGTTGGGACAATATCTCTAGCATTAACCGTGCGAGGATTACCTCTGACCATCATCCCATCCTTCTTTCCTTTTCCTACAAAAAAATTAAATTGAGGGATCCTTTTAGATATAACACTGCTTGGTCTTCTGACCCTAAATGTATAAGAATCATCAAGAACACTTGGAATAAGATGCATGGTCAGTTTGACCTGTTTTCTTGCCCGATGAAGTTAAAAATGTTAAAACAAATTCTTAAAAGTTGGTGCAAAAGCAAGGTTTATGAAATGGAAAATAATATCAACCTTCTTGAAACTTAACTTAACTAACTTCAGAATGTCAACTCTTCTTCAAAATTTTCTCAGGACTCTCAATATAAAATCACCATTTCTTCTAAACTAATCTCCTTACTCAACCTCAAAGATAATCTTAAAAAAATCTTCAAATCCAAATGGCTTAATGATGGGGATATGAATACTAAATTCTATAATGATCTCTATTGGGTTAGAAAAGCCTATAGACCCCTAGAATTTCTTAGAAATGGGGACCAAATTCTTGACACTGATGAAGGAATTTCCAATCACTTAGTCTCTTATTTTGAAAATATTTTCAATGGTGATAATATTGAAAAAGACCTTAAACCTGACATCATTCCTGCTCTTGTTTCTGAGGAAGATAACTCCCTTTTGAATAGTATCCCTTTTGATCATGAAATCAGAGACACTGTCTTCAGTCTTAATCCTGAAAGTGCCCCTGGACCATATGGTTTTAATAATGGATTCTATAAAAAACATTGGGATATTCTTCAGGAAGACGTTTGTCATCTGGTTAAATCCTTCTTCTACAAAGGTATTCTTCCGCATGGTCTTAACTCCCAATTCCTTGTTCTCATCCCCAAAATGGAGAATGATGATGTGATTCATAACTTCAGACCCATTGCACTTATCAATTCTTTATTCAAAATTATCATGAAATTAATTTCCAATAGAATGACTTCCATTTGTAGAAAAATAGTTTCTTGGAACCAATTTGGTATCATAAAAGGTAGATCTATCCAAGACTGCATATGTCTGGCCTCTCAATCCACTAATATTTTAAACAAAAAGAGTAGAGGTGGGAGTTTTTCTATCAAACTTGATATTGTGAAGGCCTTTGATACTATTGATTGAAGCTTTATGTATAAAGTTATTTCACAATTTAGCTTTAATGAAATTTTCATTAATAGAATCAAATCTTTATTCAGCTCTGCTTACATCTCCATCCTCATTAATGGCTCTCCTAGAGGTTATTTCAACTGCACTAAAGGAGTGAGACAGGGTGACCCTCTCTCTGCAATTCTCTTCTCCATTGCGGAAGACTACCTGAGTAGGTTGATGTCCTAGGAGATTGCTAAAAGAACCATAAAACCTATCTCTGCCTCTAGAAATTTACAAGTTCCTTCTCATATTCTTTATCCTGATGACATTATTCTCTTTACCCAGGGAGACAAAAGAAACATTCTCAATCTTAAATATATACTTCTCCACTATCAATAAGTCTCTGGTCAACACATTAACTGGAATAAATCTTCTATTATTTTCAGTAAATACTTTCCTCCGGGGTGAAAACTTTCCATCTCTAATATCTTGGGCATCAAAGAAGGATCTCTCCCCTTTACTTACCTTGGTGTGCCTATATTTTGGGGTAGACCTAAAGAAGATTATTTATCTCACATTGCTGACCATACGCTTAAACATCTTTCCTCCTGGAAGGGTAAGTCCCTTTCTAAGGCTGGGAGAATTTGTTTGGTGAAATTCATGATTTTTTCTAAACTTGTTTATTCCATGATGATATATAAATGGGAAAAAAGTCTTTTAAAACTCATTAATGTTGCTATTAAAAATTTTGTTTGGACTGGTATCACTTCAGAGAGAAAGATGGTTACTATCCCCTGGACCTCTTGCTGCAAATCTGTTGATAAAGGGGGGATTGGCATAAAAAATATCTCTAAGTTCAATGAGGCTCTTTAAGCTAGACTTATGTGTAACATTATTCAGAACACTTCCTCCTCCATGAATTTACTCAGGGCATGTTTCCTTGAAAATCTTAGAAAAAATCGTTCTTACTCCCTTAAGTCCTCAATTTGGTCCTCCATCAAAAGTACTTTCATGTATATTATGTCTAACTCTAGATGGATGGTCACTAAGGAATCTAACTTAAAATTTTAGTTTGATAACTAGACTGGCATTCCCCTGATCTCCTTGATAGATAACAACCAATCCCCTCCCTACCTCCAGGATTCAATTGTCTCGATCATCCATATGCATAACCTCGATCTCCCTGAGAATATTACTCAAATTGTTGATAATTATAATTTTGTTAATATTAATGATTTACTTATTTGGGAACCTGCGCACAATGGGATTCTTAACTCCAAAGGCTATTATAAGTACCTTTTCAACAATATTGACAATAATCACCCCTGGCTTGATAAATTCAACAAAGCCTGGATAAAACCCTCAATATTTACTTTAGTCTGGAGGATTTACCATCAAAGAATCCCCACAGATAATTGCTTACAAACTTTCGAGATTACTCTTTGTTCTAAATGTCGTATTTGAAATCAGAATAGAGAGGATATTAATTATCTCTTTCTCTCCTGTAACACAACAACCGCTATCTGGCATTATATTCTTGACATTTTTGAGTGAATATGGATGCTTTTTGATACCATCAACATGCAGATTCATAGTTTCTTAGAGTTGTCTATGTCTCAGAAAATCAAAAACCTTTTGGTTGCAGCTGTCGCAGAACTTCTTCATATTATCTGGTATGGTAGAAATGAAATAATTTTCCGCAATAATTCTTTTAAAATTAATGCAGGAAAAACAAGAATCCTCATGTCCATTCGCGAAGCGGCTTCTATCCAAAAAGATCACTACAACAATTCTGTCCGTGACTTTGGGATCCTTAGACGTGTAGGGTTGGAGGGCATTTACCCTCACCCGCACTCTACTCTTGAAGTGTTTTGGCTCCATCCCCCTCCGAGATGGATTAAAATCAATGTGGATGGAGCCACCAAAGGAAATCCGAGATCAGCGGGTTATTGTGCCATCTTCATAAATCACCTGGACCAGATTCTTGAATGATTTTATAGCTCTTGCAGTTATTCTTCCACTTTAAAAGATGAGATGACGAGCGTCATCCATGCCATCACCTTTTCCAGATTACATATCTGGAACAATATTTGGATAGAGAGAGACCCTAATACAATCATTCAGGCCATTTGGAATGGTACCATCCACCTTTCTTGGCCTCTTACTACCCGATGGATGGACTTTTTGAATTCTATTGTTGGGATTAACTTCATCGCCACTCACACCTTCCATAAAGCCAATAGGATTGCTGATGGGATTGCCAACCTTGGAGTTACTCATGACTTACATTGGATGGATGATCTCCCTTCTGAATTAATCCCTTTTTATGCTCAGGATGTTAGAAAAAGACCTTACTTTAGACTTGTTTAACCCCCCCTTTTTTATCAATAAATTTTTTCTACCTTAAAAAAAACATCCACTCATCACTGATGACCTTTGGTCGAAGGAACCAAAACCAGATCCCTATAGATGTTACACACATGCTTCAAAAGTCTACAAAAGCACCGAACATCAAAATCTAGGTGCTAGTGAAAAGATCCAATGATGAATTCAATGTTCCAACAATCACCGCTACGTTGATTCTTCGACCTGTGAAGTAGATTTCAGATCAGTTTATTGGATCGAGAGATTCTCTATCTAGGAAACAGGAGAGAGGATAGAGGAGCTCTAAAAATCATAGTATGAATAGTACCTCACATGAGGGTCTCCTCTTCCTTATACAGCGAGGTGAAATATACCCAAAATAGATCCCTGGACCCTCAAATATTCATTAAACCCTAAATATACCATAAACGATGTGTTATGACCAACTAACCGTGTCATAAACGTCGTTTATATTTTTATCACTTACCTGTAATATAATATATATATTACATGATAAAAAATGACACATTCACTTAAATCTTCATTCCCATAAATATGAAATGAACCCTGAATATTAAAATAATATTTGTTTGTTTAATATTTTTCTTATGTATTCACTTAATATCTTGTGAATACTTCTAATAAATAAATTTAATACCAATTTTTCTAAACTTGAATAATATGAATTTATTTATTATTGGTGATTGTATATTCTTGGACATCACTTGGACCCCAGTGGTGGGGCCTACCATTTCCCATACTCTTATTCATTATAATATGATAGAATTATGAATATTCTATGTTTTTGACCCTCTATGACCTTATCTTAATAGGAGAAAATACTATTCACAGATCCATATCAGAGTTTAGAAACCCATTAGGGCCCCTAATGAGATAAGAAAAATTCATTATAATGAAAACCTTTCCTATGAACACACGATGTGTAATATAACCTATTTGTCTCATGATATCTCATAAAATAGAAATAAAACTTCAGGTCACCATCCTTTATTTATTATTCATTGACCTAACTAGATGGACTCACCTTATCTATCATGACAATTGATTTAGTGAAGGTACTACCATCCTGATCAACTAGGTCCAAGATATTTATTCCTTTTAGAAGTGATAAATTCTATCTTGGTTATTCAATCAATTCCATACTTCCAATGACAGACCCAATGAAAGCTACCTCACTATGAAATTAATGACAATGTTTTCATCTTACATCAATGTATATAATCAAATAGTATACACTAATAATAATCCCAATTCAGGATACCATTAAACATGTTCACAGATAGGAACTACCAATGAAATCTGAAACATGTGGTGATCCTATTGATAGGTATGTCATCATGATCTCATATACTCGATATCACCAAGTGTGAAATTCATTAGAAGAAGTATCAAGGATTATGAGTCCCCGACAACTGATGTTAAAACATCATTTGTGTCTAGTCTACATGATGTATCTAGACCACATGACATATATTTAAGATTAATTTCATAGTATCTCGAGGTTCTCATTATATCCTAGTAACTACTAAAACCTTTTTATATGAAAAATAATCTACAGACATTACCATGTAAATAGTGGACGCATAAATATCAACACTGTTATGGGAAGTTTACATCATGCATATCTCGTTGTATACAAGATATGGTAATCGAAAAGTACTATTCAAGTTGGGTCTAGGGAACCCTCTTTTAAAACACCTCCAACTAGGGAATAAAATACTTATCCTATAACGACTCTGCATAACCAAGTAACTCCTAAACTACTTGACATATGAGCTATATGGATGGTCGTTAACATCAAAATCAATTTCCAACCTTTGCTCTCCACGAGCAAGTGACTGTTTTGGTAAATGTGTAATCCTAAACCCACCAACTTTAGGTACCATACTCACTGGAGAATAAGAAGAGTTTCACATAATTTCATGAATTATAAGTTTAATTTTATTAAATAATTTAATTACTATATATATATATTTACATGAAGAAATTTACATACCTCGGTTCCCCTACCACCATATAAGTCATTTAGAATGATGTATGCTACTTCAGAAAATATTTGTGTACCTGTATTTGATTAAAATAAAATAATTGATAAATTAAAAATTTATTATTCATAATAGAAATAAAAACTTTGAATGTCAGACTTTTAACCAAAAAAATGTGTAACTAAAACTAATGAATTTAAAAAAACAAAAAAAAAGACAAAAAATGATTATCAACAAAAAATGTGTAATTTTTTATACCTATATTTTATTAGAAATAATTAAATTTTACAAGTAAATATGTGATTGTTTAATTGTACAATTATAATTCATTAACCACCTAAGTCACAATATAATATATTAATATATTAAAACATATAAACATTTAAACACACACACACACACATATATATATAAATAGAAAAATTTAAAACATATAATCATATAAATATATAAACATGTATAATTTCTTAACAAACAATTTATATCTAGAAAACAGATTATAACTAAAATAAATTTGAAACCATATAACAATTTATAACAAAAAATAATTATAAAAATAAAAACAATTTAAACTGAATAAAATTTAATAAAAAAAAATGATTTTAACTACAAAAAAATTATAACAACAAAAAAATTATAACAACAAAAAATTTATAAATAAAAATAATTATAAATAAAAATATCTATAACCCAAAAAAACTATGCCCAAAATTTTCTATCACAAATAATTTATAATAAAAAAAATCATAACCTTAAACTAATTATAAAAACAAAAATTTATAATTGAAAATGATATACGTATAAACAAATGAATGAATGAATGAAATTAATAACTCAAAAATAATTAATTAATCTTCCAAAAATAAAAAAATTAACTAAAAAATATGGAGGCTGATGATAGAAAATATATATTGAAATCCCACAGACACACTTGAGCATGGTAGAAGCTGGTCGAAAGATGTAATAATGAAGGGAAATATTTACAAAAAATGAAATAGGAAATTGATCAAACAAAAAATCTAGATCATAGTCATGAGTTGAGAAGATTACAATTTTATTATACCAAATAAAGTTTAGGGCCATGAGAGAAGGAAGAATGATTAAATATTGAACTTAAATAATGAAAACAGAAGTATAAAATTAAACAAATGTAGGAGATCTAGAATGGGTGGGTGTGCTCATGACTTGAGAGGATGAGGGTTTTAGAAATATCACATTAAAGTTGTGATGCAAAATCATATTTTTTTAGACTGGTATAACCCAATCCTCAGATGAATTTAGACACTATAGAAACTATGAACAGACCATAGAAGTGCTGACTCATGGCACCGACAAGTCACTGTAGCATATCAAACTTTGGAGACAGCGGTACTGTAGCTCTAAGGACTTCCAACTACTGGTCACTATAGCACAATGCACTTACAGTGTGTTTGGTGGCACTATTTCCCTACCTTCTTTATGATATCATTTGACCTATGTTTTCATGGGTGTGAAACTCTGATTTTTAACATATAATTCTACTCCCAAACATAGTAATATTTTTTCCTCTCTTTGGATGTATGAATCATTTCCCAAACCGTATAAATATCTATGACTAGTGATCTTATTATTATAATTGTGTTTTCTCCTTTTACTCTTATTTTAAGAATCATTATTATTTTATTACTCTATGAATTTCTGTAATAATTTTTATACTAATTTTTTATAAAGAAACAAGACTTTAGAATAAACCTCCTCACCTTCTTTAGGATGTTTAGAAGTTTTCCTTTGAGGGAAAGAACAACTAGGGGCTATATTTTCATAGTGATCAATTGGAGGATCTTATATGAAGGTGAGGTCTTGACACACCTCCTCCTCAACCAACACACCCCACTTGTTTCCAACCATGGTTTCATCCATTTCAAGGAGGTCTACATTATTAATATGTGAGTTTCCTGAAGAAACCACCCCTACTCCATTATCTTTCTCCGGAGACTCAGGTCTAATTGTGAGCTCTGATCATCCCTGATTACCTCTTTCCATTTATTAGACATTTTTAGTATATTAATAGCCCAAAAATATATTTATTTACTATAAGTTCCTTTTAGTTCATTTAGATCCTGATCCAAGGTATCATTAGGCTTTAAGGTTTCACTAATCCCCTCTTTGATAAGCTACTTTTGATCCTCTATCCCCACCTCATTAAGAATAATTGGCTTCTTAATATTTATCTTCTTTACTTTTCTATAATTGGAAAACTCATGGACTACGATCTTGAAATAGTAACAAAAAGAAGGTATAAACTCATATTCAAATTCAACTTCAAATTTTTCACCATTTACAACTAGAGTATAACTATCAAGCTAGGGATTCAAGAGATCCACATCCACCAAAAATATATCATAGTAACCAAAATTACCATCAATGGTGTTTTTTATCCAAATTGAATAGTGCTATAATATTGAAGGAAATATCCTTTATGATCTAAGGATTCTAGAACACACAACTAAGACTGTGAAGCCTAACCCAAATTTGAGCATTATTGCGATTCATGTGATGAGAATTTAAATTAATATCCCATTACGAGATACTAAAAATACCCAAGTTAAGATTATATAAACCGGAGTCTGAGGATGCATATCTCGAAATTTCTGATTAGAATATTATGTGAAATTATCCCTTCCTAATGGGAATAATCTTCCAGCTTTTAAAGAACTAAATCTGGTTCAATTTTAATTTCAACTCCTCCACATTTAGGTTTTTATCACCATTCACAAGAATTAGTCTTTGAATTAGAGAATACCTACAAGAATCAAGTCTTTCCTTGAGGAATCCTTGATTAACAGTGATAGATAACTTCCCAGCTATTGATCTAGAGATACATGAATGATAGGAAGCTGAACTCATATATTTAACCTTCTGAGATTCCTTCTTTCTCAAGATTTCTATGAAATATACTAATTTTCTAAAGGTCTTACCAAAATTCATTTGTTCCTAAACCTTCTCCAAGTTTGATTGATCCATATCTATAGCAGATCAAAAGTTCAAATATCAATGATTCAAATTTTAATCACCATGAAATCATCATTTTCATGCTCTATAATGATCCCCATTCCATATATCCTTAATAAATTCATCAATTATTACCATCCATGGTCCCAGGTACTCAAACACAACTATACCTACTTAAAGAAAGAATATAACCAAAATTGAATAAGTAATCAGTAGTAAGAAACAAGAATAAAAAAACCAATTAGGAATCCTAACTTGAGCCAACTAACCTAACATAAATCCCAAAACCTTTCCACACCATCCATAGAATCCCACCATCAACTACATCAAGCTTCTATCACAAAATTATCAACACATATCCTCCCTTATAATATCAACCAACTACACCAGGTTCCCTTTTAAATCACAGTAATGGATTTATATTCTAAAATATACATGTAAAATAATTCTAGTAACAACAATATATATGAGAAATCAACACTGCTTTAATAAATGCATGCAACTTAAAGAAAAGAGGGACCAAACGTAGTCATCCACCAATACTAATCCAAGAAATCATTATCTTGCTTTACCATCTTAATTAACCAATTCATCATATTAAGGTTTTTTGAAAGTAATGAAACCAAGTATAACAACAACTATAGTAATAATAATAATATAAATGCCATGATTAACAAAACACTTCACCGTGTTAAGAATTTCTAAAGAAGAATGAAAACTTAAATGAATGAATCATTCATTATCCTCCTTGTCTTACTATATTTAAGTTTTTTTAATCAGTTTTAGGCATGGAAAATATGATAGGAAGCATAGATAATCACAAAAATAGGATATAAAACTATCCATAAATTATCATGAAGAAATAACATGAAGGATAACATAATTACATATGAAGATACACCAACATCCCTACGAATTCTTTAATTTTGGACTATTATCTTCATTAGGTAAATATCTATTATTTACCCAATGGAATAAAAATACTGATAATCCCACATTTATACACAACATAATAAGATAATTCATGAACCCCTTACCATGATATGAAGCTTAAATGATCATTAAACTAAAATGGGATAATGGGCGAAGAACACTAAAACAAAACCACATGATGAACCCATGAACCCTAAAGACATCAACCCATCATGAATCCTATATCAATCATCGATAAGGAACCCAAAAAATTAATTAAATAGAAATTCCAAGCCTTTAGAATATTTAAAAATAGAATATAGAAGAAAAAAAGAGTTATAGAGTGATACCATGGATCAAAGGTAGTAGTTTACACAAAGTAAAGGCCTAAGGATCAATCACAGAGGCCCATATTAGTCTAAAATGCTCCCATATCTGCCCAGGCTTCAAGAGTATTAGGAAATATATTGAATCCAATAGGCACTCTAAATTTATAGATAATCCTATAAAACACTATTCCATAATGTGACAAGTATTAGTCACATATTTACTAGACTAGATATAAAGATAACCACATGATATCCCTACATGGTTCCCCTTTCCTTCGGGGTAAATGGACATTTCTTTAATGGAGATAAAGAGGTTCATTGAGTGACTAAGGGTATTATGATGTAGTGTTTAGAAACCCAAAACTCGTGACACAACTCCCAAAGTTATTCCTCATCCTGAAAAACCCCAAAATAGGATCACAGTGTGACCCATATACCACGGGGGAATGACTCCAATAATGGTAGAACCAAGGGACTCAAACTCTAGGACTTCATGACACGACATACATGCCTCATACTATGTCCAAAATAGAGGAAAATGAAATATGTAAGATATTTAATCTATGCATAAGGTTTTACTTTCATATGTAAGGTTTTTAACTTTACAAAAATTATCTTCAAGAACCTACATTCCATGACTAAAAAACCACACTGTAACCAGACTTATGACATGAGACAATTTAGAACTGAACCCTCATGAATTATGCCTAAATCCACAACACATCCTCACATCATGATAAAACTCCCCAAACAACCACTCATGTCGTGACACATAATGTTACGACCTAGAATTTTATCAATGGAATTTATCTTCTTATAATTATGTTATGTAGTATAAAACACATAAATAACATAAATAACCCAACAAAAACATTATTCTCATAATTTAATAACTAAATAAGTGTTATTTATAGAAAATAAGGAACTGATACTATTGGAATAATAAGCTAATCATTGGAATAGTAATATGACCATTAAAAATATTAATCCAACCATTAGAATAGTAATCTCACCTATGAAATTATAAATAAAATTCAGGCATATTATAAATGAAAATATGATATGATTATATTATGGTATAAGTAAATAAATGTTTTAAAAATGATAAATTATGTGTTGATATTTTTATAAAACATAAATGTTTATTTATAATTTTATAATTAATATAATGATTTAAAAGAAAATTTAATTTTATAAAATATATTCATAAAATAATATTATGTTGTATCATAATTATAGGATAATTTTATGAGACCTTAATTATTTTTTCAAAGGGTCATAAAATAGATTATAATATTAAAATCGGTATTTTTTCAAATAAATTACTATTTTATTTAAAAATTAAACCTATAATATTATTTTCATTAAATGGATTTTATTTTTGAAATCTAAAAATTGAAAAATGGTTAGGGTGAATTTTTGGGATTTGTCAAAAATAGTTGAATTTTTGGTGTATAGTGAAATATAGTAATTTACAATGTAAGCGAAATACATGAATTTTTGAGTAATAGATGATGTATAAATGATGTAAGAACCCATTTATTTAAACTATCCTGAACCTTTTACTATATTTAGTCATTTTAATCATCAATATTGATATTCATGAGCCAAAATAATAAGAAAATGAATAAAATAATTGAAAAATACCCTTATGCTCTCCTATAAATACCACCCTCACCACCTCTTCTTATAACACATTCTAAGCTCTGTATCTTGTATAAATTCTACCCAATTTATCCCTAAGGATTTTCCCCACATCCAAGAGATGTTTTTCTCTAAAAAATACCAAACCTAAGTGCCTTAAGGAGGTTCTCAAGGAGACAATATTCAATAGGTAAAATCCTCCTTTGTTCTCTTTTAGTTTCTTTTCTTTTCTTATCCTATCCTCATTGCCACTTATCCAAATTAGGATGATAACTAAAGTACCATATATATACTAAAATTATATAGTTTTAATGTAATATCCATCATAAATTTTCTTCTCTCCTCTATTTATTCTAAAAAATGAAAACATTATCCGTGATGTATCGATTCATCGCCTTCGTGGATGATGAGTTTTCATTTTCCATTACTTCCTTCAAGTCTTATCATAAAACCATTATTATGGTTATTTTTTTTAATATGAATATTATAATTTTTTTATGTTATGGAACTAATTTATAAACATAATATTTAATAAAAAAATTATTTCGTGATGGATGGAAAAACCGCCGAAATAAACTAAAAAATTATCATTAATGTTTTATCAAATAAATCATCCTCATACCATAAAAAATATTATACGAGACCATTTAAAATTTTTTAAGTTCATTAATAACATGTAATTTCACTTATGGATTATTATTATTATTTTAAAAGAACGTCCATAATTATATACATGTAAATCAACTGTGAAACCATGAAAACAAACGCTCTCGAAATGATGAAATTGAACACTATAACTCATCAAAATGGACATAAATAAACTTAATAAAATTATAATAAATCAAATAAATGTATAATAGGTTATTAATTAAGTAATTAATGAATCTAATTTGATTATCCTGGATATTAAGTGTAAGTGAAGAATGATTTCGGACATAAGGTAAGGGGATTCTCGAACCCAACTCCCTTTCTTTGGGTTTTCCATATTTCTCAACAATTTCAGTATGGATATTCATTTAATTTTCCTTAAATATAATTTCATTATTATTACCTTTTCTTTTATAGGATATACATTTTTTATCTTGGTTTCATGACAAATATAATTATTTTCCAAAATAACCCTTCTTTCTAAAACACATATGGACTCCTCTTGAGATTGTTTCTTATTCACTCAAGAGTGATGATTATTATACCAAATATGTTTTCCCATTTTTCATTTGGGAACCCAAAAGTTTATTCATGAATTTATTTTTATGAAACCCATTCCTTTCCATTGGTTATTTTATGACTAAAAGTTTTATACGTTATAGTGGAATCCATGATTATGTAAATGTTATGATGTGATGGGTGGGCCTGGAATTATATAGCCCTCCAATGCATTGGGTAATGTGGTGTATCTCATGAGATAGTGTGTATTATGCATGAACATGATTATATATTTTTTTCACAATGATTATGTTATGATTATGAACATATGTTATGCATGAACATGATGCTAGCTTTGTTCAAAACTATGTGTGGTATTTGACCAATAATACACGATGTTTCATTTTTATGAATTTCTAAATTCCATGATTTTATCAAATGTTTCCATTATAATTTTTATAATGACCCCATGCTTATTTTATGAATATTATGATTATTATAACTCATATTATATTGTTTCATGTCACTTATTCATCCTCTTAGTGGGATTTTATCTCACCCATTTCTTTGATGTATATCCTCATGTGACTACATGTACTAAGGAGAATGTGAGATTTATAGGGATAAAGAAGAATATTTTAAATAAAATTTTAGGTTTTATTATGAAAAAGTTATGGATGTTCCTAATTCTACCAAGACACTAAACCTTTGGATCCTAGTTTTGTAATTCTAATATGTTGTTTTTCTTAAAAATGATGTAATAGTCTTGTAAGAAAAAGCAGGGTCACTATGGTTGGTATCAGAATAAGATTTTGTTAACTTGTTAATTAGTATTACATAATGCTATTAAAAACTCTTAGTATAATACTAAGTATATGTAAACATACAAGAAATCTTTTTTTAGAAAAATTATAAACATAGGGATCCCATATGACATGCCTTTAGAGTAAATTACACAAAAGAATAAATTATTTATTCATGATTTGTTGAATTATAATTTCTTAAAACATTTTATATCTTATAAAATGGTGGGAAATATAGGAAGAGATGAAGGAGAAATACCATCACCTATTTTCACCTTAGTATGTAAAATGAAATTTTAAGGGAGAAATTTCAAAAGGGGGGAAGAATGTTACGATCCAAAATTTTATCAATGCAATTTACCTTATTATAATTATGTTATATAGTATAAAACACATACATAACATAGAGAACCCAATAAATAAATTATTATCATAAATGAATGAATAAGTAAGTGGTATTTATATAAAATAAGGAACCTATACCTATGAAATAATAAGTTGACCGTTGAAATAGTAATATGATCATTAAGAATAGTAATCTTACCATTAAAATAGTAACCTCACATATGAGATTATAAATAAAATTCAGTCTTATTATAAATGAAAATATGATATGATTATATCATGGTATAAGAAAATACTCCAAATCCCTATTTTTTTCATTTAATGAAAACGATTTAAAAGGTTAAGTGTGAACCCTAAAAAAATACAAACCGTAAAGACATAGACAAACACAAAATAAAATTTCAACCTAGAATGGACCCCCAAACCAAAATTACCCTGAATTCTAATTTTTTTTGAATTTAAATATCCTGGTAAATTTTTTTTCATCAACCACATTGCATTCAATCGAAATAGCCAAGAATTCAAAATTTAAAAGAAAAACAAACTGTGCCATGAAAACCACACCATCATCGGGCCATGAAAACCATCATCAACCTTGATCCATTCCATAAGACATATGATCCATCACTGAACCATAACTGGTGAACCTACTCACAAGAAACTAGAAAATAGACTAGTTGTCTTCTTCACCATTATATCCCCAATACAATCAGAATCACCACCACCAGCAATTGCAATTATACATGACCAACAAACACTGATGAAAAAATACGAAGGATAAAACCAAAAATGGAAACCGGGGATACCATCATCATTGAGGATGAAACACCTTGAATAAAAAACATTAAACAAATGTGAACATTAGGAATTAAGCTCCATCAGAAAATCAAAATGAACTAGATGAAGTTTGTGACACCTAGTACGCCGTCGAGCGCCCGAACAACACATCTGAAAACCTCTGTAAGACATAAATGTTTATTTATAATTTTATAATTAATATAATTATTTAAAATAAAATATATTTTCATAAAATATATTCATTAATTAATATTATGTTGTATCATAATTATAATATAATATTATGAGACCTTAAATAATTTTTCAAAGGATCATAAAATCGATTATAATATTAAAATCTGTGTTTTTTCGAATAAATGAAGATTTTATATAAAAATTAAATTTATAATATTTATAAAATTATTTTCATAAAATGTATTTAATTTTTTAAATCTACACATTGAAAAATAGATAGGGTAAATTTTTAGGAATTTTCTAAGAGTTGAATTTTTGGTGAATAGTGAAATACAATAATTTACAATATAAGCCAAATACATGAATTTTTGAGTCATATATAATGTATGGATGATGTAAGCACCCATTATTTTGAATTATCCCGAACCTTTTAATGTGTTTAGTCATATAAATCATCACTATTGATAGCCTTGAGCCAAAAAATAATAAACAAATGAATAAAATAATCAAAAAACACCCCTCTCCTCCCCAATAAATACCACCCCCCACCACCTCTTCTCCTGAAACCTTATAAGGCTTGTATATTGTCTAAATTATAACCAATTTCATCCCCAATAATCTTCCTTATTTCCAAGATCTAGTGGTATCAATAAAATACCAAACCCAAGTTCCTTAAAAAGGTTCTCAAGGAGACAATATTCAAGAGGTAAAATCCTCCTTTCTCTTTTAGCTTCTTTTATTTTCTTATCCTCTCTTGAAATCCCCTAATACAAAGTAACATTATAACTCTAGTATCATATATATACTATAATTTTATTTTTTTAATGTAATATTCATCATTAAATCTCTTCTCTACTCTTTTTATTCTAAAAAATGAAAACATCATCTGTGATGTGTTGATTCACCGCCTTCATGGACGATGAGTTTTTATTTTCCATTACAGCCTTTAAGGATGGTAATAAAACCATTATTATGGTTAAAGATGTTTTTAATATTCATATTATTACTTTTTTAATATTATGGAACTAATTTATAAAAATAATATTTAATAAAAATAAATTATTTCTTAATGGATAGAAAAACCACCAAAATAAACTAAAAATTTATCATTAATGTTTTATCAAATTAATCATCCTCATACAATAAAAAAATTATACAAGAGACCATATAAACTTATTGAAGTTCATTAATAACACATAATTTCACTTCTATATAATTATTCACATTTTACAATAACATCCATAATTATATACAAGTAAACCGACCATGAAACTATGAAAACAAACGCTCTCAAAATGATGAACTTGAACCCTATAACTTGTCAAAATGGCAATAAATTAACTTAATAAAATTATAATAAATAAAATACATGTAGAGAATATTATTAATTAAGTAATTAATAAATATAATTTTATTATCCAGGATATTAAGTGCAAGTTCATAATGCTTTCACACACAAGGTATGGGGATTCTCGAACCCAACTCCCTTTATTTGGGTTTTCTGTATTTCTAAAAAAATTTAGTATGAATATTAATTTAATTTTTACTTAAATATAATTTCATTATTATTAAATTTTATTTTAAAGGATATAAATGTTTCCAACTTTGTTTTATGATAAATATAATTATTTTCCAAAATAACTCTTCTTTCCAAAACACATCTTGACTCCTCTTGAGATTGTTCTTATTCACTCAAGACTGATGATTCTTATACAAAATATATTTTTCCTTTTTTCATTTGGGAACCCCAAAGTTTATCCATGAATGTATTCTTATGAAATCCATTCCTTTCCATATGTTATTTTATGACTATGTTTGTTATATGTTCTATGTGGTATGCATGATTACGTAAATGTTATGATATGACAGATGGGCCTGAAATTTTATATCCCTCCAATGAATTAGGTAATGTGATGTATCTTATGAGATAATGTGCATTATGAATGAACATTATTCTAGCTTTATTCACAATTATTATGTTATGGTTATGCACATATGTTATGCATGAACATGATTCTAGCTTTGATCACAACTATGTGCGGTATTTTACCACTAAGACATGATGTATCATTTTTATACATTACCACATTATATGCCTTTATCTAATGTTTAACTTATTATATTGATAATTATACCATGATTATGTTATGATGATGATGATTATGGTCACTCATGTTATACTTTTTCATTTCCCTAATTCATCTTCTTATCGGGCTTTTAGCTCATCCATTCCTTTGATGTATATCCTTAGGTGACTACATGTACTAAGGAGAATGTGATATTTAGAGGGTTGAAGAAGAAGATTCTAAATAAATTTTTATGTTTTATTATGCACAAGTTATGTATGTGCCTAATTTTTAAAAGACACTAAACCTTTAGATCCTAGTTTTTAATGATAATATGTTATTTATATTTAAAATAATTTAATATTAAAGTAAGAAAAAGAAGGGTCACTATATATAACATCACTCCATGAAACACCTCTTCTAGATTTAATCTTATATTTAGAAGAAACTCCCTTACAAAAACCTCAAATACTACCACTAATCACCCATGGATTCCCTTATCAATTGAGAAATAACAAAGGAAGGGTTTGTGAAAATATTTCCCCTTATATTAGATATGTCTCAAATAATTCTTATCCATAAGAATTAAAACCAAAACCCAGGAAAGGAACAACAAGTGGTCATGAAATAAACACCCCATAAGATACCACTTATGGATCTTATTATAATGAGATAATAACTAACTCATCATAGGTAAATAAATAAAATCACACAATATCATCAATAATCTCATCAGTAATCCATGGTTATTCATACCATCTTCAAAAAATCAATCATAAAAAAAATTAGGATTTTGAGCATGCATTTGAGAATCACATTCCCAAGTACACTATTCTAAGCCATCATGTCACTCTAGGACATGAAGAAAAGGAATAAAATACTTTCACAATACCTTATTCTAATGATCTTGAATCTCAAAAGGTTTCTCCATTAACATGAAATCATTTTTAACATCCAAATCACCTCTATTTGGGATTTATCATGAATATACCAATGAATATGTGATATGTGGAAAAAATCATGGATCCGATCCCTCTATGTATGGAGCACCAATCGATACAAAACTTCACTGATGTACTCTAACACTTCGATGAGTTAGATAAATCAGGGAGAAATATTACTCCCACAACTAAACCTTTACTTCCCATGGCGAGGAGATACCTTCAAGAATATATGATCTCCAATGTCAAACTCTATAGGCATACTCCTATGATCAACATAGAACTTCTAAAAATTTAGAGATGCCTTCATCCACTAATGAATAACTTACATCTTCCTATCATTCTCTAAACCAATTTTGGTATAAGAATTACGGACTCCCTAACCTCAATATAACATAATAAAGATGTGAAATTCTATACATACAACACTTTTAAGGATTATACCAATGGTTGAGTAATAACTATTGTTATATGAAAACTCAACCAAGGGTAGGTTCCTTACCCAAGATCCTTCAAAATCAAAATTTCATTCATGTAACATTTATTTAAAGGTATGGATAGTTCACTCTTTCTGAACATCCTTCCATATATGAAAATTTGTGCTGAGGCATTGCTAAATTCAAATGAACACTGGATACCTTTACTTACTTGGGGAGGTAAAATAGGGATCATGATCAGAGATGATCATCCTAAAAACCACATGGAGACTCATAATATCCTCTAAATATTACCTCAACATGGAATCCACTATGATTGAATCCTTAAACACCAAGAAATGATCTGACTTTATTAAAAAATTTACAATCACCCATATAGTATCATGTCCACATAGAGCTTGAGGAAAACCATTTATTAAATCCATCAAAATGTCCTTCCTCTTCTACTGAGGGATATTTAGTAGTTGAATCAACTCACTAGAAACATGATTTTTGGTCATTACCTTCTGATAGACTAAACATTAGGATAAAAACTCTACAATTAACCTCTTCATCCCTAACCACCAAAATTGACTCCTCAAGGCATGATACATCTTATCCACACTAAAATTAGACACTAAGGGAGAGCTATGAAACTTAAGAATAACCAACTCATGCATTTCCTAGAGAATAAAGAGCCTCCCCTAGAAAATATAAAATATTGACTATCCATTGACCATCCCCCAGGAACATCACCATAAATAACATAGTTCCAAAAAAATCCCACCTCAGAACCCCAACCAATATTCTTCCACCTACTGTACCAAAATGACTGTACTATCATCTAATATATACACCCTCTACCATCTACTTCCTCCATAACAAGATACATTACTACCATATACTCTATCAATCTCCAAGAATTATATGACTCATAAACAACATTACCATGTAACTTCTTACTCAGTGTGTCTATAATAACATTCCCTTTTACCAATGTATAAGAAATTATGAAGTCTCAATACTATAAAAATTCCATCAATTTTCATTGTTTCATGTTCAAATCACACTGGAAAAAGATATATCTCAAAATATTTTGATCCATGAAGACCACAAAGCAATCACTGATGAGATAGTGTCACCACAACTCAAGGAAAAAACAATTGTGATAAGACTGAGATCATGGGAAGCATATTTTTTATTTATGGGGTTGAAACTATTGGTACCCATAAGAGATGATTGTTCTCCACTACATCAGAACATAACCCAATATAAAGTGTGAAGCATCACATAAAATATTAAACATAATTAATTTCTCTAGTAAATGGAGGATAGGAACACTGATTAGATTCTCCTTTTGATATTAAAAAGAAACTTGACATAGGTTAGTCCATATGAAATCTTGATCCTTTTTGGTAAATGCTATCATAGGAGTCTCAACCCAAGAGAAATCAGACAAAAATATCCTATAATATCCTACAAGACCAAGGAAACTCCGAACTTCTTCAATATTATTTGGGGATACTTAAGAAAAAACAACCTCGATCTTCAAAGGATCCATAGCTACTTCATGTCTAGGCACAATATTCACTAAGAAATTCACCTCATGGGCCTAGAACATACACTTAGAAAGCTTCCCAAATAGCTGATGGTGCTTAAGAATCTATAAAATGGATCATAGATTCTCTACATACTATTCCATGTAATTTTAATACATGTGAATATTGTTGATGAATAATTCCAAAAACTTTTATAGGAACTTATGAAACATTGATTTTAGCATTCCCATGAACAATAATGATGCATTAGTGACACCAAAGAGAATTAACACAAATTCATAATTCCTATAATGATAATTGAAGGAATTATTTAGGATATACTTGTATATAACCCACATATGATGATACGCTAACTAAAAATAAATCTTTGAGAACCTTCTCTCCCCATTCAACTAATCGAATAGACCATCAACCTATGAAAGGGGATAGTGGGTCTTCACTATCACCTTATTCAAGTGATGAAAATCGATACACAGTCACATACTGTCATCTTCCTTTTTCATGATCAAAATTGGAGAACCCCATGATGAAACACTAGATCAAATAATGCATCTTTGTAAAAGATCATCAATTTGAATCTATAACTTGTGAAACTCATAATTCTCCATCCTACATGGGGAAAAAATTAAAGAGAATCCTTAATAAAAATCTACCCCAAACTCAATTTTATATATATTGGGTAGAACTACAACCTCTTCAAGAAAAAAATTTGGGGTACTCTTCTACAACCCTTAGAAACACCACCAACTGAAATTATACTAAACTCAACATCAGCCTGATTATCCCAAAGTATAAGGGATTGATATGTCTTTGACCCATCCAATGGTTTTGTTCACCAATGAACACGACATGATTTATATCATTATCAAAGGCTATAACTCTAATCCAGAAGAAATAAATGATAAACTACACAAAATAAAACTACTCCATGTTGATGATGAAATCATACAAATATATATGAAAAAATATAAAATCTATTTATGAATGATAATTCCCTAACACCATTTCACAATCTATACATACATCATACAAGATAACTCGATATCCAACCAACATAGTCAAAACCAAGGGCATTAGAATCCTATCCACCTCAAGTTTCAGTGCTTGGACTAGGTTGTGTGAAATGAAGGAGTGAAAAGATTATGAATCGAACAAAGTACACACGTGAGTATAAAATATATATTTGGTACCTCGCATGGCTTTTGGTTTTCCTGAAATTAAAAACTCTATAGAGTATATCTGACTGTGTCCTAGTCCTGGGCCTATCTGGACCTGATGTTGACCGCCTACTTGATTAATCTTTTCCTTGTATCCTTAAGAATGAATGGAATCATATGGTTATACTTTTCCCACTCCATATCATCACTACTGACCAATTATTTGAGTTCCTTTCCATTGTTGTTATTTCCTTAAAAGATATTGCTACAATAACTAAACCTAAAGTGGGATTCTATCTATAAAATGAATTTTGAGGAAGGTTATTCACTCAAGAATCATATGACCAAAACTACCATAAGATAGTAAAAAAACATCTGATATCCTATTATAGGTTCAATAATTTTCATCTGTAGTGAAATGAGATGAAGGAAGTTGAGGCCAACTCCCTACTGTTTGAAACTTTGGATGATCAAGAAACTAAAAACCTATGCTCATAGATCTAATCCTCTTGAAGTCCCATCAAATCCCCTCCCATAAAAATATAGTTCAAGACAAAAACTTATCAATAAATAGTATCTTTGACCACACCTTAAGGAACATCGACAATGTGAATAGGGTGACCAGATGCTAGATCTCCCGATGAAATTCCTACCCAAAATTTCTCTCTCTAGAATATTCATATAGAAGGAGGTATGAAGGATAAAGTAGAAGGTTCCTAAACCAAATACTAGACTTCCACACACTATAAATCCCCTAGAAAATATTAATCTTCTCTTGACTATATTCCAATTTCATAGTTGAAGAAAGGAACTCTGCCTAAATTTAATAGAAAAACTTATCTCATGAAATTTTTAACTCCTCATGATCAACAAGGTATAAAATATACCACTAATGGAAATTTTATCTAAACATATTGAAAACCAAAAAAATCTAGTACTCTTTCCTAGCATGGATTAAATTGAAATAAATCTCCACCTCCTCCAAGCATGCCTTAGTCTCTTAATCAGAGATAGAGCCACCATACTTATATAGGCCCTAATGTTGGAACTCATGGAGTGTCTTACTCCATGTATCATCTTTGTTAACATCAACTCTCACATTATTTTATAGTGCATCCTATTACATGTCACTGATATAAGGATGAGGGGGATGATAAACATGATCAATTTCTATAAAATAAAAAAACCATAGGGGATTATTAAACCTAAAATATAGAATCATTAGTTCCTAATTAATTTAAATATGAGGTAAATCATACATTTTTTATAATTTTGGAAAATTGGAATGAAATATAAAAATAGTATTTAACATTTTTTTAGAGTTTTATTCAAAGTTTTGGAATTAAATTGAAATACATAAATTAATATTTTGGAATTTAATTTTTAAAAGTATTTAATACTAGTTTTTAGTAATTTAATTATTTTTTATTTAAATCTTGAACAAATCTTATATTGAATTTTTTTGGTTTACTTAGTAGGTCGAATATGGAAAAAATAAAAAATGTTGGATCCATCATGCTTTCACAAGAGTAGATCGACCACAAAAAAATACCAAACTTCCATTTGAAAAAATAACAAAGGGTCAAAGCTACCACATGTGTAACACGCAAGTGACCGCACCAAGAACTCAACTGACCTTGGAATCACCTTTGAGCTACCACATGAACAAATTCAAAAAAAAACTGCATGAAGTATTTTCCATTCACTGCACCTTTGACCTACCAAAAGTACTCTAATATTCAAATTATCATGCCTCCCTCTCAATCAACTATAAGAGATCCTCCTCATACATATGTTCGATAGTGTTCGAACCTACTTCACATAGGATAATTGACCACACACCATCCTTACAACCTATCACACCATTGCAAGCTACAACATGGGACTTAAAACCAACCTACTATAGAGACTAAAGGAAGGTCAATGTTGAATATTATTTTCATAGAATACAATTTAAATATTGGTATTATCAAACTCATTATGATCTAAATTAAAGGAAGTTCACTCAATCTCACTTAGTGGAATATAAAATAAGGTCAAGCCCTATCGAAACCAAACTCATCTAAAGTGGAAAGTGTGAAAATCAAAGTTGATTGACCCAAACTGTGTGAAGGTGGGTGAATCAAATTCAAGAATTAATCGATGGAATGAATATTGGAATTATATAGTTTATAAATGATCTATTCATGATATTCAAATTTATGAAAAAGATGAATCAACCTAATTCAATATCAGGGAAGAAGAAAATGAAACTATTATGTTTTTCTCCTTGTGTAGGTCCAAAGACAGTGAGGTATAGACCTTTCTCATTCCACTAGTTATAGATATGGAGATTAATTCATAATAGGAGTTCAACCAAATGGTGTAATAAATCTAGTACACATGACCTACAGAAGAAAACACCTTTCCATCACCTCCATGCACCGGCTTCAAGTAGACTTCTAACCTTATACTAGGTTGACCCAAGTCCTTACTTACATACACCATTGCCTCCCTCGCATGAAGAAACAACCATACATGATCCATCCTAGAAGATCACAACTTAATCAAATAATTCCCCTATGGAAAAACCATCCAAACTTCTAAGTACATATATCTATTCAATTATCCAAAAACACGAGTACCATAACCCCAAGATAAAAGAACTTGAGAACAATCTTCTGTATAATTATAACCATGGAAAATTGAATTATCATGAAGAATAAATGACCACTCATGATAATTGAAACCACTATAAATAATTATAACTAGTCAATATGTATTTATCAAATCCAACCTTGATGATACTAAGCTTCAGAATCATGTTAAATTTTAATGCTCGATCCCTCTTCTTTAGACCAACACATGCCCACTTGATAAGGACTAGCCCTCCTGATTAGTGAAGCACTGGTTCACACAATTCTAAGACACTATCATCAAAGTAAACACGAGATGAATTCAAAGAAAAATTTAAAATGGATCTCAAGCTCGGAGAAGAAGAGAAAAATAATTCATGCATCTCTAGATTAGAGTCTAATCCAGATTAGGTCGATGCTTAGAACATTAGTCCAAACATTAAAGAACCACTTGATTGGGTGGTACATTTTAAAGACCAACTTATTAGGTTCAGTACCTACCACACTCAGGTATAGGCTAACTTCAACTTGTGAAATGGTTCTCTCTAATTAATTTCACAAGAATGTTGATCATCAATCATCTTCCACTATACTATGAATAAATGAAGCACATAACCTATGATTCTTCTAAAAAATTTATAGATTTTGATTATGTAATGAGTATCCAAATTTTATTCAATTCATTTTAAAATTATTTTAAATAAAATGGGTTGGTATAAAGTATAAAATGAGTTTAGGGGTGAGAAATAAAAGGAATTTCCCTTTGTGGGATGATCATCCTAACAATAGTTTTTTTCCTACTTATAAGTTTCAATCTATTAAATGTTCTATTTAGTGGAATTTTACTCTTCCTCTATTCTATTTTTTTGTGATTTTTTCATCCATCCAATAACAGTGATCTCCCAAACTCCATGATACCGGAGTATTGACCCAAGGGTGTGAATTCCCAAGGGAGTTCTGCAGATTCTTGAATACCCATTCTGTTTTCATAAATTTTTATTCAGTTGTGATTGAATAGTGGGGGTGTTTTGGGATTGATGTGGTGATCATATGCCTTACCTAACATTATTTATATTTCATTACAAACTCTTATAATTCTTCCTCCATTTTTTGGACCCCCTTCACATACAATGGAGTGGAGGGAGTTGAGGAATGATAAAAATAACGAAGTTGGGAAGTTTCTGGTGAAATATATACAATCGATGCATGTTCGTTATAAGAAATCGTCAAGGAGGTAAAATTATGTGTGCTTCAAATATTTCATAAAATACATAGGATCTTGAAATCTTAGTAGAGAATGGTGATGCATGGATGTTATTGATTGTATAATCAATTGAATTTCAAAAATATTAATGGATAATGATGGTTTTTAGTGGCAGATTATTAGATTCATCCCATTTACCTACTAACAACTATTTAGTATTTTTACTAATTACTTTTATTCTACATACACACACAATAAAAATAAAACAACTTTTATGTATGCTTTTAAATCATTTAAAAAAATTAATAATTTATTGATATAGTGAGGAATTGACCCCATGAATCCTTGAGAATGACCAAGGTTAGTTCCAATAGACTGAATTCTTAGTTAATATTTTTTTTGTATGAAAGTCACATGAAAAGATTATGTCATTGGATCCATTTCTAAGGAGTTAGGATAACCATTCATTTTTTTTCACTTATTAAATTTTTAAATAATCTATTTTTTAAACTAAAATTTAAAATAAAAATAAACACAAGGGAGGTCTTGTCAAAAAGTATTGTTGAACTCACTACTATGGCCAAACTAATTCTAAATAGTAGTGTTGTAGGTTATCATATGAACCCTCTTATATAGAGTGAACATATTGAAAATTAAATCACCCTAGATGAACTGATAGACCTATATAATCATGTCACAACAGAGTATAAATGACTAATATATGAGGATCAAGAGGTTATTAAATAATATGAACATGAAATATAGTTCCCATTTATCACAATAACCAAGGTGGAGGGATAAATTAAAGAGCATTAATAATAGTACGAAGGACCACTATTTTCTCTAGAAATCATTTTCCAAAAGGCCTTTTACTTCAAAAAATAATTAAAATATAAAATAATTGAGGGGGTTATATTTTCCTTTAATTAATTATCTTTTTATTTTATTGAATCCCATTTAAATGATTATTATCCTTATGCTGTGAATTCATATTCAATACCATTATTATAGATTATGGATGACGAAGATAAAAAAACTGATAGACTCAAATTTGTGGAAAATATGGAATGTCTAGTACTTCCCCCACTAACAATTGAATACTTAAAAGGGTAAGTGCAATTAGAAAATAAACTAAAATTTGTGGTTAAGATTGATTTGAACTCAGAATAAACTCATTTTATTCATAGTTTTTTCATACTATAAAATTTTACCTTTCATGTGCTATAATTAAAGAGTCATCCCAATTAATGGTTATCTTGTATGGTAATGAGGAAAAGATTGATGAAATCTATTTTGAATACATACTTGAAGAGTCCCAACTTAAAACTGCTTTTAATGACTTCACTGGAGACTTGTTTAAGGAGAAATAGCTTAAGGCTGATATACTGGAGGGATATGAATATATTTTTAGTTAATATATTGATTTTACAAAATCTGAATTACAAACTAATTTCCTTTTTTTTCACTATGTAGAATTAGAACCTTTGTTATAGGTTTTGGAGGATTCTAATGTGGATTACATGGGAATGGAGGTTGATAGACTTGAATAGAATATGTTTTTAGAAGTTGTGGAGAAAGAAATTCAAATTTTGGAACTAGATTTTCACAATGATCAATTCAAAGAATAGAAAAATGAATAATAATTTGATAATATGATCATATCTATCACTAATTCTTATAATTCACACATACATGTTAAAAATTTCAATGACATTGAGTTGACACTACTATTGGGAGATCCACCTAAGATGGATTTGATTCTATTACCAACTAAGGTAGAAAAGGAGGAAATAGAAACCACTCCCAATGAGGAAATAGTCTCTACATTTTTTTAACACCTTCATATCTTTGTGAAATCATTATTTAAGGAGAGTTTGAAAACATGGATTTTAAATAATGTGACCTCAAAAATAAGTTCATAAATATCCATGGGAGAAAGAACTTATGATGATTCTTACCACACAAGCCCAACACACCAAGAAACTGAGGATAGTCAAAAGGCTCTTCAGATATGAATATTGAAAAAAAAACCAACACCTCTTTGGGGCGTTTTATCCAAGATTTTTATCTCTTTTATCCTATTATTTTAAGTCATGAGTTCTAATTTCAAATAAATTCTTAAATTATGTTTATATTTATTTACAGGAAACATATTACATAACAACCACATGATATGAATGAAGATTAATTAGAGCCAAAATAATTAGGGATAAACTCTTCCAAGCCTTTCCAGATGTAATGAATAATTTAACCCAAGTTGTCTCCTTAAAACATACTCATTTTTTCTTATTTTTAAATTTTTTTCTTCTAAAATTTCTTTATAACTATTGAATTTCATTGAGTATTTTGTGAAAATAACATGTGGGGGAGGGTAATAACTATTTAATACTACATATATTATTTTATTTTATTTTCTTTCTATTTTATTTATATGTTTTTTGAAAATAAATAAATAAAAAATAAAAAAAAAATCAAAAAAAAAAAATTATAAAAATGAAAAATAAATAATTTTTTGTTCTATTTTGAACATGTATAAAGGTATTTTTTATATAGTTTTTGGTGTGTTTTTAAAAATTTATTTGAGATGAATTGAAAACTCATAGAATTTTTGAACTCCAATTGATTTTGTGGAATTTTATCTTATCAATGAACCTTAAAATATAAAATTATTATCAAGTGATTTTTTCCACTTTTTTTCATGAAAATTTGTGTTTAGAACTAGGAAAAGAAGTATGAGTGAAAATATATTTTTGGAAATGAAATTATAACATGAGGAAATTGAAAATATGAATTTATTTTAAGGTAACTTATAATTTTTGAAAAAAATAGATCAATATACCAAATAAAAATAAATAGATTTAAGTCCATTGAAACTAGATTAAAATGGGAAATCACGATCCCATGATGAATCTTGGAGACATTAGATACTAAGTGCGTGAGTAAATACCATTTTTTTATAAGTGCTCTACACATACTCGGATGGGAAAATTTTTAATTAGTGCCTTATTGTCACAAATTAATTCTTTCAGTTGTGGAGAATATTGAACCCAGATGTATAAGGGGAAATTAACTTATAACAATTTCATTTGAGTTTTATAAATTAAGTGGAAATTGGAACACTGGTTTAGTTAACCTAGGAGAAAGGGATAAATTGAAGTTCCACTTTTTAAAATTTTAATTACAATAAGATCTAATTTATTTCACTCTTTTATTGATAGATTTTTCTTGAATTGTAGTGAGAGTATTAGATTAAATTTCTGTATGAAGCATGATAAAATTTTTAGTGGGAATAAATAATAAAAAGGTTCCCTCACTTTTGCATGGTCATTAAAATTTTCTTTGAGTACATATTTTTTTAATGATTATTTTTTCTAAATAAATATTTTTGAAATGAAATTTATAAATCTAAATTTGGAATATTTATTTCACCAATAAAATATTTTTTTTGGAAAATCATTTATTGATAATTTCTTGGGAGTTAACTATTTTAAGTGTGGGTGAGTGATATGAGATAAAATGATTCAAAATTTTTGTCTACTTTTTATAGAAATTAACTCCAAATTAATTTAAATATTGGGTAAATCATACATTTTCTATAATTTTAGAAACTTTTAAATAGTTAGATAAAAGACTTTTAACATGTTTTTTAGAGTTTTATTCAAAGTTTGGAATTAATTTTAAAGCCATAAATTAATATTTTAGAATTTAATTTTTAACAGTGTTTAATACTAGTTTTTAGTATTTTAATTAATTTTTATTTTAATATTGTAAAAATAATGTATTGTAAAAGTTTGTGTTTTACTTATCAAGGTGAAGATAAAAATAATAATAACAAAGAATGAATTGACTATGCTTTCATAAGAGTAGATCATCCACAAGAAAAAAAAAATACTAAGCTACCACATGAAAAAAATTGACAAAGGGCCAAGCTACCACACATGTATCACCCAAGTAATTTCACCAAGAACTCGAATAACCATGAAGTATACTTTGATCTACCACATGAAGACATGTTGAACCTCCCACATAAAGCATTTTCCATTGGCCATACCTTCAACCTACTGCAGTTCCTCTAATATTCAAACAACTATGCCTCCTTCTCGATTAACTATAACAGATACTCCTCATCCTCCCAGTCGATTGTGGATGAGCATACCGCACATGAGATAATTGATCACACACCATCCTTTCAACCTAGAACACCATTCCACACTATCATGTATGACTTCAAGCTAACCTATAGTAATGCCCGATATTGAAGCTGGTTGTCATGGAAGCTGATTACAGATCTCGATGTCATTAAATTTATATGAAGTGAAATTAAAGGAATATCACCATATCTTTACTTATTGAAGATTAAATGATTCTGAGGCCTATTGAAACTGAAATCATCCAAAGTGAAAAGTGTGGACACCAAAGATTATTGACCCAAGTTGTACAAAGGAGAGTGACCTAATTTCGAGATTTGAACGATTGATTAAATCTTGGAATTTAA
The DNA here is from genome assembly GCA_963277665.1 of Viscum album. Taxonomy (NCBI): domain Eukaryota; kingdom Viridiplantae; phylum Streptophyta; class Magnoliopsida; order Santalales; family Viscaceae; genus Viscum; species Viscum album. The sequence goes on from OY728147.1 coordinate 305,454,858, forward strand.
TAGTAAATAAATGATTTTGAAATGATATTTAAAATGATGTAAATGAAAAATCAACCAAATTCGTGATTAGGGAAGAAGACAATGAAACTTTTATGTTTTTCTCCCTGTGTAGGTATGAAGATAGTGAGGCCTCGACCGTTCCCATTCTACCAGCCATGGATATGTAGATCACTACATAATAGGAGTTCAAAAAAATTCCATAATTAATCTAGTACACTTGACCTATAGATGAAAATACCCTACCAAATCCTCTATGAACTAGTCTCAAGAAGACTTCTTTCCTTACACCAGGTCAACCCTTACTTGAAGCCGCACCACTTTCACGATCTAGATATATCCTCCTAGATCACAACTCAATAAATTCATGCTTCTATGGTAGTACCATATAAGCTTCTAATCACTGAATCTATTTGATTGAGTAGTGGCATAAGTACTACATCCCCAAGATCAAATAACTAGATCTTAATCATCTGTCCAGTTCCAACCATGGAAAATCTGGTTATTGTGAAGCTTCATCAAGCACTCGTGATCATTTCACCCACTAGAACTAACACCATCCAGTCAAAATTCATCTAATTGATCCATACCTGATGAGACTAATAATCACAGCTATGTCAAATTTCAATTCTTGAACCCACATATTCAGACCATTACATACCACTTGATAAGGACCAACCCTTCCAACCAATGAAACACTGATTCACATAAGTTGAAGATAATATCATCAAAGAAAACATGAGCTTTATTGAAGGGATACCAATGAAAAAAAATTTAAATGGATATTGATCTTGAAGAAGAAGAAGATAAAACTAGTTTTATCATCTCTAGACTGGATTCCTAGCTAAATTAGTCTTAAATTCAAGAACATTAGTCCAAAAATTTAATACCCACTAGACCATGAACAATATTTTAAGCCCCAAATTATTAAACCCAAGACTTCCCTCACCTATGTCTCAGAAAAAATAATCACATGTAGTAGTTCTATCCAATTATTTTTGCAAGCCTACTGAGCATCACTTATCATCCACTATACTGTGAAGTAGTGAGGCACACCACCTATGATTTTTATAGAATGCATACAAATTACGATCATAGAATGAGTCTACCAATTGGATTCAATAATTTTTCAAATTATAATATTGAAAAGGGGAAAGGATACTGTATAATATCAAATGATGGATGAGTGATAAAAGGTTTATTCTTCATAGGATGATCATTCTAAGTCTTTTTCTTTTCCTTATTGTAAATTTCAATATGTTAATTTTTTTTAGTAAATATATATTCTTCCTCTATTATTATTTTATGTTTGTGATATCTTCCTCTATAAATTAATAGTGATATATCAAACTTCATGATATTGGAGTACTAACTGGAGAGTGTGAATTCTTGAGGGAGGTCCATAGATTCTCGAATCCCCATTCTATTTTCTTAAGTTTCCATTTAGGTTTGACAGAGTAGTGGGGGTGTTTTGGGATTGGTGTGATGGTTATACACCTTCCCTAGTATTCTTCTTATTTCATTACAACCTCTCCTATTTATTACCCCTTGTTCTGATCCACTTCACATATGATATAGTGGAGGGAGTTAGGGAATGATCAATAAATGATATATTTGGGTGGAGTTTGGTGACATGTCTATGATCATGGAATGTTCATCATATAAAACCATGAGGAGGTGAAATTCTGTATGACTAGGAGATTTATGAAAGAACATAGGATCTTGTAATCTCAATTGATTATAGTGATGCATGAATGTTATTGATTTCATTATCAATTGGATTTTGATAAAATAAATGGATAATAAGTGTTTTTAGTGGTTGAGTCATGGATTCACCCCCTTTCCCCACTTGAAAATGTTTAAGATTTTTATTAATTCCTTTTATTCTACATATTCACACAACAAAAACCTAAAAAATTTTATGAATTATTTTAAAATATATGAAAAAATAAATAAGTGATGAAGATAGCGATGAACCGACCCCCTGAATCCTTGATAACAACCTTGGTCAGTTCTACTAAGTTGCATTATAGGTTAATATAAATTTTGTATGCAAGGCCCATGACAACCTCTCACATCATTCACCAACTACCACCCACAGTCTTGAAAACACACACACACACACACATATAGGGGTGAACTTATATGTATACTTCATAGGATCCTCATTATCCTCATTAATGATTGTTCACCAAGTAATGAATAGAAGTAGACAACATAATATCAAAGGAATATATATAAGAAGGCATCCTACTTTGGATTTAATACTAAACTAATAATCCTAAACCCCAATACCCACATCTTGGTGCTCCCATACCCTCCATAATTCATACCATACATCCTTGAAAACACATTCTAACCACATCCACATAATCACAACCAAAATTTAACATCACAATCACCTTATCATCACCTCTGTATAATCACATAGTAAGTCTAAGGGCTATTACATACTTTGTAAATAAACACTACACCTTAATCCATTATAGATTGTGTATAAATACACATGTAATGACTGTAATCCATTACAACCTTGGTACATTTATACACTATAACCATAAGCCTCCATATCCCACATATACATTCATGTCTTAATTTTGATCCACCATAACTCATATGAGTAAATATATTATAACTATAAGACACCATATCTTGAATATTCCTACACACCATATTGCACTTAGAAGAGAGAGCAATGTAGGGGGAGTAGAAAACCATGCATATCTGTGAAAACCTAGATGTTGGGAGAACACCTTGAACCCATGGGAAAAAATGGGCATCAGTCTCGTTATCTAACTTAGGTGGGGGAGAATAAGAAATATTAGAACATAATGAATATTATACCAAACAATCATTCTAAGGGAAAATATCCAATCTAAGGCTTGTACTATAACCAACATCCCAATTTTCACCCAACTTCCAATACTAAGGACTAGAATCTAATACTTTTCTAAGCACTCAAGAATCAAGGTCAATGCTATCACTAATCATTTATCAATAGTCAATTACCAATAATTTTATAAAATAACTATATCAATTATGGATTAATATTCACATTAACAATCTAAATCCAAGGCGATTTCATTCAATATTATAATTTTAGTTTCATATCCATACTCTTTTAATCATTTAATCAGTCCATGGTTTCCACTATTTAGCATTCCATTATCATAATTAAGTATTCAAAAACCATACTCACCTTAATTAATTCATCAATTATTACCATACATGATCCTTGTTACTAAGAAACAACAATACATACATCAAGGAAGGATATACTCAAAATGGAATAAGTAATCATTAGAAAAAATAAACATACAACAACAAATCATGGATCCCAACTTTATCCAATTATCCTAACATCATTACCAACACCTTTCCAAACTATCCATACTACCCCACCATTAACTATATCAATCCACAATCACAAAATTATCAACACAACTCCTCCCTTTCCATATCAACCAATTGTACTAGGTTCCCATTTAAATCACAGTAAGGGATTTATATTCCAAAAATATATATAGCATAAATCATAATTCCAACAAAAAATTCCAATGAGTAATCAAAACCTCTTTAATCAATGCATAAAAGCTCAATGTAAACAAAGATAGAATGTGGCCGACCATTAATTTTAATCCCATCAATAATAATCTTTATTTATCATCTTAATTAATTAATTCATTATGATGAGGATTCAGAAAGAAACTAAACCAAGTATAACAATAACTACAACAACAATAATCATCCAAATAATATGCTTAAAGGAACACATCAGCATATTAAGCACTTATAAGGAATATTGACAACTTTAATTAATGTACCATTTATTATCCTCCTTATATTACCATATTTAAGTTGTTTGATAAGTTTTAGGAATGTAAAATATGCAAGGAATCATTGATAATCACATCAATAAGCTATCACACTATTTAAAAAATATCACGAGGTAATAAAATGAAGGATAAAATAATCACATAAAAAGATACAATGCCATCCCTAACAATTCTTTAATTCTAGTTTTTTATATTCTTCATGTCAATCTATACTATTTAATCATTATAAATAAAAACATGATAACCTTACATTTACACATAGTTTAATAGGATATGTCTTGAATCCCCTACCTCAATATGAAGCTTCTATGACCACAGAACTATAATCGGATGATGTATGAAGAAAACTAATATGAACCCTCATGATAGACCCACAAACCCTAAAGGAACCACACCATCACGAATCATCCATCAATAATTGATAAGAAACACATAGAATCAAAATAGAAGAACCACCAAGACTTGGAAATAATGAATGAAATAAGATCAAAGGAGATAAGAAAGGTAAAGAGTGATACCTTATACTGAGGGTAGTCATTTACACAAAGAAAATACCTAGGGATCAATAAAAAAGGCCTAGATTCACACAAAATACCCCCAAAACTTCCTATGGTTTGAGAGGTGATGGTATAAATAAAATTAAATCAAGGTGCACACTGAATTTATAGATAAACCTGAAAGAATCTGTATCATGTCATGAAAAATAATCTTCATGTCATGTATAGCCTAGATCTAAAGATTTTGAGGGTGACATCTGAATGCAGATCCTCCTTTCCATCGGGGTTAATGAATATTTATTATATAGAAACGAGTAGGTTCTTAGCATGACTTAGTGTATCATTCCATAGTGTTCAAACCCCCAGAAATCATAGTGCGACTCTTGACCTTCTTCCTCATCTTGACCAACCCCAAACTAGACTCATGACAAGTATTATGCACCATAGGGAATCGATTCATAGAATGGAAGAACCAAGGTACTTGACCTCCAGGTCTTTATGATGTGACTGAAATACCTCACACCATGACTATAAGAGTGGAAAATACAATACATAAGATATTTAATCTATACACAACGTTTTTATTTAATATATAAGGTTTTTCAATTCACTAAAATTATCTTTAATACCCTTTTCTCCATGGAAAAACCAACCATGTTGTGACCAAACATCCAACTTGAGATAAAATTTCTTACAATACAACCTTGACACATCCTCACACTATAACAAAACTTCCCAACTGACCAATCATGATGCAACCCATAACATCATGAAAAAATGAACCTCTTGTAACTGAAGTCTCAGATTTATTAACACCTCCCTTAACCTAACCTCCAATACCACCACCAATCACTTCCCATACTCCCTTAAAACCCAAGGAATAATAAAGTAAGGATTTAAGAAAAGATGAGCCCTTACAAAAATTGGATGAATCCTTATTAGACACTTACTCTTCAAAAAAAGGGTGTAGTATAGTAAAACAATTCTCTATTATGAATATGAATTGAATCCTTAGTAAACATAGTACTATGAATATTTGAATAATCCTCATTTTGATATAATTTAATTCCTAATTTAACCATAAAACCACCCTCATCTATAATATGTTTTCCCTTTTTTCCCTAAAAAATAGTTGTCTCTAATCAATAGGTAAAATCACTATTGTATCAGTTCAAATACCCTCCTTCAGTTTTAAATACTTTTTAATTTTATTTACATTAAATTTTTTCTTTATGCTTCATTTCAGAATAATATAACTATAGTATATGAAAATTTCTTATTATAAGAGCATTCATGTAATCTGTTGACCGCTGGTATTGGTGGGACTAAAGTTGTCTCAAGTTAGAAGTTTTGTTGGATATTCTTGCACATTGTTTGAATAATGAAACATGATTAACTTAAATTTAAACTATTCAAATTCAAGTACGAGTTACATTGATATTTGGAATACTGGGAAGGGTTTTCCCTTTTCTCCCCGACAACCCAATGAGTAGGTGTGAAGTGAAAATTCATTTCCCCCAAAAAATATAGTAATATCTAAGATTATTTATATTCTTTAACGACATATAATTGTAGTAGTATTTTAAAATTAAGGCTTTGTGTTTTTCATATAGTACTTATAAACAATCCATTAAATCACTACTGTGTTTTTACCAACCCATAATTCTAAGGAATGATTTTTTTTCCTTGAAAAGCGGATGGATTTCAATGACTCTTCATATTGTTCCTCAACATATTATTATAGAAGTATTTAAAAACAAAGGCTTTGTATTATTCATCCAATATTTCTCAAAAATGTATTAAGGTAATTCTTAATTTCCCCCAACCTCCAACATCAAGGCATGGTTTTTCTACCCTGATAAGTGAAAAAATTCCAATGATTTTTTCTTTTCTTCTTGATGTATGATTATAGAAGTATTTCAAAATAAAGGTTTTTTATTCTTCATTTATTAATTCTCAATGATCCATTAATACACTACTGTGTTTCACCTAACCTTATATTATTGTAAAATAAAGGAACCGATGGAATTAAAATGTAACATATCAATTTATTTTTCTTTTTTTACAAAAATACAATAAAAATTTGTACTAGAATTATAACTAGAAGTAATATTTCCATTAGAAAGTGTCACCAAACTTTCCAAGTGTCTATTAATATAAATATTTTGTTAAAATTTCACTATAAATATAATTAATTTCCATTAAAACTTTCACTGGATATTTATGTTCCATTATTCTATAAAGTTCTGGGGAAAGGACACCTAAAATAGTCACTAAAACAAGTACTATAATTTATGGAATCCCCAACAACACATGTTATGCACAATGAATTAAAATTTCCATTAGTTTGAGATAAAAAATCCATGGTTGTTTTCCCACTATAACTTCCTTGTATTTCCACTAAAACATCCACTGCATATTTTTGTTCTCTTATTCTAAGAAGTTATAGTGGAGGGAAACCTAAAAAATTCACCAAAACCAGCACTTTAATTTATGGTATCCCTACTAAAACATGATATGAACATTGCACTGAAATTTCAAGTGGTTAGAGAGAGTTAATTACTTGATTGTTTCCATATTAAAACTTCCTTTCATTTCTATTAAAACTTATACAAAAAATACTATTTCTCCTATTATTGGAAGTTACAATGTAAAGTAACCTAAAATAGTCACTAAAACCAGCATTTTAATTTATAGTATCCCAAACAATATGTGATATATACATTGCTCTGGAATTTATTATGGCATGAGAGAGGAAATTTCTTGGTTCTATCCCAATATATTTCTAATGCATTTTAATTGAAACTTACATAAGAACTTTGTTTTATATTATTCTAGGAAGTTATAGTGGATGTACACCTAAAATAGTCACTAAAAACAGTACTTTAATTTATGTTATTCTCACCAATGTGTGTTATTCACATTGTACTAAAATTTATGGTGGTATGAGAGAGGGAATTTATTGGCTCTTTCTTCACTGGATATTCCTTTCATTTCCACTAAAACTTACACTAGAATTTTTAGTTATTATATTATATGAATTTCTAGTAGAAGTCCACATAAAATAGTCAAAGAAACTATCACTATAATTTACGATATCTTCACCAACACATGAAATGAATTTTTTTCTAAATATCTATTGGTTTTAGAGAGGGAATTTATTTGTTGTTTCCCCACAAAAACTTCAATTAATTTCCAATAAAACATACATTGTAACTTTTAGTTATTTTATTCTTGGAAGTTCTAGTGGAAGGCCACCCAAAATAGTCACTTAAACCAGCACTATAATTTATGGTATACCCACAAACACATGCTATACACATTGCACAAAAATTTATAGTTGGTGAAGAGAGGAAATTTCTTGGCTGTTTCCCCACATAAACTTCCTTTAATTTCCACTTAAAATTATACTAGAGCTTTTAGATCTCCTTTTCTAGGAAGTTATAGTGGAAGGACACTAAAAATAGTCACTGAAACCTGTACTATAATTTATGGTATCCCTACCATCACATGTTTTGAAAATTACACTAAAATTTATATTGGGTTGAGAGAGGGAATTACTTGTTTGTTTTTGATGGGACTTAAGGGATCATCTTATGATCCTTAACATCATAAATAACCCATCTGATTTCTTGTTCTATATTCAAGGATCAAATGTGAAATATTTTATGAAGAACAACACACCTGTAACATTAAATCAGTGCCTTCTATATTCATTATTTATAAGATAATTCTTGATGAAGATAATAAAGAAATAAATCTATGCCTCCTACATTCGTAGGTGATACACTATCCAATGTATCCAAGTTCTCAACTAGAGGATTCCTAAAATGATGAAGGGGTGCTAGTGCCTTCACTGTAAGTTATGAACAATGCTTAATGAAAGATAGTTTTTCTGAAATCTTTGCATGAAACCAATAATAACCTTCACACCAACAAATAAGGTAACCTATTACCATTTATAAGCATCCTCAATGCTCCTCCTTAAATAAAGAACGCATTGGTCATGTCAGGTGTCATCAAATGACACCCTTGAAATATGCCCCTTTGATGTAACCATTTAACCTATTCAATGAACATTCAAGATATTTTAATATATTCATAATGGATTAAATTATAAATAAAACCACAAAAAAGTGATATGGAAGTACATGAATCCTATGTATGCAATTATAATGCATATCATAGGCACAATGTTTCCATACAATTAAAGAAAAACTCACTTCTATGATTTAATCCAATCGTATCCTACAATATGCATCATATGAATATCATAGGCTAGATATTTTTTAAAATATGATAGACCCGGATTAAGTTCATATCCATAAATCTCATACTTTCACTTAAAATACTATTGAGGATTAATGAAAAACTTCACAACTCTTTATAAATCCATCCAAAACTCTTTTTGAACATGGTTTCAAAAAACTCCATTCATTTTGGAACAAACACTTTGTTCAAAACTTAATCCTTATCCAAAGTCCTAACTGAGTGGCCCTGTATGCCTTACATTAGAAAAAAATATGAAATCCCCATTTTATAGATGTAATCAAAGAGTGACATTTATAAAAGTAGTTATACTACTCAAGCTATTAAGGGTTCAAGTGGGATCACCATTATATCTCTATATGAACATTCCCACCAAAATATGTATCATATACATCATATGTATCTCTATATAAACCCTTTTCCCATGACATCGAGTGACCACTATGCATATAAAAATTTCAATCTAGTATATTCCATCTCACCCTTTCTTTATTCTGTGAAAACGACTGACCAAGAGACGAATGCGCCATATGCCATTCATCTAACAGATGAGTACATAAAATTTCCATCATCCATGCATCTAAACACTATATATGTGACTCAAATAAACATGGAAATGCATTTACTCATGATAATTCAATCAAAGGATTTATGAATTTACTCATCATACAAGTGGATAAATCCTATCTTGGTTGCACTCAAACCGATGACATGACCAATAACATACCCAACCAAACCTAATTTCCATGTAACTTTTGACTTGTGTAAGAAAGGTATCAATGTATAATGGTTATAATGTTATGTATCTCTCTAATATCAGGTAATGGGGATTGATAATGAGAATAAACCTCTAAGTTTATTGATAAATTTATAATATTCTATAAGATATACTTTGGTGGGTTAGTCCAAGCAATAAGTCTCTACTTACTACCTCATGAATCAATTCTTTGTATCTCATATAGAACCATTTTTAATGAGTATAATATTCTATTCATGATAATGATAACATATCATCACAACCTATTATACTCCATAATGATCATCAATTAGTGATAACTCAAAGTCACACTTTGAGGGGATATTATCTTTTTACTATTCATGTAAAGTAAAATTCAACACACATTAATTAATGATAAATGGAGGTTTCCTTTTATTATAATGACATGATACATTTAAAACCATTAAAACCAATATCTCATATATTTAACACCCAGAGATTCTACAAAACCCACATATTATTGTTGCGGTAATGTTTTTTTCAATGGGTCTTCTACATTGTCCCATGTAGATGTTGGAGTTGGTGGTATAGAACCAACTAATTTGTAATTTATTAATTAAATAAAATCCTTATCACATCTTGATTGTTCTTCTGTGTAAAATACCATGTGATAATGTCCTAAGGACAACTATTGCATTAAAGGGTCGTAGCGGATCCCTGCTATGATGAGAACCCGGAAGTGCCATAACACTGTTCTTGAATGTATGTTCTATGGTTGGATGATATTATTTGAGGGACACAAATAATATAGGTCATTAGGGGTGAGGACTCATAAAACATTGAGGCACCTTCTCATGGTGTGCGCCCTTGGTAATATCCAGGAGGATATTATGAGAACGAGACCCGCCAGTAGGAAATCGACATTTCATAGTGTCATTGGATGTTTCTATCTGCGGACGTGTGTATTGGTCCTTAGACTTTAAGATTATTATTAATGGGTATTACAACTCATGCACTTAGATGTATTGACGAAAACTGTGACAACACACTATTCGCAGCGAGGTAGGATACGTTGGGTGCATCACGAGTAATACCGCATTAATAGATAATGCGAGAAAGGATTTGTCCCTTCCATTCCATAACGGAAGTAGATATCTTAGGCCCTTTGATGTAATTGATATATCCTAAATAAATCCATGGCCATGGTAAGGTATGGGCAAGTTCAATTCTGGGAAGTCAAAGAAAGAATAATCAAGCACATGGGTTGATGGCACTAGCATGAAACCCGCTTGATTGGAGATATCGAGAAAAATGGATTATATTACATGGTAAGCGTTCATAGGAGGTGACACGTCATTGTGGCGTTAACTTCTTTCTCTATGGGTGCCTTGGCGTGTTGCTAGATGATAACCTTGAACTTTAGGCAGGCTCAGCCTAATGCCACTGAGAAAGAGGCCTAGAGGGTCACACACTAAGCGTGTCCATGTATCTCAGTTAAATATTAATTTAACAAGTTAAATAAATATTATTCCCGACTGTGGTTTAATAATTATTTAAGGATGTATGATCGCATTTATTTTGACACTAGTTATTCGAGATAATATATTGTGGATGAAATAATATATTTATTAGCGAGTAATACAGTTAAATTTATTTAATAAATAAATAGTCATTACTCAAGGTCTAATAAATGTGGTGGAGAAAAATGGAAAATAAAAGTACACGCCATGTATTAATTATTACACGCCGTGTAGTTTTTCCAGTTGAGATTTTGAGGATTTAATATTGTTTTATTAAATGATATTTATTATAATCAACGTGGGCGCATGTCAAGGAATTAATAATTCGACATGGGGGTTTTCAATAAGAGTTAATGAAATAAATAAAAGCGTAACGCGTTTATTTATTGTCATAACTCTATTAACCTCAAACATGATTATAAATATCCTCGCAACCCCAACATTTTAGAGAGCCATTTTTGTGCACAACGGATTTGGAAATACTGTCAAGCCAAAGAGAGAATTACCTTTCCACCAAGAACGCCCTCAAGTTACGAGAGCAATATCCTCTACCGGATCAAGGCGGTCGAAGGCGGACATCGCAAGCGAAGGTTCTTCTGTGCTGGCACCCGGAGATCCCTTCGGCGATGTTCGGAGATATGTGACACACGTGTGGATCACCGCTAGAGGAATCCTACACTTGGATTCTACGACACAATGACTGATCACCGAATCGTGACCCGACACATCAACGAAGAAAGAATTCCAATGAGGTAATTCTTATGGATTAATTAAATTAATTATAATCAACATATGATGATCCTCCTCAAGGGTTCCGAGACTCTTATTTTATTTTCGTTCTTCATTCTATTCTGAAGATTCAGCATTTTATATCGTGACGGATCTCGGATTGGACGTTGTTTAACATTAAAATTAAAGTTGGGCAAACCCTCCAACGCGCTTCCGCTACACCCGGAACCTACAAGTGGCATCAGAGCGGTCATATAGTTGATTATAATTATTTAGTTTTTCGTTGGTAATTTACACATTAAATAATTTAGTTATTTTAATTAAAGTTTAATCGTTCTGGAAATCTGAATATAAAGATCTATTCCTCCTCCCTCGTTTCTCATTCACCTCACAGAAACAAATTTTTCTTTTAATTTTTATTAAAATAAAATAGAGGAACTCATCCGGAGGAGCCAAACATTTCTGGCCATATAACACCAGAATACACGGCGTGTATTCAGAAGTACACGCCGTGTAGTCTAGGTTCAATGCATTGACTGATCCGCCAAATCAGGCCGTGTATTGGATTATTTCAATGAATTTAAGACACCGTGTGTTGACCAGAAAAAGGTGGCACACGGTTTCCAGAATACATGCCATGTGGTCCAATGAACACGACGTGTAGTCCCTTCAGATTAAAGTTGGGTCGTGTACTCCGTACACGGCCTGACCGGCTGGAAACCGTGTAATGCGGAAACTACACGGCGTGTGTCCCACTGTACACACCGTGTACTCTGAAAATTTCCAAATTACATTAACACGCCCTATCCCCGGGCGTGTACTTCGGATGGATGGTGAAGAAAAGTACACGCCATGTAGTCAGAACTACACACCGTGTACTCACCCAAATTACGCAGATTTATTAAAATTTATTATTATATTATACAAACCCTTGAGACGTGTACCATGGTGTTGGCGTAAAGCTGAGGAACAACACGTGATAGGTGTTATATATATGTGTGTTTAATTTAACATCTGCGTAATAAATGGGAATTCACTAGGTTTCCTCCAAGGTACAAGTTACATACAAGGATAATTTTAAATGAATTTATTTGTTTAAAATTATGATAGATGAGAATCTCAAGGAAATTCAGAAAAGGGATTTAAGATAAAAGGATTGATTAATTAAAGATAATTAATTGATTTGAGCGTGATTTATCTTAAACAAGAACGATTAAAGAATTGAATGCTAGTTTTATTTATGCGTAAATATCATTGCATGTATGGATGATCATGAGCTAGACCGAGACCTTTGTATGTGAATGATTTCTTTTAATTAATTTATTTAAATTAAATTTGTTGGCCTACGAGCCATCTCCTCATTAATATGTAGGGCCTGCGCGCCAAAGGATTATTTTATGTAAAAACCCCTTTTACCCCTCACCTGCGTGTGAGATAAATGCATATGTAATGGATGGAGCTCCCAAGCTAGTGGAGGTGGCTCAATCTAGGAGCCAAGGTGAAACCAATCCAAGGAGATACAAAGGTGGATAGGTCGAAAGCTATAAACACGAACCCGAAAGGTTCAAGGTGTTTCTCCCCTAGGTCTTGGGTTAGTTTATCAACCGCTAGATAAACTAACCAATAGAAAAGCTCATGATCATACCATTTATTTTATTTCTGTCAGTTGCATGGTTTATTTATTGTGGGTGTGTTGTCACGATCACACAATTAATGAATTAAATGAGCATACAAGATAGAACTAAAATAAAACTAGCTTATACGTAAATATTATCTTAGACATGGTTAATCACTTAAGTATATCCCACTTAATATTAACAAGCATGTAATCAAAGATAATAAAATGGCAATTTACGTATAAGGATAAAATACCTCAAAATAAATATTAAGTCGGCATAGCCTTCCATAATCTTGGTTAGAATCGAACCATAGTTAAAAGTGCTTGACCAACCCTAGTTGGGGTGCTTTTAATTATTGGGGAATTCTAATTCAAGGTTTTGGGTTGACTTGACTTGGTTCGCATCAAGGGTTGACTGCCACAGCAGGACTTGGTGTGACCAAGAGGCAAAGGTTGAGGAAATAAAAAAAAAAGGATTTTAGGATTGGGGAGTCCACTCAGCGGATCAAGGAGCTGCGAGTTAATGTAGTTGGCATTTGGAATGCCTACCTAAAACCCTTCAAGTTGCTTGACCAACCCTAGTTGGGGTAATGAAAAGGGCAATATGGATCCTTTTCCACTAGAATATTCATGAAACAGAATATTCCGAAGTCAATGGTGAGGACTATTGGATTTCGATAAAATAGTGGGAGACTAATAAATATTTATTTATTTATTTGTCTCAATTTTTGTAATAAATTACTAAAACTTTGCTCATCTTAATTTATAGAAACGACAAGAAAATGACTTGAAACATATCATTGCGCACCATACTCGAAAAAGAAAACCTTCTCACCAGCACCAATTTCCAAGAGTGGTAGAGGCGTTTACGCGTCGTCCTTCGCCACGAAAGGAAATTATATGTGCTAGAAGATCCTATTCCAGTTGCGCCTGGGAAAGAGGCTAGTGATGAGGAATTATCTCTCTACATGAAACACATGGATAATGCCACATATTTCTAGTGTTTCATGCTATCAGCCATGTCTAATGAGCTCTTGAAGCAATATGAAAACATGGACGCGTATAGAATGATGTCTCACCTTAAATATCTCTACCAAGAGAAGGCGAGACATGGGAGGTATGAGATCTCCAATTCTTTTTTTACCACGAATCTTGGAGAGTCTACGCTAGCTGGGCCTCATGTAGTCAAGATTATTGGCTACATTGAATGCCTGGACATCTTAGGGATTAAATTCTCGGATGAGTTGCGTACAGATCTCATCCTATCATCACTGCCCAAGACCTTATCTAGCTTCATTTTCAACTATAACATGAGCGGAAATGAGAAGAGTCTATCAGAGATTCTGACCTTGATTCGCCAGGTAGATAAGGAAATGGGGCGTGACAAACCCGCAGTCCTTATGGTGAAAAAGAAAAGGAAGGACAAGGCAAAGGGGCCAAAGACTTATAAATGGTCTGAATCCCCCAAGCATCGTCCCTACAAGAAGGGGAAGATCCAGAGGCAGGGCAAGGAACGAGAGGAAGTGTGTTTTGCATGTGGCAAGCAGGGCCACTGGAAGGAGAACTGCACCCAGAAGAGTGGGGACACTAAAGGTGCATTTATTATCGAGTGCAATCTTTCTATTTCTACACATTGGGTATTAGATACAGCTTGTGGGGCTCACATATGTATTCAAATACAAGAACCAAGTAGATTTAGAAATATTTCCAGAGGAGAGGTGGATCTTTGAGCTGCCAATGGAACAAGGCTGGCTGCATTGGCTATTGGAGACTTCCACCTCTCATTGCCGACTGGGATGATTTTGGTTTTACATAACTATTATTATGTGCCTAGTGTTACCAAGTACATAATTTCTATATCTTTTTTGGATATGGATGGATTTTTTTTCAAGTTTGGAAATAAGGGTTGTCTCTCTTATAAGAACAACGTATGTTATGGTATGACACATTTAAATAATGGTTTGTATGTATTGAATTATGAAAACCAAGTATTGGCAATCGATAGCGAAACAAACTCACATGACTCATACATCACCCAGTTATGGCATCACCACCTTGGTCATGTGAACAAGAAGATTTTGACAAAGCTCTACCAAGATGGCTATTTAGACTCTACTGAGCTAAAACAACTTGATAGATGTCAAGCTTGTTTACAAGGAAAAATGGCCAAGTCGCCTTTTGGTGGACAAGGTGAAAGGGACACAGTGCTTCTAGGATTGGTACACACGGATGTGTGTGGACCATTTCTAGTAGAAGCTAGAGGTGGATATTCTTACTTCATTACTTTTACTGATGATTTGAGTAGATATGGATATGTCTACTTAATGAGGTATAAGTCAGAGTCCTTAGAGAAATTTAAGTAATTCAAGAATGAAGTAAAGAATCATCTTGGTAAGAAGATAAAGAAGCTTCGATTGGATCGAGGTGGAGAATATCTGAACCAAGAGTTCATCGATCTTCTACGAAAGTCCGGGATTCTATCTTAGCTCACTCCTCCTTATACACCACAGTGGAATGGTGTTAGTTAAAGGAGGAACCAAACCTTGTTGGACATGGTGAGGTCGATGATGAGTCATGCAGATCTTCCATTATCCTTTTGGGGATATGCATTAAAAACTACAACATACACATTAAACCAAGTACCAACTAAGGCGGAAAATGGAATTCCATCCAAGTTATGGAATGAAAGGAAACCCAATTTGTCGTACACACGTGTATGGGGATGCGATGCGTTTGTTAAATTTTTCTCAGGCAACAAACTAGCACCCCGGGGCACGAAGTGTATCTTTATAGGATATCCCAAGGAAACGAAAGGATATTACCTATATAAGCCTCAAGAAAAGAAAGTTATTGTCGCCAGGCAAGCCGTCTTTCTTTAGAGGGAGCACATCCTCAAGAAGGATAGTGGGGGCAAGATTGACTTCGACGAAGTTGATGCTCAAGATACATAGGAGTTGGTATAGGAACAAGTTCCACAGGTCCCCATGGAAGAGGTTCCAGAAACACAAGTACTACGTAGGAGCTCAAGAGAGGTAAGGGAACCAGAGAGATTTGGTTTCCTAGTCACCGAGGATGGTGAATAATTATTGTTGGAAAATGATGAACCTCTATCTTACAAGGAAGTAGTAGAAAGCTCAGAAGCTGCAAGATGGCTATAAGCTATGAATTCTGAGATGGATTCCATGTATCAGAACCAAGTTTGGGTTCTGGTCGATGAGCCAGTTGATGTAAATCCTGTTGGATGAAAATGGGTATTCAAAAGAAAGTTGGACATGGAAGGTCAAGTTAGCACCTATAAAGCAAGGATAGTGGCTAAAGGATTCAGAAAACGTAAAGGAATTTACTATGATGAAACCTTCTCGCCAGTTTCCATGTTTAAATCCAATCATACTTGCCATAGCAGCTTACCATGACTACTAGATTTGGAAGATGGATGTCAAAACAGTATTCCTTAATGGGAACCTTCAGGAAGATGTCTATATGACACAACCAGAAGGGTTTGTGACACCAGGTGAAGCCAAACGGATTAGCAAGTTGCAGAAATCCATTTATGGATTGAAGCAAGCATCCAGGTCATGGAACATTCGATTTGATGAAGCCATAATGAAATTTGGTTTCATTAAGAACGAATGTGAGCCATGTGTTTATAAGTGGTTTAATGGGAATTCAGTCATCATCCTAGTGGTATATGTTGATGAAATATTGCTTATTGGAAATGACGTACCAGCCTTACAGTCAGTTAAGGACTGGTTGAACAAGTGTTTCTCCATGAAGGACTTAGGAGAAGAAGCCTACATTCTAGGGATCAAGATCATTCATGACAGATCCAAGAGGCTTCTTGGACTAAGTCAGGGTACATACATTGACTAAATACTAAAGAGATTTAGTATGGAAAAATCCAAGAGGGGATTGGTTCCAGTGTCACATGGCTTACATCTTTCTAAGAAAATGTGTCCCCAGACACAACAGGAGAATGATAGGATGAGCAAGATCCCATACGCTTCGGCTATATGATCCATCATGTATGCCATGTTATGTACTAGGCTTGATGTTGCCTATGCACTGAGCATGGTAAGAAGATATCAAGCAGATCGAGGAGAACAACATTGGAATGCTGTTAAGACTATCCTTAAGTATCTAAGAAGAACTAAGGATATGTTCATGGTGTATGGAGGAGACGAGGATCTTGTCATCAGAGGGTATGCTGATGCTGGTTTTCAAACAGATCAGAATGATCTGAAGTCACAATCTGGATATGTTTTCTGTCTCAATGGAGGAGCTGTGAGCTGGAAGAGTTCAAAGCAGCCAGTTTTCACCGATTCTACAGCGGAGTCTGAGTATATAGCGTCTTATGATGTAGCCAAGAAATCCGTCTAGATTCGGAACTTTGTCCAAGAGCTTAATGTGGTGCCTATCAGTAAAGATCCCATTACATTGTACCGTGATAATACTACAACGGTGGATCTTGCAAAAGAACCAAGGTCACATCAACAGACAAAGCACATACTCCAGAAGGATCACCTCTTGAGGTATTTCTATCAAAGGGGTGAAGTTGCAGTGAGAAGAGTGTCCACGGAAGAGAACGTGGTGGACCCCATGACTAAAGGCCTATCTCAGCAGAAGCATGAATATCATGTGAGAGCTAGCGGGTTAAAGGTTGTTAGCAGTTGGCTCTATTCCAAGTGGGAGACTGTTGGAGTTGGTGGTCTAGAACCAACTACTTTGTACTTTATTCATTAAATAAAAGCCTTTTCACATCTTGATTGTTCTTCTGCGTGACATGTCATGCGATAATGTGCTAAGTACAGTTGTTGCATTAAAGGGTCGTAGCGGATCCCTGCTATGATGAGAACCCGGAAGTGCCATAACACTGTTCTTGAATATATGTTCTATGGCCGGATGATATTATTTTAGGGACACAAATAATACAAGTCATTAGGGGTGAGGACTCATAAAACTTTGAGGCACCTTCTCATGGTGTGCACCCTTGGTAATATCCAGGAGGATATTATGAGAACGAGACCCGCCAGTAGGAAATCCACATTTCATAGTGTCATTGGATGTTTCTATCTGCGAACGTGTGTATTGGTCCTTAGACTTTAAGATTATTATTAATGGGTATTACAACTCGCACACTTAGATGTATTAATGAAAACTGTGACAACACACTGTTCGCAGCGAGGTAGGATACGTTGGGTGCATCACGAGTAATACCGCATTAATAGATAATGCGAGAAAGGATTTGTCCCTTCCGTTCCATAACGAAAGTAGATATCTCAGGCCCTTTGATGTAATTGATATATCGTAAATAAATCCATGGCCATGGTAAGGTATGGGCAAGTTCAATTCTGGGAAGTCAAAGAAAGAATAATCAAGCACATGGGTTGATGGCACATGAAACCCGCTTGATTGGAGATATCGAGACAAATGGATTATATTACATGGTAAGCGTTCATAGGAGGTGACACATCATTGTGGCGTTAACTTCTTTCTCTATGGGTTCCTTGGCATGTTGCTAGATGCTAACCTTGAACTTTAGGCAGGCTCAGCCTAATGCCACTGAGAAAGAGGCCTAGAGGGTCACACACTAAGCGTGTCCATGTATCTCAGTTAAATATTAATTTAACAAGTTAAATAAATATTATTCTTGACTGTGGTTTAATAATTATTTAAGGATGTATGATCACATTTATTTTGACACTAGTTATTCGAGAGAATATATTGTGGATGAAATAATATATTTATTAGCGAGTAATGCAGTTAAATTTATTTAATAAATAAATAGTCATTACTCAAGGTCTAATAAATGTGGTGGAGAAAATGGAAAATAAAAGTACACGCCGTGTATTAATTATTACACGCCGTGTAGTTTTTCCAGTTGGGATTTTGAGGATTTAATATTTTTTTATTAAATTATATTTATTATAATCAGCGTGGGCGCTTGTCAAGGAATTAATAATTTGACATGGGGGTTTTCAATAAGAGTTAATGAAATAAATAAAACGCGTAACACGTTTATTTATTGTCATAACTCTATTAACCTCAAACATTATTATAAATACCCTCACAACCCCAACATTTTAGAGATCCATTGTTGTGAAAAACGGATTTGGAAATACTCTCAAGCCAAAGAGAGAATTCCCTTTCCACCAAGAACGCCCTCAAGTTACGAGAGCAAGATCCTCCACCAGATCAAGGTGGTTGATGGCAGACATCGCAAGCGAAAGTTCTTCCGCGCTAGCACCCGGAGATCCCTTCGGCGACGTCCGGAGATACGTGACACACATGTGGATAAACGCTAGAGGAATCCTACACTTGGATTCTACGATGCAATGACGGATCACCGAATCGTGACCGGAAACATCAACGAAGAAATAATTCAAACGAGGTAATTCTTATGCATTAATTAAATTAATTATAATCAACATATGATGATCCTCCTCAAGGGTTCCGAGACTCTTCTTTTCTTTTTGTTATTCGTTCTATTCCGAAGATTCAGCATTTTACATCGTGACGGATCTCGGATTGAACGTTGTTTAATGTTAAAATTAAATTTGGGAAAACCCACTAATGCGCTTCCGCTGTGCTTGAAACCTACAATAGAAACCCAAAATATCTTTACATCACTCCTCTCAATGATCTCTAATATGATATGGTATTTGAAAAGTATGTGTTTGGTTTGTTGGTGAGACCAGGGTTCCTTTCCCAATAGATGACTCCATTTTTTCATAATAATGCTCAATCACTCCCTCAATGCAAGGAACCACCTCTAGTTTAGAGAAAAAATTCTTGATCCAAATAGATTCCTTAACAACATATGATTTAGAGGTGTACTATGCCTCTATTGTTGTATCCTATATGGTGTATTCCTTACAACTCTTGCAACTGATAGCTCTAATATTCTGAAAAAGACCATTATGAGAGGTAAAATCATCTTGATTAGATTGTGAACTTACATCTGTGTATTTATTTATATAGAGAACATACTCTCCATCAAGTCCTAATAACATAATCTTAGAACTTATCAAGTACATAAGGATGTTATTTACAACAATCCATTAACTTTCACCTAGATTGGATTACTATCTACTTTTAATTATAAGAGAATAGGTGACGTTAGGTCGAGTGCACAACAATTCATACATGATATATCCTATGTTAGATTCATAAGTGATTCTATCCATCCTTTATAACTATTTATAATGAGATATATTTTTCCTAAAATTAATTCCATATAACATCGGTAAAGACCCCATATTAGAGTTTTCTATGCTAAAACACTTTAGAATTTTACTAATGTAAGTGTCCTGAATGTGTTTAAGAATCCTCTTAGATCTATCTATATATATATTTATACCTAGTATGTAGACAAATCCCCCCATGTATTTCATTGAGAAGCATTTATCCAACCATATCTTCATAGAGTAAAATTTCAGGATACCATTTCTGATTTGTTGCATTTAATCAACATACAATATCATGAATAATACTATGATCCCAATAATCTTCTTATAAAAACATGTATAATATACATTTTTTATGAAACCAAACTCTTTGATTGCATCATCAAACCAGATATTCCAACTCTAAGAATCCTGATTTAATCTATAAATGGACCATTGTAGCTTGCATACCTTATCCATCTTATTTGTAATTTTAAAACCTCCAACCTATAATATGTTGGAACCGGGAATTTAGAAGAAGCCCCAAACTGGTGGGTTTTTAAAAATTTTACACTAACGATTGACATAAACTTTTCAACGTCGGTGCACAGTAGCCCAGTCTTAGCTGAGGGCCACGCGTGAAGGATTTTAAGCAAAAAAATAAACTGTAAAGTACCTGGTTTAATTACAAAGTCACGCACGAAATATTCTCGTTGTTGGTGATCAAGGATAGAATAATATGACATCAAAATACTCTATATTGTCTACACGTGATTCAAGAAATCCATAGAAGCACCATTCGTCATAATCCGGGTGCTAGCGTGGAATTGTGACGACGCCTTCGACGCTCCAATGATCACCGCATCACTTCACTAGAGATTCCTAAGAGAGTGCTTGATACATGGTCCTTGGATCCAGATCCTCACTCTATAGATCATGGGATAGAAGATAAGAGAGAGAAGATATATGAATAGTATTTGGAAAAATCCCCTCCTCTTTTATGTATAGTGGTTAATTAAAATACCCGGTATCGCCTCATCGGCCCTGAATACTTAACGCACTATCAATGAAATTTTATGAATACTAAAACGAGTCATAAATATTATTATCATTTACTTATAATATATTAAAATATATTACATGATAATAATTGAGTCATTAACTTGAATCATCGTTCACATAAATATTAATTGAACCTTGAATAATTTAATATTCGTCAATTTATATTTTTTCATGTATTTACTTAAAACTCGTAAATAAATTTAATAGATAAATTCAATACTCATTATTTTAAACTCGAATAATATGAATTTATTTATTGAATTGGTGATAGTTTTTCCTTGGACAAACCCCAAACCCCAATGGTGGGGCCCACCATGTCCAAAGCTCCTATTCAACTGAATAAAGTAGATTCTTGAATACGCTATTGTGTGTGACCCTCTAGGCTCTTATCTCGACAGCATTGAATAGTATTCATAGACCAAGAGCAGGATCTAGAAACCCATCATGGACCCTGAAGAGATAAGGATTTTCACAGCAGCGACAACCAACCTATGAACACACATTGTGTAATATAATCTCTTTGTCTGTAATATCTCATAAAGCAGGATGTACTCATGTGTCATCGCCCTTATCTTGCTTTATTGTATGTTGATTTAACTGGATGGATTTACCCTTGACTACCATGGACATGGTCTTATAAAGGTATTTCCATCCATATCAACATGGCCGGAGATATATTACTTCCATAACCTAGAATCGACAGATATTTTCTTGACCATTCAACCAATGACATGCCACCAATGACACACCCAACAAAAACTACCTCGCCACGACTTCATTTCCATGGTTTTTGTCTTGTATCAAAGTTCACAATCAAATGACATACATTGGTAATGATCTCAAGTTAGTATACCATTACACATGATCTTAGATAAGAACATACAATGACAATCAAAACATGTGGTGTTCCTATTAGAGGGTCAGTCCTCATGATCTCACTACTAGAGCTCACCAAGTTCAAAATTCATGAGAAGAAGTCTCAATGTTTATGATCCCCCGCACCTAATAGTCAAACATCTATTGTGTCCAATTAATAAGATGTATCTAGACCATAGAACATATATTTAATATTAATGCCATAGTATCTAGATGTTCTCATTATATCCTAGGAACTGCTATAACCTTTCGATACGACAATTAATCTTCGAAAATTACCATTTCAATAGTGGACGCAAAAAATTATACGTTATAATGGTAAGATGACATCATGTATAACTAACTATATACATGATATGGTAATCAAAAGTACTGAATAGTTGGGTCTAGGAAACCCACTATTTCAACACCCACACTTGCACTAGATCCAACCTGTTAACCAAAATTGTTAGTTAATCACATGATGAACATTATGATTCTTCTGAGGAATGACTTTAGCTACTAGGTCCTCCACGGTTCTACCACATGGATATTCTATTATTACAACCTTTTCTCGTTGTGTAAAACTTTTCAAGAGATGGTATCCCAAGTATATCCCTTTTGTCCACTATCATAATTTGAAATCTTGGCTAGTAAGAATATCATAATTTAAATTATGATAATAACTTTCTCACCAGGTATGATTCTTATAACTGGAACAAATTATTTCATTTAATAATTGCTTCTTACCTACCTCAGAAGCTGCAACGTACTCGGTCTTTGTAGGTATGGCTACCACTGGCTGATATGAGCTTGACTCGTTCACCGTCTTTATCCTAACTATGATAGTAGATCACATGTATCTAAGGAATACTAGTTTTTATCCCAAAAAACTAGTATCCTTTCTTCTCCACTTACCAGTTACATATCTTTTGTACTTTCCAAAGTAGAATTAGATAGTTCTAACTGAACCCCTTACAGTGCTCCTGGATTTAACTGATATTTTCCTATTATAAAGTATACCTTGGCAATATTGATTCTTATACATATAATTTCATACATGATTGATGCATCGCTTCGATGTATGGATTTTAACTCAACATGTTTATCTCTTCCCATGCCCTAAACATGTCAACTTGAAGAGGTTATACCCTGTGACAAAGGCAACAATTCATCTCTTGAATTGTTCCAACTTGTATTTTTTTAATACAATGTCACTATATGTATGATTGACTAGGACCAAACAACCTATAGATCTGTCTCAATAGATCCTATTCCCTAGAAATTAGGTTGCTACTTAAAGTTAGTCACTGGAGAATAAGTTTCATCTTGGTCTAAACTAACTATGAGATCAATGTCTGTTTTCCATATGTTGCCTAACATACTTTACTTAGAAAACTTTGACACTCCCACTAACCTCTGGTAGACACATGGAAATCATTTTTTGAAAATTTATATTCTATGATCATGTTTCTTACTTTAATACTAAACCATATTTCAATAACTTTCAACCTTTATTATAATTCTGTAATGTGACCATCCTTTCTGGTTGCGTTGTATAGAAACCATCCATTATTGGTGGTCATGAAATCCAATGCTAAATAATTTGATCATAGATATTAGCTATGATAAGTAAAATTCTAATAGATTTAGGCATAACAACTTGGTTAAACCAATCGAGCCTTATTAGTACTAATCTTGTACCATCCATGTATCAACTCACTTGAATACCACCGAAATTTTCAAAATAATAATCCCCTTTACACTTTGATACATGGAATACATTAATTTAATTTTAAATGGTCTCATCAATTTTAGTTAATTTCCATGTATTTCTTACTTATAATAAATATTATTCACATTGAATAATAGATCACCGGCTGCGGTGAATATAAAAACTATCACCAAGGTTTTATCCTTCCTACAAAGTATGTTCCTCTGGAACATACTCTGTTCCACATACGCTTGTGGAACTAGTTTGTATGGCAAATACTTGTGAATTTTGATCATTGACTAAACACAAGTCAATATTGCTCCCACTATCTCTTATAGAGATGTGCACCCTTATATTGAATTGTAGTCCATCACTTGACTACAAATTTTCTATCTCAAGGATTTATGTAATATCATAAGCTACCATTAGGATTATTACACTAAATGCGCAATGTGTTTGTCTTGATGAAAATTTGTTTATGTCCGAACAAACTATTTGCATCCAAACACACGTCCTTGTGAGATAATGAATTTACATCATAATAAGACTCATATGATATTCATTTTTCATTATAGTTGGAATATGGTTGTGAGATATCATCTTTTTTTCAAAGCATTTCAAGAAATATAATGGAAGTTTCTACTAGTTGCAACATTGATATTACTTACATCAAAATTTCGATGTATAACATATGTATTTAGGAATTTCTCCATGCTACATGTTTGTTGATCAATGTTGATATGCAAGACTTCATCATCAATCCTACTCATTAACATTAATGTCGTGATGTCGATAAGGTAATGTGTGTTTAGGAATTACTCCACGCTACATTATCATGATTGATGAATGCTTGGTCAAGATATTCTTCAGTATCCCAACCCAAAGCAACTCATATCTCATGACCATGAATATAATTCACTTTATTGTTCCTTAATTACTTAAAGGAATCTTATAAAGTATATATACCTCTAGCTTATTCTTGGAATAGTTCATACTCACTTGTTGAACTATTTCCAAAAGCTTTGTGACATACATTTATTTCTAAAGGCTCCTTTTTCCAAAATAAAGATGTCAATAATACCAAACATATTTAGCTACGCTGATCCTAAATACCATACTTGGTATATTCATGATGTCTACTTTTAGTATTACTTGAAAAGGAATTATCTTGTCACAACTGGGTATAATTATTATATTTATATTCATCACTAATTTCCTATTATTCATGTATTACTGAACTAGTGATTGAGTTTACCAAAAACATCATTCATTTCAGAACCTTAAAGAATGTCTCCATGCGTCCAAGGACACATGAGATTAATGTTTGTGGTTATAATAAATATTAGTTCAACATGAATCTTTCACTTGTAAATTAAGAAGTCATGTACTTCTCACCATTGGCCTAGGTATCACCCTTTTGTAGCCAATTGTAGAATGAATATAACTTCTAGTAAGGTTTCTATACTTACTTGGTAACTATATTTAAATATACATATGTAAAAATCATATAGTATTAAAAACCCAAGTAGTAAAAAGGAAACATTACATTGATGAATATGCCTGATGTAGAAAGGGAAACTTTCTTCTTTAAACCAGTTTATTGATTTTAAACTTCTATAGTATTATTTTATAATATGAAATGAAAATACACTTTGTTAATACCTCATTAATTGAAGGACGTCGTGAATGTTTCATTTGAATTGAATGCCTTTGACCTTTTTAGACCATCTTTCAATTTATTCACCATAAGAATTAAAACTTAACTGTCTTTTATTCTTACTCACTTGGTGAACCTTACATAGATAGGTAATGGAGCATTTAATTGATACTTGTTCATTTTGTAACATAAAATGAAATTTGAGTAAATGGGTGAAAATGATATAAGAAAGGAATCCATTTAATGATCATGATCAATCTTTCACTATACACATGTCATTGTAACTTCGACTTATTTATATCATTGCTTTAATTTCTCTTTGCAAACATCTCAGAGATGAGACTTCATGTTATATCCTTCATGTCCTGGTGTAGCGACCGCAACTGACACTAGACGTTGATGAAACCATAAATATATAACCATCATATGCTTTGTACATTAGTATCATGTAAGTAGTTTCACCCTCGCTTCTTGATAAAGCTAACAGTATTAGGGACACTGGCACCCTGAGTTTCCTATATCATAGTACTCTATGCACATGCCTTTACTATTCTTGGGTATTCATGTCAGTGAGCACATTTACTTTGTCCAATACAATATCGCAGTTTTTAAACTTGTGGTACATCTTGTCATTTTCTACAAAATGAATTTTAGCAGATTAGTGCCTTTTATCTGATTACTAGTTTATAAATTTTTGATTAATTACTTAAATCATGTAATGTCTCCCACTATTTTATCTGATTCTAGGAACCCTCTGTGCTAGAATCGGAATACTCTGTCGCTTGAGTATTCTAGTGGAAAGGATCCCAGAACCACCACTCATAGTGTACAAGATATGGCTACACCACTACTTAGAGGGTTGTAGGTGGGATTTTGGCTGGCCGACCACTTTAACTTGTGGCTCCTCGATCTGTTGAGTGATGTATCAACTTCTTAAAATCTGAAATTGATTTACTCAATGCTTGCTTCTAAAATTACAACAAGCTAGATATGGCTATTTCTTTGCTTAATTTTTTGTTAAGTCAACCCATCATTCTTATTAGGACTCCTCAGTAGTAAGAGGAACCCTCATCTATGGCATGACCGACACCTCAAACAGCTGGTTTTTTCCAAATTTGAATGATGAAAGGCTGTTATGACTTAATATATTTTTGAGGGTTTTATTATTTTAATGTGACGAAAGAAATCATTTTCTATTTTTATAAGCACGTACTATGTGATCGCACTCACAACTGGACATGCATGAAATAGTAATTTCATCATGTCACATGTTCGTTTTATCTTGCATGCTTGTTTATTATTATACTATGTGATCGCGCAATAAACTAAACATGCACAAAAACAATAAACCATGAAAAAAATGAATAATTGATCATGAGTCAGTTCTAATGGTTGATCCGTTGAGTAAATAACTGACCAACTGATATCATAGGGACAATATATTTAGTCACGTGGCTTGCAACTTGAGTAGAAAGGTCTGCTCATCCAATGCATCCAACTCCTATCTGGTGTGTCACCGACACTTGGCACATAGTGCATTATACCTCGTATCGTCATTATACAATAGTACTCGCACGCAGGTGAGGGGGTCTCGGGGTATAAAAATACAACTCTGAGAATGGGTGCGCAGACCCTTATACATATAATGACCCTTGATATGACATGAAAATTGTATTTTATTTAATTAAACTAATTATTACAAATGATAATGAAATAATTAAATAAATAAATACACCAGACATACATTAGTAGGTCCACAGCTCATGAATAGTATACACATTAACTCATGTATTCAAAATAAATGTATAATTAAAAATATAAACTTGCATTAAATAAATTTGAAGAAATTTAATTGAATTAAAAAATTCACGCTTGTTTTTAATTTAATTTAACGTCATTCAGTCCCAATTAATTAATTTAATTTTAAAAATAAAAATTAAATTAATTAATTAATTTAATTAAACATAAATTAAATTAATTACACCACAGTCGTTATTAAATCAAAAATTAATATTTAATTAATTAATTTTTATCAACAGTAATTAAATTAATTATCTTAATTAATTTTTGATTAATTAAAATTATATCTGGGCCTCGAAAACTGGGCAGGGCTTGTTCGGGTCAGGGAGAACCCACACAGGCCCAGTTCGTGCCTTGCAGACCCTGTGTAGGGGTGTTATGGGATGGGCAGGTCCACTTAATCCATTTCTGGGCTAGGAAGACCCACTTAGACTTATTACATGGAAGAGAAAGTTACCTACCCTCTAAGAGGACCAGGAGATGACCAGAACGAGGTAGGTCTATCGCGAAGCGAGCTAGCCGAGATCGGTTGGATTGGTCTCAATTATAAGAACTCGGTGCAACTGGCAGCGTTCAGATGAGGATTTGAGCAGGAAGGTGCCGAGTAAAAACCGACCGAGGCTGTACGGAGTGAGGCCGGAGCGGCTGGCCACGGGCGTGCTCTGCTATTGGCACCCAGCTGTAGCGCGGCTATGCACGGGTCTGGCTGGGAGCGGAGTGACCTAGAAGACGGTGTAGGATGGGCATGGAGTGGCACCAGAGTGAGGAGGGGCGCTCACCAGGAGGCGGTGCCGGCTGCAGAGAAGGCACCACTGCAAGGGTGCCGGTCCACAGCTGGGCAGGGAAGGGCGACCGATGAGTCACTGGCTTAGCGGCTTCAGCGGAGTAGCATGCTACTGCTGGGCAGGGCCAAGGCAGTGGGGAGGAGGCCCGCTCAGTCAGGGCAGATGCCGGCGGTGTGTTGGAAGGTAGGAGGCAGCTTTCCAGGATGGTGCAGAGGTGGCCCGCCTACTACGCATCTGGGAGGAGGCCATCCTCGGTGGTAGCTAGCTGTGGTATTGTTGCGCCTGGTTTGGGAAGGGAGGAGGCTGCCTTAGTAGGGAGGCTGAGCGTGAAGGGGGCTAGGTGTGGCCTGGCCATCCGAGTCGGTAGCGGCACGCTGCCGCTACAACGTGTTGGCTCCGTGGGGAAAGAGAAAAAACCGGGGGGCTGCTCGACCCCCACAAAAAACCACTATTTTTTTCATGACCTAGGCATGCAGGTTGCCCCCCATTTTTTATTATCATTTACCAAGACCTTCTTTTCATTCTTCCATTATTATTTTCTAAAGCCTATTTATGCTTTGTAAAATAATAATAATAATAATAATATTATAATATTAAAATTATTATAATAGAACTATTATTATTAAAATTAAATTATTATAATAATAATAAATATGAAAACTCACTAGAAAACACTATTCTGGTAAAAACAAGGGATTTGGATGATTAAATTAAGGTTCATAGACCTAAAACCTCATATGTATTAACTGGTGTTAAATCTGAACTAAAACATTCGATAACCACATAATGGTCATCCGATGTTGGATTAATACATGGTCTATGGCATTAGGACCTTATCTAAGCCCTTCATTATATTTTATACAAATTTAATTTGTTTGGTTTAAAATCGACACGCGTCACTCTAATACCACTAGTTGGAACTGGGCGTGCAGCGGAAGCCCCAAACAGGTGAATTTTTAAAATATTTCCACCGATGGTCAATGTAAACTTGTCAA
This sequence comes from Viscum album, assembly GCA_963277665.1. NCBI lineage: Eukaryota > Viridiplantae > Streptophyta > Magnoliopsida > Santalales > Viscaceae > Viscum > Viscum album. Next base: position 305,484,073 of record OY728147.1, read on the forward strand.
CGTAAGTGAACAACAACCCGGTCTTAGCTGAGGACCACACATGAATAATTTTAAGCACAAAAATAAACCGTAATGTACCTGGTTTAATTTTGAAGCCGTGCACGATGTATTATCATCGTTGGTGATCACTACTCGGAGAATTCGATATCGAACTCCTCTAGATCATACACACACACTTCAAGAAATCTGTGGGAGCCCCGTTCATCATAATCCAGGTGCTAGTGCAGAATTGCGATGACACCTTCGATGCTCCAACAATCACCGCATTGCTTCACAAGCGATGCCTGAGAGAGTGCTTGATCTATGCTCCTTGGATCTAGAGACTCTATCTCTAGACAATGGGAGAGAATAGAAGAGAGAGAAGCTCCATGAATAGTTTTTGTCAAAATCCCCTCCTCTTTTATTTATAGTGGTTAATTAAAATACCCAGTATAGGATCGCCGACCCTGAATACTTAACGCACCATCGACGATATTTTATGACTAATAAACTGAGTCATAAATATTAGTATCATTTACTTATAATATATTAAAATATATTACATGATAATAATTCAGTCATTAACTTGACTCGTCTTTTCCATAAATATTAATTGAACCTTAAATAATTTAATATTCATCAATTAATATTTTTTCATGTATTTACTTAAAACTCATAAATACATTTAATAAATAAATTCAATACTTATTATTACAAACTAGAATAATATAAATTTATTTATTTCATTGGTGATCATTTTTCTTTGGAAAAATCCTGAACCCCAGTGGTGGGGCCCACCATGTCCAAAACTCTTATTCAACTTAATAGGGAAGATTCTTGAATACGCTATTGTGTGTGACCCTCTATGCCCTTATCTCGACAACAGTGAATAGTTCTCACAGACCAAGAGAAGGTTCTAGAAACCCGTCATGGTCCCTAAAGAGATAAGAATAGTCACAATAGAAACAACCAACCTACGAACACGCACTGTGTAATATAATCTCTTTGTCTGTAATATCTCATAAAGCAGGACGCACTCACGTGTCATCAACCATATCTTTCTTTATTGTTTGTTGATTTAACTGTATGGATTTACCCTCGACTTCCATGCCCATGTTCTTATAAAGTTAATTCCATCCATATCAACATTTCCTAAGATATATTACATCCATAACCCAGAAGGGACAAATCATTTCTTGACCATTCTACCAATGCCATGCCAACAATGATGCACCCAACACAAACTACCTCACCATGAATTCATTTAAATGGTTTTCTTCTTGCATCAAAGTATGAAATCAAATGACATATATTGGTAATGATCTCAATTCAGGAGACCATTACACATGATCATAGATAGGAACATCCAATAACACCCGAAACATGTGGTATTCTTATTGGCGTGTCAGTCCTCATGATATCACTACTAGAGATCACCAAGTGTGAACTTCATGAGAATAAGTCTCAATGTTTATGAGCCCCCAACACCTGATAGTCAAACATCTACTATATCCAATCAGTAAGATATATCTAGACCATTGAACATATATTTAAGATTAATGTCATAGTATCTAGAGGTTCTCATTATTGTCTGGGAACTATTATAACATTTTGATAAAACAATTAATCTTTAGACATTACTATTTCAATAGTGGATGCAAAAAAGTCTACACTATAATGGTAAGATGAAATCATGCATAGATAACTGTATACATGATATGGTAATCAAAAGCACTGAATAGTTGGGTCTAGGGAACCCACTATTTCAACATAATATATACATGAACTAAATTAATTTCCCATTAAGGAAAGTGGTTTTAACATCCATTTGATATATCTCATAATGAAAATAATCTGTTATGACAAGAAATATTTGAATGGTATTTATCATCATGATAAGTGAAAGGGTTTCTTCATAATCAATGCCATGAATTTTTCTATAATTTTTTCTCCATATGGTGAGTTTTATAGGTATTCACTCTTCCATAAATTATATATTTCTTATATAAAACCCACTTGAACACTATGGTTCTCACCCATTTAGGTTTATTTAACAACTTCTATATTTGGTTAGTGTACATGGAGTTGAATTTAGATTCCAAAGATCTTAACCATTTCTTAGAATCAAAATTCTCAATGGCCTCTTACTAGGTGTTAGTTTCATCATCTATGAAACTTACCGCATCATCATTAGCCATAATAAATCCATAACTAATGATATCTTGATGAATCCTAATAGACCTTTGAGGTTATTATGTGGGTTGGGTTAGTTTTTCTTTTTTAACTATTTATGGTATCAAATCAGCTCCATATCAGGAAAATTTATTTTTTATTATCCTTGGACTTATTCAAGTTCAATATTCCTCCCATTAAATCCATTATTAATAAATTAATTCTCAAGTAATTTATCAAATAAATCCATAAACACTTTATTCATAGTAGATTTATATAAATCACATCCCTTAGTTTCCTTAGGATATCCAACAAATAATCAATTTTCATATTCAGAGTCAATATTATCAAAATCCAAACTTCATATTAATTTTTTTCATCCTCAAATATTAATAAATGATATAATAATAATTTTACCATTTCATATCTCAAATGGTGTCATTATGGTTTCTTTAGATAGAATGTAGTTTAGTAGAAATGTAGCAGTCTCTAGAGTATAACCCTAGAATGAAATTGGATGGTCACACTAACTCATCATTGGTTGAACAATATATATGAAGTTATGATTTATACTCTCATATATTCCATTCCATTTTTGTGTTACAAGAGGAATAAGTTATTAAAAAATTCCACAATCGTTGATACGATCGATGAATTTTTGGCTCATGTATTCACTAACCTGATTTGATCAAAGAATCTTAATACTCTTTCTCAGTTGATTCTGTACTTCATTCTAAAACTCTTTAAAAATATCAAAAGTTTAATACTTGTGTTTCATCAGAAACACATAACTATACACAAAAAATTCATCGGTAAAATTAAAAAATAACTTAAAACCACCACTTTATTGAGTACTCATTGGTCCACATACATTGCTATGTATGATATCCAACAATCCACTATCCTTTTAAAATTTTCCACTAAAATTTTATCTGGATATTTTCACTAATAAATAATATTAAAAATTATCAAATTATTCAAAATTTAATGCATCCAGAAATCCATCTCTACCAAGTATTTGAATGAGCTTCTCATTTATATTTCCAAGGAGAAAATGTCAAAGATATATGGAATTATAATAAATTCTAACCATGTTATTATGAATGTTATAAATAATATTATCCATATATAGAATGTATAAATCATTTATCACATTAAAAATTATATAAAAAATATCATTCACATATATATAAAAACTCTTGTTCTTAATAAAGAAAGAGAATAACTTCTTGTCCAAACAAGATATAGAAATCAAATTTCTATTTAAAGTAGGACTATAATAACAATTCTATAATTCTTGGGAAAAATATACTGGTAAGATTCATATCATAAGTGAAAACTTATAATGAAACAAATATTACTCCATTATCAATACAATTATATACTTAACCATTTTTCAATTCCCTCATATCTTCGAGTTTTCATTAATCAACACAAATTTGTGATGAACACCTAGTATCTAATACCCATGAGTCAGAGTAAGTGGAATTAATTTCTATAATATTCACTTTTATAGGATTTTAAAGCTTCTCATAGAGAACACCCATCATCCCTAGACACAAATATATTACTATTTTATAATTCATACTTATAATAAATCTATATATGATTATCATGAAGTCATAATCGACAAAAAATACACATCAGGGGGTGAGTATCATGTTTTATATCTGTTTATCGATGTTTTTTAATGAAATTACTAACAATAAAATTTATGACCCCAATAATAATATCTATTTAGTGAGATAAGATATATATTTCACTATTAAATGAGTCTTATTTGGTGTTACCCTTATAACATTTTTATTTAAGTCAAGAATCATCCCTATTATAATAGTTCAGATTCTTGGAAAAATGAGTGAGAAACTCTTTTCTCAAATCTATCATATATAAATTCAACCCTATTCCTATGATATCCTAACTCTTAGTATTTCCTAGCTAGGTGTAGTCCAAATAAAAATCCATGAAAAAGATAACAAAAGATAACCCAGGGAAAAATTTCTTTGTAAGATCCTACCTAAGGATGATTCGGTGTCACTCATTACTTTCTTTATATACATAAGATAATCTAGAAGCTCCCTTCTTTGGTAAAACCTACCCGATTGGATGATCAAGGTATTAAAAAGTGTTTCTTTGGAAGTAATATCACACTTATTATTTTAAAGTGGTTTTCTTTAAAAGTATCACCAACTTACTATATATCATATGCATATAACTATTTCATATTATGTAATGTTTAACTTCTCATGTTTTTATTCCTTTGTGTATGAATTATTATAATGATTTAGTTTTGGAATACAAATTCAATCCACCAAATTAATGTGTTCACAACACATTAATGTGTAACTATTTAAACAACCCACAAGTTTGTGTTATTCACCCAAAAATAGATTCCAAACATATTCATACATATCCTAATGCATATTATGCACAAATTACACGATTTTTTAATGTAAAGGTATATAGGTATATGAAATTGATAATATCAATATGATTAAGCCTATAGTTTTAGATAGGAAACCCCTCACCTTTATAGAAAAAGGTATAAGCCTCCAGGATGATGGGTATTCTGACCCCAAGTCCCTATCCCGAGGGAGAATTTACTCAAGATAGAATTTAATTCAATATATATCTAACACATAATATGAACAAAATATTAAACAACTATTATTAAGATTATAATTCTAAAAACAAACTAAGGTTAAGGTAGATGGAAGATAAATCTTATAGTCATACCAAGTATGTAATGCAAGACTTTATCATCTAGAAGAAATTTATCATATAAATTTAGGCATACACATCATTAAAATTATATAAAAAATTTATAAACATGAATAATAAACTAATAAACTAATAAATAAACACTTTTATTTATTTTTAAAAAACATGAGAAACAAATATAAAGTTTTCATATTTAATTTAAGCATGAAAATAAATTTTATAATTTAGAAAAAATTTAATTTATAATTAATTTTATAAATCATAATTAAATATACCAAAAAAATTAACATTTTTTACAAGTTTTATATTTTACAGTTGATACCCAGTCGTCAAATATGATTGATATTAGAGAGAGGGTGTTTCCCCACTATTAACATTTTACGATATAACAAAAAATCATAAAATAAAATACATATCATTGCTTGTTAAGGTTATTATCATATAAATCTATTTAAATTTTACGATATAAAGGGATATCATAAATATTACATAGAGCTATATTTTTATGAAACACTGAATCAAGTCATAATATAGGATATCACATATCATATATTATGACATAAAAAAATTCTTAGGTTCTCATTAAATTTTACCTTTTGATATATTATAGTTGTATGTTGTGACTGAAAAAAGATAGAAAAAATCCTTTATATTATATATTGTGATATCAGTATATGTGAATTATGATATAGAATTTCTTCAAAAATCAATAGATTAAACATATTTAATATAATTTCTTCTAAAACACACTCCTAAATTTGGTGCTTAAAATAAAATAGTTACATTTCTTTCTTTAATACTACAAAAACATGACCCAATTTTAGTCATCCAAACCTTACAACATATTCAAAAAAATTGGATCACTTTCATACCCAAGGAACTTTTAGGTTTAGAGTTTTAGATAATTAGGACAAACTCTTTCAATATGGATATTTACACATAATATCTATCCCCCCCCCTAAAAAAATTTCTTTATAAAGACACACTTTCTTCAATAAAGGAAACTTAAATATCTAGGATTATGACTTTATTAACTTTTATAATCATCTTTAATCATTGTGAAAAATCATTTGGAAGATATTATGAGAAAAAAAAGCTAAGTAAGGGATATATAAAAAGTAAGAAATAAACTTGTTATCTAATTTTTAAACCATAAGATCATGAGATAGAATTTTTCCTTTAGAATAATAAATTTTGAGCTCAAATAATCATTTATTTATACATGAAATTTGATTTACAACCTAAATTTTTCATAAACAACTTTATAAGAAAACATATATTAAAATTTATAATCATGAGTTTTTCTTATAAAACATGAGAACCCTTGATAAATATTTTCTTAAAACACACATTTTTACCCAAAATGGAATAATAATTCATTTAAATAAAAATATCATTAGATCACCTTTTTAAATCAAAAATATTTCCATGAAAACTCATTATAAATCATAGAAATGTCATGTAGGTAACTTGGGACATTATTTTCATATTACTCTTACAATCACTCTTACAAATGGAATTACCTAATTGATAAATTTCAATAATATATTAGTAGAAACCTATAACCAGTTAAATATATACCTTTATCCAATGAATTAGAGAGATATATCAGTATCACTCTTCATCATGAGATATATTTCCAAGAACCACAACATAATCATAACCAATAAAATATTTCATATTTATCAATACAGTTATAAAAATATTTTTTCCACTAATAATGAAAACATTTTTGAATATTGAAATATCCATTCCATTTAAAACCCCTTTTGAAAATACCCAATATAAAGGGAAGGAGTTTTTTATTTTATAAAAACATGAAATCTTATAAAGGAATCTAAATATTGAATAATAGTTGCAACAACGGGAAAAACCATTGACATCATATATGTTAAAATAGAAAATTAATTTTTCCTTCTTGTCAAAACATTTCATATAAAATATATAAAAATATTCCTTTTGAAAACCTTTGAAAAAACAGAAGATTCATAAAATTCCATTTATAATTTATTTATGTACATATAAATACATTCATAAAATAATATTAAGAATATGGACATGTAATAAAAATAATTAGAAAAATCTATAAAACATTTAAAACGAGATTTTAAGGTAAAGCGACTCTTACAGCTTTCATAAATTTTAAAACAAAAGGAAATTGAAGAAGTGAACATGTAATGGATTTGATTTTTTTTATTTTTAATAAAATAATGATAATATATTTATATGTTTTTTAAACAACATAAAATAAAACATGTGGTGAAAATTGCATAAGTCTCAATGAAAGAAAATTGAAATGAGAAATCCATTACCTTGAGTTAGACTTGTCACTTGCATTCTTTATCACCTATATAAAAAACTTTCATCAATTATTTACTTTATTAATAACCTTTTATAGGTTTAATCCATTATCATTAAAGCATTCATTTTATTTATTTTAATGACATATTTAATTACTTTATAGGGTAAGTTCACATAGAATGTTTTGAGGATGTTTGGTTCATGATTTGAAAATGAATTTGGTATGTTGAACGTGGTAAAATATGTCATTATTAAATAATATAAAGAATAATAATCATGAAATAATTATAATTTTTATAAATTAATTATAATTCTATTACCAACTATGTAATATGGATACAAAAAATGAATTATGTTAAAATCATGGAAATGGTAGGCCATACACACACATGAGAAATGATTCTATTTTTCAAAATGAGGTAAATAAGATAAGTATCATTTTATCATTAAAAAATTATAATTATATAATAAATATCATATTATATCCTTAGATAAACTTATATATACTATACATGTGATGCGGTGATGAAAAATGAATCACATCACTTAGTGGAGGTGGTAATCCACACGTACGCACAATTGATGCTATATTTTTCAATAGATGAAATAATATGAAAAAAGATGATATCATATATTTGAATAATGATAATTAATTCATGAACATCATATACATACTTTAAGTATATCATTATAACAATCCATGATATGTAGTGATGGACAATGAATTATATCGGTTCGCAAGGTAGTAGTATGTTGTAAACATAAACAATGGTTTCATTTCCCATTATATAAGGAAAGAGATGTATTAAAGTTAATAGATAAACATAATAAAATAACAATATATGATAAATATTTATTTTATTATATAAAAATGTTTTAAAGAGTTTTTAAGGAGGGAGAACAAGAAATAAATCTAAAACATTCGGTTAAAAGTTATACTTCTTCTTTGGACAACCTCATTTTCTTAACACCTTTAACCATATAAGGTTGATATTATTCAAAAAATAAAACCTATAGGTCAACGAGAGAAATTTTAATAAGTCATTTAGTCTCGTATTGGATGGACCAAATGACTATTTAATTGTGGAGAGGATAGGAGAGGTGGTGTCATAATATAATAGAGGAGACAAGCTCACTTGGAATTACTTAAAGTATAAAATTAATATAAATAATTTATCTATTTTTAGTATAAAAATTGATATATTTTTAATATAGGATGAATATGAGTCTAAATAATCCCATAAAATAAAATTTGGACAAGTTTAGGTGACGTTTCACTCTTTTCTCTTTGTTTTAACCCCTTTAACCCTTTTGAAGATTATCGTGATATCAAATATATTTACTCTTTAGGGGTAAAGAAAGTTACTATAAAAGGAAAAATTATCCATAAATGGAAAATGGTTTATATTATCAACCTTATACCATTAAATTTTCAAAATATATAATTTTTATGAATTTTAAACCATTTAATAAAATATTGTTTAGTATAAAATATAAATAATGTCATTTTTTAAACTATTCATTTAATTTGACTTTAAAATCGTCAATATAACATTGTAATTCGAATATAATCCATATAAAAAAAATAATTTATTATTTACTATAAATTTCATTTTTAACCATAAATAATCCAAAATACATTACTTTTAATGTTTTATTTGATTTTTTCATGACTTGCAAAAGCACTATGTCAGCTTTATATAAGCATTTAAGGTAATTATATAATAAATAAAGATTATAAATAAATTACCAAAACAAAAATAATTTTATTATTATCAAAATAATCTTTAATATTCACCCACAAATTTTTTTATTCCTATGTGAACATATAAGAGAAATTTAAAAGTAAGAGAGTGACATTTTGTATTTTTTTACTTAAAATGGTATATATGTCGTTATCAAAGGAAAAAGGATCCAAGGGGACATAAATTTAAAAATTAGATGATTATGGAAGAAATGAAATCATAAAATAGGGTAAATTAATGTTTAAGGTATATTTTTATGTATTTTCACATTAGTTTAACCTTAATTAATCAGATTTACCCTTTACTGTGCTAATAACTATTTACCATAGTTACTATTAAAAATGAAAAAAAATAAAAGGGAAATATTTGACATATATTAATTATTATAATTAAAAATATTTATTCCATTTAATCAAATTAAATTCATATTATTGACTGAATTTAATTTAAAATTAAACAAGAGAACACGATGAAAAGCTGTTCTCCAGAAAGTATGTTTTCTTAATTATAAAAGTTTTTTTACCAAAATCAAGAATAAACTTAATTAGAATGACCATAATTGGATTATTAATAATATTAGTCAAATAATGTTAGTTTTAAGCAATTTTAAAACAATATTTATCTTTTTAAATTCTTGAAATGAAAAGACAGATTTAAAAAAAAATCTATATTTTTTCACTATTCACTGAAAAATCAATATTTTGAAAAAAATTTGAAATTATCATCTTAATATAATTTTGATATTATGATTTAAAAAATTATATATTTTTTAGAAAATAGTATTTCTAAAAATGGATTAAAGTATTATAATATTAACTCACAAAAATCAATAAAAACATTTTTAAATAAAATATATTTTTGAAGAATAAAATAAATTTACAATAAATTTAATGATTATTTCATAATAATTATTCATTTCATTTTTATTAAGTAAGAAAATTTTGTATATATTTCATAATATTTTTACTCCTATTAATACTCCCCAATTCAATGGTTAGGTTATAACGATCATATTTAAAATAATATTATTTCAAATTTGTTAAAGCTCGGTGTTGCGCGTCATGTACGCTATTGAACATAGTGATATTTCAAAAAAAACCTAAGGGTGGTACATTATCACACCTTTAATAAATTTAATCTTTACAATTTTACCTTATTCTCAAATATTAGGGGTTCAACATTTTGAAATACCTTTGTTGAAAACCTACATTATAAAAAGGGTTAATAAAACTTCCTTTTGAAAATATGAAAAAATAAATAAGAATGTCATATGGAATAACACATAATTAGGTTTCCAAATTAGAGAAAATTAGTGGGATGCGAAAATATGTATGTTTAGGAAACAATTAATGTCTAAATAATGATTAATAGTGGTTAAAATATTGATCACAAGAAAGTAAATATTCATGAGAAAGCCAATGAACACAAAACCATAAACCAAAGAAGAATAAAAAGACCATTAATTCATCATAAATAAAGGTAATAGGATAATTTTTTTATTTCAAGATTATTTTTATAGAGTTGATAAACTACTCTACCATATATACTAAAAAGATAAAGAAATATATTCACATGATTTTCTTCCATTTCATGAGAACAATTTCATCCTTTGGGAGTACTTAGATCAATTTAAACTTCTATCAAATATCTTATTCCAAGAAATGAATATTTAAGATGAAATTTTCATGAATAAAGAACTATAATCAAATTATGATTGACCATGAGGTATATAAAAGGATGAAAATATTTTCTTCCTATCATTACTAAAAACAAAAAATGGTTATCATAAGGTAATAAACCCAAAATGAATAAACCTTCATATAATCCTCCAATGGCCCGAAGACCTTCATTTTTTATTGATTTTGATAATCCTCCTTTCAAGGGGTGATGTTGAACCCTTACAAGGCCCGTAGGCATAAGTATTACATGGCCCGTAGGCCTTAGAGGAATTCATTGCCCGTAGGCTTCAAACATTACATAAACCCAGACTAACTACTTGGAACTGCTCCTCCCCAGCATCTTCATCGTGAAATCAGCTCTCCACCTTTGCATTGTTGTTCGGCTAGGCATTCCCGTGCATGCACAGGCCTATCCCGATGGCAGGTTCCATACCCTCTCATTCTTGCAATCCATTTAGCTCTACTATGGTGAAGGATCCTTGCTCATCCTCCTTGTAGAGCTTGTTCCTTGTAGGTTGTCTGGTTTGCTTCTGCACTAAAGGTGGCCCGAAGGCCTTGAGGTGGCCCTAAGGCCTTACTGACCTGAAGGCCTGGGTGGCCCGAAGGCCTTAAAGGACTCAGAGAACAAATCGGTGGCCCGAAGGCCCAAATGGGGGCATATTCCCAGTTACTACAGTGCCAAACAGTGCCTGCTACAGTTCCCGCTACAGTACCTGCTATAGTACTGCACAGTTCCCGCTACAGTACCCTAAAATTATGCCTCTGCCTAGATTTTATCCTTGGTCGCTTGGATGCACTTACGAAGTACTTACCAACTAGGCTAAGGCTCATGTGCCTTCATATAATGAAATAATAAATTAATCTCCAAAATTAAACAATGATACCCAAATTAAAAACTAAATAATTCCACAAATAATTAACTATATATCACAAATAACCTCAATAAGAACATATTAACCTGAAATGTTATTTTATAACATTTAGATTACATCCCCAAAATAAAATATAATTCTTCCCAAATATTCATTCATGTTAAATCAAATGATACCCCAAGGGTTAATTGTAATTCAATTCATTTAAAATTCTCCTAAAATATCATTAATCACATTAAAATCCCATTAAATAAATACCTCAATAGTAAAGTCTATGCCTTTGAACTTATAATCAACCTTAGAGTTATAAACCCATACTGCTTTCCATAACTCTTATATTAACTACACATAAAAAATATTAATATCTAAAGTTATCTAAACACTACTCTAATACGAACTATAATAGCCCAAATCTGTACTCGTGGATATGGAGTTAAAAAAATAATCTCAAAATTTCTAGATTTGAAACCAAAAACAAATAACCCAATTTTAGTCATAAAAAACTTACAATATCATAAAAAAATATTGTATTACTTATATAATCAATTAAATTTTAGGTTTAGAGTTTTATATAATTAGGAAAAACTCTTTCAATTTGTAAATTTCTATACAATATGTATTTTTACACAAAAAAAGTTCTTTATAAATACATGCTTGATTTATTCAAGGTAACTTTCATATCTGGAACTCTTACTTTATTAACTTTCCTACTCATCCTTAAGCCCTATGAAAAATCATTTAAAAACATGGGATAATCAAAATAAAGCTCAGTAATGGATATATAAAATGGTATAAAGAAACTCATTAGTTCATTTCAAAACCATAATATCATAAGAGAGAGTTTTTTATCTTATATAATACACTTTGAGTTTAATTAATAATTTATTTACACAATAAATATGATTTACTACCTACATTTTTTTTTCATGAAACACTTTATAAGAAAGCATAAAATATAAATTATAATAATGAGGTTTTATTAAAAAACATTATATCCCTTAAAAAACATTTTCTTAAAAACATAAAATTTTACCCAAGAAGGGAATAATCATTCCTTTAAATCCAAATATCATTAGCTTACGTTGTGAAATCAAAATATTTCCATGAAAACTCATTAGAAAGAATAGAAAAGTCATGTAGGTATCTTGGAATATCATTTTCAAATCACTCTTATAATCACTCTTACAAATGGAATAACCAACTTAGTAAATTCTAATAATCTCGTAGGAGAAACCTTTAACCATTTAACTTCATCCCTTTACCCAATGAATTGGAGATCTATATTATCCTCACCCTTCATCACTAGCTATATCAAGATAAACCATCATCATGAGCTATATCAAGCTCACCCTTCATCATAAATAATTTCCAGGAACCAAAACATAATACTAATGCATATAATCATGATTTTTCATCATTACACTCATAAAAATATTTTTTTCACCCATACAAAAAATATTTTCAAATATCAAAATATCCATTCCATTTAAAACCTGTTTTGAAAATACCTAGAAAAAAGTAAAGAAGGGGTTTTATTTCAATCAAACAAGTAATATTTTAAAGGAATCCAAATATCAAATTACATTTGTGGCATGGGAAAAACTATTTACACCATATATGTTAAAATAGAACATTCCTTTTTCCTTTTTTTCAAAATGTTTTGTATAAAATATGTAAAAGGATTACTTTTGAAAAACTTTGAAAGAAACTAAAAAAATACATAAAATGTCTTTTATAATTCATTTATGTCCATATAAATACATTTATAAAATAATTTTAAGAATATGGATAGGGATATTTTTTTAGAAAAATAAATCTTTAAAACATTTAAAACAAGGTTTTAAGGTAAAGTGTCCCTTGCAGATTTCATTACTTTTGAAACAAAATGATTTTCAAGAATATAACATGAAATATATTTTAAAACCTTTTTTTATTAAAATAATCATAAAAATATAAATAAGGTAGTTTATAAACTACAAAAAATAAAAAATGTGGTGAAAATAGAAAAATTCTCAATGAAAGGAAATTATGATGAGAAAACCCTTACTTTGAGTCCGAATTTTTACGAACATTATTTATATCATATATAATAAAATTGTATTAATTATTTACTTAATAAACTTTTATAGATTTAATAATTTATTATTAAACCATTTATTTCATTTGTTTTAATAACTTATTTAATTTTTTGACTGGTTAAGTCAACATCAGATATTTTAAGGATGTTTGGTTCATAATTTCAAAATGAACATGGTATATTGAACATGGTCAAATAAGTAATTATCACATAATATCTATAATATTAATCATGAAATAATTATCATTTTTATATATTAATTATAATTTCATATTTAACTATTTAATATGGTTATGGAAAATGAATTATGTTATAATTATGGAGACGATAGGCCGTACACACGCCTGTGCAATGTTTCCATTTTTAAATGAACATGAATGAAAAACAGTAAGTATAATTTTCTCATTAAATAATTATTATTATGTCATAAATATCATATTTTATCGTCAAATACACGTATATATACCATCCATGTGAGGCGGTGATGAAAAACAAATTACATCGCTTCATAGAGGTGGTAATCTGCACGTACGCATGAACAATGTTATCATTTTAAATAGATGGAATGGTTAGAAAATAGATGATATATTATCTTTATAGAGTGATAATTATGTCACAAATATCATATATATACTTTAAATCCATCATTAGGACTAGCTGTGAGAGGCAGTGATTTGAAATTGAATTACACCGCAAGGCAATAGTGCGCCTTACACACAAACGATGGTTTCATTTCCCATTCGATGAAGAAGGATATGGATTAAATTTATAAAATAAACATAATAAAATATAATTTTATGGTATATATTGATTTTATTATACCATATTGTTTAGAATAGTTTTTAAGGAGGTAGAATAAGAAATAAAATCGAAACATTTGGTGAAAAGGTATACATCTTCTTCTGACAACCTCCTTTGTTTAACACTTTATGTTACACCCCAAGATTCCACGGTACGTTTCCCTTTGAATAATGCAATGGCGTGCATTGTACGCAACTTCGAGATTCTAACACACCACAACCAATCAAACTAGCCGTTATGAATAGTAATACCTACTTTTTGAAATTTTATAAATTTTATCTTTCAAAATGGACTTCATTTTTGGATTCGTAATATCGAAATTAGCGTAGGGTGAAATTTTGGTACTTTTCGGATAACTTTCATATTTTGATAAATAGTGAAAATTACTAAATTTTAATTAAAATTTTTTTTAATCGAAATAATAAATAGTGATAAATTATTAATTTGTATGGTTTTAAAGTATATTTAGAATATATTTTTACCATTTAATACAATTTTGGTCATTGGATGTAATTTCACATTTAAACCAGACATAAACAAGTGTCAATCTTTTGATAGTTATTATCTGTTAAAAACACGCTATTTGTTTTGATGATGGGAATTAATTTTTAAATTAATTAATGCAACTGATATGTTTTGAATTTGGTAAAATAGAAATCATTTTTGAATTCATAATATCAAATATAGCTTAGGCCTAATTTTTGGTATTTTTCTGGAAACTTTTATTTTTTGATGAATAGTAAAACAACTAAGTGGTAGTTAAAAAACTGAATTTTTCATAAAACTTAATTTTACCACTTCTGTGAGTGGAATTTTGAAAATCTGAGAGACACGATTAATATCAAGGAGTAAAATGTGGTTCAATGAGATGGAAATAATTTTTGGTGAATAGTAACTTTTTACTTTTATTTACCACAGTTAAAAGTAAATAGGGAAATTAAGGGTAAAAATGATTTTAATATTACCCTAACACATGTCCTAATTCTATTTCGAAAGTTTATCTCGACCAAAAACAACCTTAGGAATAAAATATTATCATTTGGGTCCACTTGGATTAGATTAGGACATTTATTATTATTTAATTCAAAGAAGAGTTAAAAGAGTTAAAATCAAAGTTTATTTACTAAAACATTTTTAATATAGGGCTACACATAAGATATATTCAATTATAAATATTCATTAGAAATCTAACAAGATTTCCTACATAATAGTATTTTATTTATAATTTTTAGACATTAAATAATTTAATTTATTTATGACAAAATGGTGATGCAGTAATTACCCAATTAATGAAATATTAACATAATTGATATTATAAATATTAAAATAAATGTAATTTGAGACTTTTTATGAATTATACTAATTTTATAGGTTAATATTAAATATTAGGATTGATTATATAAATTGTGTTTGAAGTAATAATACTGTTATGAATTTATCAAAAACAAAATACCCAATAGTGTCAAAATTGACATAAAAGGGTTTTTAAAACAAATATTATATTATTAATTTATATTAAATTTCTAAAAATCTAAGGTTCATCCAAAAGACTTATATCATGATAGGTGTATCATTAATGGATCACTTGGGGGTCTCTTGGATGTATATAGTAAGTTTATTAACCATATAATATAAAAATACAAAGAGACATTGTAAAACTGAAACTAATTAACTAAGAGTTAATACTTAAAGATAACGTTAATATAATGACCCAAACCTATCTAAATTCTATTGGTTGAGTGGTTTTCTACCCATCCCAACCTAAAAATTTAAATAATCGACTTTGTATCCATTAGAAACCGAATATGAATTTATTATAAAATAATATTTTTAGCTTTTCCAAAGGTGCCCCTCACCCCTCTTATAAAAGGGAACTTCTCCTTCTCACTAATTCACACATTAAAATCCTTTTGGCTCGCCCAAACCCTACCCAAATACTCTCTCAAATTCCCTCACTACAACCTAGAGGCCTTATTTTGATCAGAAAGCCAACCTAATGAGACCTTTTGATCAAATCAAAAGGAAGAACCTGAAGAAGAGGTAATGTTTTCACCACCCTCTTTCAAGTTCCTTTCTTCTTCAACTTCTTCTTTCTTTGTTATTTCTATTATAAAATGATAACTCCAGTATCTTCTATATACTGTGATGTTATTATAAATATGGTACAACCATATTCAGTATTCTATCCATCCTTTGAATGGCATGTCACCATACGTGCGTACGTACGACTTACCGTCTCCACGTCGTGGTGTAATTGTCATTCGATAAATTATTATTTGGATGGGTATAATAATGATGTTTAATTCATGTAAATAATAAATATAACATGATAATTATTCTGTCTATATGATATACCATCCAATTATATATTATTTTAACATCAAAAGAATGATATTGTCGTTCGTGCGTACGTACGGACTACCGTCTCCACGAACGCGATGAGATTCATTCTCCATCGTATCCATTCAAGTATAATTCTAATTTTATGATTAAAAATAATTTCTAAGTACGTGATATAATTCTGGATATGAATAAGATACAACCTATCCATAACAAACACGACTTACGTAACAAAGAATATAAAGGAAAACGAGTAAGTTAACACCCAAAATGACGATAATACTAAGATATTATTAACAAATCAATGTTAAAAGATCATATATGATATCATATTAATGTAAATGATTCTTGTATAATTCAATAACAATTATTTCACCATTATACAGGAGGTTAACCTACCGTCGACCAAGGAAAAAGTACAAAGTAATGGGTTTCTTATCTCACTCTTAATTTCGTGATAATTCCATTGTTCACCACTTATTTATTGCATGTGGTGTATGTGTATTGCCCATGATTGTATTAATTGTGTAATATACTTTAATTTATGGGTATTTACATCATCATTTTATGATACTTCTTTCATGGTTGTATGTTTCTTAAGTTACCTAATCGATAAGGGAATTTGAAATTTCAATTTGCACTCATTCGACTTTAGGCATACTTCGTTGATTATTTTACTCCAAGATTATGTGTGGAATCACTATTCATTTGATTATGTCATAATTTACACTCCCCTTTCTATGGATATAATTTTTATACACATAAACACTCCATTGATAAATTCTCAAGTCATCGGTATGAACTTGATAAGAGTAATTTTAACTCAATCTCGATTTGTTGAGTTAAATATCCAATTCATTGGTGTTTTTTTTACAAGAATATGTGTGAATGTCATCTGATTGATTTACACTAAATATCCAATCATATTGAGTGTATTTATATTTTTCACACATAATTATGTCGTTGATTTATCCTTACCCTAAGGATATGATCTTTATAAGAGAATTCATCTCAATTTACATTCCATTGAGACTTTTTTGTTGTTATACACCAAATCACTTTTATATGGTGTATATAATGTACTTTGACATAGTATATAATGAATCCATTTATTATCATGATATTATAAAGTTTTAATTACCTCAATTATTTGTTTTCAAGTGTCTCTCTTTTGGTTAGAAACTCCAACTAATATACATTTTTAAGTGTTTTAAAGATTTATTCTTCTAAATATTTCTCATTAATTTCCATGTTTTAAAAATGGTTTTAAGAATTTATTTATATGGTCATTAAAGTTCTAAAATTAAAATTACTTTTAAAAGTTTCAAAGTGGTATGGTACACTTTGATTCAAAAATCTATTTTTAAATGGATTCTTGACAAATAGTGTGACTTTTAAATGATTTCAAGAAAAAGGGGGATATTTCTCTCTAATAGTTTTGATGAATATTTCCATATTTTCCAATATCCTTCATTATTCTTGATTGAGATTAATCTGATACAATACAATCTTCCATGTTGTTTTTAATGAGTTATGTTTGACTATGGATGTGCTATTTTTATACCATTCATGGTTTGTAGATTAAGTATTGACATTTCGTATGCTAGTTTTAATACGAATGTTTATGCCATATTTCAAACTTTTCATATGAGGAATGCATTGGACTTAGTAAGTGACGGGTGGAGCTCGCTATAGCTCCTTGATGCATCGGTAGGTCTCATGAGACAAACTAGTGTCTTGGAACGAGGCATTGAAAAAATCTTATTTGTAGTCTTGGAACGAGGTCTTGGCTACGTGGTTATGATAGTCTGACATTATGCATTCCGTCATTATGAAAGTGGATATTAATACATGTGATTATTCGACTAGTAGAATATCCATGTGAATAAATGGAATTTTTTCATTTTATCCTTGCCATATTATGCTGAAGTTCAAGTTTAAAAGGATTTTGTTTAGTTATACATTGCCTTAAATGTTTATGTTTATTTATGAAAGTTTCCGCTATATGTTATCCTTACTGAGCATCTGAGCTCACCCCTTTCAATGCTTTATTTTTCCTAGGATGTGAAGAAGTATTTTATGAATGACCTGCAGTGATATTATGAGGGGATATAAAGACAATATGTTTTTGTAGTTTTCATTTTATGATGTAATGCAAACTTTATTAATGTATCTAGTGTTTCCAAGGCTACTAAACTAATCGGTCTTTTGAGACTTGATCTTTGTTGTGATCATGCCAATGTTATGTAATAATGCACCGACTATGGGTATCTAGGGTCGGGGCGTTACAGTTGGTATCAGAGGTAGTTTAGTACAAACCTTGGAAGCTAGATTTAGATAAACTCTGATTAGAGCACGTAGACCTAAGATGAACTTTTAGGATTAGTATAGAAGAACTTACAAGTATTTTGGTATTGTAGAGATTTTGTGAGTTTTCCGAGAAATACATCCCTGTCTGGATACGAGCAGGTAGAGGCAGCTCTGGCACATATGTACCTAGGGTTAAAACCCAAAAACACTTCTTTGAGCTAGACTCGAACAGGAACTGGTGCATGACAATGGGCCTTGCTGCACTCTTGGTTACGACACTCCCAGGGGATATGCTTTGGATAATTTACAGTATCTTTACAAACCGATTTGAAGTATTATATATATAATATTAGAGTAAATGACCTTGTTTAATCCTAATGTGTTTCAAATTTAGAATATGGTGACATGTTAATCTCTAAATGATTTTATGACTACTGTTACTCACACAATGCTTTCTGTTTTTAGTCAATGGTTGGATTCCAAGGAAGTCATAGTGACTTTGAGAATGATTTACAAGGTGGGAATGGTCGTGACAATGAGCAACAAAATGGAATGTTGATAGGCATAAAAGATATCATCTTTATGACAAATCAAGTTTCCAAAAATATGATCAACAATATATATATTAACCAATTCCCAGACTCAACAAAGAAGAGAAAAGTGATGAATGATAAGAGCTCCAGCAGTGGAGACCATGGAGAAAGGAATCCTCAATTTCCATCATGCAGGAAATGTGGAAGGAGACACCCAGGAAAGTGTCTCAATGGGACAAAGAAATGCTTTATGTGCGAGAAGGAAGGACATAAAGTGAAGAATTGCCGAAGAAAAATGAAGAGTACTATGGAAGAAGATAAAAATGGTCCCAAGAATCCATTTACAGTCATTTGCCGTAAATGTAGGGGACCTGTCCATTACCTGAGTGAATGCCCTATTCTATAGGATATTTTCTTGATCAAAGAAGAAGCTATGTGGAAATAAATGGTTGGATAAATGTTTAAAAAGTATTAGTGCTCCTTGTTGATGGGTTTACTTTGGAATAATTTTCTCTTGTATTTTTAACCCTGTAGTTTTCCATGTGAGAATGATATTTGAGGAAGAATTATCTTTTCTGTTGTGGATATAGTTATAAATAACCATTTGGTTTTATATGATCGTTGGGTTTGAGGCAATTATATGTTATTATAATTTGGGATGAAAATGCAAGGTATGAGATAAGATTTGTGGTTAAATTATGTTATGGTTATTTTGAGGAATTTATCTCATTTTGGTAATATTATAAAATATAGTTTTTGAAAAAGGACAATACGCAGACCGTGTGACAACCTGTCACGTTGGAAAAAGCTGTGGGAATCAAACCCACAACCAAAGTGAGATTGGGATTTATCGCCTACCACTGGACTACGTGAAGTCCCTAGTTAGTGTGACTATTATTTTTAGTTAAATGATTTTATTGATCAATAATAATTTGATTTGGGATCTTATGTTTGATCAAATGAATACCCTTAGTAGAGGAAAATGATTTGGCAATTAAGTGATAAATGTTATTTTGGAATTTTTTTTCTTTATTGTGAACACTATATGCCCAAGGAAAATAGAATAGTATGGGATTTCATTTGAGGAGTAATGGTGGATTTTTATCTATGTGTTATTGTGAATTTATAGTGATTTGGGATATTTATGGAAATGATTAGGTTAATTACTTTTAAGTATGTGAGTTTAAGATTAATTAATGTCATTTGGAGATACAATTTAACGTGGAAGACTACATTCTTATAAGTTTTGGGTTTCAATATTAGTTTGGATTTTATTGAATTATTTTAAGGACAATTGATTATTGAATGGTATTTATTTAACTTTGGGGTATTGATGGTTTAATTTTAGAAATTAAGATTATTTTTTTTTCTCTAATGGAATATCCATTTGGGGGATCATCAGATATTATACTAACCATTTTGGTTTTGATTAATCTCTAAAGGGAAGGTAAATATATAGTTTATCCTATGTGGATCATGTATTTCTATAGAAGTTTATTCTAGCTCTTCCATTGTGACCAAGTATTCTTAAATAATCATTGATAAAAAAAATGAGTTAGTGGTATAAATTTATTAAAGAATGAAACTCTACTTAAAAAGTAAGTATATATCTTTATGTTCTTAGTCAATATCATAAATTAATTCCTAGTCCTTATGTAATGTAACTTAAAATAAAAAATGTTATCCGTTTACTTTTCCTACTGGGAGACTAATGACCGTTTGTCCCAACACAAGTTTGTGATTTTCTTATTGTTAACTTTCTCCTGATCATGTTTTATATCCCTCTCCATCATAACTTAACACTTAGTTTATCATCCATATCCATGTTTTTCTACACGGAATCCTAGTATGGGTTATCTTGGGTGACCTTTATACCTCTCTTCCTTTATTTTAAAGTGATAGTTTTATTGAATCTTTTTCTGATGTGGGAATTTCTATTATATTCTCAAGCCCAATTTTAAAAAAATTGTGAGGACACAATTTATTGAAGGAGGGGAGAATGTAACACCCCAAGCTTCCATGGTACGTTTCCCTTTGAATAATGCAATGGCATGCATTGTACGCAACTTCGAGATTCTAACACACCACAACCAATCAAACTAGCCGTTATGAATAGTAATACCTACTTTTTGAAATTTTATAAATTTTATCTTTCTAAATGGACTTCATTTTTGGATTCGTAATATCGAAATTAGATTATGGTGAAATTTTGGTACTTTTCGGATAACTTTCATATTTTGATGAATAGTGAAAATTACTAAATTTTAATTAAAAACAACTTTTTTAATCGAAATAATTAATAGTGATAAATTATTAATTTGAGAGGTTTTAAATTATATTTATAATATATTTTTACCATTTAATAGAATGTTGGTCATTGGATGTAATTTCACATTTAAACCAGACAAAAACAAGTGTCAATCTTTTGATAGTTATTATCTCTTAAAAACACACTATTTGTTTTGACGACAGGAATTAATTTTTAAATTAATTAATGCAACTGATATGTTTTTGAATTTGATAAAATAGACATCATTTTTGAATTCATAATATCAAATATAGAACAGGCCTAATTTTTGGTATTTTTCTGGAAACTTTCATTTTTTGATGAATAGTGAAACCCCTAAGTGGTCGTTAAAAAACTGAATTTTTCATAAAACTTAATTTTACCACTTCTATGAGTGGAATTTCGAAACTCTGAGAGACATGGTTAATATCAAGGAGTAAAATGTGGTTCAATGAGATGAAAATAATTTTTGGTGAATAGTAACTTTTTACTTTTATTTACCACGGTTAAAAGTAAATAGGGTAATTAAGGGTAAAAATGATATTAATATTATCCCAACACATGTCCTAATTCTATTGGACAAGTGTATATCGACCTAAAACAACCTTAGGAATAAAATATTATCATTTGGGTCCACTTGGATTAGATTAGGACATTTATTATTATTTAATTCAAAGAAGAGTTAAAAGAGTTAAAATCAAAGTTTATTTACTAAAAAATTTTTAATATAGGGTTACACATAAGATAAATTCAATTATAAATATTAATTAGAAATATAACAAGATTTAATACATAATGGAATTTTATTTATAATTTTTAGACATTAAATAATTTAATTTATTTATGACACAATGGTGATGGAGTAATTACCGAATTAATGAAATATTAAAATGATTGATATTATAAATATCAAAATAAATGTAATTTGAGACTTTTTATGAATTCCAATAATTTTATAGGTTAATATGACATATTATAATTTATTATATAAATTTTTTTCGAAGTAATAATGCTGTTATGAATTTATCAAAAACAAAATACCCAATAGTGTCAAAATTGACATAAAAGAGTTTTTAAAACAAATATTATATTATTAATTTATATTGAATTCCTAAAAATCAAAGGTTTGGCCAAGAGACTTATATAATGATAGGTGTATCATTAATGGACCACTTGGGGGTCTCTTGGATGTATATATTAAGTTTATTAACCATATAATATAAAAATACAAAGAGACATTGTAAAAGTGAAACTAATTAACTAAGAGTTAATACTTAAAGATAAGGTTAATATAATGACCCAAACCTGTATAAATTATATTTGTTGAGTGGTTTTCGACCCATACCCACCTTATACTTTAAATAATACACTTTTTAGCCATTATAAACCAAATATGAATTTATTATAAAATAATATTTTTTGCTTTTCCAAAGGTGCCCCTCACCCCTCTTATAAAAGGGAACTCCTCCTTCTCACTAATTCACACATTCAAAGCCTTTTGGCTCCGCCAAACCATGCCAAAATAGTCTCTAAACTTCCCTCACTACAACCTAGAGGCCTTAGTTTGATCATAAAGAAAACCTAAGGAGCCCTTTTGATCAAATCAAAAGGAAGAACTCGAAGAAGAGGTAATGTTTTCACCACCCTTTTTCAAGTTCCTTTCTTCTTCAACTTATTCTTTCTTTGTTATTTCTATTCTAAAATAATAACTCCAGTATCTTATATATAATTTGATGTTATTATAAATATGGTACAACCATATTCAGTATTCTATCCATCCTTTGAATGGCATGTCACCATACGTGCGTACGTATGGCTTACTGTCTCCACGTCGTGGTGTAATTGTCATTCAATAAATTATTATTTGGATGGGTATAATAATGATGTGTAATTCATTTAAATAATAAATATAACATTATAATTATTCTGTCTATATTATATACCATCCAATTATATATTATTTTAACATCAAAAGAATGATATTGTCGCTCGTGCGTACGTACGGACTACCGTCTCCACGAACGCGATGAGATTCATTCTCCATCGTATCCATTCAAGTATAATTCTCATTTGATGATTAAAAATAATGTTTAAGGACTTGATATAATTCTGGATATGAATAAGATACAACCTATCCATAACAAACACGACTTACGTAACAAATAATATAATGGAAAACGAGTAAATTAACACCTGGAATGACAATAATACTAAGACATTATTAACAAATCAATGTTAAAAGATCATATATGATATCATATTAATGTAAATGATTATTATATAATTCAATAACAATTATTTCACCATTATAAAGGAGTTTAACCTACCTTCGACCAAGGAAAAAGTACAAAGTAATATGTTTCTTATCTCACTCTTAATTTCATGAGAATTCCATTGTTCACCACTTATTTATTGCATGTGGTGTATGTGTATTGCCCATGATTTTATTAATTGTGTAATATAATTTAATTTATGGGTATTTAAATCATCATTTTATGATCCTTATTTCATGGTTTTATGTTTATTAAGTTACCTAATCGATAAGGGAATTTGAAATTTCAATTTGCACTCATTCGGATTTAGGCATACTTCATTGATTATTTTACTCCAAGATTATGTGTGGAATCACTATTCATTTGATTATGTCATAATTTCCACTCCCCTTTCTGTGGATATAATTTTTATACACATAATCACTCCATTGATAAATTCTCAAGTCGTCGGTATGAACTTGAAAAGTGTAATTTTAACTCAATCTCGATTTGTTGAGTTAAATATCCAATTCATTGCTTTTGTTTTTACAAGAATATGTGTGAATGTCATATGATTGATTTACACTAAATATCCAATCATATTGAGTGTATTTATATTTGTCACACATAATTATGTTGTTGATTTATCCTTAACCTAAAGATATGATCTTTATAAGAGAATTCGTCTCAATTTACATTCCATTGAGACTTCTTTGTTGTTATACACCAAATCACTTTTATATGGTGTATATAATGTAATTTTACATAGTATATCATGAATACATTTATTATCATGATATTATAAAGTTTTTATTACCTCAATTATTTGTATTCAAGTGTCTCTCTTTTGGTTAGAAACTCTAACTAATATACATTTTTAAGTGTTTTAAAGATTTATTCTTCTAAATATTTCTCATTAATGTCCATGTTTTAAAAATGGTTTTAAGAATTTATTTATATGGTCATTAAAGTTTTAAAATTAAAATTAATTTTAAAAGTTTCAAAGTGGTATGGGACACTTTGATTCAAAAATCTATTTTTAAATAGCTTCTTGACAAATAGTGTGACTTTTAAATGATTTCAAGAAAAAGGGGGATATTTCTCTCTAATAGTTTTGATGACTATTTCCATCTATGTCAATATCCTTCATTATTATTGATTGAGATTAATCTGATACAATACAATCTTCCATATTGTATTGAATGAGTTATGTTTGACTATGGATGTTCTATTTTTATACCATTCATGGTTTGTCGATTAAGTATTGACATTTCGTACGCCAGTTTTAATATGAATGTTTATGTCATATTTCAAACTTTTCATATGAGGAATGCATTGGACTTAGTAAGTGACAGGTGGAGCCCGCTATAGCTCCTCGATGCATCTCTAGGTCTCATGAGACAAACTAGTGTCTTGGCACGAGGCCTTGACAAAATCTTATTTTTAGTCTTGGCACGAGGCCTTGGCTACGTGGTTATGATAGTCTGGAATTATGCATTCCATCATTATGAAAGTGGTTATTAGTATTTTCATGTGATTATTCGACTAGTAGAATATCCATGTGAATAAGTAAATGGCATTATTTCATTTTATCCTTGCTATATTATGCTGAAGTTCAAGTTTAAAAGGTTTTTTTAGTTATAAATTGCCTTAAATTTTTATGTTTATTTATGAAAGTTTCCACTATATTGTTATCCTTACTGAGCATCTGAGCTCACCCCTTTCAATGTTTTATTTTTCCCAGGATGTAAATAAGTATTTTATGAATGACCTTTAGGGATAGTATGAGGGGATATGAAGACAATATATTGTTATAGTTTTCATTTTATGATGTAATGAAAACTTTATTAATGTATCTAGTGTTTCCAAGGCTACTAAACTAATCGATCTTTTGAGACTTGATCTTTCTTGTGATCATGCCAATGTTATGTAATAATGCACCGACTCTGGGTATCTAAGGTCGGGGTGTTACACTTTAAGCCCTATAAGTTTTTTATTATGAAAAAATACATATATTCCATGGGTATGGATTTTATTAATAAATCATTCTAGGTATTGTATGAACCAAATGTCTCTTGAAGTGTGTAGAGGAGAGGAGAGGTGGGGTCCTTATATAAGAGAGGAGAGACACACCCTTGTAATTATTTAAAGTATTAAATTAATAGAAATTAATTTTTAGGTTAAAGTTGAAAAAATTGATACATTTAGGATAAAGGATAATTTTTTTTAAATCATATCATATAATAAAATTTGGACAACTTTATGTGATTTTTTCACCCTTATCTATTTGTTTTAAACCCCATTAACCCTTTTTACGATTACCATGATATCAAAGTTTTTTACTCTTTAGAGATCAAGAAAGTTAATATAAAAGGAAAAAATAACCCATAAATGGAAAATGGTAGACATTATTAACCATATCCAATTAATTTGGACAAATACTTGATTTTTATAAATTTTAAATCATTTAATAAAATATTTTTTATTATAAAATATCATTAATATCATTTTTGAAACTATTCATTTAATTTGACTTTATAATTAGTAATATAACCATAAAATTATAATATAACACATTTTAATATTGAAAATATATTATTATTAACTATAAAATTCTTTTTTCATCGTAAATCATCCAAAATACATTACTTTTAATGTTTTTAAAATTATTTACTTTTATTTTTCAACTGAATTCACAAGCACCGTGTCAAAATTGTATAAGAATTTAAGGTAATTATATAACAAATAAAAATTATAAATAAACTACCATCATAAAAATAATTTATTTATTCTAAAAATAACCTTTAATATTTATTCATAAATTATTTTTATCACTTTGTGAACATTTACGATAAATTTAAAAGTAAGAGAGCGACATTTAGTATTTTTCATTACTTAAATAATTATATTGGACATTATCAAATAAAAAAGGATCCAAGTGGATATAAATTAGAAAATTAGGTGAGTATTTATGAACTAAATTCATCCAATATGTAAAGGAAAGTGTTAGGTATATTATTATGTCTTTTCACATTATTTTTAACCTTAATTAATCTGATTTTTACTTTACTAAGATTTTAACTATTTAACACAATTACTATTCATATTGAAAAAAATAAAAATGACATATTTGACAAATATTAATTATTATAATTAAAAATATGAAATCCATTTGATAAAATTAAATTCATAGAAGTGAGAGAATTTAATTTAAAATTACACCCAAAAAATGTGATGAAAAGAGGTTTTCCAGAAAAAATGTCTCCTTAAGTATAAAAGTTTTTTTATACCAAAATAAAGATAGTTTTCAATAAAAATTAGTATTAAATTCTTGAAACAAAAAGATAGTTTTCAATAAATGGAATAATTGTACTTTTGAACTATTTTAAAACAAAATTTAACCTTTTAAATTCTTGAAACAAAAAGATAGTTTTGAATAAAAATCAGTATTATTTTCACCATTCACTGAAAACACAATCTTTTCAAAAAAATAAAAAATATCACCATAATATATGATTATTTAAAAAACTTTTTAATATTTATAAAATAGTATTTATATAATTGTTAGAAATTAATTATAATATTCACTCACAAAAAGTAATAAAAACCATTTTTGTAGAAAACATATATTTAAACAATAAAATCACTTTACTAAAAATTGAGTGCTTATTTTATAAAAATTATTCAATAAATTTGTATTGAGTAGGAAAATTTTATATATATTTCAAAATCTTATTATTCCTATTCATACTCTCAAATTCAACAGTTAGGTTATAACTGTCATATTTAAAATAATATTATTTCATAGTTGTTAAAGCTTAGTGTTTCCTGCCAGGTATTCTATCAAACATAGTTTTCTTTAAAAAAAAATACCAGTGTGTTACATTTAATAAATAAATAACAAGGCTATAATACCATTGATGGGTTTTGAGGTATCATCTTGTGATCATTAGCATTGAAAAAAACCCCCATATAAATGGTGATCTATCTTGAAGGATTAAACAAAAAAAATTTACACTGAACAACACACCTATAACATTAAAGTTGTAGGGACTATAGTTTTTCTCTGTAATACTTTGGAATATTGTTAGGAATATTTTTGGAGCTAGGCACTGAGACGACACACGATTCCGAGACCTGGTGTGGCCAGAATACATTTTATAAAAAATATTAAATATATTTTTATTATGCACACACGGTTTTCCTAAAAAGGTGGAATATTCCGTAAACGGAGTCTCAAATTAGAAATCTAAGAAAATAGTTGAATCCAGAACATGGATTTTACCTTAGGTGCAACCTAAATTTCTTCGGTGCAGGACGTTAGGATGGGGAACCCATTGGTGGGTACATTGGATAAATTAATTAATTAAATTAATTTATTTAATAAACCTAAATCCAAATAACTCATAGATGAAGACTTAGATCAAAAATCTGATACCACCATTGAGTTCATAATGTGGTTTTTTTCTTAAGCATGACCTAAAGTTGGTCAGCGTGGGATGTTTGGATAAGGAAGTTGTTGGCGGGTGCATTTTGTTAAAATAAATAATTTATTTATTTATTTTAAATAAAATGATCCAAAATGATTTCTTCTATAAATAAGATGCTATAAAAAATCAATAGGGTTATCCGCATAACCCTAAGACCATTGTGATTATCTTCTACCCCTTATCTATTGGCAGCTTGAGACCAGACAATGACTGGTAATCAGATTGAGGTGAATCAACAAGTGGCAGACACAACAAATCATCTTCACCTCTAGCAGATGCATTCTTCACCAACGATTGATCCATAATTTAGGTAGGACTTGTCTTTTGATGTTTTTTAAATCTAGATTAAAATTTTGAGTAGATTTATATTTGTTCTTCGATCTACGCCCCTCCCTGCATACTTTTCATGTGCCAATATACTGAAATTAATTTATTTTTAATTCTTTTCTAACCTTGGGATTCCCGTTCTTGATTGACAGGTCAAGAATGTTTGGTCTCGATCCGTAAACCTATGTTATTGGTGCGTTTCCTCACTGTTATTTGTGTTCTTCATCATTGGACCATAGGGTGATGATTCAACTTTTCTGGGGATGGTTCAAGTTCGATAAAACCCCCAGATTCATTGCAGTGACACGAATGACATGAAGATCGATAGTTTGAGGGTGGATTGATAAACAAGCGAGATGTTTTTTGGTGAATAGATCATATAGGCACCATGAGTGAATGTTTTTGATCATAGGTGGTTCAGGATTGGGTTTATAAACCCTATTTTTCTGGTAGGCGCATGACGAAGACATGTACTGTGATGGGGTCAGTTTCAAGGAGAGGCCATGCATGATATCTCAGGGTGGAGGCTGTTTGGCGTAGATGTGATGATGACTGAAATCAGATCTCTAACGTGGTGTTGATACGTAGTCAACGGAATGAGCATTAAATAATTAATAGTAATAATAATAATGGTGATGTTTTAAAGGATGATTTGTTGTTATTATTATATTAAATAACAATAATAATGGATGTGTGGTTGCGTGATGAGTTTTGGATTAAATTAGTTTTGAAATTTAATGCAATTATTTAATGAAATGGATTTAGTTTAACGAGATTTGAAATATTATATATTTTTATTAATTGATAATAAAATTTAAGGGAAAAATAAAAATAATAACTGAACTCTAAAATATAAGGGGGAGAGGTGTGGATCCCAAGGTGCTGCACATGTGAAATGTGGGGGATGGTGCGTCCCCCATTGGAATTATAGGTTAATAATGATATTATAATAATAATTTTTTTTAATAAAATTAAAATTTAAAGAAAAATATATAGAGAAGATCCCTTGGAGACGTGTGTGCATTGGGGTGTGGGTATCCTCTCATAAAACGAGGTTTTAAAATAATAATAATAAAAAAATAATATTATTATTTTACTTTTGATGTCAATAAGCTATTTTGGACATAACACTCTATAAGAAATCAAATTAACAAACCGTCAGTGGAATTTTGACCCTTGAATTGAGACAATCATTTTAAGATTGGTGTTTGATACCTTTTTCAGAATCGTGCCTCGGGTCAACAAAATGCTCAATAATAATAAAATTATTATTATTTCAGAATCTTGTATCCAACATATATCCCTCATACAATGTAGGAATGATGAACCATCTAGGACATTGTGACCCTAAAATTAAGATAGATATTTCAAGACCAATTTTGGATATTTAATTCGGACTCGTGGTTTGGGCCATGAGACTTCATTTGAGCATGATGCAGTGAAATGCGAATTTTTCACCGGGTTTCCAATTGAGGCAAATGAATTGCCTATCTCAAGAATTTTTCCATGAGGATCACAATGTCTTGATCTATTTGGTCATCTAGGGCCATTTTTAGGGGAATATTAGTGAAATTACGTTTTTTCCCTCGGACCAATGACAAGCCTCGTGTATTTGTCAGGATTTTGGCCGAGACATGTCCTATAGTATCCTTATACATCATTTAATGCTACATGTATAAAAATCCATGTACAAGTGAGGAAAAAAATAGATAATAGAGCAGAAACACACACCGTGTGGGTCCCTATAATGTCGTGTACCTCTTTTTAAAGAAACTTTATGGTTTTTTGTCTCTATTTGAACTCAGATTTTGGCTCTTGAGTAGCCTATCTTGAGTGTTTTTCTTAGTAGAACATAATAGAACCCTTAGTTTCAGATTTGGAGTTATGATGTGAAATATTCCTAGAGTAACACCTATCTAATGCGATGCTCGATGACAGTTGTGATTAGGTAGGATCTCCAAAGACTTTTTCTAAAGTGGAACCCCCCATCAGCATGGGTGTAGGTCCTCTACAGTTACTTCTTAGTGGAACCCCCTACCGAGTAGGGCGTGGGTCCTCAATGACATGGTGTGGAACCCCCTTTTGATACCAAGTCATGGGTTCTCGAACATTTGAGTGTAACCCCCCATTATCATGGGCACAGGTACTCTACCTTCTAAGTGGAACCCTCTATCAACATTGGGCACGGGTCCTCAACGACCAGGGTGGAACCCCACTGTTGTACTAGCGCGCAGGTCCCTGTGACACTATAGTGGAACCCCCATCAGCATGGGAATGGGTAATATACAACTACTATAATATTGAAACCCCCTGACTCACTATGGAATGGGACCTCTACTACAAAATTGTGGTCTCTCCACTATATGAAACAGTAATGAGACATGGTTTGATGTAGCTTTGTACTCACGAGAAAGTGGAACTGTTTCCACAATGAGATGTGTTTTTGTAACGCAACCAAAAACATGCAGGCGAGTCAATGCTACCCAAAGCATATAATATCAAGGTGTGGCGATTGAGTTCCTTAGACTTGTGCATTCAGGGTTGGAACTATTGGATACTCTTCTTCTTATGTTGAGCTGTGAGATGGAGATCCCCTTACTATCTCATTTGGGATTCCTTGACTGAGTATATATATATTACTTCATATGGATTTACCCTTAGATTTGGATACTCTCATTCCAAGAGAGGTGAAGACACACGTGGTATGCCACATGATTTTCATGTTTATCTTCTCATGGTTGGATGAGTCCACTCTTTTACTATAGGTAGCGAAGACTCGATGAGAAGTTCATCTTCTCACCATGTCGAGATCCTTGTATTTGGATGAGTTTACTTTCACTCTATTGTTGGGTTGAGATGTACTCTATCACTTTACCTTGTTCTATATATTTTTCTCCACTTATAATATATCTCTTACTGCTCCCCCGTCACCCTTTCATGTAATTCTAAGGGATATGTATATACTCACCCCTGTATGGGATTTTACCACATGTGTCGTGTCTTTTTTAGATGACAGAGAGGTCCATAGTGACTTCAGAAGAGCTTAGAGATACTAGGTTCTTGGACCACATATGGTGGACATAGCTTGGGATTCAGGAGATTAACTATCTCATCTAGTTTAATTTTCTAGTTTTGTTAGGTTGGGACATATTTTTGGTTGGGCATTTATTTCCCCCCTTACTTTTAGTTTTCACTACCGTACTCTTGTACTATTTATAGGTTCATGAATGTATGGTCTACTTTATATAAGTTTTACTTATTTTCTCCTATCCTTATGAACTTTTTCATTGAATTTTCTATTTGTGTGTATAGGTTCTTAGGTAAATGTCTCCCTAAGTTAGTTGTTCCTTTGGCACTTGTCGCAACCCCTTGGCCTATGGAGGTGGGATTAGGGTAGTTATAGCTCGATCCCCAACATGGGTCACACTGTGAAAAAAATAGTGGATTACATCATCATTTTTTAAAGGATAATTCTTGATGAAGATCATGAAGAAATAGAGATGTAATTCCTTCCTCAATAGGTGATCCACCGACCAAAGGACCCTAATTTTCAATCCAAGGACACTATTAGAAAACAACCTCTTTATGTCAGTTATTTTTAATTTTCAACATCATTTTAAAGGTGAATTCATTGAAACCGATGTAAAAAAATGTTTCCATGATGTTTTATTAATAACTAACATTGAAATTTTTATCAAATTTTAGTGGAACTTTTGATGTTGGATTTAATTAATACTGAAGTCGAAAGTCTCAAAAAAGATCTCAAAAGCTCTTTTCAATGTTAGTTTTCTAATAAATGATATTGAAAGTTAATAAATTTTTAAAAACAATAATCAAAATACAATACCTCAACCCTATTAAAAAAACCATAATTAGTATAAAACATAAAAAAACACACAACAGTAACTGAAAGTAAGTAAAAACACACCACAACCTTTTAAACAACATTTTTCAAGATAATATACAAAAATAAATTTTTTAAATATAAATCTATAAATTAATCAATCTTATAACATAGTTTGAAGATAAATCTATAATATGGTTTAAGCCTTCAATCCAATATGACACAACATCATAAAAAATCTACAAAAAATAATAAATTTTATAAAATTTATAATACAACATTTTTGTTTAAAACCTAAGTGCTATAGTGGAAATAACTTTATGAAAATATATCACCATTAAAGTTGTGATAGTCTAAAAAATGAATCAAAAAACATATTATACACATTTAATATTCCCCCTTTTATTATGATACAACATTTATGAAATAAAACTTTGAAAAATAAACTATACAATGTATGTCAGATAAAAAAGTATTAACTATACTATAAAAGCTATCTAATTTCACTTTCACACAATTAATTTCATTTGGGTTCTTTATCGATAAGT
The DNA here is from genome assembly GCA_963277665.1 of Viscum album. Lineage (NCBI taxonomy): Eukaryota > Viridiplantae > Streptophyta > Magnoliopsida > Santalales > Viscaceae > Viscum > Viscum album. The sequence goes on from OY728147.1 coordinate 305,517,351, forward strand.
TTTTTTGTTATATTACTTCCAATAACTACTGTGTTTTCATATATTAATTACTAAAACATATGTAACTTGAAAATTTTTAGATTAATGAACCAATGAAATTTTATAAAACTATAACTTTTACAAGTCTCAAAAGCTATCATGAACTTCACATAGTAAAGTGCATAACCAATATTCCATTCATTCATGTGGGAATAATATTCATAACATCCAACTTCTACTAAAACATAAAAATATCAGAAAGAATGATATTATAATGAATAGTAGTTCATACTTATATAATATGTATTACCCTTAAAGGAATGGAAGAAACTAACACTTAATATTTTTGTTTTCCAATATTTCAGCTATATATTTCACTTTAATATTTGTCCTTAGGTATTTTATAGCCGTTGAAATATATTATAGATTCATAAATACATAAATTGAAATTTTATCATATTATATTCATAGAATATGTGGATACCTAAATAAATAATTGATAAATTAAATAATTATAAGTTATATCTATTTAAAGAAATGAAAAATTAAAATGAAATTTAATTATATATAAAACAACTCGAACACGAGTAGAGAGAGCTTATAACCAATAACAATATCCATGATTCCTTTTTAAAATATTCATAATGTATAGTCTCTTATATATATGTTTAAATTAATTAGAAACTCATAATAATTATCCAATATAAAATAATTCATTTTTATTTTTTAAAACTTTTAGTTATCTAAGAAGTATATGAAGGTGAAGGTTCTCAAAATTTTTATTTCTTTTTACAATGAATACTTCGATTTATGATTATCCTATATAAGGTAAATATAAGAAAAAATTCATATAATTTAAAATTAAAAGTAAATAAATATTGAATAAATAATACATTCCTCATATATAAATTAAGTATAAACACTATATAGATAGAGTAAAAAATGTTCCATACTTTATCCAATTATGGCCTCCTCCTCGGTGAACAATGACACTAGAGATGGAAGATCAATAATATAATGTACCACTATTTTACTTAATTTAAATACATGAGATAGTGATGTACATAATACTTTAGATTATTTTTGATTATATACCCTATAATATGTAAATAGGGATCCCCACTGTGAAACTCACAATACACAATCTAGTCTGAATGAGGATGTGGAGGATTTTTATAGGTAGGATGGGTAGGCCGAACATGATGGAGAAGCTAAGGAGGCTGGAGAGGTTTCATATGTTTTCCCAATTATATAAATATAGTATAAACATATGATTTAATTCAATATTCTATTTACTGATTCATCTCTCATAGTATATCCTTTAAGGAAGCTATTTATCCTGTATATTCTTCCTCCCTCAATTTCATACTAGGATGACCAAAAACTTGTCTAATATTGACACCCATATCATATCCTCTTATACAAAAAGAGTGTTCTTGATTTAAAGAAACAATTTCTAGTATATATATATCCTGATCTATAGAATACAAGTCACCTACATCTATTTCTCTTCAAGGACATATTGAAATAATATATGAAAATGTATTATTATTATGATGAATTTAAAAAAATTATAATATTTAATAAAATTAAAAATTACTTTATTATAATCTTATAACGTACTTCTCTTGAGGGATCCATAATAAACTTCCCATTTTTATCATTTCACCCTTTTCCATTTCATGGCATGTGGGGAGAGATGAAGGGCCACAATGAACTTATTATGATCCATAACTAGATTTATCTCTTAATTTTTCAGTCTTTTAAACAATCATTTCCTCCGCTAATAAATGATATCCTCTACATGATAAAGTATAAGGGTAAACATTATGAAACTGGATATCTTCATGAGATCCCTCAGATGCCTATTATATAAGAATAATTGAATAAGTTTTCAGATAATTAAAAACAATTTTATAAATTGATTTTATAATCAGTAATTATCATACCAAAAGGCTTCATCCCACTGTCTAGAAACAAACTTCTCCTAGGTCTCTACATATTGAAGACTATATATAAGTCATGGGTTTTAATTTTTATTATTTAAAAAAAATATAATTTAAATTCAATTTTTTTTTAAAATCTATCCATCCATTTACCACACAAGATAACTACTTAATTTTTTTTATTTTATGAAAGTCAAATATTATTTATAATTGAATAAATTAAATATTGGTCTAGAAATATATAATACAAAAATATTTTTTTTAAAAATAAACCAGATAATAAATTTCACCATTACAGACTCCCATAGCTAATATTTCTCCCTCTTATTAACACCACCCCAATCAGAATATAAAATACTAATCATATAATGGCTCTTTATGGCCATATAAATTTTAAAATAATTTTAATTTTGGCCTATTGGATTATCATCATTATCAAATTCAATTCTCAACCTCTACTCCCCATGAGCAAGTGAAAGTTTTAGTAAAAGTGTAAACCCATGTCTACCAACTCGGTGTATCATATTTTATGGAGAAGAAGAAGAATCTTCCATAGGAGGCACAACAACAGTACTTCAAATATTTTATAAAAATAAAAAATTAATTTCATTAAATAATTTAATTATTGAAAATATATTGATAAGAAAAAATGTACACATACCTTGATAAAAATACCTTTTCCTCCATGTTTTTCATTTAAATATATGAATGTAATGAAATTCTATGTACTTTTATTCTATTATAATTAAATTATTGTTAAAAAAATTTAATTTTTGATAATAGAAAGAAAATTATATCTATTATATTAAATATTTCAACTAAAGAAAAATTAATATCTAAAAATTATAAATAAAAAGAAATAATCAAAAAAAATGATACAAGGAATTATCAACTATAACTTAAATTGATGAATATAAAAATTAATATAAAAATCAAAGAATTGATCAACATTTTTCATGTATAATTTTTTTTAAAAAAAAATAAAAAATTGACATTTATCTAAATAATTATGATAGTAATGGAGTGTTCTCCTTTATCCCTTATAGTGAAATTTTTTTATTTAATAGACTATATCTACATTATAGTCATTTTTATTCTCAATTAATCATATAATAGATGAATAAATCTCACGTAATTCCTCAACATCATAAAAATCCCATCACCCAAATAAATTTTTACCTTGAAAAATGATATAACACTGATCATTCTATGGGATAAAAAAAATAAAATATCTATTTTTTCATTCATCTTCATGATAATAGATTCATCTTTTTAACTAAATATTTTCAAATCAACAAGTATAAATCCAAACCCATCATGTTTCACACCACTATTACTATCAAATAATGTATAATTAAACACCGATAATTGAAATTTAGTATAATCAATATCCCATATATCCTTAACAAATAAAAAATAGGATTTTTATGTTAAAATTGAGTTTTTTATCTTGTGATCTTGAAAAATGCATTGCTTCAATGATGAACATTACTCCAATATTTTGAATAGTACTCTTATTGTCTTATTATTTTTGTGTAAAATGTGTAATAATTAATGTAAAGACCATCATGTGTGATCACATGAACACAGGGATACCCTGATACCCATTTCAAGGTTTCTAGTGTAAATAAATTAGTGTTGAATTTCTCCTTAAACTATGGAATAAATATATTTTTATGTTCATTTATCAATGAGTTTTTATTTCTTTTTGGATATTGTATCTTCAATCCAATAATAAATGGTGGTATATATGGTTAGACCTCACTCTTGTTGTTAAAAATATATAAATGTTCCTACAATACTTCATTAAATGGAATTAAATTTACCTTTATTTCATAGATTACTTTACCTTTACCATCAATTTTCAAATGCCAAGATAGAGAGAAACTAATGTTCTCTATTTAATTTAAATAATATGTTCAAATCTCAATCACATCTTCAGATATATTTTTTTTAACAATATAGGACTATAGTTGATGTTTATTTTTGACATATCCCCCTAGAATTTTCATATATCATTTAAAAGGATATATTTAATGTAAATAAATAGTCCCACATATTCCAATCCATTGTAGAAAATAAATCATTGTACGGACCATTATATCAAAAAATGATAGTGGAAAATACAATTATAGTTAAAAAATATACAATAAGTTTTATTATCCAAAATATCTAAAAAAATTGGATCCATGAATTTTCAACAAATGGAATTGAAAAAATAACACAACCTGATAATAGAATCTTCAACTAGAATAAAACAATTGCTACACAGTGCAACCAGAAATAATGGTTACATCAATACATGATAATCATGAGATTTCATACCTATTAAATTAAAATCTTTCAAAGACACCAAATTCTTCTTTTTGGAATAATATCCATTGGATACCTTAATACCATGTGGAATTTGGATTTTTATTATCTTTTCACTGTTTCTTAACATGTGAAAAGCCAAAGTTAAATATGTCATGTTTCCTTTGATAATGAGGTATAACAATAAATGTATTACCATAGATATTAATTTCAATATTGCATTCAATATATATATTTTTTTATTTCCTTTTATGTTTAAAAAAATTACAATTAAACTATCACATGTGTTTTTTCATAACATGTATAATGTCAATGTTATGTTTTACCTCAAAAAATATCTAATAAGGCAGATCAGATAAGATTGACCATTTCTTACATTTATTAGTTTGATGACCTAAACTTCATACCTTTCCAAATGCGACATCAACGTTTTTCACTTTTTCATTATATTCTTCAATTTAAAATGGATGTAGGGGAAATAATTCTATTGTAAACCTTTAATTCCATTTAATCTTTGATGAGGATGACACATTCACAAAATTATTTGACATACCTTGTACACTGTCTTTCTATAATTCAAAAATTGATCATATGAGTCTATTATTCACAAATTGGATAGGATTTATAAACCTTAACACTATATATAGATAATTTTTCATATATAAGAAATTCATTTATAGTGAAAATTACTATAACATATAAAATAAAATAATCTTTCTTTTATACATCAAAAACTTTTGGAACCAATGTGTTTTGAGATGGTGTGTGATGTTGATTTTTTTCATTAAGTTTATGTTTTGATAAAAAGAGTGTAAATAGCTAGGATTATGGTTTAAATAAAATATAATCTCAATGGAGTAATTGAATAAGTTTGTTCAATAGTGTTGTTTTTTAGCATTTTCAAAATTTTTGGGTGTGAAAAAATCGAGGATAATGAAGAATTCTATGTGAAAGGTACCTTTTTCACGTAATTGGTATAAATATCATATGGTAAGTGAATGATAAGAGTTCAAGTTAGGTTTCCTGTGTTGGATTATAGAGACAGTATATCACCCAAGTGAACGATACATGGAGCACATCGAGAAGTTTTTGCAAAGTAATGACCATTTAGGGAGTATACATATCACATAATATGTTAATAGTTAGATGAAAATGATTTTAGATGGGCCAAAAAAGATTGACCATGTAGTTTTCATGTGGTGGAGATTCTATGAAGGTGGATACTCTGTGAGGTGGAAATACTATAAAGGGATTCCACACATTGTCTTTAATGAAGGGTTTAATAATAATTTTGGTGTTTTATGGGATTTTCAAAGGAGTTTACCTATAATACCCCACTGTTTACATCGTTAATAATTGAAAAATTATAATAATAAATAATGAATTTAAGTATAGCATAAATGATATACCATATAGTATTTCATGATAATAAGGGTCCATAAAAAAATTGGTAGAGCAAGAGTCTTCAAACTCAGTGCATAGTGAAGATATGCACATGGGTGTTTTGTGAGGTCAGTTCATGGGATGAAATTTCATGGGAGACATGAATAAAAGTAAGTGTATTTGTGTGTGTGTGTGTGTGTGTTGGGGGGGGGGGGGGGGTGGGGTCATGTGGAAGGCAGTGCATAGAGGTGTCACACGTAGGAAGTCTATAAAGGATCTATGTTCACGGTTAGTGTGTAGTGGATGGTGGACCATAAATTAGTGAATGAAGAACAATGATTTCCATAGTATATATGCACAATATAGTTTCGACCAATAATTTCTCCTGTGAAATTGATTGGTAGGTATTCTAGAGACTGATGAGCATATTGGAGCAACATACTTAGGTTATCATTGTGAAAATTTAAAATGATTTATTGAAAACATGTAAGAAACCTTCAAGTCCTTAAACTGATGAAGTATTCATCTAATGAAGTTATCAAGGAGGAGTCAACAGAAGTGATTCGAAGGAGGAAATACAATATCACTAAATTCAGTGTAAAGGAATTGTACTAAGAATGAAGCGATTATGTTTGAAAAATTATAATCCAAAAAAAATAATGAATTTTAGTGGATTCTAGTATGTATGAAACATCATCGGTGTATACCCCTGGGAATAATTATTAGTGGTGAACTAATTAAAATTGTTGTATTAAATTTTATTTCCACATTTATGTGTTTGGTGAATGTTATTTTCAATTATATAGGCTTAACAAGTTCCTAATATCAGGGGTCAAGATCCTTTATATCAAAATAAAAACTTTGTCACCTTGATTCACCCCTCACATCTCAGGTCATCCCGAGGAACAAAAAAGTTGTATCATAGTATAAGTTTAAAACATTAAATTTATCATCATAAATTCTTTGAGATGGAGAATTAAGTAAATTATAAAGCATTACCTCTATTTGATGAAAGAAACTACCATATTTAGAAGAAAAAATGATATCATATCTTTGATATATTTGATTGGAATTTTTTTCTATATTACATGGTATGGAAGTTAGTGATGCAATAGGGTAATCCATGACCAAAGTTGATAATAAATGGATGAATGTTGATGCCAAAGCTCAAAGTGCTTTATAAGGAACTATGTTAGATTAGATATATATGAAATTTATGAGATACACTAGTGAAAATGTGATGTGGGATAAATTTTAAAATATATATGAAGGTGAGTAACGTGAAGGAGGATAATATATAGGTCCTCCATAATATATTAAATGGCTTGAAAATGCATCTAGATGAGAATGGTAATAAATTATTCAATAAAATCTATAACACCCTGACTCTAGTAATCCAGAGACGATTGTTTTTTACTATATTTACATAAGATACAGGGGATCACATCCTTAATGATCAAATAGTTTATTAGTATTGTGAGACTACATGCATACATGATTCTAAAAAAAACTTGAAAGCATGAAATAAAACTTAAAATTATTGTGAAAGTTTCATTATTTATTCTAGTATATCTCTGAAATCATTCACAGATCCCTTCTTAGTATTTAATGGAAAGGAAAACATAATAAAGAGTGAGATCATATGCTAAGTAAGATAAAGTGAACAATATAAGTTATCACAGAATAAATAAATCATTAATAATATGGGAGAGATAAATAATAATAAAATATTCCATATAATTAATATTAAAAAAAGGATACTAAATCCATGGATGATATAACAACCTAAGTTATCACATGGAATATAACAACTAGTTTCATAATTATAGAATTCATAGTTATAGACATCATAATCTCACCATTAAGGCGTTTTGCTAAGAAATCATATATAAATAGGTAAGGAATATTCCAAATACCCAAATTTGTTTATCTCATGAGACCTAATGATGCAACGATGGGCTTTAATAGGCTCCAACCATCATGTACTAAGTCTAATTCATTTATCATATGAAATAAATGAATAACAATTCAATACATAATCAACATAAACATTTATGTTGAAAAACTAAAATATGAAATGTTAATATTTCCCCCAGTCAACAAATAGAAAAATATGATCACAATCCATACAAAGTAAATTGGTGGATAATATCAAGAGAGTAAATCCCAAGTAAATAATAATATTCATCAATGAATATTAACATAGATTAAAATAATTTAAAAAATACCACGAGAAGATTTCTTGAAGAAAATAATCTATTCATTTTAAAATCAATTATATAAAAATATAAAATATTCTAGAATATTAACAATACATTTTCATTTAAAAGAAAAATTGGAAAATATAAATGAATCATAATGGAAATGAATATATATAAAGACAAAAAATCTGTTTGTGTGGTAAGCATTAACATAAATATTCTGTTCACATCATTGGTAAAAAGTTTCTTTTTCAGAAAATGATAAGAATATTCCTTTGAAACCATTTTATAGAAAGTCAAACATGGGTAAAAATTACTTTAATTAATTATTGTATAATATTAAAAACATTTTTGAAAATAATTAAAAGAAAATATGGACATGGAAGAAAAATATTCTTAATCGAATTAATAAATAATGTTGTTTTTTCTTAAAAATTTTATTTCAGAATTTTGATTACTTAGAAAGTGGAAAATCGAATGAAAACTTGTAATTTATAGAAATAAAAATATTTTGGGAAAATATAAGGGGTTTAATGTGATGATATGAAATTATAGACTTGTAAAAAATGATTTTATGTTCGGTAACTTACGTTACATGATACACCCAACATAAACAAACCATAAAATATTAGAATAAAATAATTAATAAAAAAATAATAAAAACTAATATGATAAACCATTAAAAATTTTTACCATTAGAAGATAGATAATTAATATGAGTTAATATTGAAAATGGTCATTTTCAATAAAATCCATTTTCATTATATTTTTTATTTTCTTTAAAAAACTAAATTAAAAAATTATATAATTTAAATATGATCAAATAATACTCATTTTTAATTCCTCACATCAAAATTTAATTTGTTTTATTTTTTTAGTTTTTTTGAGAATTTTGACTTTAAGTCAGGAAATACAATTTTTGCGATGATTATAATTTTTATGGTTTTTTTAATTATTTAAGAATATCCTAGAATATTTAAAAACCTTTTAGGTAATAAAATATATATTTAAGGAATAATATTATGAAATTTAAAATATTATCTGAACTTATAAATCCTATATCTAACATATTTAGAACTAAATTAAAATTTTATATTAATAAAAACTATTTTCATTTGTTGCTTATAATTAAGTGTTTTGATGGTGAATTTTTTTATCTTTATTTAAAATCCTGCTAAATTTTATTTTTTTTATAATGAAAAAATTTATTTCATAAAAAATAGTATCTTTTATAATATTATATTGTACATATATTTTTAAACTTAATTGTACACTTTTCCTATAAAAAACTATTTTTATGTGTTATGTGCGTTTATTTTAAGATTACCATTTCAAAACCTTAAAAAAATTTATTTGGTAAAACAATTTTTGAATTTGATATCAAAAGTTTAAAATTATCTAAAATTTCGAATCATATTTTTCATCATTATATTAATTACTAAGTTAAAAAATCTATTACCATAGTAAAAGTAAATATGAGTAAAAGTTAAAAACTTAAAAGTAATGCCTAAAAACACTCTAGGTTATCTCCAAAATGAGTGACTAAGAATAATATATACATAATATATCTCCCTTCACTTTTTTTTTTCATTTTGTATCTATTGATCTTTGAATAGTAATATTACATTATTGAAATTGTAATTATTACTTCTAAAACTACTCTTATCTTCACTTATAAAAAGGTAAACCTGACACCACTTCAAGAAGCATATATCATTAAAATTTATTCTTTAAAATCATCCAAATTTATCCTAATAGAACCCTATCTAAAATATATAAGATTCTGGTCACCCTTATTTTTCTTAATCCCTTCATTTTCGAGGAGTTTTCCAAGAGAAAACTCATGCTTTTGACATGTGTATTACTTTATCTTAGTGTTTTATTTTACTATTATCCTTTATAGGTCATCTATAAACTCATTAATATAATTAAATCAATATCATTGGTATAATTAAGTGTAATTATATTAACTTAACAGTAATTATTTACTCCTTTCCATCCACTTAAAAAAAATAATGTTAATCGTGTGTTGTATGGACTACCGCCTCCACAAAGTAACACCCTTTGTTTTTTGTATTGATTTTATTTATTTATAAAAAATACTTTAAATATGATGTAAAAAAATTTAAAAAATCTATATAATATCATTATTCTTATGTTATAATGATATTATACACTTCCTTACCCATACTTACCCATCGAGATATAGCGTGTTCATGTTTGAGTTGGTTTAACCATATAATTGAATAAATGATATAAAAATATATCATGGATGACTATGGGAAATTAAATAATAATATTATTATAAGTTAATAATAATTTATAGATTTTTATCATAATTTTTTATATTATTTATTTTAATTGTTTGTAAAATATCATCGTCAATCACTAAAATTACCAAAAACAAGCCACCTCCGATTCAATTTTCCCAAAAAATGAAAAAATATATAATAAATAAATATAATATGATAATAAATTTTATATATTAAATAAAATATATATAAATAAGGTTCTTAAGAATATATATAATAAACTTAATTTTATTATTTCGTAAGTTAAGCGCATTTATGGAATGAATCTGGAACAAGGTAAGGGTTTCGTCTCAAAATTTACTTTGAGACACATTTTATTTTATACACCTAATTTAATTTAAATGGATTGTATACTGCTATTTGATATATAATATCATGAATTATATTTATTCATGGCGTTTTTACTTCTAATTCAATCTCTCTCTATTTCAAGGGGTTTTTATTAGAACATTTCTTAAGCTGGAAGGGTTTTTTGTCTCAAAATCCTCTATTTGATACATATTTTTTATGAAAATAATTTATTTTAAGTGGTTTATATACTTAATAATTGAGATTTTATATCATTAAATAAACTTTATTCATGGAAATTGAGGTCCAATTTAAATCTCTATCTCTTTCAAGAGGTTTTGAGTTGAATTCTCCTTAAATTGTAAGGGTTTCTTTATCTAATTTTAAAATCCATGACACATGTTTGATATTATTCACCATATTTTATTTTATATTGTATATTAACTACCCTATTGAATTAAATTATAATTAATATCTCTCAAATAAGGATACTTTAATTTTAATTTTATGGTACCCCTCTTATTATTGCATTATCATCACCTTAAGTGTTTTTTGAACCTCATTTATTAGTCATTGAGTTATGATTATTCTTCTATAACTTATTTTATATAAGTGGGTAATTATTAACCTTGATTGTATTATGTGGTAATTTATCTCCTTTTTATAGGTATTTACAATTCTACGACATAAAAACTTTCTAAATATCCCTTGCTTCATAAATTATGACATCTGTAAGGGATTTGGTTAACTCAAATTTCCTTTCTTTGAGTTGAAATATTATTCCTTGAGAGTCATTATTCTATGTTTAAAAAATTATTATAATTCCCATTTCATCATATATTACCTCTTTTCTATCCGCGTTAAATGATGTTTTTAACTCAAATATTTTTTATCGATGAATTTCTTTCTTATAAAAGTGCAACAATTTTTAAGAAAAAAGTATCACATCCTTTAAAGATGGATTTCCATCTATTCCATGTTCATTATTCCCAAAAATTGATTTAATTTATTATTTTTAAACCTAAATATTTATTTATACATGTGACCTCCATATTTCCCTTCCTTTATTTTAAAATAGATGTTTTAATATCTCTTTTTCTTTATGGGTTAAAAAAAGGATTTTTAAAATATTCAAAAGTTTTTCCATCCTTTCAAAATAAAATATTTTATCTTCAAATACTAATTTCTTATAAACTTTATTTATTTTTAAAAATATTTTATTTGGAACTATTTATAATAAGGTTTTAAAAATTATTCAGTTTCTCTTCACATAAATGTTTTTCAAAGTAATTTTAACTTCATTTTTTATAAAAATGATTTAAAAGGTTTTGTGAAAACTTTTGTATTTTAATTTTTATTTACCCTACAAGGCTTATCTTTCATGAAGTGATGTTTTGATAACCCTCTATATATTATTATGATATGATTCCTTCTTTAAAATGATATTTTTTATAACTTATGATTTCTTAAGTTCACGTTCTATTATGATTTTGAATGGTTTAGGAAACCTATTATTATTCTATGGGTTTCTTAATATTTGATTATGATTGATTTTAAGTGGAAAACACACACTGATATATATATATATATATGATAATGGGTGGGGTCCTATATCACCCACCAATTAATTGGATAAGGTTTTATGTTATATGGTATGTTGAAATTTTTCATGAATGTGATATGGGAATATTTGTTCATAGGTTTTTTTGTCTAAATGAGATGTGGGATGATTTGTTCATAAGTTTGTTTTATTAATGAGATGCATTAAGATTTGTTAAAATTTGTGTGTGTGGATGAGATGTGGTAATATTTATTCACAATTTTTTTTCATGAATTAGATATGGGAATCTTTATTCAAAAGTTTATTGTGTGAATGCGATTCAGGAAGATTTGTTCACAAGTTATTATGTGAATGTGATGTGAGAAACTTTTCTCACAAGATTTTCTATGCCTATTTTTGTTACATAATTATTTTTTAAAATAAGATTAAATTAAATTACATATTTTTATATGCTTGAGACTATTATCCTTGACTCATGTTTAATGTCTCATGATTATATACTTTTTTTCTATGTTATATTTGTTCATTTGAGACTATATGTCTTTATACCATGACTTATGAACATACCTTATTATTCCTTGTTTATTTAATGAGGAATTTATCCGCTTCCCATGTTTTATCATATGATTATGATCGAACCCTTGATGAAATATTAATATTTTTTCCCTTACCGAGGGTTTCAGCTCACCCATTTCTTATGTTTTCCTTTATCTAGGTAATGAAGATAAGTATAACTTATGGAAAGTATAAAAGAGATTAAAGAGGAGTTTTATTATGGAGAAATGATTATGAATTAAGATGAATATATTGATAATATATAAGACACTAAACCATATATTCTCGAGATTGTGAGATAATTTATGAGTTTCAATGTTTATCCTATGGTAGTGTTGTAAAATAAAGATTGGTCTATCTCACTTTATATAAAATATAGTTTTCAAATAAATTTTTTTAGCACCAGATTTAGGAGTATGGGTTTGGGGATTTATATTCCAGTTAGATAATATAATTTCTCCAATGGAAACTTAAACATAAACAATCCCAAATAAGGACGAGATTGTGAAATAAACCCTTACCAGTTTGGTAAATTTGGAATAAAAAATCAAAGTATAAAATAATTTTAATTGTAAGTTTAAGTAACATTAATGAAGAAGTACCCATGATATAATAAGTCAAATGGGAACTATATACACCTCACAAACATAAGTAGATGCATAACATCAAACATGTATCAATGAAACAATGTCGGGATGAAAAACCATAACATAAATTTTGACTTGACTCATAAGTTATTTTAACCTTAAGTACAATAAAATTATATTTATTATAATTATATACCAGAACCATATACATAATTATAATATCATATATTATATACTTATAACATTTCAATACCTATTCATTAACAATCTTTCATTATCATCTTCATTTCGGGTGTTAACAACAATTATGGTTCTTTTATCTTGATCATGGTTTCATAATAATTAATCATGATATATATATCATATATTTTCATAAAATACATATTTATAATCATAAATTAAATGTGTACATGAAAAATAAATCACATCACTTCATGGAGGTGGTAGCCCAGATGTACGCACAAGCGACGTTACCATTTTTTAACGGGTGGAAGGGTAAGAAGATAAATAATATCATATATTTCCAAAATTATAATTATTTTATAAATATAATATATATTAATTACTTAAAACCTTATATCCATCCATGTTAAGTGGTTATGGAAATGAATTACAATGTTACATGGATACAGCAGGTTGTATGTACACACGTGCGATCATTACATTTTACATAGGAAGGAAAGGAGGTGGAAAATGGTTGTCCCATAATCATAATAACACATTAGTATATTTATTATACTAGATTAATTATTTTAGGATGGTTCTAATATATTTAATGTAATTAGAATAATAAATAAACCTTTAAATAGTCGATAAATACGATTATCCCATCTTTGAGAGACCTCCTTTGGATTACACCTTAACCATCTTCGGATAGTCTTAGAATAAGTCCATAAACTCAAGAATTAAGGGAAGAATATATTAAGGTTTTTGGGTAGGTATTACCTAATGTAGAGTGATCAATGTTTGTGAATATGTAAGGATAAGAGGTTCCCATTTATAAGTGAGGGGAGGGACACACATGGAATTACATAAAAATTTCAATAATATAAGGCCACTTTCATGAGAAAGTGTAAAAAATGGACAATAATTCTAATATAAGATAATATAATGGTGAAATATCATTATAAAGAATAATTAGACATGTTTTTGTGACATCCCTACCCACATCTATTATTTAATCTCCCCAGTAAATCTGTTTTAACCTTAACCCTGATAACGACATATTACTATTTTTACTATTCACTATAAAAAATTTAATTATATAAATTATTATAATTAAAAATATGTAATTTATTTTACCAGATTAAATTTATATAAGTGGCACAATTTAATCCAAAATAAGAATGAAAAACACAACGAAAACCTATTTCTAGAAAAATGCATTTTTAAGTATAAGACTGAATTTAATTCCATCCCTTACATTGTAAAAACCATAAAATGAATGTTAAAATATATTATTGAATATATAATATATAAATTTATTTAAAATAATTAATGAATAGTGATTAATTTTATTTAGTAAGATAAAAACAAATTATGCTCATAAAAATAGTTTTTAGAAAAAAGTGTTTTTAAGCCCCAACATTAACTTATACCAAAACCAAGTATAATGTTGATTAATATGTAATTAATTATATAATTTACAATTAAAATATAATTATTTTACTTTAATATAAAAATCAAAATATATTATTTATTTTAAATTACTTTATTTAATAAAAAAAGACAGTTTTACAAAAAATTAGTATTTTTACTCTTCACTTTTTTTAAACAGATAGAGGAAAATGCCAACTTTTTATTAATAAAATAAGGACCTATTTTCAACAGAAATTATAGGCAACCATTACATGTCTTGAAGACCTAGTGACACTTAAAAATAAGTCATCTCATAAAAATTTCAAAAATTTATCCTAAGATAATATTAACATTGTTTTTTTTTCAAAAATGATATTAATTTCCTCAAATAAAATTTATAAAAAAACAAGAAATTAATTATAATTTTCATGAAAAAAATAAATAAAAAACAATTTTAAAGAAAACATATTTTTGAATCATAAAATGAATTTACAAAAAATTAAGTACTTATTATACATAAATTAATATACTTTCATTATCTAAAAACATTATATATATATTTTTCATAATTCGGGTATTTATATTCATACCATAAATTTAATAGCTAAGTTATAGTAGTCATATCTAAATAATGTTTTTATAATATATCAAAATTCTATTAAAGCTTGGTGCTACATGTTAAGAAAGATATGAATCATAATATTCTTTTAATCTTAGTTTTTAGAGTGTTCCAAAATCATTTAAGTTTTTAGATCCATTCAAGGGATTTGGAAAGAAATAATGGATATTAATATTTTTAAGTAGATTTTTTTAGGGTTTACACCTATGTGTAATACAAAATTCGCATCTCTAGTAGAGAGGGATTTTCCCAAGCTCTCTCTAGATGATCTATTAGAAATTTTAGTGGATTATGAAATATGAGTTAATCCAAAAGGAAGATAAATTCATGAAAGTAAGGAAATCAGATTAAAATACATAGAGAATCATGATATTTCTAAAGGTGATAGTGGTGAAGAGGACATGGATGATAATATTATTTCTCTTTTGGCCATAAAATTCAAGATAGGAGAGGGTATATTTGAAGGAAAACTACACTTGGCTTGTTTTTGGTGTGGTAAAGTTGATAATATTATAGAAAGGTTCCCAAGAATATTTTATGATGATGAAATTAAAGAATAAGTTACACAGAAGGCATGAAGAATATTCCCTCTTAAAAGAGACTCTAAAATTGAGACTTTATATTCAATAAAATTTCATAAAAATATCTCTATGAGAATAGAAAAAAATGAAAATGAATATTATCTAGAGGAAGGATAATAAAAATTCAAATATGATAAAGAAGATGACTTGATGGATACTATTGAGAATTAAGAACATAAACTGAAAAAATTCAATGAACCCGAAGGATAAGTTGATCTAAAGATGGAACTTGAGGGAGCTCTCAAAGATCATGATATTCAAAGAAATAAAAATAAAAATATTAATGTAATTTTAAAATAATACTTTGAATATGTGGATCAAATAAAAGTAAAGATTGACCTAAAAAAATAATATTTAGATAATAAGATGTATAGTATGGTGAATCTAAAATAAGTCTTTAGTTTCAATATAAATATTAAAAAACTGACTAAGGTGATTGATGGAATTAATGAAAAACTAGAGGGGAGAGTTAAAAAAGTTACATACCTTAATGAATAGTATATTTTGTTAGTAAAGAAACTTGATTCAGCTATACAATCAAGTGATTCACAAAATAAGATACACTTTAGGAGGTTTATAGATGAATAATTGATAGAAAGGGTCAAGCATGGCTCTGATGGTCTCAATAACATTATAAACGAATAATGACCTAGTTTTTCTAGTAAACATTGGATCTGATTTGATGTAGAAACATCAAAAGAATCAAAATTAACATATCCAAACAAGTTAAAGCATAAGGTTGGTGATTTTTTGATAAAATCTATTTCACCGTATGTTTTATCAGTGTTTACTTAGACAAAAATAATCTAGGGGGTAAAAATTATCCATGATCCTTAGATACATTTCAACCACCTAGAAAATATATAAAGTATTGGGACATGTAGAAGAATTAAGAAGAGTATATTTTTCCTCTTATCACATTTCAATTTTATGGCTACCTTATCCATACTATGTCCTAATCTGAAGAGGCAAGAAGTTATTTGAATAGGGATGATTTCGAGATACAATAAAGGATAATTAAGCCACATCCTTCATGAAATAGAAGAAATAATTTCTAGGAATATTATTTTCATTCTTATAAATTTGGGTATAAATCCATAGTCTAAAAGTAAATAGAAAGTTGTAATAGTAACTAAAATTAGTAGAGACAAATAAATACATTTTAAATATGAAAAATCCTAATAAAAATAGACACTCCCCATTAGAATAAGGATATGAGTATGATTTTACCATTCAAGTTGAGGAGAAATTAGTGAAATGATCCTTTCCCTATATTTGACCAGGTATATTATGGAATTAAAAAAAGAAGATTGATAAGGCTGACCTAGTAAAAATTTCACTCAAAGAAATGAATAAAAACAATTCCTAGATTATTGATAGTTATCATTCATCGCACATGATAAGAAATGTTAATATCTTGAAAAATGTAAAATTTAGAGATGATGGAACTATTATTTTTGGAAATTATAGAGCATTAGAGATCAAAAGGATTGAAAATATACATTTGGATAGCAATGAGCTAAATAAGACCAAAGTTCTACTTATGGATGCTCTATGTCATAATCTTTTAAGTAAAAGAAATATTTGTGACTCTGGTCTTGAGGTTACACTTAAGCTGAAAGGGTTTCTGATCAAATTTAGAGTTTTAAACTCTCTTTTGAGAGGAATGAGAAGTAATGGTAATCTTTACCTCATAGATAGTCCTATAAATACATATTTTTTTATAGTTGGTGAAGAAAAAAACTTTTTTTAGTGGTTAGTTCACATAAAACAAAAGAGAATAGAAAAATTATCCAAGCTAAGAGATACAGTAGATGCACCAAGTATAAAGAGAGACTATGAGAAGACATGTGATGAATGTATATGGGTAAAAATTGAATGAAATATTTATCAAATGAATGATCTGAGGTCATCTAATCTTCCGGATCTTTTCCACACTAACGTATATGTTTTGATGAATATTCCTAGAATATATAGAGAACAATATTTAATTTTTTTTTTCATTTATGACTATATATGGATAGACTATGCCATGTTTATGAAAAAGATATGGAAGTAATGGGATGCATGAATAGGTATATGAGAATAATAAAAAATGAGACTGAGGTACTATTAAAACATTTCAGTCAGACAATGGAATAGAGTATAACTCTCTTGAGTTTTTGGAACCATCTAAAGAAACATATAATAAATCATGAAGTCTCATGCATGAGAACTCTATAGAAAAATGGAGTTGTTTAATGAAGACATTGGGAGGTGAACAATATGGGACAGTCTTTACTCACACTACTATAAAAGAAGTCTTTAAAAGTACTAGAATAGTCCTTTATCAGTGCTAAAAAAGTGTTGAAATCTAGAGTGTGGTTAAAATCCCAAATCTTTTATTAGTTCTAAAAAATCACTATTAAAGGCCCTCTTTAGAAACACTAAAAAAGAACTATTAAACATGTCTTTTAACAATGCTTTTTAGTGCTATTTAAGGGCCTTTTTAAAATCAATTCTTTATCACTGTTAAATGCATTGCTGTTAAAGTGGGTTAAATTATATTTTTTCAGACGTCCTTGAGCTCGACCCCATTATTAGTTCTTCCATGACACCTTTAATAGCACCCCACCTTTATCAGAAATTTTCACCCCACTGCCCCTTTTAACAGTGTTTTGAGAAGTTACAGCCTCACACACACCTACCTAGATTTAAACCCTGCACCTATCCTTCGAACATGGAATGCATTCACCACTACACCATATTGTTTTTTTTTCTATTAAATGATATTTATTTTTTATTTATATATATATATTTACATATATATATATATATATTTAATTCATATATTTATATAATTATTTTTAAATACATTTATACAATATATATATATGTGTGACATATATAAGTATATTTATTTAAATATATTATACATTATATTAATTTATATATACTATAATATAACATAAATATATATATTTTTATTAATATTGACATATTTGTATATATAAACATTATAAATATATTTTTATAATATAAAAAAATGCTTAGATATTGTTTTAAATACATTTTTAGAAAATTTATTTATTTAAATATATTTTAATACACATTTTTACGTAAATATGTTGATATATGTATTTATATGAGTAATTTATTGTAAGTAAATATAAGAAATCATGCACATATTTAATTATAAATAAAATTACATTATGAAAAAAGATAAAATTTAAAAACCATAATATTTATATTAATGTAATCACTTGGAATAAAATTAGTCTTCACCAAAAAAGGAAATAAGACCTCCTTAAATGGGGTTGAAAATCCATAGAATGTTAAAAAATTGGGGTACCCCAAATAAAAACTCAGTTTTGGAGGCCTCTTAGGACATTTTTGGCCTTAAAAAATGTGACCTAGGTTTAATTATATCAATGAGGGAATATATCTCATCATAAGATTCAATTTGATATGTGGTAGAGCTCAAACACACACATAGATCAAAAGTCATAACCCTTTAAAGTTTGAGTTATGTTTTCAAATTATTTTAGATCTTTTATTAATTTTTTAATTTTTTTATCATCAAATTGATATTAAATGACTATTAATTTATAATAATAAGAAAATTATTAATTAAAAATATTTATTTAATTATTTTATAGTTTATTTTCACTAAATATCTTATATATTAAGTGTAAATGCATATTTACCTTATCTAAAACATATTTTTTAAAAATATATATTATATTTATATCAATATAAAAATATAAAAATATTATTTTTAATTAGATATTTTTTGAAGTATACCCTTATCATCACTACTAAAGAAGTAATGATACCCGTGCTTGTAAAAAAGTACTAATAAAGACCCCTTTAACAACGTTTTTTAGCACTGTTAACAACCCCCTTAACAACGCTAAAAAAGCACTGTTAAAGACCCCCTTTCATAGTGCTTTTTTAGTGCTGACAAAGAGGGTCTTTAATAGTATTTTTAGATAGAATTGTTAAAGCCCTAGCACTGGATAAAACTATTTTTCTATTAGTTTCATTTAAGGTGGTATTTCTCAACACTATTGGAAAGAGGTAGTACAAGATATAGTATATAATCAAAATCAAGAATTTCTATGAATTGGGGAAGAGAGGACCTCATATGAAATGTGGTATAGAATGAATCCTTTATTGAATAATTTATTTTGTCATTGGAAGTAATTTCTACATCCAAAAAATAATAATGAAATCACAGAAAGTATAATGATGCTATAGATGGAGGATTTTTATAGGATACTCAACAAAGAATAAGGCCTAAAAATGATATAAAAAATGGATGAGTAAATTTGTAGAGAGAATTGATGTCAATGTCAATAAAGAGAAAGATGCAGAAAACTCTAGAGGTAAAAATGAAAACATTTTCTTTAAAGAATAATAGGAAGAAAATGAAGTCGGTGAAACTCTAGAAGTTGTACAAAGTTATATAGATAATGAAGACTTCGAGGACAAATTGGAAGAGGAAGTCATTGCCAAAGAAGAGAAATATATACCTCAAAAAAGAAAATGGAGAATAGAGGTATATCCATCCACTATAATTGGATATAGACCAGTACCAACACATACAAGGAGATTGATAAATGTAGATCATACAGTTATTTTAAAAATAGTGGAACCCATCTTATTTGAGGAAGTAGCAAGAGATGAATCATGGGTTAAATACATGAATGAATAATTAGATCATATTGATAAAAACTAGACTCAGGAGCTAGTTGGAAGGCCAAAACATCATAATTTGATCATGATTAAGTGGATCCTCAAGAACTAATTCAATGAGAATGGAAATGTGATATTAAATAAGGATCACCTAGTGTGTAAGGTATATTCACAAATTAATGGCATTGATGTTGAAGAAACATTTTCCCTAATGTTTTGAATGGAGATATTAAAGCTCTTTTTTTACATGGAAAATCAAATAGGATATAAAATTTATCAAATGAATGTCAAAAAAATATTCTTAAATGGTGTTCTTGAAGAATAAGTATGCATTGAACAACTAGTGACATTTTTGATTGGAAATGACGAAACAAAAGTTAGCAGATCTAAGAAGGATATATATAGTCTAAAGTATGAACCATAGGCATGTTATTCAAGAATATATTCTTATTTAAAGAATAAAAAATTCAAAATGGGTATTTCCAATCAAAATATCCATGTGAAGATGTTTAAGGAAGATTGTTTTATGGTGAATGTGTATGTAGATAATATAATCTCTGGAAAAAGAAATAAAAAATTCATGGAAGAGTTTTCTAATCACATGAAATTATAATTTAAAATTTACATGATAGGTGAACTCATATATTTTATCAGGCTAAAATTGATACAAAATAACAAATACACATTCATATCCCAAGAAAATCATGCAATATAGATACTTAATAAGTTTCACATAAATGATTCCAAAACAATTTAAAATTTGATTATAGTTGGAATAAATATTGGGAATAATGAGGATGGGAAATCTGTGGATCCCACCTTATAAATTAGGATTATTTTAATCTTACTTTATTTGGCTACAATACGGTCAAATAATGTGTCCACAACATTTTTAGTGGGTTTTTTCCTTATTAATATAAAGGAAGATAATCTCATTTTTGTTAAATGAATAATGAGGTACATCCAAGAAACTCTCAATTTTGGATTTTTATTTGATGCATGAAAGTATTATGAGTTATATATATTTTATGATGTAGAGAAGGATGGAGATGTAGTGGACCATAAGTCCATAAGAAGTGGTTAATTTTTTATTGGGAATAAATACATCTATTAGCTGGTTATGAAATAGGAAAGCACATCACTGAGCACAACATATGTGGAATATATTTCAGTAAACAAGGTTTAAAATCATATTATATGGATGAAGAAATAGTTGGAATATATTAGGGAAGAACTGAAGTAGATGATGGTGATTTTATATGATAATAGGAGTGAAATTTATCTCATAAAAAATCTAGTATAGAACTCCCTTTCCAAGAATATTGAGATCATGTATCACTTAAATAAAGAAAAGGTAGAGTAAGGAATGCTTATACTAGAATATATTGGACTAAAGACAAAGTGGTTGACATTATGACTAAGTTTTTTACCACACTATTTTTTTTAAAAACATCAATTAAACCTCGATGTTCAACCAACCACCTTAGCTTGATAAGGTTTTGATATTTCTCCTCACCCCATTGTATATATTTATTTATATGTTTGTTCATGAATGGAAGGTTCTCCATCTAATTGGGTTTATTATAACAGGGGGATAAATTTTTGTTAAATTCATGTGTTCATCAAGTAGTTTCAACACTAAAATCAATCTCTTATCTAGGGGGAGTTTATGGTGTAAATGTTAGGGGGTGATATGATCCATGGAGAAATGCATGAATATATGGGGTGTTTTGGAATAAAAAATTTCATAGGAAATGGAATATTATTTTGATATATTATTTTATTCACTGATATTTTCACACATATACCTGGATCTAGGTATGAGTTTTTTGGTTCTTTATAATGGTTATGTTTCATTGAATTTAATTTGGGATTGTTAAAAATCCAAAAGGGGGAGAATTTTGGATCCCAAATTTTCTAGGATGGTGTTTTATGTTAATGTTATGTTTATTTTCAATCCATTTATATGTTTATTAAATGAGTGTGAAGACCTAGGATGATGGCATATAGAAAATGGAGTCTCAGTGAAGTAATTGAAGAAGTTTGTTCAATGATTTTTTTCTAGTTTTTGAAAAAATTTTGTGTATTAAACATTAGGGTATAAGGAATATTTCCACACAGTAGGTATATAGATTGTATATTAGGTATACACACTACATGGTAAGTGAACAATATGAGTTTATGGTGGGTATTCCACAAGGAGGATGGAGACAATGAAGAGCGTAAATGAACTGTATAGGGAGCGTGTAGAGAAGGTTTCATGAAGGAATGACCACATAGAGAGTATGTGAGCCATAAAAGAGGTTGGAAATTATTTTAGGTGGACCATAATGGATGGAATGTGTTGTTTTTATGTAGTGGTGATCCCATAAAAGAGGATTCTCCCTGAGGTAGGAAGGTGGAAAAGAGGGTCCATGTATGGGAATTAACGAAAGGTTAAATAGTAATATTTATGTTTTTGAGGGATTTATGGACACATTTTCCCATAAATACCCCACTATTTACATCATTAAGAAAGTGAGAAAAACATAAGAGGAAATATAAGAGTTTAACTAGTGTATAAAGGAGATACCACATAGAAAAGGCATGGTAATCAATGTCTATAAAGGAATTCATCAAAGAAAGAATTCACAAACTCAACATGTGAAGAAGTTATGTGCATGAGTGTTTTGCAAGGTTAGTGTAAGGGGAAAAAGTTCACATGAGAGACGCATGGAAGGATTTTTTGGAGTGAGGGCAGTCATATAGGAAGTAGTGCAAGGATGAGTCACATGTTGGGAGTCCACAAATGAGCTTTGCACATGGTTAGTGTGCAGTGGATAATGAACTGCATGGTTGATACATAGTGAATAGTGAGTTTCGTATTATGTACTCACAAGATAGTGTTTAGTAGGAATTTCTCATATCATTTTTTCTAGAGGGTATTCTAGAGACCAATGAGAACATTGGATCTCCATACACATGCTTTCATGATGAAAATAAAAACATAAATTCTTGACAACATGGAAGTGATGTAACACCCCAATATTTTAGTATATATTTATTCTTAAATGAATATCTATTAAATAACTTGTTTCACACAAAACATCAAACTAAAAAAACCATGACACATTTTATTAAGATAAATATAACTATTGTAAATTATTCATAAAATTTGTAGGTATAAATTAGAGTTATCCACATTAATTTTTTTTTTTATAAATAAAAATAAAACTAACTTTTAATAATAATTCATTGATTAAATTCATTTTGTATAGCTAAAAAACTAATTAGATCATTTTATGCTTACAAATGATTTTTTATAAAATTAGGGTTTTATGCACTAGTAATTTTTATTTCAAAAATATAAGTATATTATGATTAGATTATGACAAAATATATAGTTAATATGAAAATATATTATCACTAATTTAATTAAAAATTGATAGTAAATAAGAATATAAATAGTTATTATTTGAAAAATTTATTTATATATATATATATATTATATTACATGTTTCAATTTTAAAGTTAAATTTATAGATTTTAGAATTTTAATTTGACAAAATAAAATTCATTTATGGATTTAAAATTTTAATATTTTCTTATGATGTATTTTTGGGATTTTTCTGAAAATATTGTTTTTAGATGAATAATACAAAATACCATTTTTAAAAATACCTTGAATTTATGTATTTATTATGATATAATAATGTCTTAAAAATTTATGAAAAAATTTCTTAACCAAATATGTATTTGATAGGTAAAATTGTATATTTAAAATATTAAGTTTAATTTAGAAAAGCTGTATTTAACATTTTATAACTCAAGTAATATTTTTTTATAATAAAAAATCATTCTTGGTATTTTATTTTAATTAAATAATCACATTTAGATTTATGTTTTTTTCTTAATTTTACATAACTCTTTTTTTAGTAATAAACCAATTAATGTTATGAAAATCAATATCATTGATAATTTTATCCTAAACATAATTTTTATTTATTCATTATGTAACTAATATTTTAATTAATTATTTTCACAAATGATTTTTTTGAAAAAATGTTTTTCATATTCTAAATAATCATGTTCAAATTAGGTAATATGTTCAATATTATTATTTTTTCATTAAAATTGTTTTTAAGGTTAAAAATTGAGTTATCATTGTAAAACTAAATAATGGTAAAAGTTAAAACCAAGTAGAGAAAAACCTAAAATTCTTCAAACCTTATCCAAAAATGTGTGTTAAAGTGTTTTCTATACCAAAAATCATCCCATATCCATTATTTACAACTTTTGGATCCACTTTCTTTGAACTGTTTCTTATCCATTTATATTATTACAAAAATCCCACTCCCCTCACTTATAAGTTGAGAATTACACCAACCCTTTAAACATACTAAAAAATTCAAATTAATCTTGAAAATATATCCATTATACTTCCCCTATACCCATATCCCATTTTTTGTAGCCCCTTTATTTAAGGAAAATTCCTAAATCCTTCAATACAAAGAGGTCCTCCAAGAGAAAGTTCAAATTCTCAACATGAGTACTGATCACTTCTTAACTTTTTTATTCTATATCTTTATCTTCAAAATATATTTTACACATTATAATATAATTAAATAATAATAATTAATATATTTAAATTTATTTTTTAAATTATATTTTTATTATCTACCCTCCCCTCTTTCATAAAAAAATGAAAACGTCATTCGGGCATACGTGCAGACTACCACCTTTACAAAGCAATGTATTTAATTATTATAACCAGATTACATGGATGGTTTTAAGAGATTATTTATAGAATAAATATGATATTTATAATATTTATAATATTATAAAATTATAAACACTTTTTTACCCCCTCACGTTCTTGGAAAAATAAAAATGTCACATGTGTGTATGTGTGAACTACCACCTCCATGGAGTGATGTATTTCATTTTCATCACTGACTTACATAGATGATTATAAAACATATTTAATAAAAATATATTATATTAAGGAGTAATATATATCATGAATATTTTTATGCAAGGATAATAAAATAATAAAATATCATTATAAAGTAACCTGTTAATATCGGTAAATTTTCCAAAACAAGCTCATCGTGGATTCCATTTTGCAAACCATACCCACAACTTCCAAGGAATTAAAATGAGACTTCATAATCCATTGACACAAAAATATTATAAAATATTTAATAATTTGGTGATGATGAACTTTTTATCGAATAACTTGGCCCGTCATCCGCATTACGAAACACATATAAAATAATCAAAATTATTAACATCTGAGGATGAAAATAAAAATTATCTAAATAATATATGTGTAGTGAATGAAAATAATTAAAGAATATAAATGGTAATATAAATGTATAATGTTTTATAATAAGTTATTAATATGGTTATTTTCAATATAAAGGAGTTTAAAGATATTTCATGAAAGTCGGGAGTAAATGGTATGGGTTCTTTGTCTCAATTTTCATTCCTTGAGACATGATTTATATTATACACCAATTTACTTCAATATGATGCAACTAATTCCCATTGACGTATTTTACTATGAATATCTTTTTTCATGGAATTTAATTTTCCTTTTCATGTTTTCCTATTTCAAGGTATTTTGATTAAAACTTACCAAAGTTGTAAGGGGTTTTTTATAATCTCACTTATTTTTAGCTGGGAAACTTTCTCTTAAATATCCATATTATTATTCCCTCCAATATTATCCTTTATTGTTTTATAATAAAAATATTTATTATTTTATAATAAAAATATTTATTATTTCTTGTGATATTCATATTTTTATTTACCTCTTTTTAAAATAAATTTTAATTACTATTTTAATGATGTGGGTTTCAGTAAATATATGTTGAAATATTATTTTTGTTTAGATCTTTTTTCTTTCACTTAAAATTTGTTGAATTAGACCATTTTTTTCAAAATTCAATTTTTTGAAATTTATATTTTAAAATAACGTTTTAAAAGGTATTATGGTCTTCTTATTGAAAATGATATTTTTGAAATGTGAAAGAAATATTCTTTTAAACATTTTCCATATTATGCAATTTCCTCCAATTTCATCAATTTTATTTAATAAATTTCATCTCCAAGTATTCATATTTTTTCAAAGAAATTTCTATTCCCTTTTATTTAAAATATATTTTCTAAAATGGGTATAAAAATGTAAAAGGTATTTGTTATTCTTTCTCCATGTAAAATTTCAACGCTCTTATAAAGGTGTTTTTTCTATATCAACATACTTTAAAGTTTATTATGTTTTATTGGGGATATAATCTAATTATACCATCCATCTTCTTTCTCTAGATGGATTATAATCAAGTTATTCCATTTATTGATTTGGAAAAGTATAGACATCTGTATGTTTGTTATTCCAATATAAATATTTTATGATTACTAAAGAAAGTTGATTACGCATTGTATTGTTAATAATTTATTTAATATGAAGAATTAATTAAAATTAATTAAGTAAATAGTGGGGCCCAAAATTATATGTCTTTTAGATGTAATGGTTGGCATCATGAGACAAAAGGTTTGGGTAATTAGTGTATTCCTACCCATTTATTAATATTTCTTTGACATGAGGCCTTAATGGTAAGATTCTGATGTCTTGGCAATGAGTCCTTGATGAAAATATCATGATATCCTATAACATGTTCTTTATGGTAATATCATGATGTCATGGAATATTGACCGAATATTAAGATCATTATGTCTTGGTTTAATGCATTAATGGTAAGATTAAAATGACCCACATTAAGTATTTCACATCCATGAAACCAGTTATTATTATCTATGTGATTATTTATATTATTATGTCATCCATGGATTTATTTTAAGATAACATAATTTTTTATATGTCATTATTTGATTATTAATTCCTACTATATTATTCATGATTTGATTATTATATGATAACTTCTAATATACAATACCCATTACTGATTGTTTGATCTCACCCTTCTTATGTTTCTAATTCCCTATCTTAGTAAGAGTAATAAATATTTTTTGTCTATAAGGGTATCATGTATGGAGGATTTCATGGGAGATATTTAAGAGTTATTTTATAATAAGGAATTATTGGTATAGTGGGAAAAAATTCCATTTGATGGATTTTGTTAGATATTTTTTTCTAACCCTCTAAAACTATAGACCTAAAAGGTCCTTGGTGTGTAAGAGACTCATTATTTTTTGTTAATATTAAAATTATAGAAGGTAACGTTTTGGTTTATTTAATGGATTTCAAAATCAATATATAAAATAATATGTTTTTCCCTCTAGATTCCAGGAGTACAGTTTTGAGGGTGTCATAGTCAATATCACAACATGGTTTAGATAACTTTAGAGGTTAAGAAGAGTACATAATCAAGGTATATATTTGAAGTTAAGGAAATTCAATTTATTTTTGGGAAATAATAATATATCTTAAGAGTATACATTACTAAGGTATATATTTATTGGTATATGATTTTATGTTTTTTGGGGATAAGTATTAAGATAAATTATAGGACCATAAGTTTCCAAGATAATTTAGGTTTAGGATATAGAAATAAAGATCTTGATTTAATTGTTTTTAGAAATTAGGACCAGAATACACCAGTAGAACCCTAAGGGTAAGTATAAATAAAAGAAAAAATCCTGAAAATTTTCAAAGTATATAGTGTGTGGTTTCATAGAAATGACTTCTCTATCTAGATATAAACAAGTGAATACAGGATTTGGCAAAAAACCGCTAGGGGTAATAACCCTAAAAAGGATAGTAGAGTATTAAATCGATCTTCACGTGGTGCATGAAAAAGAGGCCTAATTGATCACTTCTTTTCATAAACCCAAGTCATATTATTTAGCAAGTAAAATTTTCTTTATAAACCATTATGAAGGATTTTATCATATTTTTATGGTAAGGTTAGAGAACTTGATAGGAATATAACCCTAAAGTATCATTGGTTAAAATGATGGTGTCAAAGGATGATATATCTTAGGATTTATTTTTAATATAATTGAATTACTATGATATTATTAGATATTATCATAAAATTTTGGTTTTATTATTTGTTTGGAATTAGGATCATGAAAATGAATCTATGAAAGGTGTGTCTCTAGAAACCCCTATGTCTCACATGCCAATTAGGGGAAAATATTTGATAAAAATGGTTCTGCAAAATAAAAATATGTATATATGTTTATCAAGAGGTAAAAATGAATTTCCTAATATTAACTATGATAGTAATGTTTATATCTAGTTAGAAATTATATCTTGAGTCTTTCCTATATTATATATACCCTTAACTATTTTCATTAGTGAACTATAATTAAAATTATAAGAAAGAAATTTATTTAAGGGGGGATAATCTAAAACCTAAATATTTTAACATATATTTCTTTTAAAATAAATAATTATTAAATATCTTATTTCAAACATATAACCAAACCAAAATAATTGCAAAAATTTTTATTAAGATAAATAAAAACCTCTTAAATTAGTCATTGAATTCGTGGGTATTAATAGAGGGAACCAAATTATAAAATATATTTAAAAATAAAAACAAAGGTAAATTTTAATATTAATGCTTTGATGAAATTAAATTAGTATAGTTTAATAATTAATAATATATTTTTTTATATAAAAATATATTTTTCTAAAATTGGTTTTTTGTGTACTATGAATTTTTATTTAAAGAAGATATGTATATTATAGTTACATGATTATAACATATATTGTTGATATGAATATTATATTAAAACTAATTTAATTATAAATTGATAGGAAATAAGAATAAGAGGAGTTAATATTTGACTGAAAATTATTTTTTATTATTCAGTCGCTTTTGAGGAAAAAGTAAGAAACCATACATGACTTCAAAGATTTAAAAACATTCAAATCACCATGATACAAAAATTTAAGAGGAAAAAGATCATTCAAGAATAAAAATAAGATCTCCTACACAACATCATAAAAATTAAATCAGTTTCTCCTACTAATCACTTCACAGCAAGCAGTCCTGTGCAAGAATGCACGAGTATGGAACCGATGACAAAGCCATAACCTCTCAAATATCCTAATCTGAAAGCAGAAACCAAGAGAAAACCTATGTTCTGTACCCCATCTGAAGCAATTCTTGTAAGAGAATAGTTGAAATGACTATAAAACCTCAAATCGTAGGCCACCAAAATTCTATCATTGAACAAAAAATCTCCACCCACATAGAAAATCACACCAAGAAAACAATCACACCCCATTTTTTCATTGCTAAAGCTTCACAAAAATAAAAAAATTATCCATAATCATCACTACAACACCTATTGCCACCCTCAACCATGCATGTAGAGACCACAACAAGCCATCCAAGTTACCCCAGCCAGTACTCGATGTATCTGATGGATCAATCCCTTCACCACAGAACTATAATACAACCCCTTCACTGTGAAGACCAGATCACAACTCCACACCGTAGAAGAAAAGATTGTTTTTTATGTGAAGAGTAAAAAATACCATTTTTACAAATAACATGAATTGTATGAATTTAGTTAGATATTATCATATAACAACCTGATCATTATACACATATTATTATATTATTTTTAACAAAAATTTCTAATAAACAGAACCCAAGTATCCAGAGACCTAGTGAATTTGGGAGACTTGGTTCATAAAACATCAACATGAATAAAAAATAAAACATATTTATTTTAACTACATAATGTGATCCTATATCTCTTTTATCTTCTAAAAATTCATAGGATAACCCTGGGAATACATAAAAAATAGGTGATCTATAAAAACCAATAAAGGAATAAGCATGATAACAAAGCATAACATGTGATTCAAATGATATAACATGATATCATAAATGAAAAGGCTCATAAATAATCATATGGAAGCATGAAATAAATAATATTACATCATATGATCAAAAAATCATAGAAATGTGAAAATATCATAATACATGACATTGTACACATAAGTGATTGCTCACTACCGAGACATCATAACATAGTGGACAAAGTCCTATAATAAATTAGGTTTACTCTCTAATCCCATTAATATAATCTCAAGAGATATAAACATTACCCAATTAATTAGTGTGATATCTAGGAGCTCTCATCATACAATATACATGTATATGTGTTCCACATTGGGGAATAAAACATAATGCACAAGTATAAGAAACACCCATGGTGAGTAATAAGTTACATAATTTTACCTCAAATCATAATCAAAGGGAATTTCATAAATATTAAAAAGATAAGAGATAATTAAATATTATGGATATACATATTTTAATAAATAAGAAAACATATCAAATATAGAGTTCATTTTAAAAATTAATTAAAAAGGCTGGAAGATTGTGTATATAAATAAACCTTTAAAACAATGTTTTAATGAATTGGTAAAAGGCTTTTAATGAAGGAATGAATATGGAATTTTGATTAAAACCATAGGTAAAAAATGGTAAACCCTAAAATTATTTCTCATTTTAAGAAATAAGGAATTGTTAAAAGGCTTTAAAAATGTGTTACATGAAAGGATTAAGGAGTTGAAAATCCCCCATTAATCTGGTTTGATTTTAAAGAAGGTATTGAGAATTGAACACATAGAATGTGTAACCCTACAAAATAAAGGGAGAATAAGATAGGTAAATATGTAATAGAAAAATATAAAAAATTATAATCATTCCATAATGTTAAATATATATAGAAAGCGAGGTAAATATAAAAAAGGAATAACTTAAAGAAAATAGGGTCGTTTAGAGAGATATAAAAAGGGACACTTTATCACCAACCTCAAACTTTAGATCTCCTAGATGGTTATTTACATACCTCTTCTATAAATTTTTAGCTACTCTGATATGTTGCTGAATATCTTTGACTATATTAGTCATTTCTTCCACTAGTTCTGGTCCCAATAAATTTCATTATCCAATTTTATCCTAACATGTTAGAGTTATACATTTTTCCCACATAGGGATTTATAAGGAGATATCAGAATGATCGAGTTAAATTTATTATTGTATGCGAACTCAACCAAAGGAAGATATGATCACAACCTCCTTTGATGTCCATTTAGAAAACCCTCAATATATCCTCAATTGTATAGATTTTATGATCATATTGTCCATCATTATAAGGGTGACATGACAAAATAATGTTCAACTTTGTGATAAAGGAATGTTGTATACTTTTCTATAATTTTTAGGTGAATCTTGGATCTTGATCAGATAAAATTGATAGTGGAATTCCATGTAGACTCACCACTTATGTAATGTATATACTTGAAAGTTAATCAAGTGAGATGTTCTTTAGAAGTCCTATGACAAAATCTGTTTTTATTTTCTCCCATTTCCATGAAGTTTTGGGTAATACTTGCATCATCCCCTTGATATTTTTTCTTTATGGATTCGATTTCTGACATACTAGGAACTTTGATGTATATTATGTGATCTCATTCTTTATATTATCCCACCAATAATTATATTGGATATATTTATACATCTTTGTGATCCCTTAGTGTATAGAGAATTTCAATCTACATGAATCATTTAAAAAATCCTTAATCATCTTAGGATTTGATGGTACACATAGTCATGGACCAAATCTTACAACTCTTTCTCTATCAATTTAGAATTTAGATAATTTACCTTTTCATATAACTTTCACCTACTTCTGTATTTCCACATCACCCTTATTACAATCCTTTATCTTCTCTAGAATAGATGGTTGAGAAATCATTTGAGCTAGATAGGATGTTGTTCCTTCCTTTATGAATTCCATGTCTATCCTCTTTAAGTCTAAGAAGATCAGATCCTTATCAATTCTCATCATTGATAAGGTTACATGGACCATTCTACATAGAGTATTTGATAATTTATTCACCTTCCTAGGATGGTAATGGATTGAGTAGTCATAGTCCTTGATTATCTCTAACCATCATTACTAGTGTATATTATGACCCTTCTAGGTTAATATATAATTTAGGATATTATGATCCACATATATTTCAAACTTATCCCCATAGAGATAATGTCTCTAAATATTAAATGTGAAAATCACTACAACCAACTCCGGATAAATACATTATATATTTTTACTGATCAAATTTTAATTACCTTGAGGCATATTCCATCACTTTATCATTTTTAATAAGTATATGACCCATTACTTTCTTTGAAGCAGCACTGTATACAATAAAAAGTTTCCATCTTGAGGGTAGTGTGAGTATTGGTGTAGTGATAAGACTCTTTTCCCATAACATGAATCTCAATTTGAATTTGTTAGTCTATAAAAACTTCACCTGCTTCTGTGTTAGCATATTCAGTGGGTTTGACAATCATGAGAAGTTCCTCACAAATCATCTATAGTACCCATCTAGTCTAAGGTAACTATGGATCTACATTATATATGTTGTTCTGGGACAATCCTCAATTTCCTTTATCTTCAAAAGATCCAAATACATACCTTTTTAGTGATAAAATACTCCAATAATGATACTTCCCCCATAAAAAAATCACATTTATTGTACTTTGCATACCAATTCTCCTTTCATGATGTCTTCAAAATAGTACTCAAATTCTCCTCTTGCTTCTCCTTGATTTTGGAGCATATCATAATATATTTTATAAATACTACCATAAATGTTTCAAGGTACTCTGTAATGACTACATTTATTAAGTCTATGAAGATTTATTGATAATTATTGAGTCTAAAGGGCATCACTATGAACTCATTTTGTCTGTAAATTTTTCTAAAGTTAGTCTTGAGATTATATTCTGTCTTCACGTTTAATTGTTGATATACAAACTAGATCCCCCCTTAGATCAGTGTTGGGACCCATATAGTTGGTCCAAAAAATCATTATGGTTGGGGATAATTATTCTTTATCATGATTTTTTTGAGTTCACAATAATCATTACAGAGGTGCATTAACCCATACTTCTTCTTAATGAAGAGAACTAGCGTGCCCCATGGTAAACCACTCATGAGTGTAAAACCATTTTCTAGATTATTTTGTAACCAATACTTTAGTTCTTATGGTTTGATAGTGGATGTTATATAGGGAGTCTTGGATATGGGAAGAGATCCAGGTATAAGTTCAATTAAGACCTTAACCTCTTAGTCAGGAGAAAGACCATTAACCCTTTTAGGGAACACATCAGTGTAGCCCCCATAATGGGCATGTATTTAAGCATGATTCTCAATTTTTTACAAATAATTTGAGCTATATATTCTTACTAATATGGAAATAATATCAATTATTAAGAAGAATATTATAAAGGATATTCATCCTCCTCCTTACATTAGTACAAAATATGAGGATGATTTAATATATAGAGATTTATTTTCCTCTCCCAACAATTGATGATGAATTTATATACAGAAAAACAATTAATTCCTAGAAAAACATTATACTATACTAAATGAAGTATAAATTTTTTTGGGAGGTACATTCCACAAACATTGACTGGAAAGAAGTTATATAATAAAGATGAAAGTGTTTCCCCATTTCATATTCTCACAGATAACTCAACCTTCATGTTTTGAGGTGGTATTTGAATAATTATACTAAACTTGAAATATATGAAATAATGTGTAGAACCAGAGCCAAATTATACATTATCCATTATTGAATGAATTAATAGTGTACTTATCACCACTTCATTATAAGGTTCCATGTCATCAGTAGTGGTAAAATAATGACTTTCTTGATCTCTTGTCCTTAGAGGTTGTTTTTGTTGATTTTCTCTAACTACCCTTGGCTTAGGGGAATGTATTGCATAATTTTCAAGTTCCTTATAGTTGAAACACTAGAATAAAATCCAACAGTTGATCAAAAACATTTTTTATTCCATCATATTAGTGGGGTTCTTTTTGTCCCTTTAATATTTATTATCATGATCCCCCTATTTTTTACACTTGAAGCATCTCCCCTTTCCCATGTGAAAGTTTCCAAGATGCTTCTTCCCACACTTATGACACATGGGAATTTGTATTTTCTTTCCTCAATGAGATTTATCTATTGGTATTCCTAAATTAAACTCAATTTTAAAATTTTTATATCCAGCCCCTCACGACTAATGAGAATCCCCAATATCCATCTTGACCATAAGGTTACAATAAACAACATCTTCATAGATTTGGAAGTCTCTAATCACTAAATATATTTTGTATACTTAGATTTAATCTACTAAAGAATCACTACACCTTACTATCATTATTGATTAAAAATAATGAGGCATACCATTTCAGAATTATAATATTTTCCTCATATATCCTAATAGAATTATCTTCACTTTGTTTCAGTATAAGGAACCCCTCTCCATTATAAGATTGAGGGTTTGGGGAAAATATTTAATAAAAAATATTTTATTGAATCCTTACCATTCCTTGGATTCGATTTCCTACTTGGTCTTCATGTTCTTTATTAGTTTCCACCAATGATAGAATTATCCCTCTAGGAAATAGAAAACAAATATAAATTTCTATTATTCATATCATTAGAGGATAAAGAATATTGTATCAATATAGTTAATCCATTTTTTTGTGATGAGGGGATCAAAATATCCACTAAAAGCAGGTGGTATTTTTCATATTAAGGACTTAACCAAACATTACTCTTTATTAGGAGATGAAGGTCATTACACATGATTCAAGTTATTATCCATAACTTGAGACAATTTATCTAGTACTTCCAATAAGTTCTTAGTTCCCACTCCCTTTAGGTTAATCATATCATTAAGGTAATCATTACATTTCCCATCACATTGGTTGTTAAAATGATTTATCATATTTCCTGTAATTAAATAAAATAAAGTAAAATTAAGGATGGAAATACTTAAAATAATAATAATATAAAAATTAAAACTATGATCTTATAAGTAAAAAATTATAAATGACATGTATGTCCTTACAAACGAGTCTTTAGGTTTCAATCTGGGTTATCCATGGTAATTATCCAATTAGGTTTTCTAATTTAAAAATATTTTCAAGTTATTTACAATGATTATAAAAGAGCTTGAGAATTTACCAAAGTATACCCTTTGAGAGTATCAGACCATGTATGTAATAAGGCCTCTTTTCATGCACTAGGTACAGGTTGAGTTAATACCCAATGAGATATTTTAGGGTTATTTCCACTAGTAACTTTTGTTTATGAGATATATAAATTTTTAGTATCTAAAAAGAATTTAATTGATTGGAAACCACTCACTATATAATTTTACCAAAATTTTAGGATGTCTTCATATACTTAGACTTATTTCTAGAGTTTTAAAAAAATTATTATTATTCTAATAAGAAAAAATAACTAGAACTTACTTTGATACTAACTATAAGGACCCAAGCCTATTACACATATTATTACATGATTTTTAATATAAATATCTAATAAGCATAACCTAAGGATCTAGAGTTATAGTGCCTTTTATATAATAGATTTATAAAACATAAAAATAAATATAAAATACAACATATTTATTTTAAACTCCATAATGTTATCTTAGATCACTTTGAGTTTTTAAAATTGTATAGGATAGCATGGGGAATAAATAAACAAAAGGGGCGAGTTATAAATCCCAGTAAGGTAATAAACATGATAATAAAGTATAACATATGATTCAAATGGTATAACATTATATCATAAAAGAAAATAATCATGAATAATCATATAGAATCATGAAATAAAGAAGAGGAAATCATAAAATCATGACATCAAAGGAATGTGACAATATCATAATACATGAAATCTTAAGCCTAAATCAAGATTCACTATGGAGAAATCATAACATGGTGGATAAAATCTGATAAAGGATTAGGTTTACTCCCTAATACCATTAATATCTTCTCAAGATATATAAACATTACCCAATGTAATGGAGTTATATCTGAGAAAACCATCATAACATGTACATTAATATGTGTGCCTCATAATGGAATCCGATATAAAGCATAAGCATAATAAATACCTATCAAGAGCAATAGGTTACATAATCATTCCTCAAAGAATAATCAAAGGAAAATTTATAAATATTTCAAAGATAATAAAAAATTAATTTTTTTTGAGTTCAATATTTTAATCAATAATAATAGGTCTCAAATATGTATTACATTTGAAAAATTCATGATAAAGGGTAGATAATTGACTGTAGAAATTAACCTTTAAAATAGAGTTTTAAGGAATTTGTAAAAGAATTTTAAAGAAGGAAAGAATATGGGATTTTATTTTAAACCAAAGGTAAACCAAAATGGCTAATCATAAAATAATTTTCATTTCATAAAATTAGGAATGGTTAAAATACTTTAAAATAATATTACATTAAATTATTAAGGGATAGAAATGTTCCCTTTAATTAGGCTTTATTTTAAAGACGATATTGAGAAATTAATGCAGGGGATGTATAACTCCCAAAAAGAAAGGTTGAATAATCTAGGTACATATGTAAGATACATATATTTATAATTTACAATAATTAAATAATGTTAAATAGATAGATAAAGTGAGGTAGATAAAAAAAGAACAAACCAAAGAAAAGAGGGTGGTTTAGAGAGTTCTATTACCCTTGGTCAGGATTCATTCCTCACTTTCACTTAACATCATAAATGATCAAATTAGATTTATTAAACACTCTATTAAGATAATAATTCGATTATATTTGATTTATTATTAATATTTGATGTTATTTTAGTGATATATAATTGAGATACTAAGTTTCAATTCATTATCCCATGGTTGTCCGTGTCTTGTGTCTAAGGCCATATTAGTTTTTGGTAATTATGATAATTATTATGGTTTGGTTATATAACTATAGATATGTGATGATAAGGATTTAATGATTTTATAGAAGTTTAGAATGTTCTTAGTATCCAAAAGTATTCATAAATAAACACTATTTAGATATTATTGTTTTTATTATTATATGGTTAATTTATTTAGGTGGGATTTCTAACAACGATGAGTTTACATGGTTTTATTTATCTTTATGATTATTTATCCATTCTAAAATAAGAAAAATAAAATAAAATATACTTAAAAATATTAGTTTTATCTGTTATAATAAATATTATATATATTCAGTTTCTTTAGGGGAAATGGAGGTTTCTCTCCTATCAAACATTTGGCTTATGCCTCCATAGGTTTCCAATGAGAAGACCAACAATGGTAGCAGCGTTGCATTATAGCATGAGATCCCAACATTTTCTCTTCAAATTTAGGATATAGAGATTCTAGGGCATGTCTATTTTTCAGATTCTATGGATTTTTATCCTCTCTCTTCTTGGAAAGATATTGGTAAAGGTTTTGGTGTGGATCCTTCAGCGTCAGATGGTGACATAACATGAGTGCCATAACATGATTCTGTCATGGTCCCTATGGTGGTTCCCTTGGAATCATATGGTGTCAAAGCTTCATATCATAGGATTCCTTTGGGACCCCCTCAAAGATATTCTAGGCTCCTTGGGAAACATTTCTTGGGTGATTTTGTCCCATATTATTTAAGTATTTGTCAAGTAAGTTCCTTATCATTTTATTTATTCCATCTTTCTAGGGTTTCCTTCCCTATTTCTTGGGTTCTCAATTTTCAGTAGGGTGTTTGACCTTGGAAGGGATCAATCTTGTGTCATTGAGTGATATCTTGATGTTTGTTGTCAAATCCTGCCTTATTAGGGTCTTATGGTGGTGAGATTGCTGTTTCACACCAATTTATGGATTCTTATAAGCTTTAGGTTGGTGGTTCCATGATCTAACATTTTTAGGTGCATTTGATATGATTTCTTTCTTTCATTAAAATGAGCTATGATTTTATTGTGTGGTGATAAATGTGTTTTGGAAGTTTTTTAGCACAGTTTTATGATGTCAATGGATTTTATAAAGGAAAATGGTTATTTTTTATGTAAAATTTATTTTAGTGTTACTTGAAAGCGTTTTATACCCTGTGTGGAAGGAGTAGAATTGGTTTCAAAGGCACTTGTGGTAAAAACGGGTTTCAAAGTGGGGTTTCAATGGAAAATGGATTATTTTGGAATGTTGGATTTTTTTGTGAACCTTTAAATTAGAATTTTAAATTATGTAAATAATGTGAAACATGTTTTAAACTGAACTTGGTTTATGTGTCAAATTAAAAAAGGGATTGGACCATGGAAATGGTTGGAATCAATTTCGTGTTTTCCTTATGTTTTGAAAAATGAGTTTCTTTTGTTGTGCAAGTGGTGAAAATGGTGTTATCAAACGGTTTTGGAGTGTATAAAACGGAAATTGGTGATTTCTTGGTATTTTATAATTCATGTCATGTGGGTATAAAAAGGGTGTTTTGTGTGACATGTGAAATGAGAATTTGAGCACAAGGTAATCCTGTGTATCTAGGTAGGCTGACTAGATCTAGTACGCTAGTTATTCAGAAGTAGAAAAGCATGGTTTCACTTATCATGATAGACACTTACAACAATAACTAAACTATGATGATTATTGGAGATCACTAGGCCATTGGGTTGTCCCCTACAAGTGGTTTGTGCATGAGAAAGATGTGATTGTGGTTGTTACACCACCCTATACCAAGGTACGAGGTTCTAGTGTCTCATTCAAGCTAGATTAACCTTAAGAATTTACCCATGGTGATCTATTACGACATGATACTTATATGGTGTGGTGCTAACCATTAGTGTATGGTGGGCCTTGTGTGTATCTTTATACATTTATTTTCAAAGAAAGTTGTTGTGAAATGGTTTTCCTTGAAAGTGTTTCCTTTAAGGATGGTTTTCCATAATTTTTTGCTTAGAAATGTTTTAAAAGTCTCTACATAAATGTGCATGTTAAATTTTCTTCTAATATTGTATCATGGAATCTTTTCTTTCAGGTTAAATCCTACTGGGCTTTGTCTCACACCCTATATACACCTTTGGGTGTATTTTGAACTTGTTATGTATGATCCAAGTAAAGGCAAGATGTGTCATGGAGATGTTGGTGGTTTGGGCTGCTAGTGTTCCACATGTTCCTGGTATTGGTGGTAGTGGCTTGAGGGTGATGTCCCCTCACATTGCACGAAGGTTTTTTGGATGTTTTTCATTTTCTTTCCATTGTAGTATTTTTGGTTTTTGATTAAAATTATAAAACCTATAATCTAAAAATTTTTGGGACTTTTTTGGATTTGGTTATTTATTATTGTCTTGTTTATTTTTGTTGGTCATTTACGCTTGCCTAAATTGGTGAAATTGTTCCCAAAGCATAATTTGGATACCCAAACATTAGTTTCCATCTCACGGGGATTGGGAATGCCCTTCGGTCTATGCCATAGGCCGGGTCATGTGTCGGGTTGGATGGAACTCCAGATTGGTTCAAGAAAAAATGGTATCAGAGTTTGGTATACTCTTTTTTGTGTCATGTTATTAGGGGAAGAGTCTGGATAGACCATAGCTAGGATTGTTGTGACATGATGTTCTGATTATGAGTAAAGTTCTTGGCCATCACACCATGTGACATGACTCAATATACCATGATAAGTTAGGTTTATTTTGGGTTCCTTTGGTACTTGTTGGTTATTTTTTCTTTGGAAATGAAAAGATAGTTGGGATAAAGGTCTCAATGAGATCAAAGGGCTTGGAAATCCATGTAGAGCTGGGGAAACGGTCTTATAATACTCTCCACGATGGTGGTGTGATGGGCGTATGGCCACAAACCATATGGACAATTAACCCATCAACACTAATTTCCTCTTATGAATTATTTTGTTTCTCTTTTGGTGATGAAAATTGTTTTAAAAACCCTTGTTTTGGAATTTTGAAATCTAGATTTTAAAATGGTAATGATTTAGTTTCTGGAATATGTAAAATGAATTTTAAGAATCATTTTGAAAGGAAGCTTTGGAAAATTAGATTTTTATAAAATGATTTTTGAATATGTGGTGGATGAGTTCAACAAGAATTGGATGTTACTAATTAAAAATTATTGTTTATTGAAATTGGTTGTTCATAAGATAGAATTGATTTTGAAAAAAGTTTTGAAAACTTTTTTTAAATAAGAAGTGATAAGTTTTTAACCAAATTATTTTGGTTGAATGGGTTTTGATGTGTCGATAAAAATGTTTTGAAATGGGATATATTGGATTTTCTTTTGGATGGAATATATAAAATTTCATTTTGATAAAGATTGAAGTGGTTTGTTGCACATAGTTAAAAATGTTTCTTGACTTAATGGTGAGAGATCTCTTAGGAAAGTTTTATTAATTTTTAAATTTGAAATAAATTGAAAAGTTGAAAACGTGGGTTAAACGTTTTGTCTTGAAAAGTGGGAAAGTTTTGTTATGGAATATGATGTTTCCATGAGTGAACACATGCAAGGATACATTTGGGAATGTAAATGGTTAATGGAATGAGTGGATGAGTTCCCACATTGACACGCGATGATGGATTCCTAGTATGGAATAAGAATATTCATGTGTGAGGCTCTATGGAACACCATTGGTGAGTGTGTAACCCACCGAACTTATTTATTTTCAAAAGTGACTTTTAGGGAAGATGTGATGTTTTGATGATTATTAGTGGTGTAGTGTGTCCCCTTATGAGTTGGGAATGTTGGTTCAAGGTGTTTTGAGATTAAAAACTATTTTTTTTAAATGATGTTCCATGTTTGTGTTAGGACCAAGCTGAAGGAAGATATGGTTTGCATGGATTGTCTTTTTTTTATCTTGAAGAAGTTTTCATAAAGGAAATACCCCTTGAATTTCAATGAATTCAGAAGCTAGAAGTTTGAAGATTCGGAACCGAGTATATTTATTATTCAGAACCAGGTGTTCGAAGAATTTGGAGTCTGGAATTCAGAGTCTGGAAATTGAGAAGTTTGGAACCGGGAAATTTCAAATTCTCAAAAGATGGCTGATAGAATATGTGAAGGCATTAATTGTGATGATGATTTGCTGTTTTGTAACTCTAATTTGTGAGTATATGCAAGTACTCACGAAGCAAGAAAAATTTGGATCGAGAAGTTATACCGAGAATCTGGTGAATCTGTTCATAGAATCAGGAAGAGCCATTTCAAGAACCTGAAGTCGTACCGAGAATTGAAGAAGTCCAATCGAGAACCAAAAGTTGTTCTGAGAATCAGGAAGAGCTGTTCTGAGAACCAGAAGTCATTCCGGGAACCTGAAGTTATACTGAGAAACGAAGAAGTTGTATTGAGAACCAAAAGCCGTTCTGAGAATCAGGAAGAGCCGTACCGAGAACCAGAATACCGTACCGAGAACTGGTGAAGTCGTATCAAGATTCAAAGGAGTCATACCGAGAGTTCAAAATCTTTGGTATTGATGAATAAAGAAGGGTCATACCGAGAATTGAAATGGTGTCATGTCGAGGAAGCAAAGAAGAGTGGATCCGAGAATGTGATACCGAGAAATCAGAAGAGTGGATCCGAGAATGTGACTCCGAGAAACCTCGAGGAAGCAAAGAAGAGTGGATTCGAGAATGTGATACCAAGAAATCAGAAGAGTGGATCTGAGAATGTGACTCCGAGAAACCTGCTTAACAAGGTCAGATCCAGAAAAGGCCAAAGGTCTAAATCAAGATAAGGGGAAGAATATTCGAGAAGATTCTAGAAGCGTTGACAAAGTCTTAATTACTCTGATATTTCAGGAGAAATTAAGATTTGGGTGGATTTAAGTGATCGGGAAAATTATTTTGGTTTCCCGCCTAAGCACAATTTGGAGCACCTAAAAAAGGAGATCAGAGTACTAAACAAATTGATTGATGATGCTGTAGTGAGAGAAGCTATGATAATCTAGAGAGAGAAAGAAGTGTGTGGCCGATTGAGGTTTCATTGTAGTTTCAATTGAAACGAGAATTTGATACTGGTTGACACCGTATTGAGTTTCTTGGATTAAAGAAAACTCAGATTGAAGAATCAGAGTGAAAGTGAAGAATTTGGAGTGGAGATTCAGATTGAAAAAATTCGGAGTGAAGAATTCGGAGTGAAGAATTCGAAGTAGAGATTCAGAATGGGGAATCGGTATTGGCTATCACCGTATTGAGTTTCTCAGACTGAGGAAGACTCGGATTGAAGAATCGGAGTGAAGAAGAAAATTCGGAGTGAATAAGAAAAATTCGGAGTGAAGAATTCGGAGTGAAGATTCAGAATGAGAGGTTCTGACTGTAATTGATCTATGTCTAGTCCAAGAAGTCCTTGCCTTTCTTCTGGGTAAGGAAGTGAATATTTGTGCTGAACTTGATTATACTTGTGTATTTGAAAGGATGTGCAGGTAACATAAGTTGTTACAAGAAAAGAGACTTTTCCCTATTTTTCTAAGAGGGTGCACACACACTGGAGTGATTGTTTCACAGTTCTTCATGAGTGTAAGGGTATATCCTACTTGTTGTAATCCAAGGATTATTTTCTTAGTGGATTGTATGGTGTTGTATTGTTTCCAACCATACCAAGGACACAAATATTCTTATTGAATAGTGAACCTTGTAAATTGTTGTGTTCCTTTGGATGTGTGCTTGTTTGTTTCTCAGCAGGGAAGTATATCTTTAACAAGAGCCAAAGGTTGTTCTCATTTTAAGAGAACTTAAAAGAAGAAAAAGGGGTACCGCTGATTCACCCCCCTCTCAGTGGTTCATTACTCCAAGTGGGTCCTCACAAGTGGTATCAGAGGGAGGTTTCCTTTGTTTTCCTTGATGATGGAGAATCTGAAATGTGTGAACAATAAAGGCATTCCA
The DNA here is from genome assembly GCA_963277665.1 of Viscum album. Classification (NCBI taxonomy): domain Eukaryota; kingdom Viridiplantae; phylum Streptophyta; class Magnoliopsida; order Santalales; family Viscaceae; genus Viscum; species Viscum album. Next base: position 305,560,626 of record OY728147.1, read on the forward strand.
GTATTCGATGGGAAGAACTATCACATCTGGAAGGATATAATTTTACTGTATCTCGTGTCTATTAGTTATGAAGTTCTTAAAGCTGCAACAGTTGGGTTTCCCCCTATTGAAGACAATGTTCCACTTACACCTGTTGAAAAGAGGTTTCTTGAGAATGATGGAAGAGCCAAGAATGCTATATTGTCTTCACTTTCTAAAAGTGAATTCTTAAGAGTAAAATGTGTGGCCACAACCAAAGTTATATGGAACAAACTAAAAACCATATACGAAGGAAATAAAAAAGTCAAGAAGGCAAAACTTCAAATCTGGAGATTGAAGTATGAAGACGTGAAGATGGGAGAGCATGAATCTGTTGGGGATTTCTTCAATAGGGTAAACGATATTGTTAGTACCATCATATGTCTTGGTGAAGAGATGAAAGACTCTATTGTGGTGGAAAAAATCTTGAGGATTCTTCCTGATAAATTTTATGCGAAGGTATCTTCATTAGAATACAGAGACTCAAAGACTCTATCTCTTGATGATTTGCATAACACACTCATTACTTATGAGATGAGAAGGGAAAAGGCTATGAATACCAAGACAACGATTAACAGCGAATTATCTTTCAATTCCATGAAGAAGGAGAAGTATAAAAAGATCTTGATTAAATAATATGGTGGTGAATCTGACTCTGAAAGTGAGGTATGTAAAAATCTTAAAGATATATTATCCTTGTTTTCAAAAAATGTTAAAAGAGGAACAGGTAAATACAAGGGAAAACTTCCCTTGAAGTGTTTTGAAAGTGGAGGCATTGGACACTTTGCGACTAACTGTCCTCGAAGGGAGAATTAAGAAGACAGTGATGAAGAAGAAAGAAATCCAAGAAAGTTATGGAAGAAGCAGGGTGGTAAAGCAAAGTCGAGGAAAGAAAAGAAGTTCTTCAAATCCAAGAGAAAAATATTTCTATCCATAAATAAAGAAGATGAAGAAAGTGATGCTGAATCTAAAAAATCAGTTGAGCATGGTGTTGAGAATACTTTCATTGCAACAGTAAATGATGAGGATTTCAGAAGAAACAGCTCGGAAGAAGAAGAAACTCAGCTTGAGATGCATCTGAAAGAAGAATTGAAGGAATGTTTAAGGAAGATCAGAAGGCTGGAGAAGATTAACAAAAAGTTAGAAGATGAATGTTTCTCAACATCCAATCAAGTCATTGATAAAGAAGAACTTGAGAAATAGCTTGAAGACTTGAAAAAGTCTCTTGAAGATGAGAAAAATCAAAATGAGCACATGAGAGTTAAGTTGAAGGCAAAAGAGGAAGAATTATAACTCGTTCAAAAGAAGATCTCAGAAGTTGAATAAAAAAAATTTGTTTTCAAAACTCAACTACTGATATTGGTGAAGTCTCTCAACAAGCACATTCTGAGAAAATTCAATAGAAGAATAAAGTGGTTGCTGTGAAGAAGAAAGCTGGGAAAGTTACTTATGTGGCCAAGACCAGTGTTACTGGGAACTCTGAAGTTTCAAGGATACCTAAGTCTAACACTGGTGAAAAACAAGCAAAATCAGAGAAGGTATAATTCCAGCATAGAAATCTTACTTACAAAAGAATGGTTTGTGGGGCTGAAGAAAGAGCAACAAAGAAGTATCGGAACAAAATCTTTAGAGGAAGGTACTCCTTCTATTAGTACTGTTGGTATTGTGGTGGATTCGGGCATACAGTGAATATATTTTGGTTCAATCAACATTATTACCATTACCCCACAAGTTATGAAAGGAAGAGATTGAGGGGGATTCAATCTCCTCTATGGAAGAAGAGTGAGAAGGTTTTCTTGAAGAAAGTTGAGAAGAATGAAGTCAAGACAGAAAACAGGTTCCAGCCTCTGAAGACCATTTGTAAAAGGTGTGAACAACCTAGACACCTTGAAAAAGGATGTCTTGTGCTGTTACCGGATCAACAAAAAGTTCTTAATTTTCAGAAGCCGAAGGTGAAGAAAGAAGTGAAAGAAGAAAAAGCTCTTGTTGTTGAAACTGCTCTAAAAGTTACAAAGCAAGAATGACCTTGGATACTTGATAGTGGGTATTCTTCACATATGAGAGAATACTTGAAGTTTCTAAAGAATATGAAGAATTTTAAAGAAGGCACTGTGAAATTTGGGAATGATGAATCTTTAAAAATCAAATGTGTTGGATCAGCCATCATTGGGAAGGAAAAATTAAAGTTCAAGAAAACTCTGTATGTTTATGGGCTGAAGCACAACTTGCTAAGTGTATCACAATTGTGTGATGAGGGTAACAAAGTTTTCTTTAAGAAAGATGGATTTGTTGTGAAAAGTGAAGAAGATAGGAATATTGTTACAAGAGGCCAACAAACCAAAGGAAATCTGTTTCAAGTTGGAAATTCACAAAACTCTTGTTACATGAGCATAGTGGAAGAAAATCAGTTGTGGCACAAAAGACTTGGACACATGTGTCAGAGAAATATGAGCAAGTTATCTCAAAGGGACAGTGTTTGAGATATTCTAGATTTTCCAAGAAGAAGAGATTGGTGTTGCACTACCTGTCAGAAAGGAAAGATTATAAGTGCTATGCATAAGAAGGTTGACATTTGTTCAAAACAACCCCTTTAACTCATACATTCTGATATATGTGGGCCAATGAGAAAACAATAAACATACAGATACAAGTACTTCATCACCTTTATTGATGATTTTACTCGCATTACATGTGTTATGTTTTTGAAGCACAAGTTGGACGCCCTGAAAATGTTTAAAAGCTTCAGAAGGAAAGATGAGAAAAAATTTGAGTACTCTGTGAAGAAGTTGAGAACAGATAATGGTGGTGAGTATAGAAGTGAAGAATTTGAAGACTATCTTGAGAAGCATGGGATTTAGCATGAATATAGCAATCCATATACACCTCAACAAAATGGGGTTACTGAAAGGAAGAATAGAAGCTTGGTGGAAATGGGAAGAACCATGTTGCTTGAACATGGCCTTACTCATTACTTTTAGAGGAAAGTTACAAGTACACCTGTTTATATTCAAAATCGATGTTTCTATAGGACTCAATCAAACAAGACTCCATATGAACTTTTCTATGGAATTACTCCAAGTATGAAGCATGCTAAAGTTTTTGAAATCCCATGAATTATAAAGAAGAAAGGTGGAAGCAGTGGAAAATTCAAGCAGAAAGGAGAAGATGGAATTTTTCTTGGTTATGCAATAGAAGGAAGAGGTTATAGATGCTTTAACAAAGAAATAGAAAGAATGGTGGATGTAGTTGATGTAAAAGTAATTGAAACTATGGGGAAAGATAAGCATGTCCAGATAGACAACGAAGATGAGGAAGATGAAGTTAAAGATTCTGATAAGGATGCAATGAATTGTAATCCTAATCAAGATGAAGAATCAGATTCATCCATATCTAGTGATGAGGAAGGAACATGAAAAACTTATCCAAGGATAATGAACAAGTGGAAGCTCAGAATATTATTGGTGATCAAAATCACATGGTTCAAACAAGAAGAACAAGTAATTATATATCACATACTTCCTTGTATTCCAAAGTGGAACCAAATGATGTTAAAGAAGCCTTTGAGAATCCGGAATGGGTTCAAGACATGAATGAAGAATTGGATCAGATTGAAAAGAATGACACATGGGAACTTGTACCCAAGCCTGAAAATAAGAACATTATTGGCACCAAATGGGTCTTCCAGAATAAGTTGAATGAAGAAGGTGAAGTTATTAGAAATAAGGCAAGATTGGTTTGCAAAGGCTACTCTCAGATTGAAGGAATTAACTTTGAAGAAAATTTTTCTCCAGTATCCAGATTAGAAACTATCTGAATCTTTCTTTCTATTGCTTCACAACGAGGCTACAAAATCTTTCAAATGGATGTTAAATCCAGATTTCTTAATGGTGATCTCAAATAAGAAGTTTATATTGAGAAACCATGTGGCTTTGTTGTTGGGAAGAATGAAAGTTATGTGTGCAGGTTGAAGAATACCTTGTATGGGATAAAGAAAGCTCCAAGAGCATGGTATTCCAAATTGTACAATTGCTTAAAGGAGATGAACTTCAAGAAAGGAAGAGTTGACAACAATCTGTACATCAAGGAAATCCACGATCTTTCTCTCATTGTGGTTGTCTATGTTGACGACATTATTTTTGCTGGGAATGATGAAATAATCTGTGAAAGGTTTGCTAAATAAATGAAGAATGTCTTTGAGATGTCCATGTTGGGTGAAATGAGATACTTTCTTGGGTTACAAATTTTGCAACAGAAAGAATTCATTTTTCTCTACCAAGAAAAGCATGCTAAGGAACTTCTTAAGAAGTTTGGGATGGAAAACTCAGAACCTGTATCAAATCCTATCTCAGTGGGAATGAAGCTAAGAAAAGATGATGAAGGTAAAGAAGTTGATCAGAAAGAATATCGAAAGCTGATTGGAAGTTTGTTATACCTGACTGCATCAAGACCAGAAATTGTTTTTGCTGTTACCTTATGTGAAAGATTCTAGAGTTCTCCTAAAGACTCACATCTTGTTGCTAGAAAAAGAATTCTCAGATGCATAAAAGGCATAGAAGAATTCATAATCAAGTATAGTGGCTCAAATAACATCGATTTGTTTGGCTATTCAGATGCAGATTGGGCAGGAAATGTTGATGATAGAAGATCCACATCTGGTGGGGTGTTCTTTATAGGAAAAAGTTGTGTTGTATGGCACTCGAAGAAGCAAAATTCTGTGACACTTAGTACAGCTGAAGCTGAATATGTTGCTACCACCAGTACTGCTACTCAAATTATCTGGATGAAGACACAGTTGGAAGATTTGTTAGTTGAAGTGAAGCTGCCCTTGCTCTTGGGCTGTGATAATCAAAGCACAATTAATCTTACCAAGAATCCAGTCCAACATTCTCGGTCAAAGAATATTGACATCAAATATCATTTCATCAAATAGAATGTGGAAAAGAATGAACTTAAACTTGAATATGTTTCATCTACTGAACAAGTTGCTGATATTTTCACGAAACCTCTTCCAAAGGAATCATTCTCAAGATTGAGGTTGAACATGGGTGTCCAACCTCTTTCTCTTCAAGGATAAGGTATGTTGTTCCATCCCTTCTCTCTTCTTACCTTTGGATTGTTTTGTCAAGGGGGAGAAGTTGTTTTGTATCATAAATCTATTGTTCAAAGAGAGAGTTGTGGGTAAGCTGTGAACTCAGCACTCCTTGTGTATGTGAACTATTCTAACTGTTTGTTGGAGTGGTTGTAGGAAAGAACTTGAAGTTGTTTACATGATGTATGAAGTTGAAGATATATGAAGCTGAAGATGTATGAAGTTGAAGATTTCAATTTCACTACCTATGGACAACATGGTTTTGTTGTCAATGATTCTTGTTTCCTACAATGAGTTAGCTCACGTAGGATTAGAATTATTGATAAGTAATCCATTGCTTAAGGTTACAATGTTTGGTGATTTATGAAAACTTGGTTGACAACAAAATCAAAAGGGGGAGATTGTTAGGACCAATATGAAGGAAGATATGGTTTGCATGGATTGTATTTTTTTTTATCTTGAGGAAGTTTTTATAAAGGAAAGACCCCTTGAATTTCTAAGAATTCAGAAGCTGGAAGATTGAAGATTCGGAACCGAGTATATTTAACATTCAGAACCTGGTGTTCGAAAAATTTGGCGTCTGGAATTTGGAGTCTAGAAATTGAGAAGTTTGGAACCGGGAAATTAAAAATTCTCAAAAGATGGATGATAGGAGATGTGAAGGCATTAATTGTGACAATTATTTGCTGTTTTGTAACTCTAATTTGTGAGTATATGAAAGTACTCACAATGTAAGAAAAAGTTGGATCGAGAAGTCATACCGAGGATCCGGTGAAGCCGTTCCGAGAATCAGGAAGAGCCGTTCCGAGAACCTGAAGTCATACTAAGATTTGAAGAAGTCGTATCGACAACCAAAATCTATTATGAGAATTAGGAAGAACCGTTCCGAGCACCAAAAATCGTTCCGAGAACCTGAAGTTGTACCGAGAATCGAAGAATTCCTATCGAGAACCAAACGCCGTTCTGAGAATCAGGAAGAGCCGTACCGAGAACCAGAATGCCATACCGAGAACTGGTGAAGTCGTATTGAGATCTAGAGGAGTCATACCGAGAGTTAAAAATCTTTGGTATCGATGAATAAAGAAGGGTCATACCATGAATAGAAATGGTGTCATGCCGAGGAAGCAAAGAAGAGTGGATCCAAGAATGTGATACCGAGAAATCAGAAGAGTGGATCCAAGAATGCGACTATAAGAAACCTGCGTAACAACGTTGGATCCGGAAAAGGCCAAAGCTCTAAATAAAGAGAAGGGGAATAAGATTCGAGAAGATTCTAGAAGCGTTGAAAAATTCCTAATTACTCTGATATTTCAGGAGAAATTAATATTTGGGTGAATTTAAGTTAGCGGGAAAATTACTTTGGTTTCCCACCTAAGCACACTTTGGAGCACCTATAAAAGGAGATCAGCGTACTAAGTAAATTGATTGATTATTCTATAGTGAGAGAAGCTCTGATAATATTGAGAGAGAAAGAAGTGTGTGGATGATTGAGTTTTCATTGCAGTTTCAATTGAAACGAGAATTTGATACTGGTTGACACCGTATTGAGTTTCTAGGATTAAAGAAAACTTTGATTGAATAATCAGAGTGAAAGTGAAGAATTCGCAGTGGAGATTCAGATTGAAAAAATTTGGAGTAAAGAATTTGGAGTGAAGAATTCAGAGTAGAGATTCGGAATGGGGAATCAGTACTGTTTATCACTGTAATGAGTTTCTCGGATTGAGGAAGACTCGGATTGAAGAATCAGAGCGAAGAAGAAAATTCAGAGTGAAGAATAAAAATTCAGAGTGAAGAATTCGGAGTGGAGATTTGGAATGTGAAGTTCTGACTGTAATTGATCTATCTCTAGTCCAACAAGTCCTTGCCTTTCTTCTGGGTAAGGAAGTGAAGATTTGTGCTGAACTTGCTTATACTTGTGTATTTGAAAGGAATTGTAGGTAACATAAGTTGTTACAAGAAAAGAGACTTTTCCTCATTGTGCTAAGAGGGTGCACACACACTGGAGTAATTGTTTCACAGTTATTCACGAGTGTAAGGGTATATCCTACTCGTTGTAATCTAAGGATTGTTTTCTTAGTGGATTTTATGGTGCTGGATTGTTTCCAACCATACCAAGGATGTAGCTATTCTTATTGAATAGTGAACCTTGTAAATTGTTGTGTTCCTTTGTATGTGTGCTTGTTTGTTTCTCAACAGGGAAGTATATCTTTAACAGGAGCCAAAGGTTGTTCTCATTTTAAGGGAACTTAAAAGAAGAAAAAGGGGTACCACTGATTCACCCCCCTCTCAGTGGTTCATTACTCCAAGTGGGTCCTCATAGTTTGATTGCTTATCAATGAGTTGATTTTGAAATAGTGGTTATTGGGTTATTTTGAAATAGTCGTGTTTCCTTCAAATGAATGAGTTGAATTGTGAATCTCTAAAGAACTTATATTTTAATAGATTTGTGTTTTTCTTTCAGGAATTCCAAATTTCTCAATTTTAGATGGAGGTATCTTATGTGTGTTTTTTCTATTGATTCTCATTCGAGGTGAAAAGGGATGATGTGTATGCATCTTCTAAGTTCTTATCTCGGTGAAGTGCTATGATGAGGAAAAGTGAGTTACATGGTGTATGGTGTTATTTTGGGTTTTCCTGGATGGTCACTCATGAAACTAAAGTAAAGTGTTCTGATTGGGAATTTTTAGCTTCTGGCTATGAGGCAGGGGATACTTCAAACACCAGGTATCTATCAATAGGCACCATATTGAAGCTCGTGTTCAGTTATAAATCACTTGGGGTGAGAGGGACCTTGACCCTGATAGGTCTTTAATGTTGAATGGGGATAGTTCAAGATTCTCTATTGTAACTCCTTAGTTTTATAATGGTACTGTTTTATGGGAAGTGGCACACATTCCTCGTTCTTTGTTGCGGCCCATGTGGGTGGAAGAGTTTTTACTTGGTTATATGGAGGTGTGGTTGTCTCCTTTACTTGAACGTTAGTGGTTTTACCTTTTTGGGATGCGAATATCCATGTGTTTTTCCTTAGGTTTTCATCCTTGTAAATCAGTTTTGGTTTTGGTTTGTGCTCATATGAAGATGGCCAAATCCCATGGGGATGGTGAATGGTGTAGTGTTTTCTTATTTGGAGATTCTTTTGTCAGGTCCCTTATAGAGGGGATTTGGTCTATGTGGGAAGTTCCTATGTTGTCCCATGTCGGGTTCCCATGAAATTCTACATTGGTTTTTTTAAGTTAGTTGGTTTTTATGGTGGGGATACCCACCACAGTTCTTGTTGAAATTCCTTCTAGAGTAAATCAGTGCTAGCTCATTTCAAATTGTGGAGAGTCCATTAGTGCCTCCCCATATTGATAATCTAGTTTTTTCATGCTGTTGGCTTGGAATTGGGTAGTCTCATTTGAAGAAATCTAATTCTTAGTTCCTCTCTTGAGTAAATGTTGGGGTTGGAGTGCACCCAACAGTTTGTTGATGCAAGGATGTGGAAGTGTTTCTTGAGAAGTGGTTTGAGTTTTTTTGTTCATTTTGGGTAAATGGTATGAGTTGTTTTGGTAATTCTTAAAGTGTTTTTGGATTGAGAAGTTGGGATGTATGTCGGGATAATTCCTTTTTCCTTGAGTAATCAAATGGAGGTGTCATGTATTTTTGGGGGAAAACGACTTAGGGTGGGGAGTCCATTCTAACATCCCAAGTTAAATTTGGTGAATCTATGTTTCTGTTTGTTGTATTCTATCTTTCTTCTTATTTTATGTTTATTTATAAATCTCCTTGAGTTTTAGAGGAGTATCTATTTTTTTTTTCTGATCAAGCCTTGTTGAGGCTTTCCAAGGGCATAAAGCATTATGGTGGAGAGAATTGTCACACTCGACTTTTTATTTTCATTCATGGATCTAGTTCATTTGTGGGTATTTGTTTTTCTCTTAGGGACTGGGTGTGATAGATCTAATTTTTTAGGTAATTTTATATTAATTTTTTCTCTAGGTTTTTACATTGTGTTTCCCATGGAGTTTTTGGATAAAATGGGAATTTTTGGGTAAACAGCAGGCAACGCATGGTTGGTACATTGTAAAAGAAACCATGCACCCGACCTAGGTAACTGTGAAACCAAGTTCCATTATTGGATAGTGGCTAACACATGGTTAGTGCATGGTTTATATACCATGTTGGATAACTGGGAGGTATATCCTTATTGGATAGTGAGGGGAACATGGTTGTCACACGGTTTGGGAAATTGTGAGGGAAAACTGTGTGTGATGTCTGATTTATTAAAAATATGAAAATGACATTTGTGTCCTCTCAGGATTTAACCCTAAATACACCCTTATTCTCCCCACTCAGGATTTTTTATTATGGGATACCCCTCCAATCTCTCCAAGGATCCTTGTTCACAATTTATTGGGTGGTTTTGACCTCAATTCTTCAATGATTCATCAAGTAGGTTCCTTCTCCTTATATTTATTCCATCTTTCTAGGGTTTCCTTCCCTCTTTCTTGGATTCTCAATTTATAGCATGGGTTTGACCTAGGAAGGGTTCAATCTTGTGTCGTTGAGTAAGATCTTGACATTTTTTGTTAAATCTTTCCATGTTAGAATCTTGTGGTGGTGCAGTTGCGGTTTCACACTAATTTTTAGATGCTTCCAAGCTTGGGGTTGGAGGTTCCATGCTCTAATTTTTTTGATTCCTTTGATAAGATTTCTGGCTTTCATAAAAATATTCTATAGTTTTATTGTGTGGTGAGAAATGTGTTTTGGAAGTATTTTTGAATTCCTATGTGATAGAAATGGATTTTATAAAGTAAAATGGTTATGTTTTGTGTAATCTTTATGGAAGTGTTACTTGAAAGTGTTTTATTCCCAGTGTAGAAGGTGAGTAATGGGTTTTCAAAGGTACTGGTGGTGTGAACATGTTTTAAAGTGGGGTTTCAATGGAAAATGGATTATTTTATCATGTTTTATTTTGTTATGAACCTTTAAATGTGAATTTTAAATTATGTAAATGATGTGAATCATGTTTTAAAGTGAAATTGGTTTATGCAGTAAATTAAAAAGGGGATTGGCCCATGGAAGTGGTTGGAATTATTTTTTTTCTTTTATTTTGTTTTGAAAAAAATTATTTTCTTTGGTTGTGAAAGTGTTAAAAATGGTGTTTCTAAATGGTTTTGTTGTGTGTATAATGGAAAGTGGTTTATTTATAGAAAGTGGTCATTTATCGGTATTTTATAATGCTTAAAATTTAGGTGTAAAAGGGTGTTTTGTGTGACATGTGAAATGATTATTTAAGCACAAGGGAATCCCAAGCATCTATATAGGATGACTAGATCTAGTATTCTAGTTATTCAAAAGTGGAAAATCCATGTTTCACTTAACATGATTGACAGTTACAACACTAACAAAACTATGACGATGATTGGAGACCACTAGGCCAATGGGGTGTCCCCTCCTAGTGTCTCTTGCATGAGAAAGCTAGGATTGTGGTTTCTTTACCACCCTACACTGAGGTATAAGGTTCTAGTGTGTCACTCGATCTAGATTAATCTTAGGGATTCAACCATGGAGATCTATTGTGACATGATAATTATATGGTGTGGTTCCAACCATCAGTATATAGTGGACCTCATGTGTATCTTTATACATTTCCTTTCAAAGAAAGTTGTTGTGAAATGTTTTTCTATGAAAGTGTTTCTTTTGAGAATGATTTTCCATAATTTTTTTTCTTAGGAATGTTTTAAAAGAATCTATATAAATATGCATGTTAAATTGTATTCTAATGTTGTTGAAAGAAATCCTTTCTTTTGGGTGGTATCCTACTGGGATTTGTATCACACCCTACATAAACCTTTCAGTGTATGTATACATTGTTATGTATAAGCCGGGTAAAGGGAATATGTTTCATGGATATGATTGTGGTTTGGGATACTAGTGTTCTGCGTGTTGCTGGTATTGGTGGTGGTGTGTTTAAGGTGATGTCCCCTAATGTTGTAGGAGGTTTTTGGGACGTTTTCTTTTTTTATTTACATTGTATTATTATTTTTTGGTTAAAATTGTAAAACCTTTAATTTGAAAGTTGTTGGGCCTTGTTTGGATTTGGTTATTTGTTATTATATTTTTTATATTTACTGATCATTTATTCTATTCTGAATGGATGATATTGTTCACAAAGAATAATTTTGGTACGCAAGCACTGTTTTCTAGCCTATGAGGATTAGAAACATCCATTAGGGTAATACTATGGGTTGAGTCTGGTGTTGGGTTGGATAGCACTCGAGCTTGGTTTGTGATAAGATCTTATGGAACCTCTTACTAAAAAAATCCATCTTTACCCAGGTAAAATGTTTTCTTTTGGGTAAAGGATTTTCTATTAAAACTCTCTATATTTTTAAACTTTGTTACAACTAAGAGAATATTTTTATAGTTTTTAGGAGTAATGGTTCCTCCATTCTGCTCTCAGATCCTTCCTCATTCGACCCACCAAAGGAATCCTCTTCTTTCTAGATTACAAGTATATGATCCTTGATTCAGGGAAAATATCGTTGTGATAGGGACACATATCCTTATAATCCTGATTATCTATCTGAACCCTCAACTATAAATCCTGCTTTTATCTTGTGACAAATCATTAAACCTCATTCTCCTTCTAAGATTAATCTTGAGGTTGTTCCCATATATGAAGGGATGAATTAACCCGTACTTGGTTCTAATCTTACAGTGGTGTCTCCTCTTCTTCTTGTAATTCCTATTCTTCTTCCTGAAGAAGGGGAACTGAATCTGGTTTCTTCTTAGTGAAATTATCCCTCTAAGTTCATAGGTAATGAGTTTTCCTTAAGGCTATCTACTCCCTTTTCCCAAAGGGGGTTGTTCACTTCTCCCTCTTCAGAAGAGATCACTCCAACCTATAATGGTTTCAAGGTCCTTGAATACCTTAGATAACTTACACCCTAGCAATCACTTCCTCATGGTCATTCTAGGAGGCCAAATCTCAAGCCTCATCCCAACAAAATTGAGGCTCGATCTATGTCTAGGACCATTATCAGATTACACACCTCTACAAATTTGTCCGATGTAGTCTTGGAAGCCAATTTATCTCTTTCCCTATGATCCATTATATTATCTATAATTCTAAGGGAATGGGTTCCCTTCTAAAGAGGCACTTCATCCTGAAAGAAATTCACAAGAAGGGAATTTATTTTCTTTGCATCCTAGAATTTAAATTAAATACTCAATTGATCCAATAAATTACTTGTATCTTCCACCCCAATAATTATCTATATGGACAGCTAGTTAATAATCATATTTGGATCTTTTGGGACACCCATAACCTAGTGATTTTTTTGGATATCACCTCTCAAAATATTACTATTAAGATTAATATAGGTAATTCTTATTTTTTCATATCTACTGTGTATGATAAATGTGATATTTTTCAAAGAAGGTAATTATGGGAATATATTTCTTCTCCCAATCCTAGTTTGACTACATGTATTGTAGGTGGGGACTTCAACATGATTCTTTATCCCTATTAGAAGATGGGTGGGGATATTTATCCTAGTAATGGATTACAAGATTTGAAACACTTTATTACCACTAACTAGATTCTAGACTTGGGATATGCGAGAGACACCTTCACATAGTGTAATAACCAAATAAGTAGTATAAGAATTTGGAGTAGACTTGATAGGTGTTTGGGAAAATTTCAGGATATTTCCAATTTATTAGGATATTTAGTGGATCATCTATTTAGGTCTCTCTCCGATCAATATCCTCTTATAATTCAGGTGTAGTCCTCTAATGAAGTCAATAAAGGTTTATTTTATTCCAATCCTTGGATTCATATGGATAGTTTTAAAGATATGGTATCATCCTCATGGATGACTCCAGTTTAGGGGTTTTCATGGGTTTCCCTTCATCAAAAACTTAGAGGGATCAAGAGTGATATTAGTACATGTATTAACATGATTCCAATTCTATACATTGATATGAAGACTCTTCAGGAATAATTCAATCAGATCAATCTCCATTTAGAAACTAAATGGGATGATGAGTATTTCATAGTTTTTTAGATAAAAAATTAGTTGGAGAGAATATTACTTGATCTTGAGAAATATATCTGAGAAAGATAAAGAATTAGATGTCTAAGGGAAGAATATATAAATACAAAATTTTTTTCAAGCTTTTATAAGGATAAAATATTTAATGGTAGGCTTAATTCACTTCTGAAGGATGGCTCTCATACTTCCAAAGCTTTCTTTACAGGGCCTCTGGTAGAGTCCTACTTCACTGATGCTATTTTAGTTGAGGGTAGGCCCTAGGTGGATGATTCTCACCGATGGGGGGGGGGGGTTATTCTTATCTTTGAAAATATTCCCTTATCTATTAAAACCTCAGACAACCTTAAGCTATGTTTTTATACAACAAGTAGATATTTTACAATCCATTAAGACTCTTAATCTTGATAGTTCCCTGGGTCCAGATTGGTTCTTGGGATCTTTCTACTCTGATGCATGAGACACTATTAAGGGGTAATTAGTGAGTACTATCAATGAAATTTTTAGGGATGGTCCATTTCCTAGAGTTTCCCCAGATACCATTTTAGCCTTTATTCATTTGGTGAAAAAACCCACAAATTTTGTTCAGTTAAATCATATTAACATGTGTAAATTCTCATAAAAAGTGTTAGCCACAATCCTCAATAGAATATTGTTCACTCATCTTCCCCTTCAGGATTGATAGGAACAACATGGTTTAATTAAGGGGAGAAGCATTCAGGGTGACATTGTCTTATCTTAGGAAATGATTTATGTTCTCAACAGAAGAGTGATAGGGTCCAATGTGATGGTCAAAATTGACTTGGAAAATGATTATGTTCAGATGGAATGGGAATTCTTCCTCAAAGAGACCAAGAAGCATGGATGTTAGGTCTACTAGGTCAAATAACCTAGGGGGGTGGGGGGGGGGGGGGGTGGGCTGAATCAGGGTTTGATAGATTAAAACAACTACACCTTTTTTATCTTGTTTCATTGTTAAACAAAACTCTCTTCTCTCTCTTTCCACTTGAAGAGTATGATCAGATCTTAAATCATGCACATGACATAAAAAATTTACTTGGTTCACCCTCAATCGGCTACCTCCAAGGAGAATAAACTAGCGATGTGATGATGTACCAAATCAATTATAAGCACACTATTGTTTACAAAGCTCAAAGAAAGCCCATTGTCCTTCCTGGTTTACAACCAATCACAATATGAAATCTCACTACTCTCCCAACTGAAGTGTGCTCACTGCTTCTTTATAAGATCCAAACACAATTTAAATACTCGTAGTTCCTTTCATCATCTCTAATGAATGCATACTATACTGTATATAGATTTTCTATTGATGTCCCACTTTCATCCATTGATTAATACCACTTTACCATATATGTACTCGACAATCCCTTTAGAAAAACTTTTGCAATGATCACTGCCTTCGCGAAGCTCCCTATTTCACAAAGCTTAAACAAGCCTTCGTGAATCACACCTATTTTTCAAAGATGAACAAGCCTTTGTGAAGCTCCTTACTTTTTGCAAATATCACTTATCATTTGTGAATTCCAATACTTTATTTAATAATAGATCATTTGGTTGGCTTTTAAAACCTTCTCAATATTCTTTGGAAACCACCTTCGCGAACCACCTCTGCGAACCACCTTTGAGAACCTAGAGGCTTATAATTCTTGCTGAGTCTCGACCAAACTTCTATAGGGGATAGAGGCCTATTTATAGGCATTTCCACTAACCCCATAACCATTCGGTCCACGCCAACACCATTTCGTCGTGATCCCAATTTTCCATCGTAATGCTCCATTTTTCACGAAGCTCCATAGAAAATTTTCATTTGCAATTATCATCATAAATGCAGAGCCTTCTGTCAAAACTTCACTCCACCATGATTCTCCACTTGCAATGCATTTCACCTTCACCATTCGTGATGCTCATCATAATTATAGAGATCACCGTCAAAATTCTTTGATCCTTTGTGAAACACTCTTTATGAAGCCCATCCTCTTGAAAATCATGCCTTTCCATATTTTGATAAGATCTTAAAGGAAATCCATATTTTTCAATGCTAGTAAAACTCCAAATTTTTGACCCCAAAAATTTGGAAATCACTTGGAAACTGCGCCACCTTAGACAACTACTTCAGCAAACACCAACTATCCTCATTCCTAGTCATTTGGCTTTGTAAACAAACACAATCATACCCAACAACACCCAGAGGATTCATTGAGGGATTTTCACCCAAAAATCTCCCCTTTTGTTTTTTTGAAAAATATCTAAAAAAATATCTCTTTATAGCTTCATCCATCCTCTACCACCAATCAATTATTGCAATTTAGATTGTGATAAAAAATTTACTCAACACATACTCTAAGCCCACATGATCATTGCTCGGTGTGAGAAACAAGGTTATAATGAAAATTTCATCAATGAATCACTTCATTCTTGAAACCAATTCTTGAAACTAGAAAACTAAACAACTAATTTCATCACGAACCTCAGATGTCGTGATATATCTTCTTTTATTGATAACTTCTTGCATCGTCACATTTAAAAATCCTCTAAATTAAATGCTTGGGTTCTCATGTTTTGGATTGCTTAAAGTTGTCCAAGGTAAGATCCCACTATTTCCTCATCATGTTACTCCCCCTATAATCCTCTACACCTATCTTAATTAAGTCCCCTATCTCACTACTACACCTATCAGCTTCTCCCTATGTCTTTAATGAAGACGTTTTATCCCTTTTACCAACCAAAATCCCCCCCTTTATCAATGAACCCAAAAGGTCACTACTTTGTGATCTAAAATAGCATAAGGAACATAGATCAATGCATTAGAAAAAAACACACCATACCTCAGGGAGAGGGGGTTCCCACATCCACAACTTTTCAAGAGCGGAGAGTCAATTGAACTCCAAGAGCTAGTCGATGCTTCTCAAATGATTCTTTGGGTAAGGCCTTTGTTAGAATCTCTCCAATATGTAGTTTTATAAGAACATACTCCAACTTCACAAGCCCATGATCCACCTTCTCCTTGATAAAATGATACTTTATTTCAATGTGCTTTGTCCTTGAGTGATGGACTAGATTTTTTCTAAGATTGATAACACTTGAATTATCCCAATGGATTCCGATTGGAGACTTCACTTCAAGTACCATATCATCAAGTTGATGCTTCATCCACAATAATTGTGTGCATTATTAAGTGGTCGTAATATACTCTTCTTATTCGGTGCTCAATGAAATGAAATATTATTTATTTCTTATCCAAGAAATATGTAGTCCAACAAGATAGAAAGCACCTCTTGATGTTGATTTCTTGTAATCTACTTAACCGGCCCAATCTACATCTGTATATCCCAATAGCTCTGGATGAGATTTTTCATGATACATAAAACTAAAATCCATAGTTCCCTTGATATATCGAAGTATTATTTTCACTACAAGCATGTGGATTTCTTTGGGATTGCTTTGATATCTCGTTGCTTGGCACGTGGGAAAAACAATATAAGGTCTTATCACCATCACATACAATAAAATTCCAATTATATTCCTTTATTATATTATATTAATATCATTTTCATCATCATATTTTGATAGTTTCATCTTGGTAGAATCGAGAATTTTTATCTCCTTGGAATTTTCCATTCCAAATATTCTCCGATAGGTATTTTTCAATAAGCATCATTCTATCCATGTTGTTGATGATCCTATTTTTTCTTTCAACTGCTTCATTTTGCTAGGGATTTCTCATTGAATAAACTTGATGCCTTATCCCATGTTTATCAAGATAGTCTTCCACCTGACTAACAGTGAATTCTGTACCATTATCAATAAAAAACTTTATAATTTTCTTCCCATGAAATCTTTCAGATTCCCTTTGATTATATTTTATGAAACTAAATACATCATACTTATTGGTAATGTAAAATTCCCATGCCATTCTGCTATAGTCATTAATGAAAATAACATAATATCTCTTCTTGGAAATGGATATTGGTGAGATAGGTCCACAAACATCAACATGTTCCAATTAAAGTACTCTTTTTGACTTCTTTTCCTTTGCCTTGTACATTTTTTTGATGATATTCACTTGTTAACATGCATCGCATGTATGATTATGACCATGTGATAGATTAGATAGGTATCAAGTTGCATCACAATTTACCACATCTTCTAGGTATGGTTGGAATAGATGACCAAGTTGTTTATGCCACAACTTTTTTTCTTCCTATCTAGATAAAAATCACATATCTTCTTCCTCACTTACAAGGTATAAATTTCCCTTTTCCCTTTTTCCATGTAGAACAACTGCACCATATCTTCCTTTGAAAACACACATATTCTTAGTAAATCTTATATAATTCCTATAGTATCATAGTTTATTGATGCTAATAAAGTTGTGAATGATACCTTTTACTACCAATATTTCAACACCTCTAATTTATTTTCCCCCAAACTTGGACTTTCTTAAGCCAATTATCTTTAGTCCTTTAACGTTTCCAAACATGAAAACTCATTCTTTTTCAAATTTTATTCCTATAACAAGATCCTTATTTCCTATCATATGGGATGTGCAACCACTATTAAGGATCCATACACCAGAACAGTCTAATGATTTAAGGTAAATTTCTGCAACCACTAACTTCTCTTCTCTTTTATTTTTGATCCATGTTTTTGACATCATACTTGGTACAAATTGATAGTTTTAACATCCCTAAGAGTATGATAAACTAACTTCATCCTACAGAGATTCAAATCAATTTTGAATTTTCATCTCAACTATTGACTATTTGATTTTCTATTTGTGACCACTTTAATTCTGCTTTGGCACATTCCTCTGCATGGTTGATGTATAATATATTTCCATGTGCCCAAATACTCCACACCAAAAACAATATCCCTTGAAAGATGTTCTAGAGTACCATTATTTATTTGGATACCAATGTTGTTCTTGTGCCCTTAAATATCTATTGGTTAAGGAACTCACTTTCTGTGAGTGACCCATATTTCCACAACAATAACACCAGATGTAGGGTGTATTACCACGTGTTACTTCTACACTGCTAGTTATCCCTTGGGTTCTATGAATCTTCTGATTATACTTTTTACCCAAATAAATTTTCAATTATAGAGTGGGTGCTTGCGGTCTGAATTCAACCATGACAGCTTTTTGTTTTTTGTTAAGACCCATACCAGCCTTATCATTTAGATTTGTCTATTGCTTCTATTTTTCTGGACCTCTATGCTTCACTTCCGACTATTCCATCTTCTGAGTGATCTGATTTCCCAATTTCATATTGGGAGTCAAGATTTTTTCTTGAACCTTAACTTTTCTTTATAGACATAAAACTTCCTATTCAAGTTATTCAATACGTTTGATTTGATCCATTCTAGTGTTAGTCAAACTATCAATTTCACTTTTCTATTCCTCGATTTTCAGTTGGTAGTCAACATCCTTCTCTGAGCTCTCTAGCATTGAAGAATTAATTTTTTCAATTTCTTTCATTAGATCAGACTTCTCTTCTTCCTTATAATACATATAGATTTTGGAATCATGAACCTCGTTGTTTGATTTCTTTATTTTGGATCTCCAAACATCTATTTTCTCAAAATATGCTTCTAATTCGGCCTCCATATTGACTCTTCCTTCAAATTATACCTCATCAATGTTGGTCTCTTCATTTTTCTAGGAACTATTGAACACTACTACCATATAATTTTCTCCAATATCTTTATATTTCTTAATCTCTTAAACATATTAAACATCAAATTCATCTGTAATGTCACATTCTTGTGAAAGAATATTCTTTTTCTTAAATAAATTTCTCTTGAAATTTTTATTTCCTTTTACATAGGCTGAAGAATTATTTATGGGAAATTAAACTTAATCCTCATCATATTCTTAGAACTTCATGGGGCATATTTCTACCATATGAATAACCTTTAAAAAACTAAAGAAATCAAGTATAAGTTTCCCTTTGAACTTTCCTTTTCCTCTTTGAAGATTTGAGTAAAGGAATGACATCACCTCATCTATCTCATCTTATTCCTAAGAATATTCAATGGTGAGATTCTTCATGGACCAGTATGACACCTCTTTATATTTCCCCTTTTCCATAACATTGTTATCATCATTTCTTATTTCATATGATATAAGGGTACTATGCAAGTTATCCAGTGTCAGTTCTTTCAGATCTTTATCTTTCAATACTAAAAGGTTCAGATTGAAATGAGGTCAAAGTTTCCTCAGAATATGCTTCACAATATTTATATCTTCAATGAATTCTCCAAGACCTCACATGTCTCCCACTAAAAAATTTACCCTGTAAATAATGAATCAAAAAAATCATTTAGGTCCATTCTCAGGTCTTCATACTTGTTCCACATAACTTACAACTTTTCCTCTTTGACCTTTGAATCTCCTTCATATATATTCAATATATTTTCCCACATAACTTGTAATGTTTTTCATGAAATAAACTTCTTATAGATTTCATTGGATATGGATCCCACTAAATCATTGATTCCCTTGGAATTTGCATCCAATTCCCATCATTCAGCATCTGATAAAGCACCACTATTGATATTGGCTAAAATACCATGTATCGCTACTATAAAAACATTTTTTTCAAAGATAGAAAGTAGTTTTGCATACGATTCTTCCAAAACTAAAAATTATTACCGTCGAATATCGGAATCACTTTGTGATTTATGGCCTCCCTTGAGAGAGAAACACATATATTAACCTTTCCTATGATACCAATTATTAGGTACACTAGGTTAAATACCTTGGGTGGGGGGGGGGGGTGAATCAGGGTATGACAGATTAAAACAGGCTATCCCTTTGTGATCTTGGTTTGTTGTTAAAAAGAACTCTATTCTAACTCCTTCCCATTATGGAGTATGAATAGATCTTAAAGCATGCACATGACACATCAATTTTACTTGGTTCACCCTCACTAGGCTATATCCAAGGAGCATACACCGGTGATGTTCCGATGTACTAAATACACTATAAGCACACTCTTGTTTATAATGTTTTAAGTAGAATCACTATCCCTCCTCATTTACAACCAATCATAATATGAAATTTTACTACTCTCAAAATAAAAGTGTGCTCACTGCTTCTTTAGAAGATCCACTCACAATTTAAATACTTGTATGTACTTTCATTATCTTTAATGAATGCATCCTATAATTTATGTATATTCTCTATTTATGTCCCACTTTCATCCAATAAAGAATACCAATTTACCACAGATGTACTCGGAAATCGCTTTTGAACATATTTCACGATGCTCACTACCTTCACAAAGCTCCCTATTTCACAAATCTCAAACAAGACTTTGTAAATCACACCTATTTCGCAAAGAATAACAAGCCATTTAGAAGCTCCTAACTTTTCACAAAGCTCACATACCCTATGTGAATTCCATTAATTTTGTGAATCTTAGATCATTCAGTTGGATTTTACAGCTTTCACAAACTTCTTTGAAAACCACCTTCACAAACCACCTCTACAAACCAACTTCATGAACCTGGAGACTTAGAGTTCTCATTGAGTCTTGAACACACTTATGAACGGGGTAGAGGCCTATTTATATGATATTTCACTAACTCCAAAACCTTTCAGGCTACGTTACCCCCATTTTACAGAGCTTCCAATTTTCCGCCGCAATGCTCTATTTTTCATGAAGCTCCACAAAATTTTTTCGTTTTCATTGATCGTCGTAAATGCATAGACTTACATCAAAACTTTGCACCATCACGATGCTCCACTCACAATGCGCCTCACCTTCACCATTCGTGATGCTCATCGTAATCGCAGAGATCACCATTAGAATTATTTGATCATCTATAAAACACTCTTCATGAAGCCCATATTCACGAAAATCATGCCTTTTTCTTATTTTGATGATATATTCAAAGAAATACATATTTCAAAATAATACCCAAACTCCAAAATTTGGACCCAAAAAATTTAGAAAACACTGGGAAATTGCGACACCTTAGACACCTACTTTGGCAAACACCAACCATCCTCATTCTAAGTCATCTGTCATTATCAACAAACACAATCATACCCAAAAACACCAAGAGGATTCATTGAGGTATTTTTTCCTAATAATCTCCCCCTTTGGTTTTGTTGAAAACTCTACAAAAAATATCTCTTTATATATTCATCAATCCTATACCACCAATCGCTTCATGTGATTCACATAGTGATCAAATATTTACTCAACACATAATCTAATCCCACAGGGGAAATGATCAGAATGAGAAAAAAGATTATAATTAAAATTTAATAAATGAATCACTTCATTACTAACACCAATTCCTAAAATGAAACAAACAAACAACCACTTTCATCATGAACCGCAACTATCGTGATACATCTTCTTTGATCAATCACTTAGAGAACCGTCAGATTTAAAAATCATATGACTTATCAGCTTGGGTTTTCATATTTGGGAATTCTTAAAGCTTGCCAAGTTTAGATCTGACTATTTCCTCATTATGTTACTCCTCCTATCAGCTTCTCCACCTATCTTGATTAACTCACCCTATCTCGCTACTACACATGTTAGCCTCTCCCCATGTCTTTGATGAAGTCATTTTCTCCCTTTTACCAGCCACAATTTCTCCCCCTTTGTCAACGAACTGAAATGTCACTCTATTATGGTCTATAATAGAGTAAGGAACACATATTAGTTCATTATGGAAAAACACACCATAACTTGGGGAGAGGGGGTTCCCACATCCACAATTTTTAAAGTGAGGGGAGTCGACTAAACTCCCAGAGCCAGTCAATGCCTCTCAAATGATTCTTTGGGTAAGACTGTTGTTAGAATTTCTGGAACATTTAGTTCTATAGGAATATACTCTAACATCATAAGACCATGATCCATATTATCCCTAATAAAATGAAACTTTATTTCAATGTGCATTTTCCTTGAGTGATTGAATGGAATTTTTTAAGATTAACAACACTTGAATTATTGCAATGGATTTTGATCGGAGACTTCACTTCAAATCCCATATCATCAAGCTACTGATTCATCCAAAATAATTGTGTATAGACTTGAGTGGAAAAAATATACATATCTTCTATAGTTATCAATTAAATTCAATCTTTTTGCTTTGTTAACTAAGAAATACACAATCCACCAAGATAGATAGCACCTCCTGATGTTGATTTCCTATCATTTGTTGAATCGGACCAATCTGCATATTTATATCCCAATAGATATGGATGAGATTTTTCATTATACATCAAACCAAAATCCATAGTTCCCTTTATATAATGAAGTATTCTTTTCACAGAAAGCATGTGGATTTCTTTGGGATTAGGTTGATATATCGCTGCTTGGCATGTGGAAAAAACAACATCAATCCTTGTTGTTGTTAGTTACCATAAACTTACAATGATTTTCCTATATTATGTGATATTAATTTACTTTTCATCATTATATTTTGATAGTTTCATCTGGGTAGCAACCGTAGTCTTCATATCCTTGGAATTTTCCATTCCAAATTTTCTCTGGTAGGTCTTTTTCAATAAGAATCATTCTGGCCATATTATTGATAATAAGATTTCTTCTTTTAACCACTCCATTTTGATGGGGATTTCTCATTGATACAACTTGATACCCTATCTTGTTTTTCTCAAGATAGACTTCCACCTGACTATTTTTGAATTCCATACCATTATCACTGTGAAAAATTAAAATTTTCTACTCATACATCCTTTTAGATTCCCTCTGATATTGTTTTATGAAACTGAACACATCATACTTATGAGAAATGACTAATACCCATGACATTATACTATAGTAATCAATAAAAATAACATAATATCTTTTCCCATCAATGGATCTTGGTGAGATAGGTCCACAAACATCAGCATATACCAATTCAAGCACTCCTATTGAATTATCTTCCTTTGTATTGTACGTCTTTCTGATGATATTATCTTGTTGACATGCATCAAATGTATGATTACAATCACATGATAGATTAGATAGGTATCTAGTTGCATCACACTTTATTATATCTTCTAGGGATGGTTGGCATAGATGACCAATTCATTTATTCCACAACTTGTTTTCTTCCTATCTGGATAAAAATCACAATATTATTCCCCACTTAAAAGGTATAGATTTACCTTTTTCATTTTTACCTATAGAACAACTAAACCATATCTTACTTTGATTATAGACATCTTCTTAGTAATTCTTACATAATTACTAGATTCACATAGTTTACTGACGCTATGCAATTTGTGACTGAGACCTTCTACTACTAAGACATCATCACATCTCATTTCTTTACCCCAAACCTGGTCATTACCAAGCCAATTATCTTCAGGAATTTATCATTTATAAACTTTAAAAATACTTCTTTATAATATTTTATTCTAATAACAAGATCTGTATTTCCTATCTCATGGGATGTGCAACCCCTATCAGGGATCCATACACTAGAATGATCTGATTCTTTAAGGGAATTTTCCATAACCATTATCTTATCTTCTATTTTCTTTTGGATCTATATTTTTGATGTCATACTTAGTAAAAAATGATATTTTTTACCTCCCTTAGAGTATGATGAATTAGCTTCATCCTACAAAGCTTCAAATCTATTTTGAAGTTTTATCTCACCTATTGATTATTCGATTTGATGCTTGTGATCACTTTAATTCTGCTTTGAAACATTCTAATGCATAGTTGATGTACAATTTCTAGCCATGTGCCAAAATCCTCCACAGTAAAATCAATATCCCTCAGAATATATTCTAGATTACCAATCTCTATTTTAATGCTACTTTTGTTCTTTTTCCCTTCAATATCTCTTGGCTATATAACACATATTTTGTGAGTGTCTCATCTTTCCACAGTAATAATACCAGATGTAGGGTTAATTCTTACATGTCCCTTCTACACTAATAGTTATACCTTGGGTTCTATAAATCTTATGATTATGATTTGTACCCAAATTAATTTTCAATTTTAGAGTGGGTTCTTACGGTCTGACATCAACCATGCCAGCCTTCTATTTTTGATCAAGCCCCATACCAGCCTTATCATTTAGATTTCTCTATTGCTTCTATTTTTCTGGACCTCTATGCTCCAATTATGACTTTTCTATCTTCTGAGTGTTCTACTTTTCCAATGTCATATTGGGAGTCAAGATTTTTTCTTGAACCTTAAATTTTTTTCACAAACATACAACTTCCTCTTCAAGTTATTCTATACATTTTATTTTATCCCTTATAGTGTTAGTCAAACCATCAATTTTACTTTTCCATTCCCCAATTTTCCACTTATACTCAATATCCTTATCTAAGATTTATAACATTGAATACTTAAGTTTTTCAATTTCTTTCATTATATCAGACATCTCTTTTTCCTGCTTCTGCATATAGAGTTTGGAATCATGAACCACTTTGTTGTATTTATTTATTCTGGCTCTCAAAACATCTATTTCTTCAAGAGATGCTACTAATTCAGCCCCCATTTCGAAATCTTCCTTCAACTTATTCCTCATCAATGCCAGTTTCTTCCTTTTTCTAAGCACTACTGACCACTACCACCATAGCATTTTTTCTACGATGTTTGAAGTTCTCTATCTTTTCAACCTCAGATTCATCTTTACTATCACATTCTTTTGAAAGAAGATTCTTTTTATTAAATAAATTTCTCTTTAAGTGTTTATTTCTCTTCACATATGTTGAATATTTCTTCATGGGAATTTCAAATTTATCCTGACCATATTCTTGGAACTTCTTGGGGCATCTTTCTACTAAAAGACCAACCTTTCCCCAACTAAATCAAGCAAGTGGAAGTTTCCATTTGAATCTTCCTTTTCCTCTTTGAAGATTTTATGAAAGGAATGACATCACTTCATCTATCTCTTATTCTTCCTGAGAATCTTCAATGGTGATATTCTTTATGGACTTGAATGCTACATATTTTGATTTCCCCTTTTCCATAGTATAGTTATCATAATTTATCATTTCATATGCTTCAAGGGCACTATAAAAGTTTTCTAGTTTTAGATCTTTCAGATCTTTATCTTCTAATATTGAAACATACAGATTGAAATGAGGTGAATGTTTCCGCAAGATAATCTTCACAATATTTATATCTTCAATGAATTCTCCAAGAACTCACATGTATTCCACTACAATATTTACCCTATCAAAGAATTCATCAATAGAACCATTCATGTTCATTCTCAGATCTTCATACCTTTTCCACAAAACTTTTAGATTTTCCTCTATAACCTTTGAATCTCCTTCATATATATTCAATAGATTTTAAAATACAACATGTTATATTTTTCATGACATCACCTCCTTAGAGATTTCATTGGACAGGGATCCGCCTAAAGCATTGATTCCCTTGGTATCAACATCTAATTCCCTTAATCCAGCTTATGATAAAGAGAAACTATTAATATTAGCTGAAATACCATGCATTGATACTATAAACACATCCATTACCAAAGATAGAAAGTAGTTTTGCATCTAATAATTCCATAACAGAAAATTATTCCCACCAAATATTGGAATCCCTTTGTGATTGATGACCTCTATTGAGAGAGGAAAAACATATATTAACCTTTACTCTAATACCAATTGTTAGGTCCACTAGGTCAAATACCCTTGGGGTGGGGGGTGAAACAAGGTATGAAAAATTAAAACAACCACCACTTTTTGATATTGTTTTGTTATTATACAAATATCTCTTCTATCTTCTTTCCATTGTTGAGTATGAATAGATCTTAATGCATGAATATGACACAAAAATTTTACTTGGTTAACCCTTACTGTGTAACGTTCAAGGAGAACACATTGTCAAAGTGCCAATGTACCAAATCCACTATAAGTTCATTGATATTTACAAATATCGAAGCAGACTCACTGTTCCTCCTAGTTTACTACCAACCACAATATGAAAGCTCACTACTATCCCAATTGATGTGTGATCACCACTTCTTCAGAAGATCCAATCACAGTTTAAAGACTAGTAGGTCCTTTCATTATCTCAAATGAATGTATCCTCTATTGTATATAGTTTCTCTATTGATGTACCACTTTCACCCACTGATGAATACCACATTATCGCAGATGTACTGGAAAATGCCTTTTGAACAACTTTCATGATGCTCACTGCCTTTATGAATGTCCCTATTTTACAAATCTCAAACTATCCTTCAAGAAGCACACCTCTTTCACAAAGTACAACTAGCCTTTGAAAAGCTCCTACATTTTCGCAAATATCACTTAGTCTTTGTGAATTCCCTTACTTTAGCAAAGCTTAGATCATTCAGTTGGATTTTATAACCTTCAAGAACTTCTTTGTAAACCACCTTCGTGAACCACCTCTACGAACCACCTTCACAAACTTGGAGACTTTGAAATATCTTTGAGTCTCGACCACACTTCTGAAGGGGTTAGAGGCCTATTTATAGGCATTTCCACCGACTCCAAAACCTTTCAGGCCATGTCAGTACCATTTGGGAGAGCTCCCAATTTTCCTTCATAATGCTCAATTTTTTGTGAAGCTCCACAGACATTTTTTGTTCAAAATTCTCATCATAAAAGTATATCCTTCCATCAAAACTTTGCGCCACCGTGATTCTCCAATCACAATGTACCTCACAATCTCTAATTTTAATGATCATCGTAATCGTAGAGATCACCATTATAATTCTTTTATGCTCTATGAAACACTCTTCATGAAGCCCATATTTTCAAAACTCACACCTTTTACATATTTTGATGAGATTTTTAAGGAAATACATATTTCTCAATGCTATCCAAACTCAAAATTTTGGACCCCAAAAATTTGTAAAACACTATGAAAATGTGCCACCTCAAACACCTGCTTCTAAAAAAACGAAACATACTCATTCCTTGTCATATGTATTTGTCAACAAACACAATCATACCCAAAAACACCGAGAGGTGACATTAAGGGATTTTTTCCCAATAATCCTCCCTTTGGGTTTTTTGAAAACTCTCCAAAAAATATATATCTCTTATAGATTCATCAATACTCTTCCACCATTTTCTTCATGTGATTCAGATAGTTATTAAAGATTTACTCAACACATACTCTAAGACCATATAAGCAATAGTCTAAGTGAGAAACAATGGTATAATGAAAATTTCATAAATGAATCACTTCATTCCTGACACCAATTCTTGAAACCAAACAACCAAAAAACAACTTTCATCACAAACCTCAAATATCATGGTATATCTTCTCTAATTGATCACTTCCAGCATTATCAGATTTAAATCTCCTCTAACTTCACTACTTGGGTTCTCATGTTTCAGAATGACTAAAGTTTTCCAAGCTAAGATTTGACCATTTCGTCATCATGTTAATCCCCATATCAGCTTCTCCACCTATCTTGATTAACTTACCCTATCTAGATACTATACTTTTCATCTTCTCCCCATGTCTTTAAAGAAGAAAGTTTCTCCCTTTTACCAGCCATAATTTATCCCCTTTATCAACGAACCAAAAGGTAACTCCTTTGTGGGATGCAACAGAGTAAGGAACATAGATCAATGCATTAGAAAAAACAAACCATACCTTGGAGAGAGGGGGTTACCATATCCAAACTTTTTTCAAGTGTGGGGAGTCAACTGTGTTGGGATCAAGTTGGATGGGGAAGGAAATAAGAAGAGTTTTTCTTTAGCAGAGTTTTGTCTTTTGTTGTCAAAGAAGATAAATCAACTCACTTTGTAAAAGGTTGGTAAAACTAGACAATGATTTGCTGATTTGTATTTACCAAATATCATAAGTTTAGAGAACTTGTGATGCAATCCTTATGAAGGGAAGGGGGAGTAAAGTTGCTTCCAATTATATTTAGTTTTGATTGAAAGGAAATATTCTAGTGAAAGATAGGGAAGGTTTAGTACTTTCCATAAAAAATATGATGATGCTAAATGTGTTTGATAAAAGAGTATATATCATGGTAGATATGTTTCATGATGAAAGAATTTTTTTGTTGAATAAGTCAGATGAAAATGTAGCAACATTGGTGTTCTTGCTGAAGCAGATTTTAAGGTGGTGCTGTTTTCCAGTGTTTGCTAAATTTTTGGGGCTGAAAATCGAGAGATGAAGAAATGTGATTTTGGAAAAGAATGTTGCGCGCAAGTTTGAAGATGGATTGATATGTTTTAACCAAGAGGAGTTCCATGATCTGAACATAAAAATATGGAAAATAAAATATTCTTATGAAAGATTGGTTTTTGTTTGCAAGATTGAAGAGAGTTCAGAATGTTGCGTGCAAGGTATGATTTAATGTCAGAACAACAAAAAATGGAAAAGTCATGAAGTGCACGAAAGATTCAAGAAGTGCGTGAAAGATGAGGTTTGCACAAAAGAGACTTGCAAGATCAATACATTGTCAAATGGTATTTTTTAAGATGCATTAGGATCTTGTGTGATGCGTCAAGATCTTGTGCGACACATCATGGTTTTTACATGTAGGGGTCAGTGATGCCTATAAATAAGATGTGACCCCTATCATTTTTATAGCTCAGCACTTAGAGAAATTTCAATCTCTGAAGAGTGAAAGAATTTTAAGCAAAGTATGTTTTGAAAAAAATATAGATGTGCGTAAGAATGATAATTTGCGTGCAAGATTAAAGTTACACGAAAGAGGTGTTTTGTGAAAAAAGTAAAATATTGTGCGAGAGGCCAAAAGTTTCACGCAAGACACCTAAAAGGGTACATGAAATATTTGAGTTTAGAAAAAGTAGTAAGTTGTGTGTAAGGTAGTTCTTACCATCTTTGGGGTAGGAAATAGAAGAATTGTTTTGAAATATCAAACTATAAAAGATGATTAAGAAGCAATGATACATTGTTTTCCCACTATTTGTGCTAAGAGGGTGAACACACACTATTGGATTGTTTTCAAAGTGATACATGAGTGTAAATTCATATCCTACTAATTATATTCCATATTAAAGGATTGTTTTCTAGTGGATTGTGTGGTATTTAATTGTTTCATTACCATACCAAGGACGTATCTACTCTTGATGAGTAGTGAACCTTGTAAATCTTGTGTTGCTGTGGTTGTGTGTGTTCTATAGGGAAGAAACTATTTAACAAGAGGAGAAGGTTGTTTCAAAAATAAGGAAACATAAAAAGAAAAAGATATCACTGATTCACCCCCTCCCCCTCTTAGTGATACTTGGATCCTGACTGGGAACTTCAGGCTGAACTCCCAGATCCAGTCAATGCCTCTCAAACACTTTTTTAGGTAAGGTTTTTTTAGAATGTCTACAAACTGTAGTTCTTTAGGCACATAATTCAACTTCACAATCGAATTATCATCCTTCTACTTGATAAAATGATACTCAATTTCAATGTCCTTTGTCCTTGAGTGATGGAATGGATTTTTGCTAAGACTAATAGCACTTGAATTATTGCAATGGAATCCGATTGGAGACTTCACTTCAACTCCCATATCATCAAGCTACTTCATCACCCACAATAATTGTGTGCATGCTTGAGTGGCCTCAATATACCCAGCTTTTGCAGTGCTCAATGAAATAAAATCTTGTTTCTTGATTAGTTAAGAAATAAAAAATCCACCAAGATAGTAAGCACCTCATGATGTTGATTTCCTGTCATCTCCTAAACCGACCCAATCTGTATCTGTATATCCCAATAGATTTGATTGAGATTTTTCGTTATACTTCAAACTGAAATCAATAGTGCCCTTGATATAATGAATTATTATTTCCACTGCAAGCATATTTATTTATTTGGTATTTATTTGATACCTTGTTTCTTGGCATGTGGAGAAAACAATAACAGGTCTTATCACTATCAGGTATAGTTGACTTCTAATGATTTTCCTATATTCTATGATATTAACTACCTTTCCATTATCATATTTTGATAGTTTCATCTTGGTAGAAACTATAGTTTCCATATCCTTATAATTTTCTAATCCAAATCTTATCTGGTAGCCTTTTCAATAAGCATCGTTATGGCCATGTTTTTGATGATCTGATTTCTTCTTTCAACCACTCCATTTTGCTGGGGAGTTCCCAATAAAAAAACTTGAATCCTTATCCTTTGTTTCTATAGATTGTATTACACCTGAATATTTGTGAATTCTATACCATTATCAGTACAAAACTTCAGAATTTACTTCCCATGAATCCTTTAGGATTCCCTCCAATATAGTTTTATAAAACTGAACACATTAGAATTACGAAAAATGACAAATACCCATTCCATTCTACTATAGTCATCAATGAAAAGAACATAATATCTCTTCCTTTCAATTTATTTTGGTGAGATATTTCTACAAATATTCACACATACGCATTAAAGAACTCTTATTGACTTCTTTTCCTTTGACTCATATGTATTTCTGATGATATTACCTTGTTGACATGCATAAAATGTATGAGTATAATTGCATGATAGCTTAGGGAGGTCTCTAGTTTCATCAAACATTACCATATCTTCCAGGTATGGTTGTAATAGATGACCAAGTTATTTATGACACAACTTGTTTTCTTTCTATTTTGATAAAAATCACATAACTTCTTTCCCACTTACAAGATATAGATTTCCCTTTGTCCCTTTTACTTGTAGAAAAACTACACCATCTCTTCCTTTGACAATACACATCTTCTTAGTAAATCTTATAGAATGCCCAGAGTCACATAGTTGACTGATGATAAGCAAGTTGTGACTGAGACCTTTTACTATTAAGACACAAGAACATCTCATTTATTTTCCCCCAAACACCAAATTTCCTCATTCCTAGTCATCTAGCTTTGTCAATAAACACAATCATACCCAAAAACAATGATAGGATATAACAAACCTTATCATTAATTCACACATAAAAATAATTTATTACATAAAATATTCACTTCATACAACATAGAATATCGATAGGTCTAGTGTTTTTGGGCTTAGGAACATTAAATAACAACTTAAAAAATGAAATACACACCTTTATTGAAAACTTCTTTTACATGACCAAACACATTCCTTCATAATTAACATTGCATGAGATAACCTAAGGACATATATAAGAAAAGAGTGATCTATAAATCCCATTAAGGGAGTAAACAAGGCATAACATAAAGAATATAATACATGTTAGGAAATAGTCATATCAATGGATCATAAGAGAAACATGATCATAAAGTCATGATATATCATGATTATCATAACTTGAAATGTGGCATCAACATTTAACATGATATTAGCATGATCCAAGGACCATTGCACATGGATAATGAGTAAACCCTCATTTCACTTGAATTAGCATGAGTAAACCCTCATTGAACTTAACACATCATGATACTAATATTTACCCAATGCATTGGAGAACTAGCAGGGCTCACCCTTCTTAATCATTTCATTTCATGCATAAGTGTGCCACACGGATCATATAACACAGATTCATTAAACATCATAATTTATTCCATGATAAAGTAATGTTTAATTCATACATGAAACTTTATAATCAATAAGAAAATGTGCATAAAGGTTAATACCCTTGATAGAGAAATGGGCATGATATTCACTACACAAGGATTTTGGCTTGGAAAATCACAGTACAATTTCGGCAGCATAATAGCGTGAAAAAAGAATTAATAAAAATGGATGATGAGACAAAAAGGGGTGTCTCATCATATGTATATGAAATGGAAAATAAGGGAGTCATATAGATACATGTCCCAACATATGTAATGTAATTTATATTCATAATATAAATGAATTGCTTGAATTAAAATGAGGAGAGAGAAATCCCTTACAGAATTTTGGCTTGGTAACATGTGTACATGGGAAGAATTAATGAGAGATAAAGGGGTCTCCCATAATTAAAACATAAGGAGGGAAGTATGGGAGAGGTTTGAAATCATACCCTAACATTTTTAATTGAAATACAAGGTTATAGAAACATAAAGAAACTTGGACAAGAATGAGAGAGAAAGAAATCCCTTACTAGGAAGTGTGATCCAAAAGGATTGGGGAGGGGGGATTGAGAGAGGATTCTTGGGAGATTGGGGAACCTTTTTAGGATTATAGTGAGGGGAGGTTAGAGGTTGGTCATGCTTCAAAGGCTTTGAGTGAAGATAAGTGGGATCTTGGGTGGGTTTATATAAGAAAAGGGAGGGAATTCTTTATTATTTAGGTTTTGGAAACCACACATTAAACTAATAAAAACCACAAACCAGCCCATGGTTTTTTCCAAAGGGGATTGGAAAACATTATTTTATAACTCCAATGTCCATACTTCTTAAAATATTAGGCTTTCTTATGTGGAGGTGAGTCACACTCTCAATGAAAACATTTTAAAAGGTTACAATATTTTATAAGCCTTGGAGGGCCTACTAAAGCTTTGTAAAATAAATAAAAAAACCTAAAATCACATTATTTTAATGGTAAAACATATATTGTATGAAAATCCAATTCATAGTATTTTATTAAATCACTATTGGGTCATTATGATGCTATAAACACATTATATAATTAAACGGTATTTAATTTTTACCCAAAAAATTTGAATATATCAGGAAATTATAAAAAATTACCATTGGATAATTTTGATATCCTAATTCCAAAAATAATATTAATTTTATCTAAATAATTTTCTAAATATGTAATTTGATACTTTTAGAACAAAAACTGACATTTATCGAAAATTCCTGGGTTTTGACAAAAACAACATTCAAACCTTTATACAAATTATAATTGTATTCATAAAAATCATAAGATAATTTATATTTAATAAAAAGTAATTTAGTAATAATATTTTTTTATAATATTATTTAGTTAAAAAATCCATTAATTCATAAAAATATATTTCTTTATTGAATATTAACTAAAAATACTATTTTTTATTTAAAAACTATTTACAAAGTAATAATAATAAAATGAAAGAATATTATTTATTCTATAAAAAAACAATGAAAATAGTAATAGTGCTAGGTTATTGTTATATAACCCCTTATAACACCCATGGATGACCTAAGGGTAAGGTGTATGATGGTGACATACTGTTGGGGTGGCTTAGATAACATCGCTCAGGTGGTAATCTCTGTCAACTTCTACTTCTCTCGTAGGCAGTTTCATTCGAGCTTAACATGTTAAAGCTTGTCTTGGTCTTGTTCAAGAGTAAATCCCAGTAATTCTACCTCCTTTTTGAGCTCTAACAAATGGGATTCATATAGAGAAATTCTACTGGATGAGGAAATAACTTCCTCTGTCTGAGTAAATTGGATTTGTTAAAGACCTATATTTATACTAATCAATTAATCACTATTCAAAAACTATATTAGAAATGGTCACAATTCTTAACAGTATTTTAAAATCCAAAAAGTTAAAACCAAGTAATTATATATGTTTTATATTACCATTTTACATACTAAGACATTTAATTAGACTGAGAGGAATTTCTATTAATAAAAGTTTGGGTCATTATAATATTCAACCCTTAAAAAATTTTGCCCTCAAAATTTCCTTCTCCCACACTAAAACAGATGCGGGTAACTCTACTTCATCACTTCCTCTGATTCCCACATTTCCTCTTCAAACTTGTGGTTTCTCCACAACACCTTGATGAGTGACATTATTTTATTTCGCAGAAATTATTCCCTATGATATAATATGTTCACCGACTTCTCTTCATAAGAGAGGTCATTCTCCAATGGTACCAACTCTAGATTGAGTACATGCAATGGTTTAGGTATGTAATTCCTCAATAGTGATACATGGAATAAATCATGTACTTGAGATAGGTTCGGTGGGAGTTCTAGTCGATAGGCCACTACTCCAATGTGATCAAGGATCTCAAAAGGGCTGATGTACCTTGGACTAAGATTCCCCTTCTTTCCAAATCTCACAAATCTCTTCCACGGTGATATGTGGAGGAATACCAGGTCTCCAAAATCAAACTCTAGGTCTCATTTATGATTATTATCATAGATCTTTTGTCGACTCTGAGTAGATTTAATGTGCTACTGGATGGTCTTAACCTTCTCCACCATTTCTTAGACCATTTCTGGACCTAGGAGTTTTATCTCCCCAACTTCATCCCAACATGATGGTGTTCTTCACCTCTTCCTATAAATGGCTCCATAAGGAGCCATTTGGATGCTTGAGTGGAAAATATTATTGTAAGAGAACTCAACCAGAAGAATATGTTGATCCCTTCCCCCTTTGAAGTCCATTGAGCATGCTCTCAACATGTTCTCAAGTGTTTAGATAATCCAATCAGATTGGCCATCAGTTTGAGGATGATAAGTCGTACTGATGTTCAGCTAAGTATTCATAGCATGTTGAAGACTCTTCCAAATCTTTGAGGTGAATCTTGGATCTCGATCAGATAAAATCGATAGTGGTACTCCATGCAATCTTACCAAATATCTGATGTATATCCATGCTAGTTGATCTAATGAGAAATCCTCTCAAATTGCAAGTAAGTGTGCAATATTTTTAAGATGATCCACAACAACCTAGAGAGCATTATTTCCTTTGAATATATTCGGAATCCTAGTGACAAATTCCATGGTGATGTTATCTTATTTCCATGCTTGAATGGGTAATGGTTGCATCATCCCATTAGACTTATTCCTCTCAGCCTTCACTTGCTGACTTACCAGTCACTTTGATGTATACTCAATGATGTTCTTCTTTATGTTATCCCACCAATAATCCTCTTGGAGATCTAAATACATCTTTGTGTTTCCTGGTTGAATGGAGAAATTCAAACTATATGCATCATCCAAAAGTTCTTTCTTTAACTTAGTATTTTATGCAATACATAGTCTTGTACCAAATCTCACAATTCCTTCTTCATTTACATTGAACTCTAAGGATTTCCCTTTTCTGATAGTTTCCACTTTCTTCTGAATTCCCACATCATCTTTTTGAGAATCCTTTAGCCTTTCCAAAAGATATGGTTGATAAATAATTTGTGAAAGGATTGATAATGTTCCATTCTTTATGATTCCCATATCCATCTTCATCAAATCTAATAAGATTGTATCCTTTTCAATTCTCATCAATGATAGAATTGCTGGGTCTTTTCTACTTAGATCATCTTCTACCTTGTTCTCTTTCCCAGGGTGTTAATGGGTTAAGAAATCATAGTCTTTGATCAGCTCTTACCATCTTTTTTAGTACATGTTCAACTATTTCTATGTGAATATATACTTGAGGATTTTGTGATCCATATATATTTCACACTTCTCCCTAAAAATGTAATGTCACCAAAATTTTAAAGAAAATATTACTACAACCAACTCTAGATCATGTGTTGGATAGTTTTTCCCATGAAAATTCAATTAACATGAATCATAGGCAATTAATTTTTCATTTTGCATCAACACACAACCCATGATATTCTTCGAAGCATCACTAAAAACCAAAGAAAATTCTCCACTTATGGGTAGTGCGAGCACGGTCACAGTGATAAGCCTTCTTTTCAAATCCTTGAATATCTCTTCACATTCATCACTCCAAGGAAACTTGACTACCTTCCAAGTTATCTTGGTAAGAGGGTTTGAAAATTGTGAGAAATTTCTCACAAATCGGCAACAATATCTAGCTAACCCCAGGAAGCTACAGATATCCATTCCTGATGTTAGCCTCAGACATCCCTCAATTTTAACTATCTTGGAGGGATCCATAGACATACCATTGTTTGTGATGATATGACCTAATAATGAGACCTCTTTCAACCAAAACTCACACTTTCTGTAATTTTCATAGAGCTTATCCTTTTGCAAGGTCTCTAGTATAGTGCTTAGATTCTCCTCATGCTCCTCCTTGGTTTCAGAGTATATTTGAATATATTCTATAAATAATACCAAAAATTTGTCAAGTTAATCTATAAGTACTATATTCATCAATTACATGAATATTTATGGAGCATTAGTGATTCCTAAAGGCATTACTATGAATTCATAGTGCTCGTATCTTGTATGAAAAGCAGTTTTGGGGATATCCTCCTTCTTCACCCTTACTTGGTAATATCTTGAACACAAATACACCTTGGAGAAGTATTGTGATCCACATATCTGATAAAAAAAGTCATGAATTTTAGGAAGAGGATACTTGTTCTTTGTTGTGATTTTGTTGATCTCACTATAATCAATGTAAAGGTGCATTGACCCATCATTCTTCTTGATGAAGAGTACTAGTGAACCCCATGGTGAAACACTTGGGTGTATAAACAATCTATATAGATTCTCTTTTAGTTATTTATTCATCTTCTAAAGCTCCACAGTAGCCATTCTATATGGAGTATTGAATATTGGCAACACTCCATGTATAAGATCAATTTAGAATGCAACATCTCTTCTAGGAGTAAGGCAATGAAATTCCTCGGGAAACACTTTAGTGAATTCCCTTACAATAGGCATGTCTTCAAGGATGGTTTCTTATTTATACTAAATCTTCTAATAAAGATACATGTGATCATAGGGAAGTAATATCCATGATTGAGATGATGGTGCTAAAGAAGATTCATCTTCCTCCTTGCACTTGTATAGAATCGGGAGTCGATTCTCTATATGGAGAGTGATTTCCCTCTCACGAAAATTTATTTTGGCTCTATATAAGGTAAGAAAATCTATTCCAATAATTGTATCAAATTACATTAGAGGAATTATGATGAGGTTTTCTAGGAAGTTAAATCCACAAATTATGACACGGGTGGAGTTATATTCATGGGATGCAATGATTTCCCCATTTTCTGTTCTAACCAACATCTTTAATTCTATGATTTTTGGTAGTGTTGGGATTGTTCTACTAAACTTTTGGGTTATAAAATAATTCCTAGAACCAGAATAAAAAATTATGTTCTCTATTATTGAATGAATAACTAGCATACCTATCACTACTTCGTTGTCAGGGTTCACTTCAGCGATAGGGATGGAAAAATCTCACCCTTTCCACCTTGGAGGTTGTTCGTTGCCTCAGAAATCCCTTGTCTTAGGGCACTGGTTTGCAAAGTTCCATGGTTATTTGTAGTTAAAGAAATGAAAAATGCGTTGAGGGTTGAATGGAGAGTTCCTCTTCTCTATCACAACTGTGAGTTTTTCTTGTCGGTAGTTAATGGACAACTACCCTTCTCTTCTACACCTAAAATATTTCCTCATCCCCTTCAGGCAATTTCCGGGGTGCTTCTTTCCGCACCTTTGGAAAGTGGGGTGTTGTATTTTCTTAGCACCATTTGATTTATCCATCAGACTTCCAGAATTAAAGTCCACCTTACACTTCTTATCCCCGTGATACCCCTTATATTTGTTGATCTCCATTTAGACTTTGAGGGCACATCAGACAATTTCTTCATAGCTCTCAAAGTCACAGATCGCTAGGGATTTATATAGGATAGGTTTTATCCCACCAAAGAAGAAGTCAACCTTGAATTCAGGGATAACGACAAATCCAAATGCATATCATGTAATCCTTGTGAATATTTCCTTATACGCTCTGATGGATTCATGTTCTTTCTGCTTGAGGGAAAGGAATTCCCTTTCCATCTTTAGTCGGAGGGTGTGAGGAAAATATTTGTCAATTGTTTTTTCTAGAAATCCTTTAGTTCCAACAACTAGATATCTTCCTCAAGCTTAGTATTTTTGATCAATGTCTACCATTAATCAGCTTTACCCTCCATACGATAAGCAGTCAGAAGAAACTTCTTTTTTTCCAAACAATGAAGGATGAAGAAGATATTTTCAATGGAGTTTATCCATTGTTTGGAAATTGATGGATCATATGATCCATTAAAAGTAGGAGGACTTTGCCTCATGAAGTTCTCGATTGTGACTTTTTATTTCTTATGGGGGGTTGAATGTTCCTCTTGATCCATGTTTCTATTCAAAACTTGAGTTAAATGAGAGAGTATCATGACAAAGTTCATGATTCCCACTCCCATTGGATTGGGCATCTCATTAGAACAGTCATCACATTGATATTTTTATGGATTTTTAGCCTGATTCCTCTTATTACTGTCCATTGACTAGAATAAAAGAAAAGTTAGGGGTAACATATAAAGGGTAATCCAAAGACCAAAATTGATGACTTATAAATTACTTTTATTTCCTTAACTTAGGAATTTATTTGCTTCAATATACGTTATCCATGATTTACTTCTAAACATATATTCTTAGAGTCATTTTTTTATTCCCTTAATAATGGTTTGTACTGATCTTATGAATTTACCAAAGCATATCCCTCAGGAGTGTGGTAACCAATAGTGCATCAAGGCCCATTGTCGTGCACTAGTTCCCATTCGAGTCTAGCTTAAAGTGGTGTTTTTGGGTTTTACCCCTAGATACATCTGTGCTAGAGCCACCTATACCTACTCGTATCCAGACATGGATGTATTGTCTTGATAAAACACTTACTCAATAATCCCCAAAATTTAGGGATGTTTTTATTATACTTAGTCTTATCCCTAAGGCTTTCCCTAGGGGTTTCTAATCCTAATCTCAAAAATAACTATACCTATCCTCTGATACCAACTATAAAAACCCTTCTCTTTATTTCATACTTAAACATAATTTATTACATAAAATAGTCACTTGATACAACATAGAATATCGAGTGGTCTAGTGTCTTTGGGGCTTAGGAACATTACATAACAACTTAAAACATGAAATATACATCTTTAGTGAAAACTAATTTTACATGACCAAACACATTCCTTTGTACTTAGCATTCTATGGGAAAATCTGAGGACATTCATAAGAAAATTGTAACACCCTAAGCTTCCATGGTGCGTTTCCCTTTGAATAATGCAGTAGCTTGCGTTGTACGCAACTTGGAGTTTTAACACACCATAACCAATGTAACTAACCATTATGAATAATAATACCCACTCTTTGAAAATTTATAAATTTTATTTTTCAAAATGGACTTCATTTTTGGATTTAGAATATCAAAATTAGCATAGGGTGAATTTTTGGTATTTTTCTAAAAACTTTCAATTTTTTATGAATAGTGAAAAACACTCTGTTATTGTTTAAAGCTAAATTTTTATTTATGTAATTAGTTATTTTATTTTAATTTATTTTTGGTAAAAATAGATACATAATACCTATATATGTTAAATGTAATTCATTGAAGTCATTTTATAATAATTTTAGATATATAATTTTTTATTTAACTTTTTACCGTCTTTCACCCATCTTCTAGGAGCATTTGAAAATTTGCATAAAACTTAATTTTACCGCTTCTGTGAGTTGAATTTTAAAAATCTTAGAGACATTGTTTACGTCAGTAAGTAAAATTTTGATCAATAAGATGAAAATAATTTTTGGTAAATAGTAACATTTGACTTTTATTTACCACAGTTAAAAGTAAATAGGATAATTAATGGTAAACATGATATTATAATTACCCTAACACATGTCCTAATTTTATTAGATAAGTGTAATTAGACCAAAAAAAACCTTAGGAATAAAATATGATCCTATTTGGTCCACATGGATTAGATTATAACATTTATTATTATTTTATTTAAATAAGAGTTAAAAGTGTTAAATTCCAAGTTTAATAACTAAACCATTTTTAATATAGGGTTAAACATAAAATAAATTCTACTATAAATATTCATTATAAAGATACAAATATTTCCTACATAATGGTATATTATTTATAATTTTCAGAAATTAAATAATTTATTTTATTTATGACACAATGATGATGCAGTAATTACCTTATTAATGAAAGATTAAAATAATTGATATTATAAATATCCAAATAAATGTAATTTTAGACTTTTTATAAATTACACTAACTTTATAGATTAATATGACATGTTATGGTTGATTAAATAATTCTTTTTTGAAGTAATCATGCTGTTATGATTTTCACAAAAAGCAAATATTAAATAGTGTCAAAATTGACATAATTGAGTTTTTAAAACAAATACTTTATTATATATTGATATAATATTCCTAAAAATATATGGATAAAAAAAGAACTTATATAAGGTTATATATATTAATAATGAACCACTTGGGGTTCTCTTGGCTTGTTATAGTAAGTTTATTTACAATATAATATAAAAATACAAAGATACATGGTAAATGTCAAACTATTTAACTAAGAGTTAAATCTAAAAGATAAGGTTAATATAGTGAACTAAATCAGTCTAAAAACTATTATTTGAGAATTTTTCAACCCATACCCACCTTATCGTCTAAATAAATCATTTTTTATCCATTAGAAACCGAAAATTATTTTATTATAAAATAATATTTCATGCTTTTCCTAAAGTGACCCTCACATCTCTTATAAAAGGGTACTTCCCCTTCTCTTAATTTCAGACATCAAAATCCATTTGTATCGGCCAAAACCTACCAAAATATCCTCCCAACTTACCTCACATTAATTGAGAGGCCTTAATTTGATCATAAATACATCCTAAAGATCCCTTTTGATCAACTCAAAAGAAAATAACCGAAGAACAGGTTATAATTTCACCACCCTCTTTCAAGTTCTTTCTTCTTCCACTTCTTCTTTATTTGTCATTTCCATACCAAAATAATAAATCCAGTAACTTCTACATACTAAAATGTTATTATAAATATTGTTCTACCATATTTGTTATTCTATCCATCCTATAAATGACAAAGTCACCATACATGCGTACGTACGGGTTACCATCTCCACGTCGTGGTGTAGTTTGTTATTCAAACACTTAATTATTTGGATGAGTATAATAATGAGTATAACTGATGTAAATAACAAATATAAAATTTTAATTATTTTTTATATATGATATACCATCCAATTACATACTATTTCACCATCAATATAAGGATATTGTCGCTTGTGTGTACGTACAGATTACCATCTCCATAAACACAATGAGATTCATTCCCCATCGTAATAATTCAAGAATAATTTTAATTTTATGATTAAAAATAATGATTTTGAACATAATATAATTCTGTATATGAATCAAATACATTCTATCCATAACAAACATGGCTTACGTGACCAAGCATATAAAGGAAAACGAATCAGTTAACACCCGAAACGATGATACTACTAAAATATTATTAACAATGAAATATTAGAGTATAATATATTATATCATATTTATGTATATAGTTCTTGTATAATTTAATAACAATATTTTAACTATTATATAGGAGGTTAAAATATCATCAACTAAGGAAAAGTACAAGGTAAGAGTTAATTTCACAACCTCTTCATTATCTGAGATTGTTTATACATGAGTATCTACTGGGACCTCTTTATCATCAACATCCATGTTTCTTAAAAATATATTTCAAAACATTTTTACTATTTCCTAGACTATTGGTTTAATTCATTTATACCCTTGTTTTACTTTTTATAAAATTTTTATAAAGGAATCTTTCTGTCGTTTTCCAAACAAGGTCCTTTACGAACTTTTCAACAAAATTAAGGAGAGAATGTTTTTTAACCTATAAGGAGAGTGCAACTATTTTCTGCGGTTATAAATCCTTCAAAGCTTCCCTTAAAAGATTATAATAATATTTTCAAAATAAATGGTTTCTTTTATAATTACACGACTTCTAAATGATTTCAATAGAAAGAGATATTTCTCTCAAAATGTTTTGATTTCATCTATGTCAACGTCCTTTGACGGATTTTACAAATTGTTTGAAGTTGATTTATTATGGTACAAATCATCCATATTTTATCAAAGGTTTTGTGATATATTTCAGTTTTGATGTTTTATTTTTATCCCATTCATGGTTTATGGATAAATTATTTAAATTTCGTATGCTAGTTTTAATATGAATGTTTATGTTACGTTTAAAGTTTTTCATATGAGGAATGCATTGGACTTAGTAAGTGACGGGTGGAGCCCACTATAGCTCCGCGATGAATCGGTAGGTCTCATGAGGCAAACTAGTGTCTTGGAACAAGGGCTTGAAAAAATCTTATTTGTAGTCTTGGAATGAGGCCTTGGCTATATGGTTATGAAGTTTGGA
Source organism: Viscum album (assembly GCA_963277665.1). Taxonomy (NCBI): domain Eukaryota; kingdom Viridiplantae; phylum Streptophyta; class Magnoliopsida; order Santalales; family Viscaceae; genus Viscum; species Viscum album. The sequence continues at coordinate 305,602,774 of OY728147.1, forward strand.
ATTATGCATTTTATCATTACGAAATTGGATATTGATATTATATGTGATTATTCGACTAGTAGAATATCCATGTGAATAAGTAAATGGAATTATTTGATTTATCTTTGACATATTATGCTGATTTTTAAGTTTAAAAGGCTTATGTTTTAGTCTAATACACTGCCTTAAATGTTTATGATTATTTATGAAAGTTTTTTCTATATTGTTATCCTTACTAAGCATCTCAGATAACCCCTTTATATGTTTTATTTTTCCGAGGATGCGAAGAAGTATATTATAACTGACCTATAAGGATAGTCTAAGGGATATAAATGTGGTCAATGGAGACAATGCTGTTGTTATTTTTCATTTTATAATGTAATGTAAAACTTTTAAATGTATCTAGTACTCCCAAAGATACTAAACTAATCGGTCTTTCTGGATTCGATCCCTTGTGATCATGCCAATGTTATGTAATAATGCACCGACTCTGGGTAACTAGGGTTGGGGAACTACATTTGGTATTAAAAAAAGTTTATCACAAACCTTGGAAGCTAGATTTAGAGAAACTCTGATTAGAGAACATTACCCTAAGATAGACTTTGAGGATTAGTATAGAAGAACTTCCTTGAATTTTGGTAATGTAGAGATTTTGTGAGTTTTCCAAGCAATAAATCCTTGTCTGGAAACGAGCAGGTAGAGGTGGCTATGGAACATATGTACATAGGGTTAAAACCCAAAAACACCACTTTGAGCTAGACTCAAATGGGAACTGGTGCATGACAATGGGCCTTACTGCACACTTGGTTACGACACTCCTAGGGGATATGCTTAGGATAATTCACATTTTCTTTACAAACCATTATAAAGGATTTATGAGTGTATACATCCTCAAAGAAAACATTTTTATGATTATGGATTATATCCATAAACTGTTCAATTTATGTTAAGTGTTTTAAAAGTTTGGAATTACGTATTGCGATTCATAAACTAATCTAATGTATGCCATTGTTCAGAAATGGTGCCTAGTGGAAGGAATGGAAACAATATCAATGCATGTAATCCATGTAGGGATTTCCCTCCTACTAAATATAATTATAGTGGAGTTAGTGATGCAACTGATGTTGATCAACTTATCACCATACTGGTACAAATCACTCAGGTTATGAATAATAACCTTACCCATATGGAGCACCCTAATCCACAATGTAGAGGATCAATGTTATACCTCTTCATAAGGAAACCACCACCAACATTCAATGGGAGTAAAAATAAATTAGTAGCTGAGAAATGGATAAATTCCATAGAGAAAATATTTCATGCTTTGGGGAGTAGTGAAATGGAATATGTTTTTATGGTAGTTTATCACCTCACGGGAGATACAAATCAATGATGGTCATTAATCCAAAAAAACAAACGAAGATGAAGAAGTATCAAACATGGAATAGAGGGTGTTTAAATATATTTTCTTAGAAAAATACTTTCATTATGACCATCAAGAGATATGGAAAGACAATTTATGAGTATGAGGCAAGAGGAGGATGAGAATGTCACAAAGTATGAGGCTAACTTTACAAGGTTATCAAGACATGTAACAGATTATATGAATAACTTAAGGAATAAGATCGATATATTATTTTATGGGTTAAAAGCATTTATTCATCGAGAATTAGTCTCAAAATCCTTCTCATCGTACGATGATATTGTCTCATGTGATATCAAGACAGAAAAGGAATTCTCTAAGTCTTACTACTTTAATGCAAAGAAAGAAAAAAAGAGACATGTTAAACACTCTGGAAATGGAAATAAGGGGAAGAAGGGAAAAGTTGAATATCTATCCTATGGTAAATGTGGAAAGAAACACCTCATTACTTTCCTGAAGGTAATGAGAGTCTGTTACAAGTGTGGTGAAAAAGGCCACCAAGCTCGTGATTGTAAGGGGAAGAAAGAGGCTATCAATGTTGAATGCTACAATTGTAGAGAAAAAGGGCATTATGAAAATGAATATCTTAAGTGCTAAGGGAACTTACCTTAGAAAAGGACAAGGGAGAAAGGCCAAGCTTATGCAATCACTACTACTGAGGCTGAAGCTCCAAAAGACGTGGTGGCAGGTAATTTAATGTTTTACTCAAGTTTATCCAATGATTTATTTGATTCTGGATCATCGCATTATTTCACATATTCCTAGTTTGCTAAGAAAATTAAATATTTTCAATTTTACTTAACAAGGGAGTTGTCAGTAAAAACACCTAAGGGAAGTATCATCGCAACAAAGTTTTGTGAATCAGTTCCCATTAGGGAATATAAATGTTCTTTATCTGCTGATCTTATCATCATACCCATGATTGAATTTGATATAATCCTCGGAATGGATTGGATTTCAGAAAATGATGCAAAAAATTTATTGTATGAATAAGGAGGTTACAATTTTCAATGATGATAATGAGTACATTATCTTTAGAGAAGAAACGTCACCACATGATTCTTATCTAGATCCACCTACAGTAGATCTACTAAATTTAATTATTGGGGAAGAAGAGAATGAATAACTATGGGTGAGGAAAAGAATGTTCTAATAGAGTAAATACCTATTGTGTAAGAATATGTTAATTTGTTTATAGAGGATTTACCTAGACATCCTCCAGAATGAAAAATTGAGTTTTCCATTGATTTAATTCCGGGTTCAAGGCCCATATCAAAGACCCCTTATAGAATGGACACTGTGGAATTTGTGGAACTAAATAAAAAACTAGAGGAATTGCGTAATAAGGGACTTATTCACCCTAGTGTTTCTCCATGGAGATCCCTTGTCATTTTTGTTAAGAAGAAAGAAGGATCTATGAGGTTTTGCGTTGACTACAAGGAGATAAATGCTATAACAATAAAGAACAAGTATCCCCTACATCGCATTGATGATTTATTAGACCAACTTCATAGAGCTCAATATTTTCAAAGATTGAACTTTGATCTGGATATCATCAGTTGTGTCTGAAGAAGGAAGACATTCCAAAAACAACATTTCAAACCAGGTTTGTGCATTATAAGTTTTTAGTAATGCCTTCTGGATTGACTAATGAACCCTCTGTCTTCATGGATCTAATGAATAGAGTTTTCAAAGAATATCTTGATAATTTTATAGTGGTATTTATTAATGATATCTTGGTATACTCAAAAAGATATGAAGATCATGAAAATCACTTATGCACTATTCTGAAAACCCTCATAAGAAATGAATTATATGGGAAGTTTAGAAAGTGTGAATTCTAGCTTCAAGAGATTTATTTTCTTGGCCATATTGTCTCTAAGTATGGAATCTCTGTTGATCCTTCAAAGACCAATGCAATCCAAGAATGGCTAGCATCAACGAGTATAATTGAGGTACACAATTTTATTGGTTTAGTAGGTTATTATCGATGTTTCATCCAAAATTTTTCTCGGCTGGTTAACCCATTAACCAAGCTCACATGTAAAGGGGTTAAATTTATTTGGAAAAAAGAGTGTGAAGAATGTTTTGAAGAACTGAAGAGAATATTAGTCAATGATCCTATCTTGAATCTCCCATCAGGGAAAGATGGGTTTATTATTTATAGTGATTCTTCAAAGAAAGGACTTTTTTGTGTCCTTAGGCAGAATGATAGAGTTGTTTCCTATGCATCACGACAACTAAAAATTCACGATAAAAACTATCCTACTCATGATCTTAAGTTACTAGCTGCAATATTTACTCTGAAAATATGGAGACACTATCTCTATGGTGAACAATGTGAGATTTATATCAATCACAAGAGTTTAAAGTAGATTTTATCAAATAAAGAAATCAACATGAGGCAAAGATAATGGCTTGAACTACTCAAAGATTATGATTTCACTATACACTACCAGCCGGGGAAGGAAAATAAGGTGGCTAATGCTTTGAGTAGAAATGATCATGGAGTTTTGAACAAGATGAGAGTTAAAAAAGATCCTATTTTCATGGATCTAGTAAAGATGGATATGGGAATAACCATGGAAGGTGAAACATCAATACTTTCGCAAATGGTTTCTAAACCATATTTACTAGAAAGGATAAAGAGTTCTCAGACTGTTGATGAGGAGTTTGAAAAGAAGATTAATGCTATGAATGATGGGAGATTGAGTGACTTCATATATGAAGATGGAATTTTGAAAATTGGGAAGAGACTTTGGGTTCCTAACATACCTGATCTAAAAAGGGAATTCTTGGATGATGCTCATATCTCTAATTTCTTTATACACCATAAGAGTACCAAGATGTATATATATTTGAAGGAAAATTTTTGGTGGGATAACATGAAGAGGGAGATTGCTGATTTTGTGTCAAGATGTATGTTTTTTCAACAAGTGAAAGCTGAAAGGCAACATCCTGGAGGAGTCATGCAACCTCTTCCCATACCGGAGTGGAAATGGGATAATATTATGATGGACTTTGTCATGAGGCTACCAAAGACTCCTAGAAGGAATGATGCAATATGGGTCATTGTTGATCGTCTTACCCATTCAACACATTTTCTTGTTATAAGAGAAGATTTATCACTTGAATGGCTGGAAAGACTATATATTGATGTAGTTTTAAGACTCCATGGTGAACCCCTATTGATTGCATCTGATCGTGATCCTTGTTTTAAATCAAGATTCTAGAAAAGTATTTAGAAGTCCTAGGATATGGAACTTCGTTTGAGCATTGCCTACCACCCTCAAACTAATGGACAATTAGAACAGACTATTCAAACCTTAGAAGACATGTGGAGAACTTGATCACTTGACTTTCTAGGTATGTGGGATCAATATTTACCTCTGGTAGAATTTTCCTATAATAATAGCTTTTATTCAAGTATTCAAAAGGCACCATATGAAGCGATATATGGAAAGAGATTTCACACACCAACTTTTTAGGATGATGTGGGTGAAAGAAAACTCGTAGTCCTAAAACTTGTTGAGGAAACAATGGAAAAAGTGAAGATTATCTAAACCCACATCAAAGTATCCCAATGTAGGAAAAAGAGCTATGCCGATAACTGAAGGAAGAATTTGGAATTTCAAGTAGGAGACCATGTTTTATTGAAGGTATCTCCATGGAAGGGTGTTATATGTTTAGGTAAGATGGGTAAATTGAGTCCCAAGTACATCAGACCTTTTTAAATTCTAAAATGAATGGGATTTGTAGCTTATCATTTGGTAATGCCTCTAAGTCTCTCAAAAGTTCATGATGTGCTCCACATATCATTGTTGAGAAAATACATGCCTGAAAAAATGATTGTACTCACCTATGAGGAAATTGAACTGGAACCCAATCTGTATTATTGTGAAGAGCCTGTCAAAATCTTTGATACCAGAGAACAAGAGCTGAGAAACGGGACGACTCGTCTGGTAAAAGTTCAATAGAGAAACCATAAGATTGACGAGGCAACGTGGGAACCTAAGGAACTTATGATGAAGAAGCACCCTAATCTTTTTATGTATTAATATCATAGAAATTTCCGGGACAAAATTATTTTAAGGAGGGGAGAATGTAACACCCTAAACATCCACGATATGTTTCCCTTTGAATAATGCAGTAGCTTGCGTTGTACACAACTTGGAGTTTTAACACACCACGACCAATGAAACTAGCCGTTATGAATATTAATACCCAATTTTTGAAATTTTATAATTTTTTTTCCAAAATGGACTTCATTTTTAGATTTGTAATATCGAAATTAGATTATGGTGAATTTTTGGTATTTTTCTGAAAACTTTCAATTTTTGATGAATAGTGAAAAACTTTGCGTTATAGTTTAAAACTAACATTTTATTTAAGTAATTAGTTATTTTATATTAATTTATTTTAGTTCAAAATAGAAACATAAAACCTATATATGTTAAATGTAATTAATTTGAGTCATTTTATAATAAGTTTAGATATATGAAATTTTATTTAACTTTTTACCGTCTTTTCCCCACCTTCTAGGCATTTGAAAATTTGCATAAAAATTAATTTTACTACTTCTGTGAGTTGAAATTAAAAAATATAGGTCACATGGTTAACATTAGTATGTAAAATGTGGTTCAATAAGATAAAAATAATTTTTGATGAATAGTAACTTTTGACTTATTTACCAGAATTAAGAGTAAATACGGTAATTAAAGGTAAAAAATGATATTATAATTACCCTAACACATGTAATAATTATATTGGATAAGTGTAATTCAACAAAAAACAACCTTAGGAGTAAAATATGATCCTCTTTGTTCCACTTGGATTAGATTAGGACATTAATTACTATATTATTTAAAGAAGAGTTAAAAGTGTTAACTTCAAAGTTTAATAACTAAAACATTTTAAATATAGGATTAAACTTTAGATAAATTCAACTATACATATTAATTAGAAATATAAAAATATTTCCTACATAATGGTATTTTATTTATAATTTTTAGACATTAAATAATCTAATTTTTTTATGACACAATGATGATGAAGTAATTACCTTATTAATGAAAGATTAAAATAATTGATATTATAAATATCCAAATAAATGTAATTTGAGACTTTTGATGAATTAAACTAATTTTATAGGTTAATATTACATTTTAGGGTTGATTAAATAATTTTTTTTAAGTAATCATGCTGCTACAATTTTCACAAAAACCAAATATTAAATAGTGTCAAAATTGACATAATTGAGTTTTTAAAACAAATACTATATTATTAATTGATATAATATTTTTAACAATATAAGGTTTGGTAAAAGGACTTAGATAAGGTTATATATATTAAAAATGAACCCCTTGGGTTTCTATTGGCTTGTTATAGTAAGTTTATTTACAATATAATATAAAAATACAAAGAGACATGGTAAATGTCAAACTATTTAACTAAGAGTTAAATCTAAAACATAAGGTTAATATGGTGACCTAAACCTGTCTAAAACCTATTGGTTAAGAGATTTTATACCCATAACCACCTTATCCTAAAAATAAATCATTTTTTATACATTAGAAAACAAAAATTATTTTATTATAAAATAATATTTCAAGCTTTTCCTAAAGTGACCCTCACCTCTCTTATAAAAGGGTACTTCACCTTCTCTTAATTTTTCACCTCAAAATCCATTTGTCTCAAAGAAAACCTACCAAAATATCCTCCCAAAATCCTTAAAATCAACCTAGAGTCCTTACTTTGATCATAAATCCAACCTAAGAATCCATTTTGATCTACTCAAAAGGAAACACTCGAAGAAGAGGTAATAATTTCACCACCCTCTTTCATGTTCTTTTATTCTTCCACTTCTTCTTTCTTTGTTGTTTACGTACCAAAATAATAACTCCAGTACCTTATACATAATTTAATGTTATTATAAATATGGTACAACCATATTCGTTGTTCTATCCATCCAATAAATGACAAAGTCACCATACGTGCATACGTACGGCTAACCGTCTCCACGTCGTGGTGTAGTTTGTTATTCAAACACTTTATTATTTTGATGGGTATAATAATGAGTATAACTGATATAAATAATAAATATAACTTTTTAATGATTATTTATATATTATATACCATCCAATTACATACAATTTTACCATCAATATAATGATATTTTCGCTCATGTGTACGTACGGATTGTCGTCTCCATGAATGCGATGAGATTCATTCTCCATCGCAATCATTCAAGAATAATTTTCATTTTATGGTTAAAAATAATGTTTATGAACATAACATCATTCTGTATATGAATTAGATACATCCTATCTATAACAAACATGGCTTACGTAACCATGTATATAAAGGAAAATTAATCAGTTAACACCCGAAACGATGATACTACTGAAATATTATTAGCAAAGCAATATTAGAGGATCATATATGATATCATATTAATGTATATAGTTCTTGTATAATTTAATAACAATTTTTAACTATTATAAATAAGGTTAAATTACCATTGACTAAGGAAAAGTACAAGGTAAGGGTAAATTTCACAATCTCTTCATTATCTGAGGTTGTTTATATGTTAGTATCTACTGAGACCTCTTTATCATCCACATCTGTGTTTCTTAAAAATATATTTCAATTTTTTTTACTATTTACTAGACTATGGGTTAAATTCATTTATACCCTTGTTTTAATTTTTATAAAATTTTTATAAAGGAATCTTTCTATAGTTTTCCAAACAAGGCCCTTTACAACCTTTTCGACAAAATTAAGGAAAGAATGTTTTTTTAACTTATACAGCTGGTGCGACTATTTTCCGCCGTTATAATACCTTAAAAGATTCCATTACAATATTATAGGAATAATTTCAAAATAAATGTTTTCTTTTATAATTACATGACTTCTAAATGATTTAAAAGTAGAAAGATATATTTCTCTCAAATTTTTTTGATTTCATCTATGTCAACATCCTTTGATGGATTTTAAACTTGTTTGAAGTTGATTTATTATGATAAAAATATTCCATTTTTTATTGAAGGTTTTCTGATATATTTGACTATAGATGTGTTATTTATACACCATTCATGGTTTGTGGATAAAGTATTGACATTTTGTATGATAGTTTTAATATGAATGTTTATGTTATGTTTAATCCTTTTCATATGAGGAATGCACTAGACTTAGTAAGTGATGGATGTATCCCACTATTGCTCTTTGATGCATCGATAGGTCTAATGAGACAAACTAGTGTATTGGAACAAGTCCTTGACAAAATATTATTTTTAGTCTTTGTACAAGGACTTGACTATGTGGTTATGAAGTCTGGAATTTTGCATTTCATCATTATGAAATTGGATATTGATATTACATGTGATTATTCGATTAGTAGAATATCCATGTGAATAAGTAAATGGAATTATTTTATTTATCTTTTCCATATTATGCTGAAGTTTAATTTTAAAAGGATTATGTTTTATTCCTATAAATTATCTTAAAAGTTTATGCTTAGTTATGAAAGTGTCCACTATATTGTTATCCTTACTGAGCATCTGAGCTCACCCCTTTCTATGTTTTATTTTTCCTGGGATGTGAAGAAGTATATTATGACTAACCTGCAGGGATAGTATAAGGGATATGAATGTGGAGAATGGAGAAAATGTTGTTTTTTTCATTTTATAATGTAATGTAAAACTTATGAATGTATATAATACGTCTAAGGATACCAAACTGATCAGTATTTCTGGATTTGATCCCTTGTGATCATGCCAATGTTATATAATAATGCACCGACTCTGGGTAACTGGGGTCGGGGCGTTACAAAAAGGGTGATCTATAAAGCTTATTAAGGTAGTAAAAAAGGCATAAAATGAATAATATAGTACATTTTATGCAATAGGCATATCAATGGAGCATAAGAGAAACATGAGCATAAATGCATGATATAACATGATTATCATAACTTGAAAATATGGCATCAACATTTAACATGATATTATCATGAGCCAAGGTTCATTGCACATGGATCATGAGTAAACACTCATTGATCTTGAATTATTATGAGTAAACCCTCATTTAACTTGACGTATCATGATACTAATCTTTATCCAATGCACTAGAGCATTACCAGAGCACACCCTTCTTAATCATTTCATTTTATGCATAAGTGTGCCACATGGATCATATAACATGGATTCATTAAAAATAATAATTTATTCCACAATAAAGGAATTTGGAATTCATACATGAAAATATATAATTAATAAGTAAATGTGAAAAAAGTTTAATACTCTTGATAGAGAAATGAGCATGATATTCACTATATAATGACTTTGGCTTGGAAAATTGCAGTACAATTTCGACAGCATAATGACGTGACATAAGAATTCATAAAAATGGTTGCTGAGAGAGAAAAGGGTATATCATAATATTTAAATATAATGGACAGTAAGGGGGTCATAGAGATATATGTCCCAACATATTTAATGGAATTTAGATTAATAATATAAAATAATTGCTTGAATTTAAATGAAGAGAGATAAATCCCTTACAGAATTTTGGCATGGTAACGGGTGTACATGGGAGGCATTAGTGAGAGAGAAATGGGTATAACATCATTAAAAAATAATTAGGAAAGTATGGGGGAGGTGATAAATCATACCCAAACATTTTTAATTAAAATAAAAAGGTATAACCACACAAATAAACTTGGAAAAAAATGAGAGAGGAATAAATCCCTTACTTGGAAGTGTGATCCCGAAGGCTTGGGAGGGATTTGAGAGAGGCTTTTTGGGAGCTTGGGGAAACTTGGAATGATTATAGAGAGAGGATGGCAGAGGTTGGTTGAGCTCAAAAGTCTTTTAGTGAACATAAGTGGGATATTGGTTGGGTTTATATAGGAAAAGGGATTGAATTATTTATTATTTAGGTTTTGGACCCCACACATTAAACTAATCAAAACCAAAAACCAGCCCATGGTTTTTTCCAAAGGGGAGTGTAAAAAATTGTTTTATAATTCCAATTTCCAAAATTCTTATAATATTAGGCTTGCTTATCTGGAAGTGATTCACACTCTCAAGGAAAACATTTCAAAAGGTTAAAATATTTTATAAGCCTTGGAGGGTCCACTAAATATTTTTAAAATAAATAAAACAAAACTAAAATCACATTATTTTAATGTAAAAAAAATATATTTGCCGAAAACCCCATTTATATTATTTTATTACATCACTATTGGGTCATTATGATGTCATAAACCACATTATATAATTAAACGGTATTTAATTTTTACCCAAAAATTTGATTGTCTCAGAAAATTATGAAAAATTCAACATTGGATGATTTTGATGTCCTAATTCCAAAAATAATATTCATTTTATCAAAATATTTTTTTAAATATATTAATTTTTACTTTTAAAATAAAATCCGACTTTTATAAAAAATTAATGGATTTTGACAAAAATAGATTTCAAACCTTAATATAAATTACAATTGTATTCATAAAATTTATATGATGATTTATATTTAATAAAAATTAATTTAGTAATAATAAATTATTAAAATATTATTTAATTAAAAAATAAATTAATTCATAAAAATAGATTTCTTAATTGAATATTAACTAAAAATAATATTTTTGCTTTAAAAACTATTTACAAAGTAACAATAATAAAATGAATGTATATTATTTATTATATAAAAAAATAATGCACATAATCATAGTGCTAGGGTCTTGTTACATAACCCCTTATAACACCCACATATGACCTAAGGGTGAGGTTTGTGATGGAGACATTCTTTTGGGGTTGCTCTGATAACATCGCTCGGGTGGTAATCTCTATCAACTTCCACTTCTCCTGTAGGTGGTTCCATTTGAGCTTAAAGTGTTGCATCTCGGCTTGGGATTTGTCAAGAGATAAACCCAGAGATTCTAAATCCTTTACAACCTCCAAAAAATGGGCTTCATATGGAGCAATTCTACTGGATGAGGCTATAACTTCCTTTGTCTGATTAAATTGAATTTTTTAAATCCCTATATTTATACGAATCAATTGATCATTGTTCAATTAATATATTAACAACAGTCACAATTCTTATTAGTATTTCAAAATACAAAAACATAAAACCAAGGATGTATATATGTTTTATATTACCATTTTACATACTAATACATTTAATTAGATCTATAGGAATTTCCATTGATAAAATTTTGGGTTGTTACAGAGGATGCCTTGAGTTATTTTTTCCCAATAGTGGATTCTCAAAGTGGGTTTGTGACTTATTCTTCAGGTTCTTTTCTTCTATGTGGTTTACTATTTCTCTTATGGGTAAAATATTTGGTTACTTAAAATCAACTAGGGAATTGATGAAAGGGAACCTAATATCCCTGAGTCTTTTTATCCTCACCCAATATGTTATTAGTAGAAATATCAACAAGGTTTTGGAAGAAGAGTGGGTTCATCCTTTAAAAGGGAGGTATAGTATTTCACACATTTTCTTTTCATATGATATGCTATTTTTTATTAACGTGAATTCCAAGTCCATTCATGAATTCAATAAGATTTTGAATAAGTACTGAATCAAAGTTGGGAAAGGTATCAATTCCAACAAAATTAGTGTTTTCATCTCCCAAAAGTTTACTCCTAGGAGGCCTAAGTTAATTCAGGAAAGAGTTGTTTTTTTTATTCAAAATCTTTCAATGAATTACTTGGGTGCCCCTTTATCCAATGGGTGGTCTCGAATTAATTCCTATGAAAAAATTGTTAATAGGATCATGGTCAGGATATCAATTTGGAAAAGTCATTTCCTTTAATTTAGTGGTAGGCTTAGATTACTCAATAGTGTTTTAACCTCTATCCCCATGTATGTTCTTTCCTTGTGTAAAATTCCTAAAGTATTAATGATAAACATTTAAAGGATTTTTAATAGTTTCATATGGGACTTCCATTAAAAATTTCACCACCACTGGGCCAGCTGGTCCAGACTGGCTAGACCCATTCATGAAGGGGGTATCACTCATAGAGGTATTGATGAGAGTATTTATGGATTTATAGCTAAAATCATGTGGGGGGACATCTCAAGAACTTAACTTTGGTTTACCTTTATTAAAAGAAAGTATGTGTGTTACCACACTGATTGGCATGATTATTCTTATGGTTCACATCTATGGAATATTTTTTAAGGTCTTGAGAAGTCGACTATGAACAACACTCAATGGATCATTGGATATAGGGATGTATCATTATAGAAGTATAATTTGGTGGGATGTCACTTGTTCTTCCTAGGGTGAAAAGTTCTTGATTTTAGATTTAGATAATCTTATTCCCACCATCATTTCATTGATTCTGTGTTAAATTTAGACCAGAAGGATATATTTCACAACATCCAACCCTCAGAGGACTCAGACCAATGTTTCCTTACATAATATCTATCAAGGAATCATTATTGTTCAAATTTTTATAACCTAACATATGTTTCTCATAATTTGATTTATTAGATAGTAGAATCTGGAATAAGAGAATCTATCCTAAATTCAACTTTTTTATTTGTAGGATTCAAAAGCAGGCCATTCCCACTGATGACAATATTCAATGCATTATCATTCCCCTTGCTTCTAAATATAGGTACTACATGATTAAAAAATATGAATTAGTGTTATATATATTATTTATAAGTGACTGGGAATCCCACATATAGATCATTGTTGGTAGAATTTTGGATTCTATTATTAGAAACAACACTATCGATGATGTACTCTAGGCATGGTGGGATTGTTAGGTTGGAACTGTTGCAGAGGGACAAGGATGAAACATTATTGTTTGGTTGGTTGTTGGGTTTTATGGGACACATGTAATTAGGTTCATCACAAGGGTCTTTTTTATAATCTATTGTACATCACTGACAAGTTTCTATCACTCCTTCTTTCTATTTCCCAGCACTATAAGAATGTTGGCTTTCCCCTAGAGCTGTAGGACCATACCACACCTTTTCACCTCCAAGATGGCACGAATCATAGGAGAGGTTATTTGGGATATTGGGTGAAATGGAATTCTCCCCAATATATATTGAAATTTAATACAAATGGTTCATGTTCTCAAGGTATGATGTGAGATGGTGGTATTTTGAGAAATTCATGGTGGTCTGTCATCCTAGTTTTCTCTTCTTTCTTTTAGGAGGGTAATTCTATTGTGGTAGAGGCTACAGAAATTCTACAAGGGTTTAATATATGTAAATCAAATAATATCTTATAATCTGAGGTCAAGTTATACTCTTTCATTATGATCAATTCTTTAAAGGGACTTTGTATCTATATGTGGAACATCATTTATTTTACTAGAGCCTCTAACAACATTCTTTAACCGGAAGTGGATATTATTCACACTTGGTGTGAGGGTAATATGTTTGGTGATCTTCTTACTTAAAAATGTAATTAGGTTGATAAATTGATGGTGTATTTGAGAATTATTTCTCTTACAATAGATTGTGTTGAGATTATACGGGGGGTTCCCTCATATTTTATTATTTTCGACCCTCATGATCCCCATTTTTTCTGCTTCCTCTAGTTTGTACTTATATTTTTATTCTCTTTACTAATATTTTTTTTTTCAATTTTCTTGTCAAATCATAGTTTTAATGATAATAATTTAATTTAAACTAGCCATAAATGTGGTGTTGGATAATTACATTAATCATTCATGGGGCCGGTGAACCGACCATAATATGAACGACATTTCCATTTTAGAATCAATTGAGGGGAGTATAGAAAATGGATATTATTCCATAATAATTACATATTAGTATATTTAATATACTTATGTTACTATGTAAAGGTGGATGAAATTCATATTGTGTGATGTAGAAGAAGAAAATAATGAAAAGTGACTTGGTTGATAATTTTACCTCTCCTATTGGGAGTCTCCTCATGGCTACCCCTTAAGGATCCTTGGGATGGTATTTTAGGAAGACCATAATTATTTAGACATATATGGGAGGTTTAGTAGAGAAATGGTTAGATTTTGACCTGGATTAAAGATGTAAAAGGTGTGAGGAGAAGGGGTAGTGATGTGTGATATTTATAATGGGAGGAGAGGGGTGTTTTTGAATATAATATTAATTACTTTATTATTTTGATCAAAACTATAAATAGTAATGAATATTATGAATCAATATTATAATTACTTCATTTTATTCCAAGAAAATTGTTTCTTATATAACCCCTTATCCAATAAGTAATGTATTTAACTTATAATATAAAATACCAAATTTTGTCATAAATACTATTTACTAAAAACTCAATATTTCCAAAAAAATAAAAAAATACACCATAAAAAATATTGACGTACTGATTCTAAAATTTAAATCCATTTTATTAATATAATTTTATAAATATTTGAAATTTAATATTTAAATTAAGTCCTCATTTATTAAATTTTTTTTTTGAAATGATCAAATTTTAATACTTTGAAAAATTACTTATGGTTTCATAAAATTATATTATCATATTTATAATAATATATATTGATTCATGAATCAAAGTAAAATTTTATTTAAACCTTTTAAATTTATCATAATTTTATTATAAATATAAATCATTTATATTTTTATAAAAATATAATTACGATTTCATTGTGTCAAAAATTTATTTCATCATATTTAACAAATTTACTTAATTATATTATGATAGAAACTCATTATATTATTCCATAAATATTTTTTTACTATTATACTAGTTATTTTACTATTCTTAATAGTCATATTACTATTCTAATAGTTAGATTACCATTCTAATGGTCATGTAATGCTCACATTGTAATATTAAGGTAATTACCATGTGACGGTAAGATCCTAATGGGAATATTTCCATTCAAACAGTATATATAATCTAATATTATCATACCACATCATTAATTACTTCACTTAAGGTTCTATAATTCTATTTATAATGTCTATCATATTCCAGATTCTTCTCTTTCTTTTTATAGTCTTTATGGAAGGAGTGATCTTCATGGGAAAATGCAGGTTTGTGGTGTTTACATTACTATGTGTATTATTATTTTTCATTTATCACCCTTTACTATTCCTAGAAATTATATTCCAAATTATTTCATGATGTGTAATATTCCCATGAAATGAAAAGTATTTCTACGTGCATTTATTGTAATTTTTTTAAAACAATCATAGTGCATCATAAATTATTTTACAAATAAAGGGAATTTTTGGGTTGTTTCAAATCATGGATTAAAAATTTATGAATCCTTTTCCTAAAAAATATGTATTTAATAAGTAATATTTTATTTTTAAAATATTAATTTTAATTTATAAAACCCATGTTTAACATTTTGGAACTCAAGTAATATTTTTTTTCTAATAAAAAAACCATTTTTGGTATTTTCTTTTAATTAAATATTCTCTTAGTGGATTTAGATTTTGGATTGATTTGAAATAAATATAAATATTATTTATTATTAATAAAAAAATTAATGTTAAGAAAATCCATAACATTGATAATTTTATCCTAACAAAAATTTTATACTAAAAAACACGCTTCTTCAAAAAAATAGGTTTTACGTGTTATGTATATTAAAATTTATTTTTTTCACCCTTGAAAATTATATTTCATAAAATGATTTTAATATTTTAAATTATAATTTTTAAATTAGGTAATAAGGTAAATTTTAATTTTTTTCATTAGACTATATCACTGTGGTGAAAAAATGAGTTACCATGGTAAAGGTAAATTGTGGTAAAAGTCAAAACTAAGAATAAAAGAACTAAAATTATATAAACCTTATCTTAAAATGTGTGGTGAAGGGTTTTATTAACCAATAATCACCCACTATCCATTATTTCCTAGTTTTGGTACCACTTTCCTTGAATAGTGACTTGTCCCTTTGTATTATTATAAAAATGCCACTCCCCTCAATAATAAAAGGAGACTTCCACCACCCCTTTACATCCACTCAAAGAATTTTATTTGCTCTTGAAAATATGACCATTTTACTCCCCTTATATTCTTTTCCCACTTTTTATCCCCTTAATCCAAGTAAAATCCCTAAATCCTCCATTTCCAAGGGGGCCTCCAAGAGAAGGTTCAAATTCTCAACATGTGTACTAATAACTTATTAATGTCTTCTTATTCTATATATTTATCTTTAAATATATTTAAAACCATTATAATATAATTAAATAAGTATTACTAATATACTTAAATTTTATCATGTTAATTATTTTAATATTATCTACCCCCACATCCTTAGGAAAATGAGAACGTCGTTTGTGCGTACATGTAAACAACCTCTTCCACAAAGTGATGTATTTCATTTTTCATAACAGACTTACATGGATGGTTATAAAGTGGTATTTAAGTAATAAATATTATATTTATAATTTTTTTAATATTCTAAAATGATAATCCATTTTAAGCATTCCTCTCATTCTATGAAAAATTAAAACGCTGTCTATGTGTACATACAGACTACCACCTCCATGGAGTGATGCATTTCATTTTAATCACCGCCTTAAATGTAAAGTTATAAAATATATTTACTGAATATATATTATATTAATGAGTAATATATATCATGAATATATTTCTTTGATAATAATAATAGAAAAATTAACTATCATTATAATGTAACCCGTTAATATTGTTAAATTACCCGAAACAAGAGAGTCATAAATTCAATTTTTAAAAACCATTCACAAGACTTCCATGAAATGAAAATGGGAATTTATGAATCATAAAAACAAAAATATTATAATTTATTTAATAATCTATGAATTATTAACTTTGTACCAAATAATGAATTCTGATATCACTGTCATGAAACACATATGAAACAATCAAAATTATTAACATTCATGGATGAAAATAAACATTAACTAACTATTATATGTCTAGTGAATGAGTATAATTGAATAATATAAAAGTACATATATATGGATAAGGTTATTAAATAGGTGATTAATATAGTTAGTTTTATTATATATAAGGTTAAATAGATTTTTTGAATTTCTAGAGTTAAATGTAAGGGTTCTTTGCCTCAATTTCCATTCCTTGAGGCATGAATTATATTATTCAGCAATTTATTTTTATATGGTGTAACTAATTAACCTTAAATTATTTCACTATAAATATCTTTATTCAACGTATTTATATTTCTAAATAATGTTTTCTCTTTCAAGGTATTTTGATTCAAAATTTACCAAAGCCATAAGGGTTTCTCTTCCAATCTTACATCTTTTTGGTCAGGAACCATTGTCCTCCATATCCATATTATTCTTCCCACTAAAGTTAACCACTATTAATTTGAAATAAAAATATTTATTATTTCTTGTTATCATCATAGTTATCATTACCTATTTTCAAAAATAAATTCATATAACTATTTTAACATTGTGCGTTTCAATAAAAATATTTTTGAAATATTATTTATATTCGCATCTTTTATCCTTTGGTCCAAAATTGAGAGATTGGACAATATCTATTATAAAAATTATATTTTTAAATATTTATAATTCTAATTAATTTTTTAAAATTTATTCTCATAATATTCCTAAAAATTATATTTAAAAGTGACTTCTGACTTCATTTTTGATTAACTTTGACTTTATTTATAAAATGTGAAAGGAATATTCTTTTAAACATTTTTTATACAAAATAATTTTTCTACAACTTTAATAATTTTTATTTAATACACGTACTCTACAAGTATTCATGGTTCTTACAATAAATTTATATCCCCTTTTCTTTATAAAAAATTTTCTAAAAAGTTTATAAAAATGAAAAGTGTATTTCTTATTATTTCCCTGAGTAAATATTTAATTCTTTTGAAAATGTGTTTTCTCATCTATGAGAAAATACCTTAAAGTTTATTATGCTTCACTAGTGATGTGATATAATAATAAAATCCAACATTTTTCTCTAAATTAATTATGAGCATGTTATTATATTTATTGAATAGAGATTTTATTAACATTCCTTATGTTTATTATTCCAATATGGATGGTTAATTATTAATAAGTAAAGTTGATTAATTATTGCATTATTACTCATTTAGTTCATATGGTGAATGAATTATAAATAATTAAGTTACACGTGGGGCTTAAAATTATATACCCCCAAAATGAATTAGTAGGTCTCATGAGATAATTTTTTTGAGAATTTGGTACATTCCTATCAATTTATTAATATTTCCTCTACATGAGTCCTTGATGGTAAGATCATCATATCTTGATAACAATGGATTGAAAGTAAGATAATTATTTCTTATAATATGGAATTTATGGTAATATCATGATGTCTTGGCATATTTCCTTGATGGTAAGATCCTGATGTCTTGGTTTGAGGCATTAACAGTAAGATTATTATGTCCCACATTATTCATTTCAGCACTATGAAATAAATTATTATTATTTATGTGATTATTTATATTGCTATGTCATACTTGTATTTATTTCATGATAATGTGTTCACTTTTATGTAATTATGTGGTTCTTATTCATTCTTTATATATTATTAATGTATTGTTTGTTATATGATACCCTCCGATATATAATACCTCTAACAGAGTGTTTGAACTCACCCTTCTTATGTTTTAATTTCCCCAAGTTAAGAAGAGGAATGATACATATGATATTTCTAGAATGGTATATTGTGTAAAGAATTTTGTGGGATATATTTAAGACTTATTATATAATAATGAATTATTTTCACATTGGAAAAAATGTCCATTAGATGGGAAAGATATGGGTTTTGTTAGAAAAAAGTTTTTTTTCTAAATCTCTTAAACTCTAAAACTAAAAGGTACTTGGTGTGTAAGTGACTCAATATTTTTTATTGATATTATAATTATAGTTTTTTAATTTTGGGTAACATTAGTGTATTTTAAAAATGATATGTAAAATAATATATTTTTTCACACTGGATTCCGAGAGTGCAAGTTCAAGGTGTCATTTGTGACCTTCAAGTTTTTAAACTGAGGAAGAATTCATCCAATGTAATGAGAAAGTAGGAGTATATATAAGTGATATGCGGGTGGTAGTGTGATATCCCTAAATTCATTATAAAAGAAGTTCTCCTAGAACAAAGTGATCATGATTGAATAATTATAATCCAAAACATCTATTTAATCTTTGTGGATTCTTATACTACTGACATATCGTCAACATATTATCCTTGTAATAGTAGTTCACATTGAACCAAGTAAAATTTATATGTTCCATTTTTTTTATTTGTCTATTTGGAGAATAAAAACTTAAATTAGATGGGATTGACTAGTTCCTAGTAATGTGGGGATAAGGTCCTATATATCAAAATAAAAATTTTAAACCTTGATTCACCTATCCCCTCTTAAGGTATCATAGGGTAAAAAGAACTATTACACC
Organism: Viscum album; assembly: GCA_963277665.1. Taxonomy (NCBI): domain Eukaryota; kingdom Viridiplantae; phylum Streptophyta; class Magnoliopsida; order Santalales; family Viscaceae; genus Viscum; species Viscum album. The sequence goes on from OY728147.1 coordinate 305,622,569, forward strand.
TTATTACCATAGATATTTATCATTATATTTAAATGGTGATAGATAAACATCAACATCATTTCTAGGATGTTTTGGTCCATAAATCATCAATTTCATCATACCATATTTTTTTAATATATATATATATATATGGTGAAAATTCATACACTAAAAATATAATAAGACATAAATAATGTTAGCTTTTAGGGCTCCAATGTACATTAATTCTATCTATGCACAATCCTATTATGAGATTTCTAATATCATTTTCAAAATCAAGAAATTTTTTATCAAATATATTGCGTTTTGATGAATTAGCAGAGTGACATAAATTTCTATTAGTGATTATATCATATGTATACTATCTTATCATATTTTTTTGAATTTTAAAATATATTATTTAAATGAAGATTTATTGGAAGATACTAGATTTCTTTAGAGGGAGGTTTGTTTCATGTACATAAGAATGTATCACAGTTTGATTTCTCATCCATTTTATATTATGATGTATCAAATTCAAGATATTATAGTAAAAATTTATATTCATTCCTAGAAAAAACATATTAATTGGGGAAACATGTATTTCTTTATACCCTAATCCCATTGGAAAAAATATTTTTTTCATCATAATTGGAATCTCGAAGTTTTATTACCTTTTTGAAGTAACTATTTTAAAATATAATGTAATTTGATTAAACTTTTGTCACTGCAATCATTTTTTTATTATAAGTTAATCAATCTTAGAACCATTTAAAACACTATAAGTTTAATACAGCACAAGAAAAGTGGATTTTGCGCATCTTTATACAACCATTAAACACTTTCTATTTTTTAATGGTTTTAAAACCCACATAATGAATTAAATATTCAATATGATCCTTTTTCTCATACTGAACATCATCAAAAACATTAGATCTTTAATTCTTTGTTATTTTAGCACACTGGATCTAGCATATATAACTATTATTAAAACAATAAAAAAATCAGATGTAATTTTATTTCTCTGCACTCTAATTTTATCATACTCAAACACTTCATGCATGGATATAAAATAAGATATATTTTTTAAAGATTTTGTTTAGAAAATTATAATAAATCGTCAACCTCTCTCTCATATTCATCACTAGTTCTTCATACATTTATCCAATTATGATATATTAATTACTTAAAATTACAATATAAAAGATGAAAACATTAAAATAAATAAACATTTAATAATATATATAAATAGATAAATTTAAAACATATAAACATATAAGAATATAAAAATTCTTAAATTAAAAAAATATTCATTCAAATTATATATACACATATATAAAATATATAATAAAAAAACAGTCAATTATCCATTTATTCATAAAAAAATTATAAAAAAAACAATTATAGAAAATAAAAATTAATAAAAAAAAGAGAACCAACCATTAATTTATATACATGTAATCAAAATAAACAATCAACTATATATTTATTCATAAAAAATTAATAAATACAAACAATTATAAAATATAAAAATTGATATAATAAATGAATTAATATAATATAATAAATGGTTTCAATATTTCTATCAAAAAATGAATAAATGAATATAATTTAAAAATATTTAACATTTAATAAATATTTTAAACAAATAAAATAACAATTTAAATAAAAAATGGATATGCAGATAATATATCTATAATAAATAGGAAAAAACAATGGTGAAAGAACATTATATTTCATATAATTAAATGATAGAATAATAAAAAAATAATAAAAAATAACATTTAAAAATCATAATCATTTAGTAAATCTTATAAACAAATAAATAAAAATTTAACTGAAAAAATTGTCGATGAAGATAGTATATCTATGAAGAATATAAATAAAAAAGTAGTAAACAAACCTCATATTTCATGTAATTAAGTTGGTGTATGGTCAAAAATAAATAAATGATTTTTTTAAAAAAAGACACCTAATAAATATTCTAAACAAAGAAAATAAACATTTAACTCACAAAAAATGTGAATTCATGTAGTATAATAGTGATGAAAAATGAAAAAATAGTAGCAAGAAACCTTTAGATTGAATGTTATTAGGTGAGAGCATGGTTGAAAAAAAAAATCAGTGATGATGATGGTGATACTCCAAGGAGAGACATAAAATGACTTGAGGTTATAGAATTGTCAAAAAAACTAATCAAATGAGAATGAATTAAGTTTAAAATCCTATACTCATGGGATAAAAAGGATGAATTGGGATGAAGGAAGTAAAGGAATATTCTTTTGACTCATGAAAGATAGGGTTTGATAAAATAATGTCTACAAAATGAGAGAGAAACTAGTTTTAATTTTTTTTATAATTTTTAATATAAGTTAACCTAATAAATAACATTAAAACTTGGGTTTTATCATTATTTATCAAATTAAATGATGCTAAAACCCAAAATAATGATATTTTCTCCTCAGTTAGTAGTGTCACCGATGTGAAAAGTCATATGAGTAAGTTTTTCAAGGTGGTTATACTAATAATCAAAGTGAAAACTTCCACCAATTGGGTTTTAACATATGTTACTCTGATAACCAACATTAAAACCCAAATAGTCATTCTTTTCATATCAATATATGATAAATAATGTTAAATACCCAAGGAAAAACCAATTTTTATACTAGAGGTATTCTTGAAATGATAAAGGGATGCTAAGACCTTTACTATGAGTGAAGAAAAATGATTAGGAGAAGATTTTTTTAGAAATATTTGAAAGAAATTGATGATAACCTTCACATTAATGAATGATAAAACCTATTGTATTTTATAGTCCTCAACACTCTTCTTTAAATGAATAAGTCTTTGACCATATTGGGTGTTATCAAATTCCACCCTCTAATTTTGTGTCATTTATGTAACCATTGAACTCATTAAATGAACCTGAAAGTTGCATCTAATCCATTCATAGTGGATTAAATAACAAAGTAAACCATATAGAAGTGATGCGATAGTGCATGAATCATATACATGAAATTATAATGCATATCATATTCTCAATGATATGTTACGATTTAATAAAAATGAACCTCTACAATTTAATCATATCGTAGATTATTATATGCACCATATGAATATCATAGGACACGATCCAGGTCTATCTACAATACAACATGCCCACTTAAGTGTATATCTATTAGTTTCCCCACTAGAATGTACTTAAATTTCCACTAAAAGTTACTCTAGAAATTTAATTTCTATTATTATAAGAATTTATAGGGAAAGTTTATCTAAAATAATCATTGAAACCAACATTGTAATTCATATTATCCCAACCAAAACATGTCTCAGATATTTTTATGAAATTTTTAGGGGTTTGAGAGAGGGAACTTTTTGGTTGTTCCCTCAATATAACTTCAATGAATTTCTATTGATACATACATTATAACTTTCAATTATCTTATTCTATGAATTTCTATGCATTTCAATTAAAAGTTTCTATAAAAATTATCTTGTGTACTATATTTCAGATCAAATATGATAGTGTTATAATGACTTGTACAAAAACTCATTTTTATAGAGGCTAATATAGATGAAATATGATATACCCCATTTTTTAACATGTTTAATGATTTTCTATCTAATAGTGAATTAGTATCAGACTTTCAATAATATAATAGCTCTTTTCTCTATGTGCATGAAAGATATAATTCATCAATAGATATGTCCCAAATTTTTGGTCTGAAATAAAAGTCATTTGAAGGTGATATAAGAAGGATATTTAGGATAAAAAAGGGGAACAAAAATGAAACATTTCAATTCATTCCAGTTGATTAATTAACCTTTATATATATATAATTAGAAATTGTGAAATAATTCTCACACAAAATAAAATAGAAACAAGAATATAGAAGTTTTTTATAGGGGATGAACTTGATGACCATGCTGACATAGCTATACTTATTTGTTTATATGCATGCACCACTATTTTTTCCTACTATATGTGTTTACTTATATTGGTAATTCATCTTATTTTTTGATAGTTTTATATATATTTGAAATCTAAAATGGTCTCATGAAATCCACCAAAATTTGATGAATTCTGAAAAATAATTCTAAAACCACCTTTCTAATCTTTTATTGTCCATTATGTCATTATTGGAATGGTTTTAAATTTATTTTATATTCTATCTTGAACTTAATTATCTTAGTACCTTCTATTCTCTTGTAGTATTGGTATTATAAACTTAGTGGAATTGTCAAATAATATGAGAATAGTGGACATCCACCTTTTATAAAATAGATTTTGATAGATTTGGATGTGGAAGTAAATAATAAAATAAAGGGTTAATAAAGAAAATATAGAAAGGGTAATTTTTACAATTTTTTTATAATTTAATCATTCTATTAATAAAAAGAGTTATGTCAAATAAAAATAAACTATTGCTGAACATGAGAAAGTTGTACACCTAAAATATTGGGAGACAACATCCACCAAAGAATGTGGTGTTACAGTTCAAGCGATTTTGAAGGATGAGAAGAACCAAATATAAGTCCTTAAATTATAGAGTGAAAATTTTAAAATAAAACTATAAAAGATAAAATAAAAGTTGAGAATAAAGTAAAAAAAATAAAAAAACATAAGTAGTTGATATCTTGAAATAGAAAGAAAGAGGCATACAAGTTCAACCCTAAAATAAAAGGGGTTTAAAAAAATAAGGTAACAAAAAAAAATGAGAATAATTGAAAAGGAAGAAGAATAAATGAGGGATGATGATTATTTGGAACCAACTACGAAGAGAAAGTAATCCTTGAAGTCTAAGACTAAATAAAAATTGAATATTATAAAGAAAATGGATCTTAAATAAGGATACTGGGGTCTTAAGTATATAAGAATGTAAAAAATGTATCTATAAATATAATACAACAAAAAAACTAATGAGGAAAATAGAGAACATTGAACACCTATAGTAGCTAGAATCGTAGTTGAGAATGATAAAATAGAAAATAACCATAGGATATCACTAATTATAAATGTGGAATCAATAATTATAAAGTAAAATAAGTTAGACTCAGCATGTAGTGACCCCAACCCAAGGATCCATGAGTTAGTGTATACATTATTACATTGGCATACAATATAAAGAATCACATTCCAAAGGTCTGAATAGTTTAATAGTCCTTGTAAACTATATAATTAATTGAAATTATTATTAAAATTAAAAACAAAATTTACAAAAAGTATTTTTTTGATAACTCCATTATTTCTAATTGTGCATCGCTTCCCATTAATCAAAAAACACTTCCTGGTATCCTTGGGAAAATAAAACATAAGAAAGGGGTGATATCAGATGCTCAATTAGGATAAGAATATAGATGAATCTATGAATAAATAAGGAATAATCAATATGTTAATGTAAATAATTGAAACATATTCCATTAAATCAATAACATGAGAATAATATGAAATGAATAAATGATGATCAATTAATTCCATATAAATAATAACATGAGCTTGAAAACATAACCATGGATATTATAACTAATCAAATAATAAAATGGAATATAAATAAATGAATTCATAATTATGTAATTCATAATTCCAAACATATAAAACATATATTTTAAGCCTTTTTCCAACACATCTAGATAAATGGGTAAGGCCTCGACCGAAACCCAATTTAGTTTGTCTCCTAAGACCTACAAATGCATAGAGGGGATATAGAGGGATCCACCCATCACTTACTAAGTACAATTCATTCCTCATATTAATGGAGTGAAACATAATCAAAATAAATATTCATATTGAAAAAACAACATATGAAATGTTAATACTTACCCAAATCAATAAACATAATCATAAACCATCCAGGGTAAAATAGTGAATTGTAATAAGATTGTACATCCTCAGTCAAACTGATCAAAAACCATTTAGATAAATAATAAGGATGATATAAATACAACATATCCTCAATGTATCACATTTAAAATAAATTTTTGATTTCATTTATGAATATAAATAACATTAAAGGATTCTTAAAAATATTTTTTTTGAAAAATAACTGTTGCATTTTGAAAAATACCTTTAAAAAAAGTTACCAATTTTATTTGAAAATAATTTTAATTGAAAATAAAATTTTAAAAATTATAAAATAATCATTAAATCATTTATTTTTCAACACATTGAAAATTTTTATTCATTCCATACACGGTAAAGCAAATATTCCTTTCATATTTTCCGTAAAATCCAAATGGGCATTGTTTTGAAAACAACATGATGATTCCTTTAATTTTTTTTATAAAAATTTGAAATGGGTAAAAATTTATTTAATAAATAATTTTTAAAAGTGCAAAATCATTCTTTTCTTTTTTTATAAATCATGTATTTTAATCAAAAAGGATTTCTGACCGAGGAGAGAAATAAATTAAGATTTTTTTAAAAAAACTCTCAGTCATTTTAACTACCAAAGAGTGAGAAAATTGTACTATTACTTAAAAAAGATCATTAGTAACTATAGTTGAAGAAAATAGGTTTATTTTAAGATATAAATATAAAATAACTCCCCCAATGGAGAGTTAAACAAAAACAATCCCGAATAATGGTGAGATTGTGAAATAAACCCTTACTACTTTGGAAACCTTTGAAACATAAGCCCAATGAAAGAAATAAATTAAAATGAAACTTTAAATAACATGAAGAGAAATATATTCATGATATAACATATAAATTTGGATATAACATATAGCATACAAAGGAATAAGTGGTGATTATGGAGTATGTATCACGAAAGTAAAAGTAAGATGAGAAACCCTTACAACATGTTCGACTTCCTTCGTATGTTTCAGAACTTTCTGTATAATAAATATTGGTTTATTAAAAATAAATTTAAAAAATATAATCACATATATCATATCATATATTATTTACTTATATTCTGTTATCACTCATTTATTAGCGATTCTTTATTAAAATCACTGTTTCGGGTGATAAGTTCTTTGTTTTCCATGTATGTTTTGGTTTGGTAATTTTGGTCATTTTAATTTGATCATGGATAGTAATATACAGAATTTTATAAATGATATAAATATAATATATTTTTATTATATATTTATTTATATTAATCTATATAATTTATAGATATAAAATGGATTACACTATTCATGGAGACGGTAGGCCATAGGTATGTATAAATGTTGTTTCTATTTTTTTTGATGGATGGAATAAAAGGAAAATAAATATTAATTAACCCATAAAGATGAATAATAATAATTATATATATAATTTATATTAATATAATCCATCCTTATTACTAACCATGTAAAAATTTAAGGAAAAACATTTCACATTGCTACGTGGAGGCGGTAGTCCATAGGTACGCATGAGCGACATTATTGTTTTCTAATGGATTGGAAGATAATAATTTATATATGATAATACATTTCAAGAAGTATTTATATATCATCAAAATAAAATATATTCATTAAACATTATCCTTACTACCTTCCATTTAAATAATAAGTGAAAAATGAATCACATCACTTCGTGAGGTGGTAGTTCATCGTACACACAGGCGACATTATTTTATCCCTCACGAAATAAAAATTAATAATATATTTGTGATATTATAATTAAATAAGTATAATAATATCATAAATATCATATAAATATTTTAAATTCATCATTACATCCATCATTTAAAGGTTGTGATGGAAAAAAAAGAACATCAGTTCGAGAGGTGGTTGTCCGCCGTACACACAATCGACTATTTTGTTTTCCTTTTAATGGGAGTGGATATTGATATAGGTTATGAAAATAAAATTATAAAATTTAAGTATATTTAATATATTTTTATTATTATTTGGGAAATTTTGGAAAAGATTATAAGGAGTTATAAAAGAAGTAAAATGAAAATTCATAGTTTAAAACCTTACCTCTTCTTTGAGCAACCTCTTTAGGTCTAACCAAAATGATTATTAGATTATCTTTTTGATATAACCAAGGAACATAATATGTAGTAAGAGATTTAAGGTTATTTATTTTGGAAGGTCTTGTCTGAACCAATGGTTTTTTTATGTGTGAAGTGTAGAGGATACAAGGTGGCCTTTTATATGTGAGGTGAGTGGAACACTTGTAATTTTTGAAAAGAAAAAGGTGTACCGATGTCTTTCATGTTCAAAATAGCTAAACAATGGTCGATTATAGAATATATAAGTGATAAGGTCAAAATATGTCCATAAAATGGGTTTTAGACAAGTTTTGGGGAATTTTAACCCTTATCTTTTTAGTTTAACCCCCAGTAAATCCATTTTTCCCATAACCGCAGTAAATAATTTTTACAGTTTTTTCTATTCATTATTCTAAAAAATTAAGATGAAATTATATGGTAATATATATTATTATTATTAAAAATATTTAATCTATTTTATTTAAATTTAATTTAAATAATTGGACAAATTTAATTTAAAATTAATCCTGTAGACGTGATAAGAAAATTAGTATTCATATAGAAAATAGTCAAAAGTTTACAAAGTTTTTTATATTAAAATTAAAAAATAAATTTATTAAAATGAACTTAATTGGAATAATATATAAATAATTAATCTAATTTTAATTTTAAAACCATCTTAAAATATTTTTTAATTTTTTGAAGTCTTTAAAAGAAATGATTATTTTTAATAAAAACCAGTATTCTTCGCCATTCAGAGAGACAAAATTATATTTTCAAAATATTATCAAAAATTCACCCAATGATAATTTTTAAATGTGGATTTATAAAATAAATTTTATTTTGTAAAATAAATTTTCAAAAATTGGTAAAAATTAATTTTAATGTATGTGTGCAAAGCCCGCCTAGACCATATTTTAGACAAAAATAGAGTTTTTCAGAAAAAAATTATTTTTTTCTGTCAAATGGTTCTTATTTTATTTATAATAAATATATAAACATTGAATTTATTTTATACATGTGTAAAATATATAATTTTTATAATTTAGTTGGTACTATTTAGACCTTCCAACTTAACAGTTAGGTTATTATGGTAATGTTTAAATAATAATATTTTAATAGAGTATCATGTTTCGTTCTAACTTGGTGTTGTGTGCATTGAAACCTATCAAAGGGATTGAATTTATTTAAAAGGGAATATGTCATAAAGTCTCAATATGTTATATTCTCTTCTAATTTTAGTTTTTTGTTTGATATACTCTATTAAACATGATGTTCCTATTTTAAAAATCTCAGGGAGTTACACTCCCCACCTTAAATAAATTGTGTGCTCATAACTTAATCATGATCTCGATAATCAAGGGTTTGAAATTTAAAAATACCTTTTTTGAAAACCCACATTATAAAAAGGGTTAATAAAAAAGACTCTTAATAAGAGTCAAAGGGAAGTACAAATTTCATATGTTATAACACATAACTAGGTTTCTAAGTAGAAGAACATTGGTTGAAAGTAATGATATAGGTATAGAAGAAAAGATTAAATAATTATAGTGAGTGGTAGAGGTCATTGATCATGATAAAGTGATTGATAAATGGAAAGTAAAAAACCACAAAACCATAAATCTATGATGAGTTAAGGGACCATTTGACTCATTAGAAATGAAGGTACTAGGATAATTTTTTTTTCAATATGATTTTCTTGGAGTTGAGGAATTACATTACTATATAGACTAAGAATACATTAAAATTTAATTAATTGATATATTTATATTTAATAAGCACGATTTTATCATTTGGTCGTGCTTAAATCAATTCCCAATTCATTTATTACTCGAAGAAATGAATATAAAAATGATTTATTATGCCAGAAGCACATTTAATAGATCATTATAATGATAAGTCATACATCACATATATATATATATATTTTTCAAAACCAAAATGGTAATAAAATGTTATCCAATAACACCCAATGTTCAACTTAATCCATTCCATAAATAGTTAAACTTAAGACTCATCCAAAATATGTTTGTCCAATTCAAAGTCCAATTTTTTTGAAGGAAGGTTGCTAAATCAACATTATATTCCCCAAAAAATGTAAAGTGGTGCTTAATGTCAAATTATAAACATGTCAATACCTTTATCACCATAAAACCATAATGAAAACATGAATTCTTCCAAAAATAAAACCTTAGGTTGTAAAATATATTCCATATATCCAAACATGTATTAAATTTCAGAAAATGTAACATAAACCATAAAATTACTAACCAATTTTATGGTCACCAATACTGTCCCATAAACATATAATTTTATATCAATATAAAAAACATATTAACTATTATCTTACCATAGTCATGTGATTTACAAAAAAGTTCAACATTCCACTAAATCAATTTTCTTGGTCCCATTCACCACATTTTTTCAAATCCTTAAATAAATACTACTATAGTATAATACTTATACATTTCATGATTCTTATACTATGAATGTCATAAATAAAATACTTTTATAACATATTTCTTGGATCCAAATATTTAAGTACAATAATCATTCTACTTCAGACATATCAATAACATAAGTTTGAACTTGATCCCTTAGCTTATTCTGAGGTATATTCCCTTGATGCTTATGGGAATTGGTTGGAATAATTCAATATATCCTTACAATTAAATCATTATACTTTGAGGGATTATCTCTTACCCTTACATTCATAGGAATTATGGACTTTTTTTCCACACTTGAAGAAAACTCACTTTCCTTTTAGGCATCTATAATGGTTATTCATTCCACGTGTGTCACATGTGGGAAATAGAACTTTCCCTTCCCCCCTTTATCAATTTTTTTTATTTTCTGTCATCTTCTTATCTTGGTTCTATTCAAAGCTGTACGACTTAGAGAATTATTTCTCCATCTTGATAGAACATGATACTATTTCCTTGTATGATGAGAATGTTTAGGAGACTAGTTACCTTCATGAGATCATATTAATCCCATCAAAGAAATGTTCAAACTTGCTCTTTGGATTATGTATATAGTCCGAAACATGTCTTGACAACCTTGTAAAGTTTTCTTCATACTTAGCACCATTTTCTTCTTCTTTATGTGTTAGAATCAAGAACTGCCTTTCCATATCTTATCATTGCTCATAAGAAAAATATTTTTAGAAGAAGAGTACCCTGAAATCCTTCCATTACTTATTTTATATTTCTTCTTTATCCTTAGTATTTTGAGACAATAACCACCCATTGATCTTCATCCCCTGAGAGTTGATAAACTACCATGAAAATTTTCTCCCTTTCACTACTTCCCAGAGTGAGAAATATATTCTCTATAGAACTTATCCATTGCTTAAGTAATAATGTATTTTTAGTCCCATTGAACGATTGATATTTTTGATGCATGAAGTAGTATATCATTATTACACCACATGGTGGATAAAATGACTAATCTATACGGGAAATGTTATTACTCATAACTTGAGTCAGCTTCCTAAATATTGTTATAATTTGATCAGTTCCAACTATATCTCCAGCTCCATATTCATTATCTTGTCTAGGAGAAAAATAATTGTATAGAGTACATTCATTGATATGGTTACCTTTATTTTAGTTAGGAACCATTTCTAAATAATGGAATATAATAGACTAGATTATAACATTATGAAACATAATGCATAATCCTAAAACTAGTTAAACACTTAAAATTAATTGAAAAATTTATTCATAGGTAATCTCCTTATCAATAACATGGTTTCTTTTGGGATATATTTATTTTCAACTCCTTCATAATGGTTTGTAAAGAAAATGTGATTTATCCTAATCATATACCTAGGGAGTGTCAAACAAGGTTTACATTAAGGACCATTATCATGAACCATGTAATGATAGGGTCAATAGCAATGTTCCCTTTCCAGAGTAATTACCCCTAGGTATATTTGTGCCAGAACCATATCCACTTATTGTATCCATACATGAATGTATTGATATAAAAAAACCACATAATCTCATCCTTACCGAAACTTTTGGATAATCTTATATACTTATCCTTAAAGTCTATCATAGGGTTATGTTCCCTAATATATGTTTTTCCAAATATAGTTCCCAATGTTTCCACTACAATTAATCTGATACCAATGATAGTTACCCCAACCCCAATAGCATGGAGCTGGTTTTTACTTTATTACATTATCATAAGATACAATGAATCACATATTGATAAACCAAATAGTTTATTCTTCATGGTAAAATAGATACTTGAAATTCATATTACAATTGAAAACATAAAATACACAAAGTATTTTATATGATAATGTCATTATTCCTCATAGAAAATCCCTATATATCAATCACAAAACACTTCCATTTATCTTGGGGAAAATAAAAAATTATAAGTGGGTGAGATTAGATGCCCAGTAAGGGTAAGAGTACAGTGGAATATATGAATAAACCATCCAAAGTAAATTAGTGAATGGGAAGAAAATTGTACATCCCTAGTCAAAATGATCATAAAATGTAACACCCTAGAATGATAAAGGGTTAAATGACTAAATTATATGACTCATATCAACATGATGCACATTTCTTTTTGGGATCCTACCTGATAAGTACTCCATAGTTATACGTGCTTGGTATGATGTAGTGATCAAGATGGGTAACCTTCTGGGATGTTTCCCAGGGTGTGTGCAAGTGAGTAAAAACACACTATAAAGAACATGTGTTGACCTAAGAGGATAGTCATTAGTCATATGAGCTATTCGATCATGTGGGTGGGCCCAAGGGAGGGAACCACGTGCCTACGGGGCAACTGGTGGTACCTTGCAGGCAGGACCCGATGGCCATGTTATGGAGGGGTGTCTGTGTTGTCGTGAGGCCCAGTTTTTACATACTGTTTAGAGAAATAATAAGGATTTTATCAACACAACATATACTAAATGTATCTATCGTAAGTAAAATATTGGTTTTATGTTGTTGATGAATAGAAATACCATGAAAATATCCTTAAAACATTTTTATGAAAAATAAACTTTTCATTATGAAAATAACCTTTTATAAAAAAAGATAATTTTTTTAAAACAAATTTCATTGAAAATAACCTCTTAAAACATTTAAAATAACTATTAAAACATTGATTTATTAGTATGGAGGAAAATTTCATTCATGCGGTACACATTAAAACAAATAATCTTTTCACATTTTTCATAAAAGACAAACATGAATTGTTTTGAAAATGACATGAATATTCCTTTCAAAACATTTTTAAAAATTAAAAATGTGTAAAAAATTATTTAATAAATCATTTTGAAAAGGTTAAAAATATTGGTGATTTTTTTAGAAAACATATATTTTGATGGAAAAGGATTTCAGACTAAAGAGGGAAGTAAAGCCAGATTTTATTAATCACATTTTCTAAATAATTTTAAGTATAAAAGAGTGTGAAAATGGTAATATTACTTAAAAAAGTTCATGAATAAATATATTTAATAAAATATATTGATTTTAAGATATAAATATCAAATAATTCCCCAAAGGGAGAATTAAACAAAAAAATCCCATATAATGGTGAGATTGTTAAATAAATCCTTACCACTTTGGTAACCTTTGAGTCATAATCACCATGAAAGAAATAAATTCAAATTAATCTTTAAATACCCTTAATAAAAATATATTCCTGATCTAACATAAAAATTTGGACAGTATATACACCACACAAAGTAATAAGTGGTGATTATTGCGTATGTCTCATAGAAGTAAACGTGAGACGAGAAACCCTTATCACTTGTTCAAATTAATTTTAATGTGTTCCAAACTACTATATAATGAATATAGGTATATTAAAAATCCATTATAGAGCCCTAATGATATATATCAGACCATATATTATTAACTTAGTCTTTTATCACTCGTTTATTAGAAATACTTTATTAAAATCACTATTTCGGGTGAAAAATTCTTTGTTTTCATGTATGTTTTGGTTCAGTAATTTTGGTAATTTAAATTTGATATTGGTTAAATCATCTTCATAATGTTTACCATGATATAAATATAATATATATTTTTTATATATTTATTTATTATAATCTATAAAATGTATATATAGAAAATGGATTACACCGTTCATGGCGACCGTAGGCCGTACGTACACATAAATGTTGTATCCATTTTTATAGATATATGAAATGAAATGAAATGAATAATAATTATTCTTTAAATAAAAATAATAATTATATAAAATTTATATCAATAAAATCCATTCTTATTATCATTTATGTAAAAATAAAATGAAAACATTTCACATCGTTACGTTGAAGAGTTAGTCCACAGATACACACAAGTGATATTTTTTTCTAATGGATTGGAAGGTAAGAAGTTAGATGTGATATTAACTTTAAATAAGAATATTAATATCATAAATATCACATATATTCATTAACTTTTATCCTTACTATCCTCCATGTAAAGCGTAAGTGGAAAACGAATCACATCTCTTCTTGAGGCGGTAGTCCTCCGTATACACGAGCAATGTAATAACATCTCTCATAGGATGAAAGGTAAGAATTTATAAGTGATATTATAATTATATATGTATAATAATATCATAAATATCATATACATATGTTAAATTCTTCATTACATCTAGCTTTTAAAGGCGGTGATGGAAAACAAACATCGGTTCGCGAGGTGGTAGTCCACCGTACACACGTTCAACAATTTCATTTTATATTTGATGGAATTGGAGATGGATATAAGTTATGATATTAAAATAATAAAACTTGATTATGTAGGATATACCAGTGTTTTTATTCATCATTTTTGGAAAATATTATAAAAAGTTAGAAAAAGATGTAAAATTAAAACGCATAGTTTAAAACATTACCTATTCTTTGAGAAAAATATTCAGGTTTAACCTAAATCATTCCTAGAAAAGATTTATGACATAAATTAGGCCTCTAGTATTTGATAAAACTATATTTTTTGTATATTTGATGAGTATAATAGAGGGGTGGCCTTTTATAAGTGAGGTGAGTGGCACACTTGTAATTTTGGAAAAGAAAAAGGTGTACCCACATTTTTCACATGCCACCAGGATAAAAAATAGTCCATTATGGAAACTAGAAGATATAATGTATCAAAATTGACATAAAATGGATATTTTCTATGTTTTTAGTTATTTTTAGTCCTTATATTTTTATTTTAACTCCATGGTAAACCCATTTTACCTTAACCGTGGTAAATAATTTTTACTGTTTTTAGTATTTATTCTGGTAAAAAATAAATTTGACCATATTAGATAATATAAATTATTATAATTAAAAATATAGAATCCATTTTTTTAAGTTTCATTCATAGAATTTTAAAATTTTAATTTAAAATTAATCCTGCAGACGTGATGAGAAATCATGTTTTCAAAGAGAAAAGTTTCAAAATTTTACAAATTGTTTATATAAAAATTAATTATAAAAGTGATTAAAATATCCTAAATTGAACTAATAGATATATAATTGAACTAATTTTACATTTAAAACCATCATAAAAAAATTTATAATTTTTTTAAAGTCTTTAAAATAAATAAAAATTCTTAATAAAAATCAGTATTTTTCATTATTCACTGAAAAATTTATATTTTCATAAAATTATAAAAAATTAAACCGAAGATAATTTTGACATGTGGATTTTAAAAATAAATTTAATTTTTTCAAATAATTTTTCTAAAAGTGTTAAAAATTTATTTCAAATTACGTGAGCAAAGCGTGACTAGACCACCTTTTAGAAAAAATACACTTTTTCAAAAAATATTTCATTTTCTTTCAAATGGTTCTTATTTTATTTATAATCACTGTATCACCATTTAATTTATTTTATAAATGTGTAACTATAAAATTTTCAAAATTTATTCAGTACTATTCATACCCACCTACTTAATGACTAGGTTATAATGGCCAGGTTTAAATAATAATATTTTAATAGAGTATCGTGTTTTGTTCAAACCTAGTGATGCGTGTAATAAAAGATATTGAAGAGATTAAATCTATTTAAAAATAAATATATCATAAAGTCTTGATATGTTATATTCTATTCTAAGATTGATGTTCTGCATCATACATGCTATTGAACATGATGTTCATATTTTTTAAATCTCAAGGTGTGACACAACATAAATTTATGAAGTAAGGAGAAAAGGAAGAATAATAAAAGAAAAAAAATTTAAGAATAAATAATGGAAGTAAATGGGATGAAAGAAATAATTGAGATACTCAATGTTATAGAAAAACCAGAAAAGAAAAGGGTTATCTATGGTCTATTTTTCATACCAAAAGCGGTCCATAAGATTCAATGGTTCAAGAAATCAAACTACAATTGTATTCAAAATATTATAGAGTTTGAACTAAATAGGTTTGTTGTTGGGATATTTCTCTCTTCTATTGTATCCCATTTCAGAATACATCATTTTATATAGTTTAAAGTTTTTATTATGTAGTGAATACATTTTTTATTATGAAAATAAGGTATAAATTATTTCATTAGAAATAATTTTCTCTCTTATGAATAAAAAATGATAAACAACATAGTGACTATTTATGTTAACCAATATTATTATAAAATAAATTAAACTGGTTAAATATAATTAATTCACATTCTTCATGTTTTTTTTCAATTATTATAGCTAATATATGTATATTCTAAAGTAATAAACGAAAAATGTAATATAAGTAAGAGAACTATATTTTCCCCAAGAAAGTCCACATTCATTACCAGTGCTTCTATGGTGACTATACTATTTTATACATTCATAAAGTTAAAAATATTATGATATATAGTTTTTTGTAACTTTATTATATTTTACATGGAATTTTTTCATCAAAAAAGGAAAAATTGATAAAGTTTTTGATAGGGATAACAATATAAGATGTGCTTCGATTAAACATGAAAGTTGTCATCCCCATCACCACTATAAATGTATATTCAACACTGATGGTTTTTAATTTGTAGAAAAAATATTTAGACATGGAAACTACAATAAAACTCAATTATGTGTAAGTGGGCATTATTTGTATCAAAATTAATCCTTATTAATGGTAAATTTTCTTATCTCTGACAAACAATATACTTTTTAATTAACCAAATGAAATCTACTAGAAAATGTTTTGAAACTCTGTACACTTATAAAGTATTTATTGAGAAAATAATTAAGAAATATATCCCTAATTACATAAATAATATAGATCCAATATTCATTATAGATGAAACCCATCAACAAGGTTACATAATATTAGAATACAGAATAATAGTTTACTACCTTATGAAGAAGACAAAAATAGAGAAGAAAAATAAAAAGAACCTAAGATCAAGAGAAGTTTATGAACTATGGATTTATATTGCATAACTATTTATTTAGAAAATTATTTTAAAATCATGAGGTAACTATTCAATTTATTGTTACCTATATCCAAATAAACAATTAAATAGCATGGTTTATGGGTTTGGGATAAAAGTATAAAATTTATAAAAACAGATTTCAAGGTTTAAAAGAGTTTTGTTACTTGTGTTATATTTTTTTGTATTTTACCAATAATTTTGTTTAAACATAAAATTGAATGGAATGTGTTTTTAATATATTTGGTATAAAATAGCGACAAATATGACCTCTATCTTCTTATTTCTTATATAGATTTCATACAAACCGTAGTTCTTTAAATAAAATAAAACATGATTAAATGATAAATCCCAAACATCATGCATATATATAAGTCATATAATATAATTTAAAAAATATAATGACCATAAAATGGTTGATATATGCATTATAATTCAAATATCCTATAAATGGTTCATAAAAGCATCAAAATTAAAGAGAAATTACAAAAATGTGATCCAATCTATGCACTGACCTGTGTTTCAATTTTGCAGCAGTCTACCTCCATAGTTGAATTTCCAAATTAGTTGATGAGTCTTATTAAAATATATAAACAATAAAATAATAATTATATAACTTATATTGATGGGTTATACTATTATTAAAATTACATTCAAATGTGTTTTGTGGATGAAATAGATTAATGTATTTTTTCTTGATATGTAAATCCCTATATTAAAAAAAATATGATTTTAGAAATTATATTACTATATAAATATTAATCTTATAAATTAAATAACTCATAAAATGAAAACATACAAACTTTACTACACTAAAATTCTTAGTTTTCATTTTTTTTCAATTGTTACAATTTTATAATTCCAGTTTCTAAAATACTTTTGAATCTATCCCCCCTTTTATATTTTGTTTTATATTAAATGTATAATTTATTATAACTATTAAATAAGTGTCACGATAAAATAAAATATATTGATGTATTTACAATACTAAACTATTTTGAAAAATTAATAAAATTGTAAAGGACATTGTCATACCTCACATCTATCTCACAAGAAATGGTTATCAACTTCATTCCCATTCATTCCAATTATTTATAACATTTTCCTACAACTATATTTCTATCCTTATATTCATGAATAAATCCCTTTTAAAACATCATTATAATTCTATAATTTTTTTCCCAACTCTCAGAAATATATTTTTCAGCTAATGAAATCACATCAATTTGTTCAATTTTTTTTAAAATATGCCAATAAAGATATCTACATGACACAAATTTTCAACATGAACATTGGGATACTCCATTGAAAACATCATATGAAGAATAAAAATGATCATCAAAACTAACCATTACAATGACATAACTAAATAGAATGCCACTTCCATTATTTTATATAAAAAAATTCACCAATCATTTTATATTCATATTGAAATAAATAAAATATATTAGGTGTATAAATATCATCCATTTGACACATAAATGAATGCTAAAGGTAAATATTTCTAGGAAAACTCTCTCACCTATAAAATCTAACTTTTGTTTCCTGAAATAAAATTTTCCAATAATAAATTAAATTTCATTAAAAATTCTATAACACTCAACTTGCGAGGAATGCAATATTTAAATAATCTATTAAAATTTCACTAAACTGAGTGAAAAATAACTAATATTAAATAATATCTTAAAGATAAATGTGACCACTTATCTCATAACATAAATACATCATCTAACTGCCCTGATTTTCTATCCTCATATTCCATTCTTAGATAATTCCACTCATAATAAAGTTTTTGTACATCATTTTACTGGAACATAATCTTATTAAACCTAATATAAAAACATTATCAATATTTTATCCAATTACGTAAATGTTTAATACCATTTTTCATCAAATTATATGTATAATGAAAATGTTGAGTTTTGAATAAAACTTTCAAAATTCCTTTTTCATTTTTTCATCATGAATAGTAAATAAAGTTTGGGTACCTTTTTGTGATACACCTATATATTTTTTGAAACAAGAAAGAAATGGAACTTATTTTTTATCATATAATAACATTGATATAACAACTAAATTATATTGATGATGATTCAATCCAAAAAATACACCTAAGGGCCTATACTATTTATTAGTGAGTAAAGTGGATTCATATAAAACATCACCAAATAAATCTTAATCTATAATCATCTTTAGATCCGCAAAGAAAATATTTATAATTATTTAGTAAAATAAATGTTAATAGTTTAGAAAAATGATGGATTGTCTTGAAAGAGATTTTCCAAGCACTCTAAAATTGAAATTTCATCCCCATGAATAAATTCTATCTATCGTTCCAACCACAAAAAAGTCAACTTAACCACCTGAATCTTCCAAAAAAAATCTCAACACCCTACAATAAAATGTCTCTAATGGGAAATAATTATTTTCTTTATTACCCGCTAAAGGATTTGTATCTAACTCATCTAGTAGTACTTATGTTATTTTTATTTATGAAATCATTATGAATCAATTTAAGATTTTACGAGGGATAATTATTATCTTTCCCAAATATATTACTTTCTTGTTACCCACCAGACGAAGAACAATCCCACATTATAGAAAGGAAAGCGATATGTGTCTCAACATGAGGAAATTTCACAATGCTATCATGTTTTCAACCTCTCTATAACTGTAATTTTTATATACATAACAACATGATTTGAAAAATAATTTTTCTTTCACATTTAATTAGAGTACATTTTTCCTACATTAAACCCATTTAGTCATCCAAACATTAAATATAAAAAATGCTCATCATTAATTTATTTAAACTTCAACCCTATAGATGGTTTAATACTAGATGACGCAACATCAACATCCTCAATGGATGCATTGAAAACTATAATTCAGAAACTTATGTTTAGAAAATTTTAATGAAAGGACTCACCCTAAATGTCTTAGTAAATTTTTTAGTGAAATTAAGTTGTAATAAAAGTTAAAAAATTCATTTAAACCAACAAAAGTTTGATTGAAAGATTCACTAAAAGTCTTACTAGAAGTCTCATTGAAATATTCAGTACAAATCATTGAAACCAGTTAAACTAATAGATTTTTTTGAATGTTTTACTAAAGGTTTCACAGAAAGTTCTGTTAATAATTACTAAAAGAAATTATCACTAAAATTATTTAACACTACTTAAACCAGTTTCACTAAAAGTTTTTGTGACTTTTAACTGGTTCTCTTTAACTTTTAATGAAACATTCAATGGAACCTTTAGTTTTTCAATGAAACTTTTGACTCTTAGTAAAACAAAATTTCACAGACACTTTTATGTCACTTTTAGTATAGTATGTCTAGCACAAACCTGGAGTGTAACTTTTAATGAACTCATTATAGAAAAAAGAAAATTTGGACTATAAATTTAAAAATGAAAGGAACTTTGTAGTAAAAATTATAAAAAAACATTTTAGAAACTGAAAATAAGAAGTATAGTGTGAAATGAATTTTTAGGTATCCATTAAAAGCATAAGGAAATTTACTACCAGTAATAATAAGTTATAGAAACAAAACCATATCCTATTGTGAATTAATACCACTCTCTAAAACACTAACAAGATCATTCTTTTACAAGAGGCACAACTACTATGTTCCAAATGAAAAAATGGATATATTGAATCCAAAAAACAATTAAAACAAACAAAAAATAGACAAATTTTTTGAAAATAGATCCAAGAAAACCAATACATATTGAAACCACCGCACCCCCATATAATCGTCAATTTATGTAGTCAACATCCAATGAAAACCTGATGCAAAATTGATAATTTGATATGGTTTTTCTAAATCTGGAACAAAAAAACTATAATGTAATATAAAACTTTTTCACCACCTAAAAAATATCACACATTTATATGAAATACCACCCATTAATGATTTATATTTTCACTAAGAAGAAATTATCCTTCAATGGAATCCTGGAAATGGATTTCTACAATGTGTAAAAGTTCCAACGTGTCATTGATCAATGCCGTTATTGGATATTCTAGAAAAAAATAGTACCAAAGATGATAAAAAGTGGGTATGATAAGTGGGATCAACTACATGAACTCCAGTCTCAAGCCCAAATCTATCCACTACACTGGCTTAAATCAGCCTCCCCAAAACCACACCAAAATCATACTCAACATTCTGAGAAAATGAATAACCACTTTCATCACCAAATTTCAACACCTTCTTAACAAATTTTTTGTCTCTATTTAATACCAAGAACTAATATATATTGTTGATAGCATCCATTGTATTGATTAGAGCCTTCTGAACTTTATACTCTTTTAGGATCCATAATGCATGTGAAATCCGAATCTATTTAGAAGGACTCCTAACTTTCTTTCAACAAGAGTAGAAGAAATAATATCTTTATAGACCATTATCTGAAAAATACCAATATTTCAGATTTATATCCAAATAGAATAAGGGATAGCTATAGATATTTATAAATCAATGAAAAATATTACAATATATGATCAAGTGATTTTTATTAGTAAAATTGACTTTAATATAAATAAAACTATGTTATCACTGGACTTTAATTATTTCCCATGGAATAAATGAATAAAGATACTTATAAACACAACCAAGATAGATTTTTTTATTTACACTTATTAGTGGGTAATTGAGACTACTTTTAAAGATACATATGACATCCATGATTTTTCTAGACTGATCTTCACCACCATCTATAATATTATTCTTCACCCTCAAATAAAAATAGAACACTAAATTCATCTAGACAAATAATCAAAACCTTTTAGAATCCAATTAACTCCATGTAACACTTAATAATCATTACACTAAAAGGACCTTAGTTAAAGCTTCATATCAGGGAATGATTAAAAATAAAGACAAATATTCAACCTATCCTCTAAAAAAACCATTACCGACACTCCTTTTTGATGAAATAAATGTGAAAAATAATCTTCATACTCGTTTTATTTGTCTCTACCTATAATAAATTCATTGAATTATTGAGATTAAAGTGGTTGATCCCTAGATTTAGGGTTTCTATGTTGGTAGTGGAAATAGTGATTCCATCCCCTATATATATAATGTATTTAATTGATTTATAACCTACACATAAAAATTTTCTTAAATTTATAACCAACTAATCACAAATTTACAATTAAAAAAATTATAATAATAATATATCCATTTATTAAAAACTTTTGATTTTTATTATTCCAACTTTGTAGCCCATGAGGTTAACTATATTTATTTTAATGAATAAATGTATAAATTAAATTCATTTAAATATTATCTTTAAATATTATTTTATTTTTTATTAACTAATATCATATAAAATAATTATAGTTATTGTTTACTAATAATAAAGTAAAATAAATATATTTTTGAAATAATTATTAGGTTATATAATTAATAAATGGTTAATGCTTTCAATTTTTAAACTAGACTTATCCAAAATCAAACACCTATGTGGGATTTCTCACACTACCATAGACCCATGATGTATTCACTCACATATACCCACACTATGAATGTTCATTATTTTCATCCTTTACCCATCCCAAAGTCCTCATGTCTATAGATCGTGATTTTAAAGGTCCAAACCTTCTTGACCTATTAACTTGCATGTTTTGGGGTATTAGAGATATTAGGGATAGGCTTGGAGAAGAAATGGTGGAGTTGAGATGAAATTTTAGCTTAAATGTGGTTATATGGTGGGGAAGTGTGTGTTATGTTGTGAGGTGTAGGATGGAAGGCCTTAGTATGATGTAGAGTTGGTGGTTGTGGTGCAGGACCCCAAGAGGTCAAATTTGGTGGTTCTTCCAATATGAGGGTAATTATAGCATAGTGTATAGGTTGTGTCATAGAGCCTTGAGGGTTGAGACACTTATATCTTCCATTTTTTGGCTCTCTATGGCATGGTGTGTAGGTTTTTCCATACCCAAGACCCAAGATTATATGATTTAGGATGAATTCATGGTGTGATACTCAGAGGCCAATTTTTATTTGTTCTAATATGATATTGTAGGAGCATTTTTATTGGGGTTTTACTGTAAAACACAATGGTTGTGGCATAGCCTTTAACCTTTCATCATGATCTTCAATTTTTTAGTATTGGTATAAATTTAGGTATTCCCCCAAATTCCATTCATTATATTTTATTTTCCTTGACTCTTGGGTAGTATGGGTGAAATTTCAGGGGACCATTCTATCCTTGTTCCTTGAATTTGATCTTTAGAATTGGAAGATTTGTTATTGGTGACCTAAGGAGAGTCATTCCTTGTTTCTTATTTGTTTTCTATCTATTCATCATCCATAGAATGTTGTGTCTATGGGATTTGGTTTGAATATGTAAGGATGAATCAATTGGTTGATGTTGGATATTGTGATTTAGGATCCCGATGTTTCTCTTGGCATATTCTCATTTTTGGGATTCTCTATTCCTTGCTTTATCTTCACATAATAAATTTTAAAGCTCTTATTAAGGCATGTAATTCAATAAATCTCCATTTTTTGTGTAAAATATATAATTATCATGTTTTTACTATCTTTAGGTATATATTAAATATTGACCTAATTAAGATAACGGACTGGAACAAAATGAAATTTATGGGAATTAGATGAATCACATGTATTTACTAGCTTTTATGATATTTTTCTTGAGCCTTGTGATTTTTCACTGCTATTGTTTAAAATCATTATTTTTGTTAATAATTGGGTGTTTATTCCACACTTCCTTGATGTAATTTACATTTAATAGAAGGAAAATAACTTAAATATGATAAGTGAACTAGTTGTGTAGAGTGTGATAATGGAATGTCATTGTTTTCAAAGAGAGAAGGGGTTGTAGTAGTAGTGTTTGGGAAATTTTTTGTATATGCTTATTATGATTTCATGGCCTTTACTGGGAATTACTTGTATCCAAGATTGTGTGGTTATGTGAGTAATGTTATGTAGTGTTTTTTGAGGTTGGGTTTAGATTCGTTGGTTGGCATGTGTTTGGTAGTAGGGCTGCATTGTTTGGTGTGTGATGGGTAGTGTGGTAGCATTGGTTAGTATGGGATGAGTTGTAGGTTGGCTTTGGGGTGGTCGATGGATTTTGGATAGGATATTAGTGTGGGTTGTTTAGTGAGCCTATATTGGTCTTTCTTAAATTTATAGGAGGGAATATTTTTTTTGTGAGATGAAACCATGTCTGGTTGTTGAGGGGTTCATTGTATTTTCCTAGTAACAATGAATCACACACACACACACATATATATATATAATTGGTAATGATGAAATATAATTAATGTAGGTATTGTTTGGAAGTGGTTTGTCATTAAATATGAAGTTAAATTAATTAATAAACATAACATTGATGGTAATTATGAATATGTATATGGTATAATAGTATGATCAATTTGACTTTTGTAAATGATTAGTGGCTATTGTTTATGGAAAATTAAGTTAGTTTTTGGTTTTATAGAATGAAGTAGTGATATTTTATGGTGATGGTGGTGGGTGGTGATGATGTTGTTTTGTCATGAACATGATAGGAAGAGATTTTGTGGAGATATTAGATAATATAATTCAAATTATTGTGATTTTTATAAACACTCCACCTAAGTTGGATAACCAAAATGATGCCCAAATATTTTGGGTTTGGTTTTTTTCCTCACCATCTAAGTTGGTGAGGGTGGATGGCAGGCTACCCTCTCTTCCCCACACTCCCTTTAGGTGTAGCACATTATGATATTTCTATGTAGTGGGGTTCATGAATGGTAGGAGTACAATATGAGTTTTATGTTCTTTATTTTCATGGTACCCTACTATGATGGATACAAATGTGATGGTATATGATACGAGTCTTTCATGGTAGGATAAAGGAATGAGGTTGATTCCCTTTATGTTTTTGATACCTTACTGTACTGAACTATGATGCGTTGATGTGATATTATGTGTGAAAGTGGATATGGGATGATGAGGATGATATGAATTTGGATTTTTATATTGTTTTGGTTATGGTTTGGATGGGATGATTCTAACATATGATGTTGGACCCCGTGGGAGGTTGGTCTAGGTGGGGTTGCAACCTAAACCATGTCAATGTAAGATGGATTGATCATAATAAGTTTGAAATTAGGGAGTGAGAGTAGAAAATAAGTTGGGAAGTGGTTTAAGAGATGCATTTATTATATTAATTTATACTATTTTATTACATTGGATGTGTTATTGAGTTAGTGAGCCTTAGTGAGGCATGGGGATAGTTAACCTGATAATTTATTGTTGGTTCTTCAAATTTTTTCATTGATGTATTAGTATACTTATTCCACGTTTTTATGAGTGGTTATGATTATTATTCTATGGATTATACATTTAATTCTCACCTTTATATTTTATAAGAAATTTTTTAGTTTTCTATGGTGAGTTAGATGGATGGGATGGGAAGTACTAGCTCAGATCTTAGAGGTTTGTTATAGAGTTTCTTCCTAGGACCTTATTGGTATTTTTTTGAGATCATTAATTTTATGACATATTCATTCATTTTGGGATTAAAATTTACTTTTTATTATTTATATTATGGTGATGAACAGTTTTTTATTTCCATATTCATAGGTTATATGAAGGCAATTCCTCCCATTTTTTATGTTTTGTACACAAAGTGAAAGTAGAAAAATTGGATTTCACTTTAGGACCAAGTGGGGTTCCCATTGGGCTGGGGTCACGATAGAGTGGAATCAAAGATTTTGGTTAAGTGATATGATGATTATTGGATTTAGTAACTAGTTATCATTTTATGGTTTTGTAGGGAAATAATACCAGTTGATCTTGGTGTGTGACATAGGCTAGGGAGTCTATCTAAGACATGATTTCTTATCCCCCCCACAATCTGATGTAAGTACATTGATTTCAATGAATGAACAAGTGAAATGGTTCCACTTATAGGGTAGATACCTAATAGAGGTATATACATCATGATTGATTATGATTGTGTTTTAAATTGAGTGATTTTGGGTAAATTAAATAAATTTTAATTAAATTTAATAAATTAAGAAAATTCCCTGTAACATGGATTACTATTTTGGTTTCTTGATTGTAGGTATGTATGTTGGACATCATTTAAATATTGTTCATGTTGGTGAGGTTCAACAGGATGAGTAATTTGACTATAGGTGGGTTAACCATATTGGGGTTGACTGGACTTGTTGGAGGTTGTTTTGTGAGCATCAATGTTATAGATTAGTGAAGCATGAGGGATGAATATTTTATTAAAAGATAGAGCACTAGATGAATTAGATCAAGATAAATTTCAATTTTATCCAAGATAGGGATGAATATCATGTTACTTTGGCTATCAGGTAGATGTAAGGATTATCAAGGTAGTGGTTGACATTATATCTTAGGGAGTGGAAGGGGACTAATGTTTCTTGGGAATGTTTTCAATGGTAGTTCTAAGATGATTTTTTATTTTTGAAATTAAATGTTGTGGAGAGGCAAGAGTTACTCAATCTTCAGTAGGGTATCCTTAGTATAAAAGAGCATGAGATTAAGTTTAAAGAGACTCTCTACATCTCCCTCGATCTATTTATTGATGAGGATTCTGAGGCTTGGCACCTAAAGAAGGTGCTACGTCCCATGATTTGATAAGCGGTTACTTTATTTACATTTCTGATATACTTGGTGGTGTAGAATAAAGATAAGGTTAACCAGATGATGTATAATTAGTTAGGTTCATCTAGAAATGGGATCTATTAAGGTTTCTTGAGCGACATGGATATTGATGGTAGATCATAGTTGTTAGGGTAGTCAAGGTTTTTCCTGACTCATATTCTACCTCAATAGTTTTCTTCCTCCCATTTATTTGGTCATAGAAATTTCCATGTTCCTACTAGGATATTTTCATTAATTTTATTTTCCTATGAAGGTTTTAGTCATCATCACTCTTAGTGTCTAATCCTCTTGAGGCTCATCATGGTGGGTTTGGTCAGATTCTTTATCATCCCCAATAACAATAGTGTTCCAGAGGCTATACCACAAGTAGGGGAAACATGAATTTATTCCACCGAGAGGAAATATAACTAGTACCAGAAATACCTAGGATTCACCTCACCCTTAGAGACATAGGGGTGATGAAAACTATGAAGGTGGTATTATGTAGTGAGTATGAGGATAAATATGTAGAAAACTTTATCTTATGGATGTTCTAGTGGTCGAGGGACTATAAATAGTCTGAGGCACCATTTTCTTATCTTAAACCATGGTTTATACCTTATTTGACTCTGTAAAATCACAATACTTTGTTTCACTTTCCTTATTCCAGGCCTTGGGACTCATGTTAGAGAGGACTTAAGTGACCATGGTGTTGACTATGCTATTTAGAGGTCATAAGAGTCTTTGTGATGTGTTCCGGGGTTGTGAGATGATGATGGGGAAACATTAGTCATTAGGGTATTTCATTATGCTTAAGATACATCCATAAAATTTTATCCTTTTCACTAACTATATGAATTATATGCATTCTTTTATTGATTTATTTTAGAGGAGAGTGGTGTTTTATGATGAGGATGGCCAGAATATGGTGTTCATTAGTGAGTGATATTATGAGATGGGTTATAGATTCTTAAAACTGTTTTTGTATCATTTAGTAGATTTTCCATCAGGTTTAATAGAGGTTCTTCTTTTGGAGTTTACTAGATCCGTGGATTATTTTATGATGTTTTTACCAAGGAGTTTGTGGATTTACCCCCTCAGTGTGATGTTGTGTTTGAGATTCAGCCACAACCCATTGCCTCTGCAATATTGATGGATCCTTATTGTTTGGAACCTTTTGAGTTTGGGTAGTTTTGGATTTTGGTTTATGACTTAATTTATAAGGGATTTATTCAGCCCAATGTGTTTCTTTTGGGTGCGCTGGTATTTTTCTCTTGGATGGTGGATGATGGTTTTTGGTTTTATATGTACCAATGGTGCTTGAATCAGGCAATGATCAAGAATTGTTACCTTCTTCCGAGGATTGATGATCTGTTTGACCAGTTGGAGGGAGATAGTTAGTTTTCAAAGATTGATTTATGGTTTTTAAATCAATATATATTAGTGAAGTTAGTGGATATCCTAGATACCGATTTAAAGCATTGTTATGTGAACTTAGTATTCATGTTCATGCTATTTAGTTTCATAAACAACCCATCCATATTCATGGGACTCATAATATCTATCTTCCATGAGTTCCTGGATCAGTTTGTGTTCATTTTCATTGATAACAACCTCATATACTCAAGTTTAGAGAAGGAGTATGAGAATAACATTAAGGCCATTTGATGATTCCTTAGACATTGTCACCTTTATGGGAATATTTCCAAGTGTAAGTTATGGATGTGGAAGGTGCAATTCCTTAGACATGTAGTGTCTCAATAGAGAGTATTAGTGGATCCATAAAATATCATGATGCTTGTTTTATGAGAGGTACCCAAGAACATTGTAGAGGTATATATTTTCCTTTCTCTTTCAAGATATTATTGGAGGTTCATGTCTAAATTTTTTTAGGTTATGAACCCATTGAAAAAATTTTCCATGAAAGTCTCATCCTTCATGCTGATTGATTAGTGTCAGGAAACTTTTAATTACTAGAAAGAGATATTGATCAACACTCCCACTATTCATCTCCCGAAGATAGGGGTGATGTTTTAGGCGTTATGTGACACATCCCATATTAGACTAGGTTGTGACTTAATTTTTTAGAGGGAAGTGATATCATATGGTTCTAGGTAGTTACATCCCCACAAGTGCAATTACTCTAACCATTATTTTGAGTATGCAATGGTGTTTTTTTCATTGAAACTGTGGATGAATTACCTCATCAGTGAGAATTTTTTTCAATATACAAACCATAAGTTCCTAAGGTATATTTTCTTTTAGTAGGACTTAAATCTGTGTAAGAAAAGGTGGATAAATTTTCTCAAGGACTGCAACTTTGGGGATTCCTATACCTTAGGAAAGAGGAATGTTATTATAGATACACTAAGTAGTATGTAACAAGGAAGTTCTATTTGTGAATATATAAATGTATATAGAGGTATCAATGAGCTTATGATAATGTATCTTGATATAGAGGAGGGTAGCGTTAGAATCTATGTATTTCAGATTACTTTGTAATAATTCTTAATATAGTGGATGGAGGAGTATCAGTGGGGATACTCAAAGGTTGAGGTGATATAGGATCAATTCAGCCATTATGATTCTCCATAGGGATGTTTGGAGGATAAACAACATTGAATGATGTTTTAGGGAAGGCTATTTTTTCCATCAATAATGCATAAGGAGGTTCTCCATAAGTTCTATAGCTCAATAGTGCTAGTGCATCCTGGTGTGCCTAAGATGTTTCATGAATTGAGAGGTCATATTTTGTGTCTTGAAATGAAATGGAAAGTATCATATTTCATATCATAGTGATAAGTCTATTTTTTGTTTAAGGAAGAGAATCAGGTTCCTGGTGTTTTGTTGTTGCTATTGGATGTCGCCGAGTGGAAGTGGGAGGAAATCATGATACATTTCATCACTAGTCTACCATGAGACTAGAAAGGATGTAATTATACATGGGTGATCGTGGATTGGTTAATTAAATTTACCCACATCCTGGTGATTAGGGAGTTGGGTGATACATAGGCTTTGGAAAGTTGATGTATGGATTAGGTGGTTCAACTTCATAGGGTTCCAAGAACCATTATTTATGATCAGGATCATAATTTTACCACACAATCGTAGAGAGGATTACAACATGATCTTGGATCTTAGCTGCACCTTGAAATGACTTTCCATCACTAGAATTATGTTTAGATAGAGTAGACCACCCAGAAATGAAAGGATATGTTGTATGATTTCATTTTAGATTTTGGTGGATCAGGGGTAAATCACTTTTCCTTGGTTAAGTTTTCTTATAACATTATCTTTCACTATTACATTGGCATGACCTTGTTCATGGAATTATATGGGTGAAATCTTCATCCTCTATTATGCTTGACCAAGCTTTGGGAGTCAACGGTCCATGGACTAAATGTGGTGCAAATAATGAAAAAGAAGATATAGATTGTTCCAGAGTGGGTGAAAGTGGTGTGAGGCTTCCAAAATTCAAATGCTAGTTGGTGGACAAGACCTATGAAGTTTGAAGTTGCCAATCATTTGTTATTGATGAATTCCGATAATGACTATAAGAGGAGGTTTTTTACGGATTAATATCTCTCCTTAATTTATAGGTCTGTTAGAGGTGCCATAATGCTTTGGAGAGGCTGAGAAAGAGTTGGTGCTTCCTTTATAGATGGATCAGATGCATGAAATATTTCATGTTTCACAACTCTGGTGATATATTCATAATGATTATCATGTAATATATTGGTTAGAGTTATATATTTAGGATGAATAGAAGTTTATAGAACAACTGATTGAGATTCAAGATCATCAATATAAAGTGTTGTGCAAGCAAGCTATTCCTTTGGTTCAAGTTTTATAGAAGCATGGTGGTGTGGAAAAGAGTACATAAAAACATGATTCATACATTCATGATCAGTATCTTTAGATTTTTTTGGTTATCTTATGTTACTTATTGATTAGATGTTTTATTTTGTATCGAATTGCATGAAGTGATCGCTTTTGGCTATTTTACTAAGTTATTTTTGCTGGTGTCATATAATTGGGTGGTGGTATAATATTTTTTGAGAGGTATCTTCTAGGGAAGTGTTTGAGGTTTCAGAGCTCGATGTTTCCCTATTGGGTTGGTTTTAATTATTGTGAATTAGAATCATTCTGGAGGTATCTAATTTAATATTCTAGACCTTCATGGACTATTACTATCACAAACCATCCTGGATACCCTGGTAACTCAATAACTGAGCCATCCTTGACATAGTCTGAAGGGAATTCTTGATCCCCATGAGTCGATGACTAGCACCTGACATCACACACAAAGGAAGTGGGAATGATTTCCCCCCAAATATTGTGGAATTAAAAGAAACAAGAAAGTATTCATATCAAAATAAAATCCACTTGGAGTAATGTACCAGAATTCAAACAGGAATTAAAGCCCAAATTACTAAAACCAAATTACCAAAAATGGGGAAAACAACACATGCCCCAAAGGAAACAACTAACCAAGTCCAAGGTTCAACATCAGGATCCACCTCCAAGAGATTATTACCCCTTGGTCGAACCTAGAAGGAGATAATCTACAAACACCCGAAGTCACAAGTAGGGTGTGAGCCAAATCCTAGTGGAATGTCACAAAAAATTCCATAAAAAGATGCCAATATCAACTTAACTAAGAATGTTCTTTAAATTTTAAAATAAACAAGTTTGGAATGTAATTAAAATAATATTTAAATAAATAATTATTTATAATTTAAAGGATGAAAATACATCTAGAAATTCATTCTTCACATTTAAAATGATGGAAATATATTTCAAAAGATAGAATTTACCTTTTATCGAAGGGATGCATTACACAACTGACATTTTTCACAAAAATGGATTAAATGAACAAATTTATATAAAATAGTTAATATAAATTCTCAAGGCATGTAAAACAGTTTATAACAATGGAATATACATTTGAAATAAAAAAACCGAGCAATATGGTCATGTGGCAAGTATGTATGATAGTTTCAGGCTATAGGGACCCAACACTGTGAAATGGGAAGTATGCACATACACCCCTTAGGGACTAAGGAAAAGGGGATTCATCACCATAACCTAAGGATTGATGATGTGCTAATATGTGATTTTATAATGCTATAAGTTATAAAGTGTTATCCAATGTAACACACTAACTACCTAGGGCTTTCATGTTCTAAAGTATAAACAATGATAGGAAATTTATTTTAATACTATTTAAAATAAAATTAAATCCTATCGAATATTTCAAATATGCTAATTTTGTCTTTAAAAACTATAATGGATTTTTAATAAAAGAACATGCCTTTTCAAAAAGATAAAACCACTGGGTTTCCATCAAAATAAATTTAATCCATTTTTAGAAAACAAGGATTTGAAACCAATTTATGCAATTTCACAATCCATTTCACTATTAAATTCATTTTTTTAATTTCATTCAATTACATCAATTTCAAAATAGGCCCCCAATTCATAGGAATTAGGGGTTTTCACTATTTACATCAAATATAATACCATAATTAAATTCCAAAATTTAATTGAAATAATTTCCATAAACACACCACAATTCATTGGATTTTAGGGTCTTCCAATTTCATGCCAAAAAACCATTCAAAACCATAATACAAAGGAATTGGGTTTTGTTCAACAAAAAAATTGAAATTAATTTTATAAAAAAATCAAACAATTTTATTTAATTCAAATAGTTGAAATTAAACTAATTTTTTTACATTTATATAAATTGGGAATTAAGATGGAACCACATACTATTTTATCACAAAAACACAAATCTCATGACATACTCACCAACAAGAATGAAGGCACATAAGATCTAGGAAATCAGCCTTGAAACAAGATTTGAAAACCCTGAGTTTAGATCCATAAAATTCAAGATGATCTATCAAACCCTAAGGTAAGAAAAGAGAGGGAGAGGGATGGGGATCACTTAACCCGAAAGCCACAACATGATTACAAAAATGATCAAATTCCAAACAACATGGTTCAGATGGGTTGGAGGCTCCCAAAATCTACTAGGGAAGGATTTAGGTCAGTAGAAAGGATGTATAGAGGATAAAAAAGTAGAAATTAGCCAGTACTACTATTTAAAAACAAGACTTGGGGTTTTACATCATGTGTAACACAATTACACGTTGTGTAATTGATAAATTTTCATATCCAATGAAAACCCCATTTCCTCCTTCTTAAAATAAATTTATTTTCATTTATTATTTACACATCATGTAACCATATTACACGATGTGAAATTCTCCAACAAGCTTCAGAAATGACCAGTTAAAGCTGAGAATCCAATAAATCAGTAACTTCACCATTTTAGATATCCTCCCAATTCCTTCTCAGCCCAACCCAGACAATGAAAAAGGAAAACTACAACAAGGATTGAAAAGTACCTATCTGATGAGTAATGGGATGTTATAATTAACTTTTTTGTTTTCGTGTTTTTTAGATATTTAGAGGAGGCTTGAGGAAGAAGATACAAAGTTTATTTAAAATTTTATCTAGAAGGAGGTTCTATGATTTTGAGTTGTGTACTACACTATTAGATGATAGTTTTAAGTCCTCATTATAGATTTATGATGATAGTTGCAGCATAGGACCCTAGGAGGTCATATCTGGTGGTTTTTTTAGAACGGGGGTTACAACGACATAGGATATAGGTTTTCGTGTGTAGATCTAGTGGTCAAGATTCTTGTCTTTTATGTTTAGGGGACTACTATGGCATGATGTGTCGGTTTCACTGTAGCTATTCCCTAGGCTTATAGGATATAGGATTAATTTTTGGTGTGATATTCAGTGGTTGGTTTGACTTAGGTATATTTTAGAGTATTGGGACAAGTTTCATCATTATTCTGGTAGAAAACCTAGTTGTTGTGGTGCAGCCTTTAACCTTTCATCTTGATCTTCTATTTTTAAGTATAGATATAAATTTAGGTGTTCCCCTAAATTCCATTCATTATCTTTTATTTACCTCAAATATTTAGTGGAATGGCTATGATTTTGGGAAACCTTTACACTCATCTATCAAGACCCTCCTTCACCAAGATGAGAGAAGGGACATCAAAATGTTAGACCCTTCCTTCTTCCAGTTAAAAGAGAGATAATAGCCCTCGAGACCCGCCTTCAATAGGTCCCGGAGTGGGGACTAGCATGAAGGGTATATAATCACATGAAAAATGGAAGGAATTACCCTTTTTATTTAGTAAGATTGGAAGATAAGATCGTAAATACCAAATACCACCAAAGTTGGGAGTAAAAGTAAGGCCAAAACAATCCATTCCCATATTCATGTTCTAATAATGAAGTTCTACGAAGGACAAGAAAAAATCCAAAGGGAAGTTCCCAAAGAAAAGAAAAACAAAAATGTCAACAGTCCTGACGTTCAAGCTAATAGGGTCTGGCAAGGTCCTCGAAGTCCTCCTGGAAACCTGAAAGATGTTTAATATATGTAGGGTGAGTATACAGGTATACTTAGTAGGGAAAACCAAATGCTCTATTGCACAAGTGGGGAGGCATTCTATTGCTCAGTTAAAAAAGGAGATAACTAAAGCACCTAGCAAGGAAACTATCCAACCAAACCTCACTAAAGCACACTCCCCAAATAACACAAGTCAAGTAATGTAATAGTAATAACACATCGATGTTTGGGTACCCCACAACACTTCACCACTGGTTATTGAAGACATCCTAAGCATCAGACCTTCCCCACCATTTTCACCGCAATCCCACCGCTATTCCCCACCTGCACACAACTGGGTTACCACAACCACACATCCCACACACAAACACCTGGGCCACAACCACAAGTAATCGTGCCTACAGACACCTGGTCCAGAACAACTACCGCCATGCCTGAAGACACCTGGGCCTCATCCCAATGACACTTGGGAAACAATATGCTTGCACACACCTAGGTTAACCACCAAAACATTCCCAGCCTGAAGAATATTGGGCTATAATGGACCTTATGCCTTCATATCCTACCCAAAGAGTCTTGGTCTACTTGATAAACAGATCAGAAAAGGAGCTAATAACCAGCCACTCATAGGAGTGTTGAAAAAAACACCCTCCCCCATGAAATGGGGGTGTTCGTCACGAAGTGCTCAACTTGGGTGGGGCATGAATAAGAACCATAAGAATAAAATCATATATATAGGTAAACAAGAACTCTTCCCAACCTTGGTGTTCCAAAACCATCCCATACACAAACACACTCATTGCTATTCATTCATAAGAAGTACCATAGACACAACCAAGTCACAACTCATTCCTAGAAAACAATTCCACATTGAACTCATTCTTGTTTTTATATTCAAGTGTTTCTATTTTAGTAATTCATCACTACTGGGAAACTAACAGGCATAACCACAAGCTAAGGAAGGAGAAATAGCCATGTATCTATTTAAGCATTCACACCCGGTTCTCTTGTAAGTCACAACAACAAAAGGGATCTGTGGGATCCATCAATGTACTGGAACCAAACCAAGCCCCAACATACGACCCCACACAACCTCATATCCACAAACCAACAACTAAAACCCAACAGAGGATCCCATCCCCATCCACATCACCCCATAAGCATCAAGAAGAACAACCACACATGTTACCAAGATAGAGTAAGGGAGTTTTCTAGATTCTAATACACTATTCATTAAGTATCTTCTTTCCGTTAGGTTAACCGGGGTGATCAAACAAGGATTATGGCTCACTAGACATCCATTTAATCAACCGAATTTACATGAATAAACAATTTTCAGGTTACAAAAATTCAATTATCATAGGAGATAGAGGTCCATTAGTGCGCAAAGAAATACCACCAACGACCATGATTTTCAGTGGACATAAGCCCATACAATTCACAACATACAAGAAAGGGTAAAAGAGTACAACATCATCATCAAACACACACCTCCATTCTTTAAAAGTCCATTTATTATCTTTATTAAGGTTTGGTTTCATCCATCCCCATAGGGAAATTATCATACCCTCCCCTCATGATAGAAAGTAAAGAGAGACGAAGGAAGAACCCTACTTGGATGATCAACGATCGATGTTTTTCTCCACGCACCAAGAACTGGGGATGCACGACTTATAGGGGAGGAACATCAGGGATTCCAAGACTAAGCACGAAATCTCCAGCATATGCACACTACTAGATTCAGGAAGGGGGACTCCAAACATACCAAGGAAGGAAAAAGAGACCATCCTAGAAGAAGAAGGAATTCCCGTGCGATAAAAAGGCGAGATCCTGGAGTTACGAGATATGAATTTTGAATGGCCTTAAAGTCAAATAATGGTTTCACTACGTAGTTAGATGGTTATACACAATGTAATTAATTTTTATTTAATAATTATCATTGGAGAGGTGGCCATAATGACTTTGAGTTAATGATTTTCCTTTAAATAGAGGAAAATATGTAACAGGAGCGGAACTGGAAGTATGGGAAAAGGGTGTGGAATCGATGAAAAATCAACATGTTTTGGTAAGTCAAGGGTCACCCAACTCTTGGTGGATTTTAGATATCATTTATGGGATTTTAATGAATTTTAAAGGGGGTATAAAAACACATTTCTCTAAAAAAGGTACGTTGCGGGATCGGAAAAAGTTGGAAACTGGAAAAATAAACAAGGGTGGGACACCGTTTGGTGAGACACCTTAAGCGGTGTCACGGTCATGGTTCCATCATCAAGGTTCCACAATCATAGTGCAACCATAAGTAGTGCCACCATTTCGGTGTGCGACCGTGAGGGTGCGACCGTGAGGGTGCGACCGTTACGGTGCCACCATCCCAGTGCCACCATCAGCAGTGCCACCGTTTTGGTGTGCGACTGTGACGGTGCCACCGCTACAGTGCCACTGTCACGGTGCCACCATCATGGTGCCACTGGTTCAGTGGGACACCGTAAGCAGTGCCACTGTCATAGTTCCACTGGTTCGATGGGACACCGTAAGCGGTGCCACCTTTTCAGTGTGAGACCGTGACCGGTGCCATCATTTTAGTGGAACCATTTGATGGAACCATATTTTTGAAAAAATCCTTTTTGATTCATTGTCCAGGCCATTACATCAGATACCTATCAAACTATTCTTGCCCTCAAGAATCAAAACTAGACCCGAAGAAAATAGACGGGTCCAAAAAACCACCTCGAAAGATACCTCTTAGGAGTAAACCTCCTTGACATCTAGGAACACCTCTCCCTCAAGAAACCACACAACATGTAAAGGTCATACCATCCAGACATATGTATTAGGGAGTCCCTTCCTCCATGTCAAGATACTATCCACTTTGGGAGACACTAACTCGCCTACACGGGTTTAATTGCATCAACTTTAATGCGTCTTGATTAGGGATCAGTTCCTCCCCTCCCCACTGTCAGGACTCTTCACACACATCCAGAGAACAAGGGAAACAATCCATTTCATAGGTTACAAGGTCAAAAACTATATCACAAGCACGTACAAAACATAATAGAACAAAAAAAACTCTGGGTACTGAGCGTGCATCTGTGCCTCCCGTTCCTAGGTACTATCCTCCAGCCCACCATGCCTCCATAACACACTAACCAAGGGAATGGTTCATCCACGAAGAACCTTATCCTCACGATCTTCGATCCTCACTGGTCTTTCTACAAACATCGCATCATCCTTGATATCCATCCTCCCCCAGTTGAGGACGTGCGAATCATTGTGTAAATACTGATGAAGCTGAGAAACATGGAAGATGTCATATACTCTCAGTAGCGGTGGTGGCAGTGCTAGTTGATAAGCCACTTTTCTGACTCACTGCAACACCTCGAAGGGTTCGTGGAACCTGGGAGAAAGCTTACTCCTCCTACTGAACCTCCATTTCCCATGTCAAGGGGAGACCTTTAAGAACATGTGATCCCCAACCTCAAACTCCAAGGGTATCCTCCTATGATCGGAATATGACTTTTGTAAGTATTGGGTGTCCTTAATCCTCTCTCTTACAAGCTGAACCTTCTCCATCATGCTTCATACCACTTCCGAGCCAAGAACAACTACTTCCCCAACCTCTATCTTGCTGATGGGTGAGTGAAACGACCTCTCATACAAGGATTAGAATGGATCCATGCCAATGGTAGAGTGATATCTATTGTTGTAGGCAACCCATACCAGAGGCAAGTGTCATACCCATGGTCCACCAAAGTCTATAACACATGCTCATATCATATCCTCCAATGTCTGGATGGTGTGCTGTGTCTTCTCATCAATTTGGGGGTGGAAAGTAGTGCTGAGGAATAGCTGGGTTCCAAAAGCATGTTTCAAACCTTTCCAGACCCATGTGGTAAATTGGGTATCCCAATCAGAGACTATGGACCTCAGGACTCCATACAACCGCACCACTTCATCCATGTATCTATGTGCTATGGAATCCACCATGCTTGACTCCTTGATTGTCAGAAAGTGAGTTTATTTCATCAGTCAATCTACCACTACCCAGATAGCACCATAACCTCCATGAACCCTTGGTTGTCCCATGAAGAAATCCATTGAGATTTAATCCCACTTCCACTCAAGGACATCTAAAGGCTGCAACAAAACTCTTGGGATGCTGTGTTCAGCCTTCACCTGATGACACACCAGACATCTTGCCACAAACTCCGCCACTTCCTGCTTCACCCTATGCCACAAAAACTGACCCCTCAAAACATGGTACATCTTGGAAACTTCTGGGTATACCCCTAGGGGTGAGTTGTGAAACTCACCAAGAACTCTATTGAACATTACCACAGGGATGAATGACTTTTCATGAAACAACATCTGATTCTGGCTATTCTCCGACCATTCTTCCTAAGCATTTCCCTGGCTAACCTGATCACACATCACTTCAGCCTCTATGTCCTCCCACTGAGACTCTTGCACCTATTGCAATGCAGTGGACTTAACTATCATCTGGAACATACATACTATACCATCCTACACCCTTAAATCCAGGTGTAGAGTAGCCAACCCCTCCATTGAATTCTAAGCATCCATAGACTCTCGGACCGCATCCTTCTGCGACTTCATGCTCAAGGCATCAGCCACCACATTCCCCTTACCTTCAGTGTAAGATATTTTGAAGTAGTAGTCCCAATGAAACTCCATCCACATCCACTACCGCAAGTTTAGGTCTCGTTGGGAGAAGATATAACTCAAGATCTTGTGATCCATGAATACCACAAAGTGCTCCCCGATGAGGTAATGCCGTCACAAATTTAGTGAGAACATGATATCTACAAGTTACAGATCGTGGGTGGTATAGTTAAACTCATGGGGACATAACTGCCTAGACCCATAAGAGATCACACATGATGTTGCATCAACACACACCCCAAGCCTTGGCCTAAAGCATCACAGAACACCTCCAAAGTCACCTCTTCTTTTGGAAACCTCAGTACTGGGGAACTAACTAGAAGCCCCTTTAGATAACTAAAGGATTCCTATCACTACTCACTCCACATAAAAGACTGTCCTTTCTTGGTGAAGGCTGTCAAGGGTGCATCAACTCAAGAGAAGCTGGGCACAAATCTCTGGTAGTAATTGAATAAAACCATGAAACTACAAACCTCAGTCATGTTCTTGGGTGTTTCCAAAGAAACAAACTCCTAGACCTTTGATGGGTCCACTGCTATCCCCTACTTAGATACCATGTGTACAAGTTAGTGTACTTCTCATTTCCAGAACTTACACTTGGACAACTTCTCATAGAGCTGGTGCTATCAGAGGACCTCTAAAACCGTTATCAGATGCTCAGCATGGTCCTCCTCTGATCTTGTGTAAATCAAAATGTCATCAATAAACAAGAATACAAACCAGTCCAAATACTCTCAGAAGATGGAGTTCATCATCCCCATGAACATGTACGGTGCATTCGTAACGCCAAATGACACGAACACAAACTCAAAGTGACCATATCTGCACCCGAAGGCAGTCTTCAATATATCACCCTCCTTCACCCTAAACTGGTGATATCCTGACCGCATGTCGATCTTAAAGATTCCTTTTCATATTTGAAAGTTTTTTTAAAGATTTTTTTAAAAAATTGAATTTCAAAGAAATTTTTTTCCAAAAGGGTTTTCATAATAAAAGGATATTTTCCTCAGTAATTTTTTTAAAAGATATATTTATACTATTTATATTCACGACAAAAACCCTTTATTTCACCCTAAGTAGGATATTATATATTAATATAGTCTTTATTGTTCCTCTGTAAGGTTTATGGTTAATTTTGACAATGATAATATTTAATTTATTGATTCATCTGTTAGTCCCCTTGAAATATTCAATTTATTATGATCATTTGACATTGAATTTCCCTTAATTATGCATATCATTTATTATGGATATGTTCATTTCCTAAACCATATACCATTTTTTATACAGTGTTTATTTTTAAAGATATATGATTGTTTGGGTAAATATTGATTAATATGTATCTCCTAATCAATACGTATATTTGATAAGGCACATTTTTAAATAAATTATGTGATATATGAAAAATGTTTTGGATAGGCACGACATGGGTGAGGACTGATTATAGATAGCCCCTCGATGCATTAGTATTCTACTGGGATGAGTCATTTTGATAGCCAACTATGATGGGGTTTTTACCTGATATGTTGTAAAGCATCATGTGAAAGGTCTTTAAAGTAATGTTACCATGTACCTAGGAAACATGACGTCCAATAATAAAACATTTCCCTCATTTAGTTTCAGTTATTTCTCATCCCTAATATTTTGTGTTGACATATCTATGGATAAGTTTCATTTTTTGTTCATTTATTAAATGATATTTAGTTTCATACATTTCCATATTGATTTTTTTCCTTTTATAGTTATGTAAATAGAATGTGTTATAATTTATTTACCTTTATAGGTTAATTTATTATCATTTAGTCATTATTTCTTCTTCTTTACTTACCCTAACAGAGAATTTGAGCTTACCCTTATTTTTTTTCCTTTATCCAAGATTTCAAGAAGTTTGGTATGAAAGATATGAAATGATATGATATATGGAATAAAGTTATTATCCTCAAAGTTATTTATTTAGAGGAAACAAATTATGCTATAATTAGTGTATTAATTTTCAATACAAGACTCATTTGTGTATTTTGTTTACCAAGAATACTAAACTAAACAGTCCTTTAGGATTTGATTCCTTATAATCATTCTAATGTAATTGAAAGAAGACATCGTCTCTGGGCTATCTGGGGTCGGGTTTCTACAGTTGGTATGAAATAAGTTTAGTATAAATCTTGGGAAATAGATTTCAGAAAACATAGATTATAGAATGTAACCATAAGGTAGAATTTGAGGGTAAGTGTAGGAGAACACCCTAGAATATTTTTAAAGTAGAGATTATGTGGGTCTTTCTAGGAATACATCCCTGTTTAGATACTATAGGTGTATGCAGTTATAGAATAAATGTACATAGGAGTAACAACTCTAATAAGGTGTGTCGGGCCTGACTCATTGTAATTTGGTACATGACAACGAGCCTTGTTGTGAACCTGGTTTGACACTCCCATAGAATATGCATAGTATAATTCACATTTTCTCTACAATCCATTATGAATAATTTGAACATATGATGAAAATAAATAACCTAGATTAACACTAAGTTGTTTAAGATTAAATATAATGTGTCATGATTTAGAAATCTAATGAATGATATTATTCATAAACCCCATACCATGTAAGGGCCTATGTGGAAATAAATGGATGAAGTATTTATGTTTTAGGTTTATATTGAAAACCTTATTTAAAAGGATATTTAATGATTAAACGTATTTCAATGATGTCCATCATATTTAATTTGGGAATTATATTAAATGGGTTCTAGAAAAGTACAACCTATATGTCAGGTGACAACCAATCAAGGCCTGCAAGGCCATGGGTTTTGAAACCATAACGAAAGTATGATAAGGGTTTTACGCCAACCACTAACCTACACAATTGTTTGGTCAATATGTCATTGTTTTTAGTTAAAAAAATTAATGATTAAATTTTAATGATGAACCTATAGTGATTATTTTTTAGGTTTAGAGATTAATGTACTTACCATATTGACTTTAGAGAATAGTTAGAGATAAATAGTTATACTTTTAACTCTTTTGGTGACCTTACAAACCATTAAATTACTATTT
Organism: Viscum album; assembly: GCA_963277665.1. NCBI lineage: Eukaryota > Viridiplantae > Streptophyta > Magnoliopsida > Santalales > Viscaceae > Viscum > Viscum album. Next base: position 305,664,640 of record OY728147.1, read on the forward strand.
CAGTGCTTTGGAAATCAAAGTTATTTTTTGGATATCCATTTCTTGAAGCAATGGATGAATTAGAAATTCATTGGAGAATAACCAAAGGTTGAAATTGTGTTTATAGAAATATATCAAGTAATTTTATTTCCTCATATTCTTAGGCAGTAAAATAATTACCCAACATTAGAAAAGAGTCATAGAAATAAAATGTTATCCCAATACCTTAATTTTGTTGAACCGATGGTCTTCTAAATCATCATCTATTTATGGATTTGAGGCCCTCAAATTTCTATTTAATATATATTTCTTGATTTATAACCTCAATAACTCCCTATAAATATTTATTATTTTACTTTAAGTACTTATCTCTACATTCTAGTAATGTTATTCTATTTAGTGATCTTGTAATATGTTTGTCCATGTGACTATTGTACATCCTATTCTCTTTATTATAGAGGATGTCTTACAAACCATTATCATGATGTGGGATTTAAAAATAGAAAATATCAAAATATATATTACCAAAATCAAGTTTAAATTTAGAGGGCATAATTTAATTAAAGTGGGGAGAATGTACCGCCCCCAAAATCTGAAGTAGGAACCTTTTATTTGATATCATGTATGACATGCGGCACCAAGCACGTAATTTAATGTAATATTCGAAGACTTTATAATATATTTAACATTTAAAATAGATTAAATAGATTAAATATATTCAATTCTTGCAACACCAAGTTAGAATGCGTTACACACAACAATGAGTTTCTTTAATGGCTTGTATTACACGCAAGAATGAGTTTTACAGAACAATAAAATATTATTTAAAATATTATTACTTAATATTATAAGATATAATAAATTAATATTTATGAATATTATTAAATAAATTATGAAAATATATGGTTTACATAAATAATTAATTGATTTAAAATTAATTATAAATGTATATAACAACCAATTGAATATAAAAGGAATATTTTTATAGAAAACTATTTTTATGACCATAAAGCTGTTTCAAACTAATAAATTAAATTAATTACAATTAGTGAGTGATAATAATGTCACAAATATATATATATATATATATATATATATATATATTCAATCAAATATTTTTTATATTAAACCAATAGACTTGATAAGAATAAGATAAGCACAAACCAAATTCTACACATAAAAATCTATATTTTTAAGGAACTTTTCCAGCCTTTTAATGGAGAAAATATTTTAAATATTATTTTTAACCATTTTATGAATTTAATATGTAAAAATTAAATTAATATTTTAATGAGAAACATAAAAATTACATTAGGGAAAAATTTTGGTATTCTTCTATGAAGATTCATTTTTTAATGAATAGTGAAAAATACTAAAATTTAATTCAAAAATACCTTTTAATCTAATTTTTTTATAGGGTAAAATTATAATTTTAATTGGTGATAAAGTTTAATTAGATTATATTTTTATAAATTAATTAAATTTAGGTCATTTTAATCAATTTCAATTTGAAATTGGCTTTAAAAACTTAGGAATATTTCAGAGATTTTTTACTTTAAAAACCCGTATTGTTGTCCCTTCTCTGGGATTAAATTAAAATTAAAATTTTCCAATTATGTCACTTAAATTTGGAAAAATTAATTATATACTTATAATAATAATAATTTAGAGTGTATTATATGGTAAAATTAGTTTTTGACAAAAAATATTAGTGAAAGTAATTAAAATTAATTATAATGATTGAGGTAAAAGTAAGATTAACGAGGGACTAAACCTTAATCTTAAGGGTTCAAATGACCAATACAACTTTCAAAAATAAATTTTATGGTAATATTTTGACTCTATAATCCTATTTATTTAATTGGGTCCATTATTTGAGCAGTTTTTAATGTAAAAATGTGTATGGAATTCCTTTGTTAAAATATTACAAGACTACCACTCATCCTCGCCTATAAAAACTCCTCCTCTCCTCCCACTTTACCACACATCTCAAGACACATTGGCTAAAAAAATATCTCCCTAAATATATCCTTATAATTCATACCATCAACCTAGAATCCTATCCTTGGACATGTAACAATCCACGTAAGACCTTTGGTGCAAACAAAAAGGAGTTACCCGATTAAGAGGTAACATCTTTCTTTAAGTTCTCTAGTGTTATTTCCTTTATACACCAATCCAATTATAATTATTACAAGTTTATATAAAAAAACAATAAGATAAATATTATAGGTTTTTTATTCAAATAATTTTACCTATACTTACACACACTTCCATCTAATGGGAAATGAATATATTGTTTACATGTTCGAAGAACGACTGCCTCAAAAAATGATGATTGCTCATTTCTACTTTACAACTTATCATGCTGTCCATTACGATGGTAAATAAATTTATATATTTCATATATGATATATATTATATCTTTATGCTTCTATAATTATTTTATAACACATAACCTTATACCTTCCATTTTGTGTAAATACAATAACATTGTTTGTGGAAGTGTGGACTACCACCCCCTAAAGGCGATGTGATTCGTTCACACTATAAACAGAACATATAATGTTTGGTTTTAATTAAAAATATGTAACATAAAAAAATCTATATGATATTCATGAAGAAATTACATTTCTGTAAATATATTATATATGATTTTCTTTATTACTCTTTCACACACTTAAAAAGTTATAACGTCGTTCATGGACGTGTGGACTACCACCTCCTAGAAATGATGTGATTATTTTTACATCATAATAATTAAATATATAATTATATATGATTAAATAATATGTTATTTATTATATAATGATAATTTTTGAAATATCTAATGATACTTACCTTCTTTCCATAACGATCATTCAAAAATGGGAACGCTAATCATGCGTACATACGACCTACCATCTCTATGATTGTAAAGCTGATTAATTTTTCATAACCATATTTAATGATTATTTTTAAAAGTATAATTTATGTATAAATATGATAATTATTTCATGAGTATTATTATGTAGATATTATATAATGACCCCTTTGACCATAGTTTACCTACTAAAGTTGTTTTTGACACATAAACCGAATTTGGTCAAAACAATCGACATAAACATAATTGTTTAAATAGTTGTATAGAAAATAATAATAATTGAAATAAAAGTAATTATAACCATAAAAAATGTTCTAAATAAATTTTATAATTAACATAAGTTTATTATAAATAAAGTTAAAGGACGTTCACATGAAATTAAATGCAAGGTTAGAGATTTTGTCTCAATTTACATTCCATTAAGACTTATTTGTTGTTATTCACATATTTTTTTTGAATGGTGTAAAAACTCCAATTTTACATGATATATCATGAATATACTTACTTTAATGATATTATAAATTTCATTTAATTTTATTACTTCATGGGGTTTATGATTTAAAATGTTTCAACTTAGTATGAGAGACTTTCGAATGTTTAATGATTATTTTCCTCAACAATAACTTTAATTGTATTCCAATGGTATTTCTATTTAAGGAAATTAAATGCCCATTGTTCAATAAAACATTTCATATTAATATCCTCTAGTTTATTCCTTAAATTTCTTAAGTATTATTACCATATTTCCACTCTTGGGAACATAAAATATTTTAGAAAATGTTTTTAAGAAAACCTGACTTTATTTCTCTCTTTAGTCGAGGAACCTGTTTTCTTCAAAAAACAATGTTTTATTAAAAAAACTCAAAAATTACTTTAAAATGATATAGTAAATATTTTTTTACCATTTTTTATTTTACAAATGTTTAAAAGGAATATTCTTTGCAATTTTCCAATAATGATTTTTTAAACCTTTTTACCATGAAAAAGAAATGTTATTTGACCACATACCACAAGTACAGATTTATTCTCCACCATTTCTTTGTAGATTACTTTTAATTTTTAAAAGATTAATTTTTATAGAAAATGATTTAAAAATTGAATTTCAGTGAAAATGTTTTAAAAAAGGGTTTTCATAAAAAAAGAATATTTTTCTTAAGAACATTTTCAATAGATATTTTTATAATATTTCTATTCATGAAAGCAACCATTTATTTTACTCCTATGGAGATATTATTTATTTATATAATTATTATTCTTCCTCTAGATGGTTTATGATTCATTTAGACAATTATAGTACTCACTTACTTGATTCATCTCTTATTCCACTTGAAATATTTAATTTATTATGATCATTTAAAATTGATTTTCCCCTAATTTTCAATATCATTTATAATAGATATTTTCATTTCCTAAATCCTATACAATTTTCCATAAGGTTTTTATTTTTAAAGTTATTTGATTATTTGGGGAAAGATTTATAAATATATATCTTCTACTACATAGGGATATTTGATAGGGAACATTGTTAAATTGATTATTCAACAGATGAAGAATGTTTTGGATAGGTACAACACTTATGGAACAATTATAGATATCCCCTCAATGCATCAGTTGTCTCATGGGAAGAGTCATTTGGATAGCCTCCTTAGATGATTTTTTACTTGATATGTTGTAAACCGTCTTTTTAAAGGTCTTGATGGTAAAGGTACCATGTACCTAGGAAACATGGTGTCTAATAATTAAGCATTCCCCTCACTTAGTTTAAGTTATTATTCATCCATGAGATTTGACACCAACAGATATGTGGATACATTTCATTTTCATTTTATTGGTTAAATGGAATTTGGTTTCATACCTTTCCATATTTATTTAGAATTATCTTGTTATTTTAATGTAATTTTTATCAGTTATTTACCTTACCATTTTTATTCTCATTGATTCATTATTGCTTCCACTTTACTTACACCTACAGAGCATTTGAACTCACCCTTATTAGGTTTATATTCCCTAGGTTTCAAAGAAGTGTAATATAAAAGATATGAAAGGTTATTCTAGATTTAATAAAGTTATTATCCTATAAGTTAATTTTTTAGAATAAAAAATAATGTTTCAATTAGTGTATTAATTTTTAATACATGACTCGTGTATATATTTTGTTTACCAAGACTAACAAATCGAATGGTCCTTCGAGATTTGATTCCTTGTAATCATACTAATGTAATTGATAGAAAACGCTGGCTTTGGGAAATCTAGGGTTGGGTTGATTCAAATAAACTCAATATAATTATTATACATATGTGGTATTATTTTATTGTAACAAAACTTATTTATTCATTTCCAGAAATTGAGAAAAAAAGAACGTTACCATGTGTTGTATGGACTACCACCTCCATAGAGTAACATTTTTGGTTTATCACATTGATTTTTATTCATTATTGAAACCAGTTAAAAATATTTTTTTTGAAGTTGAAGATATCTAAATAGTATAATTATTATTCTGTTATGATCATATTATATACTTCCTTAACTATACTCACCCATCAAGTTATAGAGTGTTCTTATTTGGGTCAGTTTAACCACCTACATGAAAAATGTTGTAAAACTCTATCATAGATAACTATGGTAACTTAAATACTAATTTTTTATAATTTAGAAATAAAATAATATTTTTTTATAATTCTAGAATTGTTATACTAGTATTTTAATTATTATTAAATATCATCCTCGATCGCTAAAATTATCAAAATAAGATGACACTGATTCAATTATCATGAAAAAAGAAGCAAAAAATAGAAAATAAAAAAAAGAATATGATAATAAATATTTTATATTGAATAAAATGTAAACAAATAAGATTCTTAATAGGATATATAATAAAATCGATTTGATAATTTATATTTTTAGGCTCATGCATAGAATGAATCAGGAATAAGGTAAGGGTTTCTTATACAATTTTCAATCCCTTGAAATAGATTTATTATATTACACCATGTATTATATAGAATGGTGAATATACTACCACATTAATATTTTGTATCATTATCCAATAATTATTCATGGTATTTAATTTACTATTTGAAATCACATCCTTCAAGAGGTTTTGATTCAAATGTTTCTAATGATGAAAGGTTTTCTTTGTATCATTTTCAACTCTATTAGATATGTTTGATATATCACACTATCATTTATTTTTATATGGTGCATTCACATCCCTACTACTTTCTTGTAATGAAAAAATAACCCATTTCATGATATTTTATTGTCTATTTCATGATATTAGTCTCAATATCCTTTGATTCTTATGTTACCAATATCATGAGGGTTTCATTGCCAATATCATTTTAAATTACAGATTTTTTTTTAAAATATAATACATATGTGGAATTTTTAATAGTTTCTCTTTAAAACCCCTATAATTTTATTATTCTCTTTTTATTCTTGGAGTTTTAATTGTGTTATCCCAATTTCATTTCCCCCCTTGGCTTTTTTAACCTAATTCACATAAGCCGACCCTACCTCTTTATTTTAATCGAGAATACTTATCTTCAATGACCATATTTGTTGGTTTTTTAGGAATGTACTTATCTATATCTTAATAATTAATTAAGGTCATTTTCTAATACTTTACCTTCTTCAAAAGGTTTAATTTTTTAAATGTTTCCCATATGGGTTATTTTTTCAAATTTCTAAAAGCATCTCTTTTTAACATTTTACATGTGAACATATATTTCCACGACATTTGTTGTTTTATATAAAGCATTATCTCTATGTTTTCATTTTTTATAAAAAAATTAATTTTCTTCTAGATTTATAAAATATTTCTTTTATATTTTATCGAAAGATCAAGGATATTTCTCATTTCAAAAATTATTTTTCTAAAACATTTGAAAGTCATTTTTATTTAGATAATTTTTCTTTGACATATTATATACTTGATCAGGGATATTCTTTAACTGTAACCATCCACATACTTTCTCTATATGTCTTATATATCATTTTTTTTCAATCAATGATATTATCCTCAACTACCTTTTTCTTACCTAACCATGTGAAGTCCTGACCCAGAAGCCACTGAACAGGCTCACTAAGCTGATGGACCACATTGGATGGAGATAATCTTCACATATACTTGAGGTTTTTGACTAGTAGTGAGGGTCTAGGGTGTAACCATGGGGAGACTATGACCACATGTAAGAGTGAATCAAAATAGATAAGTAATAATTGATAAATAGTGGAAATATAATAACAATGAATAATCATGAGCACTGGCCATTTCATCTACTACCAAGATCCATTATATTGCAAGAAGTCAAGATCACGTGTCCAAAGCAGGGTACTTACCCTAATAAATACATGCATAAATATATTCCACCTGGGTACCATTGGAGGCCCGGATAGGGTGTAAGATAAATATAAATAGGCCACCACAAATGGTGTCCATACAAATCCAATATGTTAATATAAATTTAATAATGTTCATGTATATATATGGAGTAAACATGGTACGGTAATGTAAATACCCAGATAACTTCTTTAAACTTAGCTGGTGTCTAAACATATAATGATTTCATTAATTAATTCATTTTAGTTTAATTTATATAAATAAGTCATGTGAGATATAATATAACTGAAAATGTATCATGAAAATAATAATAATAATAAAGGATCCAATTTTTAACAAGGAATCTTGTAATGATGATAATAATGAAAGAGAATCCAAAGTAATGACCAAAGTATCCTTGACCTCAGTGTTCGATCCAACTCATTAATAACATGATACCTATCTATAAGGGGTATGAGTGTAATCCAAGGTGATTTTCCCAAGGAATTCCACTATAAATGATTCTAACCAAGTTTTAGGATCTCATCCAAGGTAAAATGGGCTACGAATTACTAAACCCAATGGGGGTGTATCCATGGATCCAGATATCTAAGGACATCAAAATGGATCCAAGAAGTGTATCCAAGGCATCCTAATATTGAGAAGATTGTGAATGGATTCTATGACACCAAGATGAGAATCCACATGCAGATATAGACCATTTTCCAATGTGGGTATCTCCCTTCGAAACAAGATCCTTGAATTAGAATTTCATCATTTGAGTGCTCAAGGAATTCCCTCAGGAATCCAAGGATGGTTCAATTATAACAACTCTTATAAATTTGAAAAGTTCCAAATTCAATAGGCACCTTAAACATAATTCATTATTTAATTTAGGCCACAAAATACTCATGCCATTCAATCATTTAGATGGTTCTTTCCTTTTCCTTTTCTTACTATGTGATAAGGATTAATAGAACATGAAACCATTTATTAATTTAAGTATATTTAGTTTATTCAGTTCATTCCTTTACCTTTCATAATCACAACAAGGAGGGATAAAGACATACAACCATAAACAATACATTTATAATTAACTAGGCCAAGTGATATATGTAAATATACTTTCCAATTACTGGTTCAAATTTTGATTGCTTAATTTTAAAAACTTACCTTAAAAGGATCATGTTATATATACATGTATTAATCATTATCAATTAATTTATATTATTAAAACATTTACCTTTAAGAAGGCCAAGTTTAGATCACCCGAACGGTTGCAAAAATAGAAACAACAAACCCACCAAGGCATAAATAAAGAGAAAACCTACTTGGGGTGGTCAGTGTTGAGGTAATAACCAATAATGATGAGATTATTATATATAAGGGGATCTAGAACATGAGTTCAATGATTATAAGAATGACATATTAATTAAATAAGCAACGAACAATGAAACTGACATGATCACAACATCGAATGTTTATAAAATGATGAGACATTAAGTGAAAAGTCATAGACCACCTACCATATACTTGTATCACTCTCCCCATCCATAATCAGACCTTATATTTTCCTAGATCAGAAGAAAACAAAAGAATGGATCAACTCCCTGAAAATAGGGCATACGAGCCTGCACCAAAATAACCCCTTCAAGGAGAAGAGAAAGAACTCCCACCATCGAGGACATATGATGAACTTAAGCTCCCAAGTCTCAACCCATACATTCCTATGCATCCATAGAACACATAATAAAAGGATAAACCAACCTCATATATTCTTCAGGTTCTGATTAGTGTTGCATATGGGATACTTCTGAAAAGAAGCGTCAACATATAACTCTACCTCCTCAGAATCAAAAGTATGAGACATGTCAGCATGATAATGGAGATGCTGTGAAATGTGGAAGATGTCATGTATGGAATGGTACCTCTGAGGTTGTAGTAATCGATAGGATATCAGAACAACCCTATAAATAATCTCAAACATCCCAATATAATGAGCCGATAACTTTCCTTACCTTTGAATCTATCTATCCTCAATTTTGTGTGATACCTTTAAGAAAATAGAATCCCTATCCTCAAAATCTAGAGGTAATTGATGGTGATTGGCATAATATTTGGGTCTATAATGTTTAGTTTACATACGCTTCTTGACCACCTGAACTTTCTCTGAATTCTCCTGAATGAGATAAATACCTTGCAGCACTGCTTCTATTTCCTCTAACTAGAATAGGGGTGAAAGACACGACCTACCATAAAGGGGCTCATACAGAGCCATCTAAATCATCACATGAAAGTTAGTATTAAAGGTGAAATTAACTAGAGGGAAGTTATTTTCCCAATAACCTAAAAAATCATGGAATAATTCTTGAATAATGTCCTCTAAAACATGTATCATCTTTTCTAACTCGTTATCTGTATGAGGGTGAAAAGATTTTCTCATAAGAACCTGTGCACCCATATCTCTTTATAACACCTTCTAGAACCTTTATGTGAAACAAGAATCCCAATTTGAAACAATAGTAAAAGGGACCCCATGTATCCATATGATTCCACAGACATAAAATCTTCCTATATCATCAACTAAGAAAGTATCCTGGATAAAAAAGTGGTCTACTTTTATTAGTCTATCAACGACTACCCAAACTACATTTCTACATCGAGGTGGCCTCTATAAGATAACTTCATTGTCTATTGAAACATATTCCCATTTCCATTCAAGGACATTAAATGGTTGTAACCAGCCAATAGGCCATTGGGGCTCTGCCTTCACCAGCTAACATGTAGAACCCCTAGTGATAAAACCTACTATCTGACGTTTCATCTTAGGCCACCAATACTGAGGTCACATATCTCGATACATCTTGGACATACATGGATTTACTACCTACTAAGAAGCATCGAAATATTGTTTTAGTTACTCTCTAATTCTTTTAGGAACCCAAACACATCCATGTACATGTAAGATATCATTTTTATCCTGTGATCAAATAGGAGTTGGGTCCTCACCAGAAATAATCTCCTATAGAAGCAATCCTTCATGATCTAATAACTACCTTATCTTTACAATATAAAGGAGGGAAGATGTAACTATCAAGGATTTAATAAAATTATACTTGTGTATCTCATGAAACTCTATATGTACCTCAGAAAACAGGTGCATAAATTTCAATTCAACAATGGATTCCTAAACAACCTGTACCTAAATTTTCTAGATCTGGGAATTAGTTATCACATTTCCCTTTCCAGACATAAAGGAAATCTCAAAATTGAATGAATGAAGGTATTTGAACAATATGGGATGTAAAAGATTCATGTCATTCTATGTAAAGATATATTTGAGGTTCTTGTGGTCTTTAGACACCACAAAATTCTCACCCACCAGATAGTTTCTCTAACAACATAAGGCATGGAAAACAAAAAATATCTTGAGGTCACACATTGGTTAATTTATTTCATGAGGGATTAAGTACCAAGATCTATAAGCAATGAATCTATCCAATAGAATTATCACTACACCCATCCCAATTCATGATGCATCACAGAACATTGTATACCCTCTGATGGGATTTAGAATAATTAGAATCAGTGCTAAAATAAGCCCTCCTTTCATCTATTTAAAGGATTTATCACACACTTCTGAACACAATAACATAATGGAATTCTTTGTAAGAAAATTAATAGGTGCATCATTGTGTGAGAAGTCCTATATGAAATTTCTATAATATCCATCCATCCCCAAGAAACTTTTTATATCAACCACATTCTTGGGATTCTCTCAGAAAACTACAAAACTATAGCGACCCGGCCTTTTCTTACATTACTATTACATCATTTCAAAGATAAAAAACATAATAGTATTACACATAGAGGATCCAAATACTTTGTGTCTTGGGAAAACTAGGACCATACATAACAAATACAACTTTAAGCATAAACATTTATTTAATTTCTTCTTCTATTGCTTCTTATTTGCACTTGTCCTCTCCTTAGTACATGTAGCCACCTGAGAATATAAATCAAAAGGGGTGATCCAAAATCCCATTAATAGGATATATAAGAACAATATATCATGGGGTGAGCATAATGATAACATAGGCAAAAGATCATGAACATGAGAGGAGCATAAATAGAAGAATTGAAATGTGGCAATGCATAAAAATGAAACATCATGTCTTAGTGGTTAACTACCACACATACTTGTGAACCAAGATAAAATATTTTTCACACATCATTTCACATTTACTCATGATATTCATCACTTTATCCAATTCATTGGAGCGCTTTATAATTCGGGGCGCACCCATCACAATTAAACATTCATATTGCGCTATATAATTCTGGGCGCACCCGTCACATCATAACATTATCATTTATAATGCTTGTCACAATGAACATATAACATAAATGAACATAACTAAACCATGAAAAGGAATGGGTTTCATCTCATAATAACACATTCATAAACATTGGGTTCCCAAAAGAAAGAGGGAACAACATACTTGATACAAGAACCATCAACCTTGAATGAGAGGTAAAAGTTGAGTTCTTAAGAGAAGAGTTATTTTGGAAAACATTTGTATTGACATAAACTTAATTAGAAAACATGTATATCACAGAAAAGGAAATAAAATGATGAAAAAAATTATATTTAAGTTGTTACCATATCAAAAATGGAGTGAAAGATGTAGAACCCAAAGGATGAAAGTTGGGTTCGAGAATTTCCCCTTACCTTGTACTCGAATGCCTCCTTCTCTTTAATGTCCTGCATAATGACATTATATTCCTTAATTAGAGATCCAGAACCATGTTTAAATTAATAGTGTTCATTCTAGTTTCATTATGTCATATTATGTTCCTTTGGATGACTTATAGAGTTTAAAAACATTGTTCGAAGATGTTCGTTTTTTATGATTTTTCTTAGGTGGTTCACTTGTATTCTTAAATTGAAGTTTGGGTAGAACATGAGTAAACATACAGAAATAAAATTACATGTAATTAATGATATTACAGGAGCTTGAATGATTTTATAATTAATTACATTATATCCATGTGGATGAATCATTGGATAAGAATTAAATGATGGTTATTTGGGTCAATTTGGGCGGTTTTTGGATCACAACGAACTTGTTTTAACTTATAACTTAGTAATATGGCCATAGGTTATTTCCAGAACTTAAAATAGAACATAATACATATAAAATATTCTGGTTCAACCATAAAAATGATTTCATGACCAGATATAAAGGTAGAAATGGAAGAAGAGAGCATGTCGTTTTTGAAGGTGATAAATTAACACCTCATGAACAACGTTCTCTTTAATAAAATAAAAGGAAGAGGGAAAGAGTGTGGGGTGATATAATATCCCATTATAATCTTAAAATTACATTATATTTATAATACTGGAGTTACAAAACAATTTTTATGAATATAGGTGGGGAGAGATCAAGAAAGGAACTTGAACTTGAAAGGAAATTAAAGGAGAAGAGGGAAGGAAATTACCTCTTAAATCTTCCTCTTGAGATCCACTTTAAGGAAGCTAGGATTGGTCTTTTGATAAGACCAGCAGATTCTGGACATGGTGGAGGGGCTAGGGAAGGTGGTCTGGCAGAGTTTAGATAATGATTGGAGCTTGAGAGGTGTGAGGAAAAGAGGGAGTGAAGGGTGGCTTTTATAGTGGAGGGGAGAGGGGTTTCCTTAATATAAAATTCATTAGTTTATTATTTCCCCACAAGACAAGGAATAGTGAGTCTTGAATGGCCAATAATAGTAATTTTATAATGTAATCCCGAAAAAAGTGGTCTTATATCAGCAGAACATCATCGATGACTCAATTAGTACATTATTTAGCATTTATTGTGAATTATCGGATTCTACTATTCATAAAAAATTCAAGTATCTCAGAAAAATCCTAAATATTTACCCCAACCATTTTCCGATGTTTAAAATCCAAAAATGAAGTCCATTTTTTAAAAATAATTTTCTAAATATTATTAATTTAATATTTAATTAAAATCACAATTTACTTAAAAAACAGTTTTTAAGATTAAAACTGATCTTATTTTTCTTTCAAAAATTACGTAGGGTCTTATAAAATTATCTAAAAACTATTATACATTGATTCAATAAATTTTAGGGAAATAAATATTCTTTTAAATTAATTAATTAATTATAATTAATTATTTATGACTTACAAAATACCAAAATGTTTACTAAGGTCAAATTGTCACTTTCTAAGATGTCTAAAATTTATTTTATTATTCATAGGTAATGTTACTCTTATGTTGGATGATTTATTATTCAAAAGGGTTATATTAATATACATAGGGGTATGTTACTATTCTTAAGGGTATGTTACTATTCACCAAAAATTATTTTTGTTTCTTTAGACTCCAAAAATCATCTTGAACACAACCGTGTATGTCGGATTTTCAAAATTCCAAACCTAGGAGTGACAAAATTATCTTTAAAGGTCACTTATCACTTATTAGTTCATTATTTTGTGTTTTCATGTTATTTTATGACATAAATATAAGAAGGGAAATTTCCATTGAAAAACTTTGGGTCGTTACATTCTTCCCCTCCTTAAGAAATTTCACCCCTGAAATTTGAATTTACACAAACAGGTGAGGGTACTTCTCCTTCATTGCCTCTTCTGGTTCCCAAGTTTCTTATTCAAACTTATGGTTCCTCCACAACACTTTGAAAAGATGAGTTTTCTTGTTGCGTAGAACCTTATCACTTCGGTCCAGAATCATTACTGGCCGCTCCTCATATAAGAGATCATCTGCCAGCTACACCACCTCTGAGTTTAGTACATGTGAGGGGTTTGGTATGTACTTCCTCAGTAGTGATACATGAAACACATCATAAACTTGAGCCATATTTTGTGGAAGTTGAAGAAGATATGCCACGACTCCTATGCGGTCAAGGATTTCAAAGGGGCCAATATACCTTGGGATTAACTTCCCTTTCTTCCCGAATCACATGACTCTCTTCCATGGAGATATTCGAAGGAAGACTTTATCTCCAACGTCGAACTCCAAGTCCCTTCAACTATTGTTAGCATAGCTCTTTTGCCGACTTTGAGAAGCTTTGATGTGTTTCTGAATGACTTGAACCTTCTCTATCATCTCTTGAACAAGATCGGGCCCAAGTAGCTTTCTTTCTCAAACTTCATCCCAACAGGTTGGAGTTCTACATCTCTTCCCATAAAGAGCTTCATATGGAGCCATCTGAATACTCGAGTGGAAGATATTATTGTATGAGAACTCAACCAATGGGAGATGATGATACCAACCACCTTTGAATTCAAGAGATCAGGATCTTAGCATATCTTCAAGCGTCTTAATAGTCCTTTCAGACTGGCCATCAGTTTGGGGGTGATAGGCCGTGCTGAAATTTAATTTAGTACTCAAAGCATGTTGAAGGATCCTCCAGAACTTAGATGTGAACCTTGGATCACAGTCAAAGACAATTGATAGTGGAACCCCATGAAGTCTCACTACTTCCTTCACATATATCTTTTCAAGTTGTTCAAGTGAGAGATCTTCCCGAATAGAAATAAAATGAGCAGTCTTGGCGAGTCGATCAACCACAACCCATATCGCATTATTTACCTTTGATGTCTTCGAGAGACATGTGACAAAGTCCATAGTAACATTTTCCCATTTCCACATGGGTATAGGCAATGGATGCATCATACCTTTGGACTTTTGTTGCTCAGATTTAACTTACTGACATACCAAGCACCTTGATATATATTCCACAATATCTTTCTTCATGTTATCCCACCAGAAGTGTTCTCAGAGATCATGGTACATCTTGGTACTCCCAGGATGGATAGAGAAAGTTGAGCTATGTGCATTTTCCAATAGCTCCTTCTTTATCCCGGGTGATGAAGGCACACAAAGCCGTGTTCCAAAACAAATCCCACCATCATCGTCGATATGGAACTCTTGCATCTTCCATTCCTTTACTGCATTCACCCTCTTTTGTATCTCCCCATCATCCCTTTGTGCTTCCTTAATCTTCTCTTGGATGGATGGTTACGCAATCATTTGGGAAAGGTAGGATGTATCCCCTGCCCTTATGATTTCCAAATCCAACCTTTTCATATCCAAGAAGATAGAGTCTTTCTCAATCCACAACATGGACAGAGTAGTAGGTTCTTTTCTTCTTAGAGCATCATCTACCTTGTTCTCCTTTCCAGTATGATAGTGAATAGAGCAATCATAATCCTTGATTAGCTCTAACCATATTTTTTGACACATGTTGAGCTCCTTTTGTGTGAATATATACTTTAGGCTCTTGTGGTCGGTGTATATGTCACACTTCTCACCATAAAGGTAGTGCCACCACATTTTCAAGGCAAAAATCACGGCTGCCAGCTCTAGATCATGTGTCAGGTAGTTCTGCTCGTGGATCTTCAACTGTTGTGAGGCGTAGGCTATCACATTATCATTTTGCCTAAGTACACAAGCCAAGCCTTTCTTTGAAGCATCACTGTATATCACAAAACTTTCTACACTTTTTGGTAGTGTGAGTATAGGTGCAGTGATTAGCCTTCTCTTTAGCTCCTTGAATCTTCCTTCACATTCTTCCCTCCAAACATACTTTACCCCTTTCCTTGTCAACTTAGTTAGTGGGATTGACAATCATGAGAAGTTTCTCACAAAACGTCGGTAGTACCCAACTAATCCAAGAAAACTACGGATTTATGTGACACTAGAGGGCCTGGGCCATTCCTCAATCACCTTTGTTTTTGAAGGATCCACAGAAATTCCCTCACTTGTGATCACATGTCCCAAGAACATGACTCGATTCATCCAAAAGTCACACTTTCTGAACTTGGCGTACAACTTCTCCTTTCTCAATGTTGTCAACACAAGTCTTAGATGTTCTTCATGTTCCTCCTTGCACTTGGAGTATCTGAGAATATCATCGATAAACACTACCACAAATTTTTCGAGGTAATGTATAAAGACTCTATTCATCAAATCCATGAAGATTTCAGGGGAATTAGTAAGTCTGAAGGGCATCACCAAAAACTCATAGTGCCCATACCTTGTTCGGAAGGCAGTCTTCTGAATATCTTCCTTCTTCACCGTTACTTGATGATATCCAGAACGAAGATCCACTTTGGAGAAGTATTGAGCTCCTCTTAACTGGTTGAACAAGTCATAAATACTTGGGAGAGGATACTTTTTCTTTATGGTGATCTTGTTGAGTTCCTGATAATTGATACACAGATGCATTGTTCCATCCTTCTTCTTCACAAAGAGCACTAGTTCACCCCAAGGTGATGCACTAGGGAATATGAACCCTTTCTAGATGCTCTTGCAGCTGCATCTTTAACTCCTCCAGTTCGATAGGAGCCATCCTATAGGGGAACTTCAAGATAAGAGTAGCTCCGGGTATGAGTTCAATTGAGAACTCTACCTCACGATCCGGGGGAATTACGGGTAAATCTTCGGGAAATACATCACCGTATTCCCTCAAAATGGGAATTTACTCAAGGTTGGAACTTTCCTTCGACTCAACCATTTGGGAGAGGTATGCTTCTTCATAGGGTATCAACACCCACACCATTGAAGGATTTTTTAAAAGAGATTCATGATCTTCCTTAAATTTGTAGAGGAGCATGGGATGGTTCGGAATATGAAAAGATATTTCCTTTTCCCGATAGTTGATATGTGCTCTATATAACGAGAGCCAATCCATTCCCATTATTGCGTCGAATTCCACCAAGGGAAGCATTACGAGATTTTTTGGAAGAATCATCCCACATATGCCAACAGGAGAAGAGTCAAACACTTGGGTTGCAATGATTGCACCACTTGGTGTTTTTACAGATATATCTACTTCAACGTTTCGGGGCTTCGATTCTATAGTTCTAGAAAACTTTTAAGATATAAAGGAATGTATAGAACCAGAATCAAATAAGACTTTTTCCATTCTTGAGTGAATAGGAAGTGTACCTTGTATGACTTCATTATCATGCTCCACCTTCGCAGTAGTGATGGAATAATCCTTCTCTTGTTCCTTTGGCTTTTGTGGTTGCTGACGCTGATTACCCTCAAGAGCTCAAGGTTTAGTGAACTGGTTTGCATAGTTCCCTAACTCCCTACAGTTGTAGCATTGAACCATGAGTGGTTCTCTCATTTCATCGGCTAAATTATCCTTCCTTTTCATGTATTTTCGACACTCTTGAGCATGGCGCCCTTCTTTCCCACACTTGAATCATTTCCCCATCCCTCTGAGATAGTTCCCATGGTGAAACTTCACACATTTTTGGCATGTGGGTCGTTGATTTTTCTTCCCACCTTTATCATTAGACCCACCATCTTGAAACTCCATCTTTCTTTTCTTATCCCCATAGCCATGGGAACATTCTCCAAACACCATCTCCACTTTGAGAGCACACCAAACAACTTCTTCATAACACCCAAAGTCTCGAATTGTAAGAGCCTTTCGAAGGTGTGGTTTTAATCCACTAAAGAATCTATCAATTTTGCTATCATTATTGATAACAAAACCCGAATCATACTTTGCGAGCCTTGTGAAATTTTCTTCATAGGTTGTGACAGATTCTCCTACTTTTTTTGTGAGCTCTATGAATTCTCTCTCCATATTTGTACGAAGAGTTCGTGGGAAATAATTATTAAGAAACATTATCTTAATGTCTTCCCATTCCATCTCTTCAATTTATTCCCTTGGCTTGGTGTTCTTAATCAAAGACCACCATTGATCAGCTTCTCCATCTAGACAATAAAAAGCTAGATTGACCTTCTCCGTCTTAGAACAGTGAAGAACAAAAAATATTTTCTTCATGGAGTTGACCCACTGTTCTACAACTAGTGGATCAGAAGATCCACAAAACGTCGGTGGTCGTTGTCGCATAAAACATTCGATAGCCAGTTGCTCCCTCTTTGGTGAAGGAGGATGTTCCCCATTATTATGGTTATTATTCATAACCTAAGATAATTGGGTAAGCATGGCCATGAAGTTTTGAACTCCACCTCCCAAATCATTGGGGATGTCGTTCGGTCAATCGTTGCATTGGCCCTCGCATGAGTTGTTGGCCTGATTTCTCCTTGTTCCCACCATTTTCTAAAATAGAAAAGGTTAGAACAAAACATAAGTAAACAAGTCCTGAATAACTTATTCATTTAAAAAATTTATACCAAAAACATAACATATGGTATCCCTAGGTAAATATTCTTGTGTGCATTTTTGTACTTAGTCTCATGCTAGAGGTTTTCTTTAGGTATCACTAATCCTAATTCCTAAATTGACTAAACCTTTCCTCTCATACCAACTATAGCGACCCAACCTTTTCATACATTACTATTACATCATTTCAAAGATAAAAAACATAATAGTATTACACATAGAGGATCCAAAGGTTTAGTGTCTTGGGCAAACTAGGACCATACATAACAAATTCAACTTTAAGCATAAACATTCATTTAATTTCTTCTTATATTGCTTCTTATTGGCACTTGTACTCTCATTAGTACATATAGCCACATGAGGATATAAATCAAAAGGGGTGAGCTAAAATCCCAGTAATAGGATAGATAAGAACAATATATCATGGGGTGATCATAATCATAACATAGGCAAAAGATCATGAACATGAGAGGAGCATAAATAGAAGACTTGAAATGTGGAAATGCATAAAAATGAAACATCATGTATTAGTGGTTAAATACCACACATACTTGTGAACCAATCTAGAATCTTGTTCAAACATCATTTCACATTTACTCACAAGATTCATCACTTTACCCAATGCATTGGAGCACTGTATAATTCCGGGCGCACCCGTCACATCTAATCATTCATATTGCGCTATATAATTCCAAACGCACCCGTCACATCATAACATTATCATTTATCATGCTTGACACAATGAAAATATAACATAGATGAAAATTACTAACCCATTAAAAGGAATGGGTTTCATCTCATAAGAACACATTCATAAATATTGGGTTCCCAAAAGAAAGAGGGAACATCATACTTGATACAAGAACTATCAACCTTGAATGAGAGGTAAAAGTTGAGTTCTTAAGAAAAGAGTTCTTTCAGAAAACATTTGGATTCACATAAACTTCATTAGAAAACATTAATATCCCAAAAAAGGAAAGACAATTATGAACAAATGATATTTAAGGTGTAACCATATCAAAAATTGAGTGAAAGATGTAGAACCTAAAGGATGAAAGTTGGGTTCGAGAATTTCCCCTTACCTTGTACTTGAATGCCTCATTATATTTAATGTCCTGTATAATGAAATTATATTCATTAATTAGAGATACAGAACCATGTGTACATTAATAGGGTTCATTCTGGTTTCATTATGTCATATTATGTTCCTTTGGATGACTTATAGAGTTTAAAAACATTGTTCGGGGATGTTCGTTTTTATGATTTTTCATGGGTGGTTCACTTGTATTCTTAAATTGAAGTTTGGGTAGAACATGAGTAAAAATCCAGAAATGAAATTACATGCCATTAATGATATTACATCATCTTGAATTATTTTATAATAAATTACATTAGATCCATGTGGATGAATCATTAGATAAGAATTAAATGATGGTTATTTGGGTCAATTTGGGCGGTTTTTGGATCACAATGAACTTGTTTTAACTTATAACTTAGTAACATGGCCATAGGTTATTTACAGAACTTAAAATATGACATAATACATATAAAATATTATGGTTCAACCATAAAAATGATTTAATTACTAGATATGATGGTAGAAATGGAAGAAGAGAGCATGCCATTTTTGAAGGTGATAAATTAACACCTCATGAACAACGTTCTCTTTAATAAAATAAAAGGAAGAGGGAAAGGGTGTGGGGTGATATAATATCCCATTAGAATAATAAAATTACAGTATATGTATAATAATTGAGTTAAAAAACAATTTGGATTAATATAGGTTGGGAGAGATCAAGAAAGGAACTTGAACTTGAAAGGAAATTAAAGGAGAAGAGGGAAGGAAATTACCTCTTAAATCTTCCTCTTGAGATCCTCTTTAAGGAAGCTATGATTTGTCTTTTGATGAGACCATAAGCTTCTGGACGTGGGGGAAGGGATAGGGAATGTTTTTTTGCAGATTTTAGATAAGGCTTGGAGCTTGAGAGGTGTGAGTAAAAGAGGAAGTGAAGGGTGGCTTTTATAGTGGAGGGGCGAGGGGTTTCCTTAATATAAAATTCATTAGTTTATTATTTCCCCAAAAGACAAGGAATATTGAGTCTTGAACGACCAAGAATAGTAATTTTATAATTTAATCCAAAAACAAGTGGACTTACATCATCATAACATCATCGATGAATCACTTAATACATTATTTAGCATTTATTGTGAATTTTCAGATTCTACTATTCATCAAAAATTCAAGTATCTCAGAAAAATCCCAAAAATTTACCCCAACCATTTTTTGACGTGTAGAATAATAAAATGAAGTCCATTTTTTAAAAATAATTTTCTAAATATTATTTATTTAATATTTAATTAAAATCACAATTTACTTAAAAAACAGTTTTTAAGATTAAAAATGATTTTATTGTTCTTTCAAAAATTACTTAGGGTCTTATAAAATTATCTAAAAACTATTATAAATTTATTCAATACATTTTAGGGAAATAAATATTCTTTTAAATTAATTAATTAATTATAATTAATTATTTATGACTTACAAAATACTAAAACGTTTGCTAAGGTCAAATTGTCACTTTCTAAGATGTCTAAAACTTATTTTATTATTTATAGGTAATGTTACTCTTATATTGGATGATTTAATATTCATAAGGGTAATATTAAAATTCATAGGGGTATGTTACTATTCTTAAGGGTACGTTACTATACACCAAAAATTATTTTTGTTTCATTAGACTCCAAAAATCATCTTGAACACAATCGTGTATGTCAGATTTTCAAAATTCCAAACATAGGAGTGAAAAAATTATGTTTAAAGGTCACTTATCACTTATTAGTTCATTATTTTGTGTTTTCATGATATTTTATGACATAAATATAAGAAGGAAAATTTCCATTGAAAAACTTTTGGTTGTTACAAAAACTCACCATCTCTTGACCAATAGATACACTAGATTCTAAGTTAATATGTACCAATGAGTGAACCATTTCAATTCATAAGTGGAACATAGGTATCTTATCATATATCTGATGCTCTATTATTGTATTTAGAATTATCTCATGATGTCTATCATGTTCTATAAGAGTATGATAATATAGAAACATGCCATCCATGAAGAATACGACAAAGGAATCCATATAGGGATGAGAAAACTTATTCATAAATCCCATGGAAAAGGAATGTGAATTTTTAAGACTAGAAAAATAATGAAATACTCATAAATACCATAATTTTTATGAAAAGTTTTATGAGTTATATCTGAAAGTATGACTCACGCATGATGATAGTCCGATCTCAAGCCGATCATTGAGAATACCCTAGATCCTCAAAGTCGGTCAGTGAGACCATCTATTCGAGGATGTGGATAATGGTTATTAATTTTAATATGTTTTAACCATAATTAATCCATATATAAATGAAGGGTCCCATCTGTCTACTTGTAAAGAAATAATGGGTGAAACCCCTTAAGAAGTGATTGGTCAAATAAAACCGTTAGCCCTTAAATAATTCAATTATCGCTTGAGCTTTTAGAGCTCAGTAGGTTCCATCCTATATGGAGGAATGGGAACTGAGGCTACTCCTAGAAGAATCTCAATCATAATCTCTTCCACTATCTCAATATGTAATCTATAAAAACTGTTGGATAAAACTTCCCTAAAACAATCTACCATGGGAGGGTAATTTTTTCAAGGAAGAGCCTACTTCTATATGAATGGACTAGAAATCTGGATAGTCACTCCACCTAGACCATGATTCTATAGTACAACTCTACTAGACTAGAAATTACACTCACCCTTGTGTAGATAACTACTAAAATTTGGTGATGTTAAACGATACCTTGAAGTAATGGTAGTCCATTAAGCCATGACAGGGAACCAACTGGTTCATCCTAATAATGACATCGAAACCAGTCTTCTCATGGATGAAGATGTCCCGCAATAAGGGAAAACATATTACCTTAATGGGATAATCCTTATATTGGCATATTACCTCAATCCGAACTCCCAAAGGTATGTCTAGGGTCATCACACCCTAGTAATACTGAATTTACAACCTAATACTTTCCAAGGTTGATAAAAAGATAAACTAATGTGATGCATGTATATCGAATAATGTAGATACAATAGTAAAGGATACTAGAAAAGTAACTTGTACTATAAACCATCTTTCACTCTAATCCTTGGGTGTCATATGTAAATCATTCAATTGACATGATCCATGGACCTGTGATACATCTAGAAAACCTTGATAAGGTCTTTTATGCTGGCGTTGGTATCTAAAGTATGGATATAATGACTCCTCCCTGGAAAATCCTACAAGTACTACTCCAAATCCCCACCTAAGGATCCTACCCCTGAAGGTGGAGCTGGTGCAAATCCTCTTCCACTGGAAGTTGATGGAAAGGTCTGATATAATCTATGAAGATACTCTACATGAACGCAATCAAGATACTTCATCTGGTCACTATCACACTGAGGCTTCAGAGGCCCCTATTTTTCACACTGATGAAATATAATAGGGATGCCAGTGCAGATACTCTAGCTTGCCTTTCTCTGATGATAATACTCAAGGGTATGCTTCCTACTACCAGATTAACTATTGCCCTGACTCATCACTGATCCTAAATGCCCAATACTATTGACTTCCCTTAGGTTTCCCTCAATGATAAGATACTGATTGAAAATATTAGAAAAGGTATGTAGGAAAAAAACAATCACCTAAGTATGGATGGAATACCTAATCCCATCCTCTAAGTATCTAGTAAACAATATATTATTACCAACTAGAAGGAGTGAAAAGAACTGTTACTCAGTAAAACGTTCCAAAAAATCCATGATTGAAATAACACCATACTCTAGGTCTATGATCTCTCTTTCTTAGTTAGCTCTTAGAATTTAAAAAATTAGTGAACATAGAAGGTAGTCTGGAAGTAAGGCCATACCATTCCTTGATGATGACTAGTCTGGGTAGTCACATCCCACAAGTTCTTCGCCGAATCATGCAACATATAGGTGGAAATCGTGACCCTCCTTTCTGGAGGAGTCTTCAGATGCTTGAATATTGAAAGTGTGGCCTCCATTCAAGGCTCAGTATCCTGTGGACCACTATCCCCCATGAATATGGAAGGATAATACTACTATAACTCACAAGTGATATCTTCTATAGTAGGTTTAGGTCAAGGATAACCCTACATAGACTGTATTAGATGAAAAAAATTCCCCTGAAGCTGATCATCAATGTGAAATTGGTGTATAATAGGTAGTTCCTCAAGTGGAAATCCTATTATTAATATTGGTGGCTCAAGGGTCACTATATCTGGAATGTGGTCGTCACCACCCTCATGGTGAACAAAATAAGGATGTCGTGGTGGAATAGATCTAGAAATTCCAATAACACACCTCAAAACAATAATTGAGAATAAATATAAGCACTATTGAAATAATATCATAAGGAAAGGTCCCACTACCCAAGGAACTTCTCTAATTACCCACTTATAAGGATAGGGTATTGGTAAATTTTCAAGTTTAATTTATTAGGGTTCTAGTAAGTGAAGGGTTAACTATAGCTTGACTTTTCATTTACTGGAAACCATTTTATTTTATATGTTAATGATTAAATTTTATGTTTTCAATTTCTTATATATATATAAAATTTATTTAAAATTGATCTTCATTCCAAATGAATAAGAGCCTATATACCTTAAAACTAAAATCGACACCCATTTAATTTCTATTTAACCTCATCTATATTCAGTATATGAATGTAATAGGAAATATACGGTGGCTCGACTCGATAAATCATCAATTATAATCCAAAAGGTCCCATACATCTCGTGAATTGAAATCCAAGATCACTAAATCATAGCCAAATAGGATCTCATGTAACAAGAGGTCCGTAGTTGACATGGGTAGAAACCAATAATTTAAGAGGCCACAATTAACGTATATAAGAAAACACTATTTAGATTTATGCAAAAAATTTAAATAACAAATCCCCTATCCTATAGAAGATATTAGTAGAACATGCATAAATTTAACTACCATGGCTTACTCAATAATCATAGGAAACATAAGAAATTAAATAAGTTAAATGCATCTGTACAACATGAAATATGCACAAAATGTGAATTTTAGGTGCCTATAATATTTCATGACTGATGTTTCCTTGAAATCATCTCATCGATCCAAGGATAAACTGAAATCCTCAACCAAAATAACAATAACCATAAATTATCATGTTCATCATCCAATGGTGAAATGATATCAAATGTAATAAAAGAAAAAAAAACAACATTCCTTATTTTAGAAAACTCGCTATTTAACCCGAATGTGGGTAAGTTACTCCCAGGATCAACTTATAACCAAATTCAAAAGAGTTCATAATCTCCTATCTATTGTCTCAAATTAGTAAATCAAGAAAACAAAAATATAGGATACCACTTTGTGATGTCCTGACCTAGAAGCCACTGAACGGGTGCTCTGGTTTGGTTGGACACATGGCCTCAAGCATGCCTCCTTATATGACAAAGGCTACTGACTAGTTGCGAGGGCCTCTGGTATGACCATGAAGAGACTATTCTATTATATAAACATGGATCACAATAGATAAGTAACAATTGATAAATAGATAAAATAACATAACAATTAATAACTTCGTTGAAGTAGACAAAAACATAAAAGTAACATATAATAAACAAAATATGGTAGTTGATTCATACCCAAAAGTTGATGATAATGTATGGAATATGTCTACAAAATTGTAAAAAAAGTATATAAGTAAGAAAGAAATACATTATTTAAAAAAAGAACAAAAGAAGCAAAAAACTATCCATAATCCCAAGCACTGGACTTTTCGCATTCTACCAAGATCCTTCCTAATTTAAGAAATCAAGATTAGGTGCTCGAAGTGGGACACTTCCCCTTATCAATACCTATATACATATAATCTTCTCAGGTACCATTGATGGATCAGATAGAGTTTGAGATAAATCTCAGTAGGCCACCACAAAAGATGTATATACCAATACAATCTTTTAATATAAACTGAAAAATGTAAAGAAATATATATATGGAAGTAAATAAAATTCAATAATTTAAATACCCCAATACACGATTCATCCTCAGCTAGTGTCTAAACATGCAACCATTTCGATAATTAATTCATTAGAGTTCAATTTATAAAAATAATTCACGTTTGATATAAGAATACTGATAATTTATTATGATAATAATAATTATAATAATAAAGGATCCTATGTGTAACAAGGAATCTTGTAATGATGATAATAATGAAAGAGGATACAAGGTAATAACTAAGGTATCATTGACCTTAGTTTTCAAGACTAATGTGTAATACCATGCAACTTGGATGTAAGTGGTTTGAGTGTAATACAAGGGGAATCTTCCAAGGCATTCCATTATAAATGATCCTAGCCCAGTCCAAGTATCTTGTCCAAGATAAAACAGACTAAGCATGAATGGTACTAATGGGGTGTTTCCATAGCGCCATATTTAAAAGGATGTTAAGATGGATCCATGAAGTGTATACAAAGCATCCTAATATCCAACAGATAGTGAAGGGATCCTATGACGTCATTACATGAATCCTATAGTAGAATAGGACCACGTTCCAAGGTGGGTATCTCCCTAGGAAATCAACTCCTTGAATTTGAATAGTGTACTCAGAGTGCTTAAGCCATTCCCTCTAGAATCCATGTATGGATCAAGTCTGACCACTCTTATAAAGATGAAAAGGCTTATATTAAATAGGCACCTTATACATAATTCATTATTTAATTTAGGTAATGTAATACTCATTCCATTTAATCCTTTCAAAGGTATATTCCATTGAATTTATTACTGAGTGATAAGGATCAATAGAAGATGCAACTATTTATTACATTAATTACATTTAATTTATTAGGTTCATTAATTTACATTTCATTAGTATGAAAAGTTAGGATAAGGACATGAAACCATAAGAAACACATTTATAATTAACTAGGCCAAGTTATATCTATAAATATGATTTTTAATTACCAGTTTACATGTTCATTGATTAATTTGAAACACTTATCTTAGAACGGTAAAGTGATATATACATGTATTAGTCATTAAAAATTCATTTATTTGATTAAAAAACTTACCTTTAAGAAGGAAAAGTCTAGATTACCTGAACAGTGGTGTAGATGGACACAAAAAATACCACTAAGGCATAAATAAGAAAACACCCTACTTGGGGTGGTTTTTGTTGAGTTAATAAACTGCAATAATGATATTATTATATATAGAATGGGCTATAGACCAAAATTTCAATGATTATAAGCATTTTATATGAATTAAATAAGAAATCTCTGGTGAAACTGGCATGAACATAATGACAATAGTTTTTAAAATGATGATAAATTTAAGGGAAAATCATATACCAATTAATATATACCCATAGAACTATCCCCATCTAGGGTCAGCCCTTAGTTTGGCCTGGATTGAAAGAAAATGGAAGAAAAAAAATCAATTCCTTGAAAATATGGAATATGAGCCTATACCAAAAAAACTCCATCAAGGGGAAGTGAAATGAAGAATTATGCAAGAGGATTAATGATCTTACTAATAGGAATCTAATATCATGGGAAGATCTATAATTATAGTCTAAATTGGAATGATATCCAAGAACCAAAATCTTGGCTTCCATGGGAGCTCCTACAAGAGAGAGGAGGGAGGAGGTGGTGGGTTTTATCGAAAATAGAAACCCTGCCACTTATTTTAAAAATTAAAGTAGGTAAATTACATGACATGTAAATGTTTTACATGTCATGAAAAACTCGAGAGCTCCCATATTTGGAAAACAATTCCCACATCATGAATTAGTTTTCCCAATCCATTACACGTTGTGTATTGAATACACATCATGTATTCTAATTACATGAAATGTAATTGGTTTCATCCATCCAACAACCCTTTTACCCATTCCTTTCAAAAAAAACCTAAATTAAGAAATAGATTCATATTTAAGTGAAAATAAAAACTACAACATGATTTTTAACAAAAAAATTAAAAGGATCCGTAAAAAAAGGGAAAACCGTGTTCTTAAAAACTATCCATTATAAATAGGCATAACATCTATTTCAATGAATTTTATTTACTAATAACCTATTTTATACATATTTCACTGAATTTTATTCTCATATAAAACATAAAATGATTGAATATGGAAATTATTGATACGATCTACCTTCCAATGTTTCTCCTTTGTAAACACTAGAAAATTCCTTCCTCAGATTGAAGGGTGTTCACCTAGATGTCATACATCGATTGATTATATAAATTATTTACTTTACCCCATAACCTTTATCTACATGATGTAAATACCTTATGATTTATTATCCAAACTGATGGTATATAATGAGGATTCCAGTGTATATACTCTAGATTCCACTGCTATGATGATAATCCTCAAGGGTACTCTTCCTAGTACCGGAAGAACTACTTCCCAAACTTGGCAGTGAACCTATATGCCCAGTACCATTGAATTACCTATGGTTTCACTAAGTGATAAGATAATAATTGAAAATATTAGAAATGGTATATAGGAAAAAAATAATCACCTAATTATGGATGGAATACCAAATCCCATCATCTAAGCGTATAGTACATGATATCTTATCACCAACTAGAAGCAGTGAAAATCACTGTAACTGAATAAAACATGATGAATAATCCTTGAATGACATAACACCCTACTCTTGGTGCATGATATATTTTTCTTGGTCATCTATTAGAATTTTTGAAAAGAAGTGATCATAGAAGGCTGTCTGAAAATCATCCCATACCATGCCCTGATGACGACCAGTCTGGGTAATCAAATCCCACTAGTGATTGGACAAATCATGCAATATATAGGTGGAAATATTAACCCTTATCTCTAGAAGAGTATCCAAATTATTTATTATTGAAAGAGTGGCCTCCAATAAAGGATCAATAGCCTGTGGTCCACTATCCCCCAAGAAGATGGAAGGATACTACTGCTGGAACTCAAAAGTCAGATCTTCCATAGTAGGCGTAGGTCAAGGAGCACCCTGCATAGATTGTATCAGATGAATAAAATTCCCATGAATTTGAGCATTATTGTCCAATTATAGTATAATAGGTGGTGCCTCAAGTGTCACCCCAGGTGATAAGACTGGTGGCTCAGGGGCCACCATATTTGGAACATGGTCATCACCACCCTCCTGGTGCACAATACAAGGATGTCATTGTGGAATAGATCTAGAAATTTCAAGAACACACATAAGAACAACAATTGGGAATATATATGAGAACTAATTAAATAATATCATAATTAAATGTCCCAATACCCAAGGTACTACCCCAAAAACCCACTTAGACATCTAGGGTATTGGGAAATGTTCAAGTTTAATATATAGGGGTACCGGTAAGTGAAGGGTCAACTATAGGTTGCCTCTTTATTTAATAGAAACCATTTCATTTTATAAGATAATATTTACATTATATGTTTTCATTTTCTTATATATATATATATATATATACATAAACATTATTTAAATTTGATCATCATTCCAAATGAATAAGGGAATATACATCTTATCACTAAAATCAGCACCCATTTAATTTCTATTTAACATCGTCTATATCCAGTCTATGAATGTAATGAGTTATATACAATAGATAAAATTGATAAATTACCCATTATAATACACAGGGGACCATAAATCTCTTGAATTGAAACTGAATATCAGTCAATCATAGCCAAAGAGTAGCTCATGTAACAAGAGGTACATATTTGACATGGGTAGAACCAACAGTTTAAGAGGCCACTATCAACATATACATGAAAACACTATTTAGATTGATGTTGAAACTTTAAATAACAAATAAATTATCCTATAGAAGATATTAATAGCACAAAAAATAAATATAATAACCATGTATCACTCTAAAATCACAAGAAACACAAGAAATGAATGTAGATAAATGCATCTATATAGCATGAAATATGCATGGAATGTAAATTCAAGGTTCCTATAATGTTTCATGATTGATTTTTACTTGCAATAATCTCATCAATCCAAGGATAAAATGTAATCCTCAACCATAATAATAATAACCATTACATATCATGTGCATTATTCAATGGTTAAAGGATATCAACTGTAATAAGAGAAAAACCAAACAACATTACTTATTTTAGAAAACATAGTGTTTAACCTAAATTTGGGTTAGCTACTCCCAATAATGACTTATAAACATGTTACAAAGAGTTCTTAATCTATTTTATATTGTATCAAAATAATAAATTCAAGAAAATAAATCGCTCTGATACCAATTTGTGATATCCTGACTCAGAAGACACTAAACGGGTGTCCCAAGAATGTAGGACACATGGCCTCAAGCATGCCTCCCAATATTCCAGAGGCTAC
This sequence comes from Viscum album, assembly GCA_963277665.1. NCBI lineage: Eukaryota > Viridiplantae > Streptophyta > Magnoliopsida > Santalales > Viscaceae > Viscum > Viscum album. The sequence continues at coordinate 305,694,419 of OY728147.1, forward strand.
TGACTAGTATCTTGGTCCTAGGGTGTGAACATGGGGAGACTACGCCATCATATAAAAATAGTGCACAATAGATAAGTAATAATTGATAAATATAGAAAATAGTATAACAAAGAATAACTTAGTTGAAGTAGAAAAAAATTATGTAACTAATAATAATTAAAAGCTGGTAATTGATAAATATAGAAAATAGTATAACAACGAATAACTTAGTTAAAGTAGACAAAAATAAAGTAATGGATAATAATTAAAAGATGGTAATTAATTCATATACAAAAGATGATGATGATGATGTATGTAATGTGTCTACCAAATTCAAAAACAAGTATACAAGTAATATGAAAATACATGCTATAAACAAGAATCAAAAGAAGCAAAAAACTATCCATAATCCTGAGCACTGGACTTTCCATTTTCTACCAAGATCCATCCTAATGTAAGAAATCAAGAATAGGTGTATGAAGCGAGACACTTCCCCTTACCAACACCTAAATTCATATAATCTTATCAGGTACCATCGATCGATTAAATAGTATGTGAGATAAATATTAGTAGGTAACCACAAATGGTGTCTATAAAAATCTTGTCTTTGAATATAAACTAAAAAATGTGTAGGAATGTTTATGGAAGTAAAGAAAATACAATAGTTTAAATACCACAATACATGCTTTAACCTCAGCTGGTGTCTGAACATGAAACCATTTCATTAATTAATTCATCCGAGTTTAATTTATATAAATAAGTCACGTGTGATATAACAACACTGGGAATGTATCATGATAATAATAATTATAATAATAAAGGACCCAACTTATAATAAGGAATCATATAATGATGATAATAATGAAAGAGGATCCAATGTAATAACCAAGGAATCATTGACCTTAGTGGTCGACCCAACTCAGTAATAACATGAAACCTCAATGTAAGAGGATTGAGTCTAATCAAAGGGGCATCTCCCAATGAATTCCACTGTAAATGATTGTAACCAAGTCCAATCATCTTGTCCAAGGTAACACGAGATAAGCATGAATGGACCCAATGGGGTGTATCCATGGTACCACATGTATGAGGATGTCAAGATGGATCTAAGAAGTCTATACAAGGCATCCTAATATTCAAAAGATCGTGAATTAATCCTATGACATCATTCCATGTGTCCTCTAGTGGACAAGGACCGTGTTCCAAGGTGGGTATCTTCATTGGATATCAACTTCTTAAATCAGAATGGCGTCCTCAGAGTGATCAATCCATTCTCTTATGAATCCAAGGATGGATCAAGTCTGACTATTCCTATAAAGATGAAAAGTTCCATATTCAATACGCACCTTATACATAATTCATTATTTAATTTATTCTATGTAATACTCATTCCATTTAATCATTTAGAAGGTTCATTCCATTGAATTTCTTACTAAGTGATAGGGCTCAATAAGACATTCTCCCTTTTATTACTTTAATTACATTTAATTTATTAGGTTCATTCAATTACCATTCATAATTATGACATTTCAGGATAAAGACATGAAACCATAATCAATACATTTACAATTAACTAGTCCAAGTGATATCTATAAATATAATTTTTAATTACCAGTTTAAATAGTCATTGATTAATTTGAAAAAATAAATTAGAAGTGTAAAGTGATATATACATGTACTAGTCATTAAAAATTAATTTATTTGATTAAAAAAAATCTACCTTTAATAATTCTAAGCCTATCTCACCAAAACGATGGTGCCGATGGACACAAAAAAACCACTCTGGCATAAATAAGGAAACACCTGACTTAGAGTGGTTGATGGTTAGTTAATAACCCCCAATGATGATATGATTATATAGAGAAAGGGATCTAGAACACAAGTTCAATGATTATAATCATTTTATATGAATTAAATAAGCAATTCCTGGTGAAACCAGCATACACACAATGATGGTAGTTTATAAAAAGGTGAGAATTTTAGGGAAAATCCAAGAACAATTACCATATATGCATAACACTCTCCCCATCCAATGTTGGACCTTAGTTTGTCCTGGATTGAAAGAAAATGGAAGAACAAATAAATTCCTTGAAAATAGGGAATATGATCTTATACCCAAACAACTCCATCAAGGAGAAGTGAAATGAAGAATGATGCAAGGGGAATAAAGATCTTACTAGCGTGCATCCAAAATTATGGGAAGATCTTGAATTAGATTATGTATTAAAATGATATTTAAGAACCTAGGTCTCGGTTTATTTGGGAGCTCCTACAAGAAATAAGAGTGACGATGTGATGGATTTTTTCGAAAATAGAGGACCTATGACTTATTTTAAAAAATGAAGTATGTAAATTACATGACATGTAAATGCTTTACATGTTGTGTAATACTAGAGAGATCCCCTATTAGGAAAACCATTCACAAATCATGAATTAGTTTTCCTAGGACACTACATGTTGTGTATTAAATGAACATCATGCATTATAATTACAGTACATGTAATTGGTTTGCATCCATCATACAACTCTCCTACCTCTTCCTTTTGAAAAAAAGACTCAACTTAAAGAATAGTTTTATATTTAAATGAAAATAGAACTACAGAATGGTTTTAAACTAAAATTAAATCAATCCATACTTAAAGGAAAAAATGTGTTCTTACAAACCATCAATTATAAATTCTCTTAATTTTTCTTTCAGTGAATATTCATTATGAATAACATGTTTTTCTATATCTTTAATTGAAGGTTGTTCTCATATATTCCATATAATGATTGAATATAGAAATTATTTATACGAGCTATCTTCCAATGTTTCTCCTTTGTAATCACTCTAAAATTCCTTCCTTGGACTTAAGGGTGTTCACCTAGATTTCATACATTGATTGATTATGTAAATTATTGACATTACCACATACCCTTTATCTACATGATGTAAATACCTTATGATTTAATATCTTGATTGAATGATATTTACCTAGAATGTTATTTAATATGTTTGGATACCCATTTATTTTCTATGGGATTATCTTTTTATGATTATGAATGAATTATTTATGTGATTTAATTTGAAAAGGATATGAAACCCATTTTCTTTCTATGGATTCATTTTTATATAAAAGTGAATAATTTTCATTTGAATCTTTTATGATACCCATTTTATTTTTGCAGATTATCTATGATGTGATAAGTGAATGATTTTCAAGTGGGACTCCTAAGTATGGATGATGATGCATGAGATCCTATATCACCCTCCAATGCATTGGTTAAAAGATTAAATCTCATGAGATATTCTTATTTTGGCATAATTTAGTTATTCATAAGCATGGGTGAAAGTGTGTGACTCATGAAGGTGATATATATATGGGTAGATTAAGTTTTCTCTCAATAACAGGTGAAAGTGTGGGACTCATGAACGTAATATTTCCCTATTCTAATATTTATTTCATAATTAAAATATGTCATAGTTTTATATTTGTTCTCATTATTATGTTATTCTATCAAGGATTATTTTATTGAATCATGTTTCCACACCCTTTGGATTCATGTATCATGTTTTTCAAAGGCTTATGCCATGATTTATGATCTATTTTTTGGGTATATGTTTCTTATGTATTTTTATTATAACTATATTCTCATCTTATGATCTCTAATTATATTCTATTTTTATTGATTATGTTTACCCTTCTGAGCAACTGAGATCACCCTGTTATTATTTTTTCCTTCCCTATAATACAAAGATGGGTATTACATGTGAGATTTTTAAAGAGGGGTTTAGAGTTGAGCAGTTATAAATAAATGTTGACGATTGTTATAAAATAACTTGTTTATGTGCATAATACTCAAAGAAACTAAACATTCAGTTCTTCAGTTTGTGTGACTATTTATGAGATGGAATTATTATTTATGTAAAATAATGAAATAAATGTGTTTGTTTAGCTTGGTTCACTATTAAAATGCTTCAAATTCTCTCACCTATCAAAAGAACTGTTACACTTCAAATTGGCGGTGGGATGGTTAGATGGCCACACTGCAAATTATCTTAGAAATGTAAAAAAATCCAAAGAAATCATATAATAAATTATCAACTCATTACACTTACAAGAACCGAATCAAATAACCCCTTACAAAAAAAATCCCTGCCATAGCTACCATTCGCACATCATGTACCACATCAATGCATATCCACTACCATATCCATATAACACATACCAAGTCACATTTGATGTGGGTTCCACTATAATTCTACATACCCTAATAACCTGTAGGGTCCAATGTCTTGTCTTGGAATCAATCTATCTATTTCATAACCATAACCACATCAACTTCTATCCACAACCACATATCCATATTATATTCATTCATAAATTACCATTATAATAAGGTATATTGAATAAAAAATAAATGAAACTCATTCCCTCTTACCACCATGAATGATCACCACTATACTTACAATATAATTACCCCATCATCATTATCATCACCACATATCCACATTTCTAACCACACCTCAGTAGGGTAACAAAAAATAAAGTGCACGAACTTCATTATATCCACCTTTCATGTACAGCTCCACCCATAACCGTATATCCACATCATCCTCATTATAATAGGGTATCATGAACATGTAAGACATAAAATCCATTCATTATAGCCCAACTAGGTTAAATAATCTTGGTGGGGGGGGGGGGGTAAATCAAGGTATGACAGATTAAAAAAACTTCCCCTTTTGGATCTTGTTTTATTGTTAAAAAACACTCTTCTATTTCTTTCTTGTAGAAATGTATGAACAAAATGAAATTATGTATGATACACATTGATTTTACTTGGTTTACCATCACTAGGATACATCCAAGGAGAATATAATATAAATGTGCCGATGCACCAAAATTACTAAGGATCACTTCCAAATCAAGGTTTGAGATAAATCACTTCTATGCCTAGGCTCATCACCTTTATAATGTTTAGGGTCAGCTCACTGATTTCCTAAGGGTCACTCCCTAAATCTCTTTCAATGGATCACTATCTATTGAAAGGATCAACTTCTTCAACTTCATTTACTCACTTATATGGAAATTATCTACACACATTTTATGGATATGTAGGTCCCATAATTAAAAATATTGAATGCATACTCAACTATAGGTAGATGCTATATTGAAGTCATGTTTTCACTGGGAAGATAAAATCCAAATTTCTATGTACTATTAGTCTATAAAAATTTCTTTTTAGAACTATTTTAGTCCATTCATTAACTTCCTTACACCCATCGTGAACTATCTTAAATCCTCCAAAAACTTCCTTGTATCCTTCGTGAACTACATTGCACTGCATGGTGCGAGGGCATCATGGCTGGATTTTTCTTCACATACTGCCCTACTTTAAAAATGGATGATGTAACATAGAAACCCTATTTAATGTATTCCATTTTCCTTTGTGAGCTACCAAGACCCGCAAACCCCTTTCACAAACTTTCCTCATGAAATTTCTGCTTCGCAGAATTGATCCCTCACGGACTACTTCCTTCTTCACAAAATCCTCTCTCATGAACTACTTTAGACTTCCCCAAATTCTTCCAGTTATGATATTATATAATGAAATTATCTCTAACTATTAATGTGGTCAGGGTAATTTATATTGGAAAAATAAATTCAAAAAAATCTGTTAATAACATTTAATGAAAACATCGATGCGGTATAACCTTCACTGCGAACTTGATATGCAGTACACATAGCGTCTTTAATCCTTTATGGTGGATGATTTCATATGCAAAACAAGCCTTTTCGGATCCTTAAATCACCGCCTCAATTCCTCAAATAAAAATCCTCTTGAAAAGTACATGCCTCAAATGAATGATGAGCCTTTGGTGAATGGATTTCCTTTGTGGTTTTTATAGCGTTCTTCATGGTTCACATACCCTTTTTAAGGTCTTCATAGCATAACTATGCTACTATGAGGTCTGCAAATTCCACACTTCATAGTATGTGAACTTATTTCCATGAAATAGTTTGTAGAAAACATTCCTTTTCTATAAAACAAACTCTAAATTTTGAGGCCCAAAAATTTGGAAAACCCTGAAAAAATACGGCAGCTTGAACATTTACATTAGAATACCAACCATATAGAAACAGAATAATATGGATTTTTCCTCAAACAAAATCACCCCAAAAACACCGAGGTGAAACCTTGAGGTATTTTTCCAAAAATCTCCCCTTTGTGTTTGTTGACAAATCTTCGCATTTTGATACCACGTTAAAGCTTCTTTCACATTCTACCAAAAATCGCTTCTTGTGATTATGATAGAGATCAAAGATTTACTCAACATGCAATATAATACCACATGATATATTCTTGGTTTGAGATATAAGAGTAGCATGAAAATTTCATCAATGAATCACTTCATTAAAAAACACTCAACTGATTTCATCACAAACCCTATCTATCATGATATATAACATTTGATAGATCATCATTAGCATCATTAGATTTATAAATCCCCCTATATTTCTAATACCTATATAGGATTATCCCCTGTCTTGATTAATACATTTTATCCCCTTTAATACCCACAAATTCTCCCCATTTGTCAATAGACCCAAATGTGGATTTATTATAGTCTTCAATAGGGTAAATAACATAGATCAACACATTAAAAAAACCATACCATAGGTATAGGGGGTCACACATCCACAATTTTTCAAGTATGAGGAGTCTACTAAATTCTAAGAGTGAGTCGATGCCATTAAAATGCCTCTTTGGGAAAGGCCTTTGTCAGAATGTCTGCAACCTGTAGATTTGTAGGCACATATTCTAACTTCATAATCCCTAGTTCCACCTTACACATGATAAAATAATACTATATTTCAATGTTATTTTTCCTTGAGTGATGGAGTATATTTCTACTAATATTTATAGAACATTAATTATTGTAATGGATTCCAAACAGATACTTCACTTCAACTCCCATATCATCAAGATTCCACTTCATCCATAATAATTATGTGAATGCTTTTGTAGTCGCAATATATTCATCTTTTGTAGTGGACAATGAAATGAAATATTATTTATTTCTTAGCTAAGAATTTCCCAATACACTAAGATATAATAAACCCCTTGGAATTGATTTTCTATCATCCACTAATCCGACCCAATGTGTATCTGTATAGCCCAATAACTCTTGTTGAGATTTTTCATTGTACAACAAACTAAAATCCATAGGTCCCTTGATATACCAAAGTATTATTTTTATTGTAAGAAATTGGGTTTCCTTGGGATTGATTTGATAACATGATACTTGTAATGTGGAAAAAACAATATATGGTATTTTCACTATGATGTATAATAGTCTACCAATGATTTTCTTATATTCTGTGACATCAAATTAATTTCCTTCATCATCCCATGATAGTTTTATTTTGGAAAACTTCAAAGTCATCATCTGTTTGGAATTATCCATTCCAAATAGTCTCAAAACCTCCTTGGAATATTTATTTTGAAAAAATAATGTGTAATTCATTCCATGTGTCACTTGTAAACCAAGGAAAAATATTAGTTCACCAATAATTGACATCTCGAATTCAATTTTCATGAATTCCATGAACTAATTTCACTACGCTTCATCTAATCCACAAAAAATTATGTCATCTACATATAACAAAAACATAATCCATTTATTACTATCATTGTTTACACATAGATTGTAATAAACTCCACCATGATGAAATCCAAGATTATTCAAAAACCGATATAGTATTGAATACCATGCTCTTGGTGCTTGTTCAACACATATAGCACCTTATTAATCCAAAAAATGTATATTATAATTTTAATGAATGAGAAAACAATATGGATGATCAATATAAACTTATTGTTTTAAAACACCTTTCTGAAAGGCTGACTTGATATCCATCTAGAAAACTTTGAACTTTCACTGCACTACTATGCCTAAGAATAATCTGATTATATTTAGCCTTGAAAAATGTAATTTTTTTCGTCAACATTGATACATCTATCCATGAGTACCCTTTTAACTCTAATAATTCTTCTTTTGAATCACTACATCATATTTATTCATATTATTACAAAATACCCATTTAGTTCTGAATACATTCTTTTCTATTGCTCTAGAAACAATCTCCCATGTCTCATTCTTCTCAATTTAATCAAGTTAGTTATTCATATCCTGAAAAAAGTTATCGTCTCTATTTTATTCCTCAAAACATTTAGGATTTAACTATTTAATAATAATTATTTCTGTAGAGTCTTCACCCTCATTATCTATACTGGTGTTTTCTAATCACTGATTATGTCCTGTTTTTCAATTTTGGAGCCTCTATTAATTATTTGTGTAGATACTTTTTTATGCTCATTTTTTTCATTATCTAATTATTCCTATGAATGAAAATATATAATTATAAAATTCAATGATATTCTTATCTCTTAGTCACTATCTACCTAAGATTGATGATGTATTTGCTGAAGATTATATTCATTATCTACTATAGTTACATCATTGCTTTACAAAAATTTATCATCCTCTTATTGAATAATTTAAATTATTTTATTTTCTTTCAGTATTCAAGAAACATCCCTTCATCTTCATGGGATTTAAAATTCTTGTGTTTCCCCTTATTGAGAATGAAACATTTATTTCTAAAGACTCAAAACTAATTTAACGTTCTCTTCTTTCATAACATATCTCGTATGGAGGCCTTTCTTATTTTGGATAAAATATCACTCTATTTGATGTGTAGACTGATGTCATCACTTCTACTTTCAAAAAATTCCATCGATGGACTTTCTTAATGAGAATTACACTAGACATTTGTTGATAATTCAATTTATTCTCTTAACTACTCCATTCTTCATGGAGTTTTTACTATTATAAGTTAGTGTCTCATCCCATGTTTCTCAAGAAAAATCCTCCACTTGGATATTTTTGAACTCTGTTCCATTATCTATTTAGATCTTATGATTGTTTTGACCAAGCATCTTTTCAACTTCCCTTCGATAAGTTGTTATGAAACTAAACAACTCATACCTATGAATAATGGATGAAACCCATGATATTCTGTTAAAATCAACAACGAAGAGAATATAATATCTCCTCCCATCAATAAATCTTAGGGAAATAGGTCCACATGCATCAATATGCACCAAATCAAGCAATTTTTTGAACCTTTATTCATTTCCTTATATATCATTCAAATGATATTCCCTTGTTGAAAAGCATCACATATAAGGGTAAGATCACATGATAACCTAGGGAGGTCTGGAGTAGCATCACATTTCACCATATCCTCCAATGATGTATGGAAAAAATGACCAAGGGGTTTATTTCATAACTTGTTTTCTTTTTTCATTAGAAAAAATGAAAATATCTTATTCTCCACCTATAAGGTAGATATTCCACTTTACAAGATTTCCCTATAAAAAATATGCACCATGTTTTTTCTGAATGATAAAAAATTTCTTTAAAAAGATTAGGGAATTTTTTGAGTCACAAAGTTGAATTACAATTAAAAGGTTGTTACTGATACCTTCAACAACCAAGAAATCCACACGTCTCATGTATTTTTACCCAAACATGGATTTTTCCAAGATAATAATTCTCAGGACTTCATCATTACTAAATCTTACAAATCCTTTATTATCATATCTAATTATTATCACTAGTTACTTATTTTCAATAATATGAGAGGTGCATCCACTATAAATTATCCATATTCCAGTGCGATCAGATGCTTTGAAATAAATCTCTACAACCACTACCTGGTCATATCTTTTCTTTCTAATCCATGTATTTGAATGAAATTCTTGATGATGATCAGAGCATGATGAACCAATTTCATCTTATAATTATGAAAATCGATTTTGAGTCTTCATATCATTTTATGATAAGTTTAGTTTCTTCTTATGACCAAATTTAGTTTATTTCATCACATTTTTATGCATTGATGATGAGAAATATGATTCCATGTGCCCCAATGTAGAGACCCAAGGCTTGACGTACATGGACATTACATTACTTTTTCTGAATACTTAATACATAACAAAAAAAAGACACACAAGGACCGTAATAGTTTAGTGTCTTTGGAAACTCAGAATATAAACATCTAATCATGTTGAATGATATTCAATATCTCCCATAACGATCTTCCCCTTTTTGTTTCCTTACCTAAAACCTTTCTTTATTTCCTGGTGAAAATAAAACATAAAAAGGGTGAGCTCAAATGCTCAGTAAGGTAAAACATAGAGAACATAAAACAATTCTTAGATATTTGAATGTAAAAAATACATGAGCATGAAATCTAAACAACAAAATCTTGTGAAATAAAATAAGGCATAGGTCATGAAAAAAAATTAATCATGATAAATTAGCATGGGAATAAAACATGTAATTGTGGAAAACCATTAATCACTTTATATGATTTCCATAGTAGCAAAGGCATTGCTGCCAAGACCATCTTAGTGGACAAAGTCCCTTTCTGAATCGAGTTCACTCCTCGTTTCCATCCTGTAACACTGAACCAGATTAACTTACCATTCCAGCCATGTCTATCTCATGAGATATAAAACTTTACCCAATGAATTGGAGAAAGATATAGGTCCCACCCATCTCATAATGAAATCATTCTTACTTGTGCCACAAAATAAAAATACATCATTCATAATAACCCAACAAATAAAGTGGGTTTCATAAACATAATCCCATCATCACATAATCCTTATAAAAGAAATGGATATCATTTCATAATAATAAAAGTGAAACCATTTGAATCATAGAGACATGATACTTGAAACATACACATGTGAAATAATTTCAACTTAGATGAAAATGGTTTTGATAAAACACTTGAAATGAATTCTTGAGGAAAATATCCTTTTGTTCCTCAAAATCATTTTCTTTTCACAAAATGTCATGCAATTTTAAAAGAAAAATATTTTGTTGAAAATAGTCATGAAATCTTTTGGAGGAAGCTTCATGAAAATAAGGCTTTATAAATCTATAAAAATCCTTTCATGCCGTATACGTTAAAAAAACATTCTTCTCGTACTTTTGTCAGAAAAGTCAAAAAGTACCTTATAGGGTAAATAAAAGAAAGATTCCTTCCATACCATGGGGTAAAAGTCAAAATGGGTAAAAATTAATTTTAAACATACATGAACACACTTTTATAAAACATGTACATGGATTATAGCAATAACCCCAGTAAATACTTATGAATAAGTAATCTCAGATAAAAATGAGATTTGCAAAATTATCCCTTACCTTAGGTCCGATATGATTCGTACATATACGAACCTCCTGTATAATGATTTAAATAATGTCATTGACTTATTAAATAATCATATTCATTGTTATGATATCATATATGTTTCACTTATGAATTTATATTACCCGTTCTTTTGTAAATTCAAAGTTAAAGCAGCATTTTGGGTAAAATCATTTCATTTATCATATGTGTTTCGACTTGTCGTTATTGATATTAATACTTATATCCTGATTTACACAATTCCAGAATGTAAAACATGATTTATATATAATATATATTCATCATATACACATATATATTATAGATCAATAAAAATAATGAAATACACCGTTCATGGAGACGGTAGGCCGTACGTACGCATGAACGCTGTTTTCGTTTCCTTATTGAATTGAATGAAACTAAATAAAGGACATACATATATATATATATATATATATACATAAATCCAGTAGCATTATTATTTCATATATTTCATTATTATTCATTATATAAACTTTATGATCATTCATGTATGGTTAACATGGAGAATGAATCTCATCGCGTCGTGGAGACGGTAGTCCGTACGCACGCACAAGCGATGATATCATTCTCATAATTATTGAATATAATTGGAGTGGATGGTATAATATATCAGAATCAGTATGATGTTATAAAAACATATATAGTTATTCTTTACACCATTATAACTATCCATGTAAGGTGTTGGTGGAAAAAATAGATTTCACCACGGTGTGGAGCCAGTATTCCGTACGTACGCACGCGTGGTGATTTCGTTTTCCGTAGGATGGATAGATGGTGAAATAGGGTTGTTTAATACTTATAATAACATATAAGTATATGAGTTATACTGATGTTATTACTTCATAATGAAACAACTAAAGAATAATAATTAGAAGAAGAAATAAAGTTGAAAGAATCGGTAACGGACATTACCTCTTCTTTGAAGAGCCTCTTTGAGACCACCTCTTAGGGAACTAAAATTGGTCTTTTAAGAAAAAAACCTCTAGGATGTTTCTATGGAAGTGGAGAAGGGAATTTTTCAGGGTTTGGCCGAGCATGAAGGCTCAAAGTGGTGTGAGGAAGAGAGGGAGGAGGTTCCCTTTTATAAGGGAGGAGAGAGGCACCTTTGGAAAAACTAAAATTATTATTTTATTATAAAGTCATATTCGGTTTTTAATTGCTCCAAATTAATTTATTTCAAAGATAATGTTGGGATGGGTTGAAATAATCTCATACAATAGAATTTAGACAAGTTTAGGTTTCTATTTTAACCTTATCATTTAGATTTAACCTTAAGTTAAATAATTTTACTTTTACCGTGTCTTCTTGTTTTCTTACACTATAAGGTTAATAAACTTACTATAACAATCCAAAAGAACCCCAAGTTTTTTATTATTAATATATATAAACTTATCTAAGTCATTTGGCCGAACCTTAGATTTTTAGGAATAAAATAACAATTAATAATATAATATTTGTTTTAAAAACTACTTTATATCAATTTTGACACTATTTGGTAATTGATATTGGTGAAAATCATAACAGAATGCTTAGTTATAAAAAAGTTAATTAAATCAGTACTAACGTGTCATATTAACCTAAAAATTAGTGTAATTCATAAAAAGTCTCAAATTACATTTATTTGGGTATTTATAACATCAATTATGTCAATATTTCATTAATAAGATAATTACTACATCATCTTTGTGTCATAAATAAATTAAATTATTTAATGTCTAAAAATTATAAATAAAATATCATAATTTCGGAAATAAATTTATCTTTATAATGAATATTTATAGTCGAATTTATCTTATGTATAACCCTATATTAAAAATGATTTACTTATTAAATGTTGATTTTAACTATTTTAACCCTTCTTTAAATAAATTAATATTAAATGTCCTAATCTAATCCAAGTAGGCCTAAATGGTCATATTTTATTCCTAAGGTTGTTTTTGTTCGAATTACACTTATCCAATAGAATTAGGACATGTGTTAGGTTAATAATAATATCATTTTTACCCTTAATTATCCTATTTACTTTTAACCGTGGTAAATAAAAGTAAAAAGTTACTATTCACCAAAAATTATTTTCATCTCATTGAACCACATTTTGGTCCTTGATATTAACCATGTCTCTTGGATTTTCGAAATTCAATTCACAGAAGTGGTAAAATTTCATTTAAATGAAAAAGTCAGTTTTTTAACTACCACTAAGTGGTTTCACTATTCATGAAAAAATGAAAGTTTCCAGAAAAATACCAAAAATTAGGCCTAAGCTATATTTGATATTATGAATTAAAAAACGATGTCTATTTTACCAAATTCAAAACAAATCAGTTGCATTAATTTAAAAATTAATTCCCATCGTCAAAACAAATAGCGTGTTTTTAAGAGATAGTAACTATCAAAAGATTGACAATTGTTTATGACTGGTTTAAATGTGAAATTACATCCAATGAACAACATTATATTAAATGGTAAAAATATATTCTAAATATAATTTAAAACAACTCAAATTAATAATTTGTCACTATTAAGTATATTGATTAAAAAAGTGGTTTTTAATTAAAATTTAGTAATTTTCACTATTCATCAGAATATGAAAGTTATTTGAAAGGTACCAAAATTTCACCCTAAGCTAATTTCGATATTCCAAATCCAAAAATTAAGTCCATTTTGAAAGATAAAATTTAAATGGGTATTACTATTCATAACGGCTAGTTCATAATAATATTATAATAATATCTCGTTTAGTGAAACTCGGTATTGCGTACTACACACGCTATCGAGGAAGGTCTTTATTGCGTGTAATGCAAGCCAATTCAGGGCTGCGTGTAGTGAAATCTCTATTTGGTGTTGTGTATAACATAATCAAAACTTATTTCATTTATACATTAAACAAAAATCTATACATATTGTTCTGTATAATAGTTTCTACAAAATGAACTTGAAATTGTGTGTAACGCGAGCCAAGAATAGTGTTGCGTATACTGCAAGAAAATACAGTCTTGCGTATATCACAATCTAATTTTGGTTTAGCGTACAACACAAGACATTAAAAATAATATTTTTCATAAAAGCTCGGGGTGATACATTCTACCACCCTTAAAATGAATTTCACCCTCGAAATTCATCAGGGTTATAAATGGTTTATTACATAAGAGTTTCTTTCATAGAAACCCACATCGTAAAAAGGAATACTAAAACTTCATTTAAAAAAGGAACATTAGAAACATAACGGATACCCAAATAACTCATCACTGGGTTTCCACATAGGAGAACATAGGTGAAAATATGGATATGGAGGAAAAATCTAACCATCATGTTCTGATGGAGAGTGGTAGAGAACATGGCTATGAAAAAGCCATCAATCACAAAGCCATAAATTTTTGATGATCTAAGGTACCATCTGATACATTGGATATAAGAGCACTAGGACAACATTTTTTGGTTTTCAATATCGTTTCCCTAAAGTTGAAAATTTTGAATTAGAAGAATTCCTTGCTTGATTTTGGTACAATCTCACTATTGTTCGTGCTTTGAACAATTTCCACTTCGTCTCTTAAAGAAATGAAAGTTGAATTTGTTATTCGTGAAGTGTTAACAGATCATGTGATAGAATGATGGGTCATCCCATCTGTTTCAAACAAAAGGTTAGCAAAAGTTATCAAATATAGATAAGTCCATCTATGGTGAGGTTAATCATATACGATTCCAAAAATGAACTTATACTTCATATATCATACCTCTTAATAAAATAAAACTAGTTTCTACTAACCAGGGACTTCGTGTAGGCCAGTGGTAGGCGATAAAGGCCAGTCTCACTTCGGTTGGGGGTTCGATTCCCACAGCCTTGTCTGACGCGATGGGATGTCACCCATCCTGCAGATTGTCCTTTTTCTAAAACTACATTACTATAACATCCCATCAATAATATCGAAAAAAGTTCTTATCTAAAATACTTGAGTCCAAGCTCATAGTATACAGAAAATTATTACTTGAAATTTCACATAACAATCATGTAAATGCCATAATTTATCCCCCATATTTCATAAGATATATCTTGTTGGTCAAATTACAAACATTCGAAGGCCTTAATCATGTATTCTCTTGAAAAATGAATACCCATTGAAACTTAGTGAAAAAAATGAGTGCTTTCAAAAGTTAACTCTTTCCACATACCAAAACCCCAAAATTCTATATACTCAAACCATGATATAACTATTTCCTTATATCAGTCATGGGATCATGAATACTGTCAAACATTTCATTTTCTCCTTATCCCTTCATTATGCGCATATCATATTATTTCCAAAAATATCTCAATCACCTTCCATGGTTACCGGTACCATAAAATTATTGAAAACCACAATATACTAATACAAAAATATTCAAATACACTATAAAAGTACCTCAACAACATTATTCTTGAATACCAATACATAAACACTTTAATCCATCCTCTTCAATGATTGTCCTAGAATAAGCCCTTCCTTGATTTAGAAGTAAATTTTTAGGTCAGGGAATTGATTTGGGTAATGCCCATGTTCTCCACAAATAAGACATTGAACTCCATAATAGTCTTTCACTCTATGAACCTTTTCTCCACACAGATAACATTTGTCCCTCCATTTGAGGTATTCCTCGAGGTTATTCTTCCCTTCTTTAGAAGTGTCAATCTTCCTTTTTTTATGCTCCTCAACATGCGAACATGCATAAAAGTCTATCTTCCTATTATTTGATGAATTAGGCATACCACTAAATTTCACCTTTTAATCATATATCGTGATGACTAATTCGACATAATCACAATATCTTTCTCTCTAGAAATTACGCAATTTTGTTGCTCATAGTCACCAATTTTTCCATTGGATTCAATGTTAACCGAATTTCTTCTGGTTCCATCCATTGACTAAAACACAAAAAGAATTCTGTGAGAAGAAAAAATCATGCTAGGGAAAAAACATAGTAAAGGGGGAGTACCCTCAATATATAACATCTTAGGTTAAATTCTAAGATCGTTACCATAGTTCTATGACTATATCCTATATGTATACTTATCCTTATGGACATCCCTAGACATACCTTAGAAATATCTCTAGGGATCTCAGTAAAGTTCTCGCATCCTAGTTTCCAAAGGTTGACTAAACCTTTCCTCTAATACCAACTATATAGACCGAAATCATGATGTACATGGACAATACATTACTTTTGTGGAATACTTAATACATAACAAAAACAGAAACACAAGGATCATAATAGTTTAGTGTCTTTGGAAACTCGGAATAAAATCTTCTAATCATGGTGAAAGATCTTCAACATTTCCCAATAAATATCTTCCCCTTTTTTTTCTTACCTAAAACCTTTATTTATATCCTGGAGAAAAGAAAACATAAAAGGGGTGAGCTCAAATACCCAGTAAGGGTAAACATAGAGAACATAAAACAATTCATAAACATTTGAATGCAAAAATTTGAACATAAAATTTAAACATCAAAATCTTGAACAAAGACATGAATCTTGGAAGTACGCAAGGCATATATCATAAGGGAACATCAATCATGATAAAATAGCATGAGAATAAAAAATGTAATTGTGGAAAACCATTAAGAACTTGATATGATTTCCATAGTAGCCAAGGCATTGCTGCCAAGACCATCTTAGTGGACAAAATCCCTTTCTGAATCGAGTTCACTCTTCGTTTCAGTCCTGTAACACTGAACCGGATTAACTTACCGTTCTAGCAATGTCTATCTCATGAGATATAAAACATTAACTAATGCATTGGAGGGAGATATAGATCCCACCCATCTCATAATGAAATCATTCTTACGTGTGCCACAAAATAAACATACATCATTCATAATAACCCAACGAATAAAATGGATTTCATAAACATAATCCCATCATCACATAATCCATATAAAAGAAATGGATATCATTTCATAATAAGAAAAGTGAAAAAATTTAAATCATAGAGACAAGATACTTGAAACGTACACATGTGAAATAATGTCATCTTAGATGAAAATGGTTTTGATAAAACACTTGAAATGAATTCTTGAGGAAAATATCCTTTTGTTCTTCAAAATCATTTTCTTTTCACAAAATGTCATGAAATTTTAAAATAAAATGATTTTGTTGAAAATAGTCATGAAATTTTTTGGGGGAAGCTTCATGAAAATAAGGCTTTATAAAACCATAAAAATCCTTTCATGCTGTATACGTTAAAAAAACATTCTTCTCGTACTTTTGTCGGAAAAGTCAAAAAGTACCTTGTAGGGTAAATAAAATAAAGATTCCTTCTATACCATGGGGTAAAAGTCAAAATGGGTAAAAAGTACTTTTAAAAAAACATGAATACACTTTTATAAAACATGGACATGGATGATAGCAATAACCCCAGTAAATACTTTCGAATAAGCAATCTCGGATAAAAATGAGATTTGCAAAATTATCTCTTACCTTAGGTCTGATATGCTTTGTACGTATCCGAACATCATGTATAATGATTTAAATAATTTCATTGACTTATTATAGAATCATATTCATTGTTATGATATCATATATGTTTCACTTATGACTTTATATTACCCGTTCTTTTGTAAATTCCATGTTAAAGCAGCGTTTTGGGTAAAATCATTGCATTTATCGTATGTGTTTCGACTTGTCGTTCTTGATATTAATACTTATATCCTGATTTACATAATTCCAGAATGTAAAAAATTATTCATATATAATATATATTCATTATATACACATATATATTATAGATCAATAAAAGGAATGAAATACACCGTTCATAGAGACGGTAGGCCGTACGTACGCATGAACACTATTTTCGTTTCCTTATTGAATTGACTGAAACTAAATAGATGACATACATATATATATACATAAATACAGTAGCATTATTATTTCATATATTTCATTATTATTCATTATATAAACTTTATGATCATTTATGTATGGTTAACATGGAGAATGAATCTCATCGCATCGTGGAGACGGTAGTCCGTACGTACGCACGAGCAATGATATCATTCCCATAATTATTAAATATAATTGGAGTGGATGGTATAATATATCCGAATCATTATGATGTTATAATAACCATATATAGTTATTCTTTACACCATTATAACAATCCATGTAAGGTTTTGGTGACAAAATAGATTTCACCACGGCGTGGAGACGGTATTCCGTACGTACGCACGCGTGGTGATTTCGTTTTCCATAGGATGGATAGATTGTGAAATAGGGTTGTTTCATACTTATAATAACATATAAGTATATGAGTTATACTGATGTTATTACTTCATAATGAAAAAACTAAATAAGAAGAAGTATAAGAAGAAATAAAGTTGAAAGAATCGGTAACGGACATTACCTCTTCTTTGAAGCGCCTCTTTGAGACCTCCTCTTAGGGAACTAAAATTAGTCTTTTAATAAGACCAGAACCTCTAGGATGTTTCTATGGAAGTGGAGAAGATAATTTTTTAGGGTTTGGCCGAGCATGAAGGCTCAAAGTGGTGTGAGGAAGAGAGGGAGGAGGTTCCCTTTTATAAGGGAGGAGAGGAGCACCTTTGGAAAAACTAAAATTATTATTTTATTATAAAGTCATATTCGGTTTTTAATAGCTCCAAATTGATTTATTTAGATAATAATGTTGGTATGGGTCGAAATCCTATCATCCAATATAATTTAGACAAGTTTAGGTTTCTATTTTAACCTTATCATTTAGATTTAACCTTAAGTTAAATAATTTTACTTTTACCGTGTCTTCTTGTTTTCTTACACTATAACGTTAATAAACTTTCTATAACAAGCCAAACGAACCAAAAGTTTATTATTATTAATATATATAACCTTACCTAAGTAATTTGGCCGAACCTTATATTTTTTCGAATAAAATAACAATTAATAATATAATAATTTTTTAAAAACTATTTTCTATCAATTTTGACACTATTTGGTAATTGATTTTTGTGAAAATCATAACAGAATTATTAGTTATAAAAAAGTTAATTAAATCAATACTAACATGTCATATTAACCTAAAAAATTAGTGTAATTCATAAATAGTCTCAAATTACATTTATTTGGGTATTTATAACATCAATTATGTCAATATTTCATTAATAAGATAATTATTGCATCATATTTGTGTCATAAATAAATTAAATTATTTAATGTCTAAAAATTATAAATAAAATACCATTATGTAGAAAATATTTTTATATTTCTAATGAATATTTATATTCAAATTTATCTTATGTATAACCCTATATTAAAATGATTTACTTATTAAACTTTGATTTTAACTATTTTAACCCTTCTTTAAATAAATTAATATTAAATGTCCTAATCTAATCCAAGTAGTCCTAAATGGTCGTATTTTATTCCTAAGCTTTTTTTTGGTTGAATAAAACTTATCCAATATAATTAGAACCTGTGTTAGGGTAATAATAATATCATTTTTACCCTTAATTATCCTATTTACTTCTAACCGTGGTAAATAAAAGTAAAAAGTTACTATTCACCAAAAATTATTTTCATCTCGTTGGACCACATTTTAGTCCTTGATATTGACCGCGTCTCTCGGATTTTCGAAATTCAATTCACAGAAGTGGTAAAATTTCATTTAAATGAAAAATTCAGTTTTTTAACTACCACTAAGTGATTTCACTATTCATCAAAAAATGAAAGTTTCCAGAAAAATACCAAAAATTAGGCCTACGCTATATTTGATATTATGAATTCAAAAATGATGTCTATTTTACCAAATTCAAAACATATAAGTTTCATTAATTTTAAAATTAATTCCCGTCGACAAAACAAATAGCGTGTTTTTAAGAGATAATAACAATCAAAAGATCGACACTTGTTTATGTCTGGTTTAAATGTGAAATTACATCCATTGACCAAAATTGTATTAAATGGTAAAAATATATTTTAAATATACTTTAAAAAAACTCAAATTAATAATTTATCACTATTAATTATTTTGGTTAAAAAAGTTGTTTTTAATTAAAATTTAGTAATTTTCACTATTCATAAGAATATGAAAGTTATTCGAAAGGTACCAAAATTTCACCCTAAGATAATTTTGATATTCTAAATCCAAAAATGAAGTCCATTCTGAAAGATAAAATTTATAAAATTTCAAAAAGTGGGTATTAATATTCATAACGTCTAGTTCATAATAATATTATAATAATATCTCGTTTAGTGAAACTCGGTATTGCGTACTACACACGCTATCGAGGAAGGTCTTTATTGCGTGTAATGCAAGCCAAGTAAGGGTTGTGTGTAATGAAAGCTTTGTTTGGTGTTGTGTATAAAATAATCAAAAATTATTTTATTTATAATTTAAACAAAATCTATACATAATGTTGCATAGAATAGTTTCTACAAAACGAACTTGAAATTGTGTGTAACGCGAGCCAAGAATAGTGTTGCATATACTGCAAGCAAATACGGTGTTGCGTATATCACAATCTAATTTTGGTGTAGTGTACAACACCATACATTAAAAATAATATTTTTCATAAAATCTCGGGGTGATACACCCAATCCTCCACACCTAAAATAGTGACCATCGAATGATGTCTTAGAGAATTGAGATCTCTATGATTTACTCTTTTGTTCTTGTTCCCTTTGATACCTATTAGATATAGAACAAACATTTTTCTGAGTGTCCCATATTTCCAAAATAATTACATCTATTTTGGGGTTTGTTCTTGCATGTTATTATTGAACCACTAGTTTTCCTTTGGGATATCTGAATCTTATGGTTCTGATTCATACCCAAAATCAATCTTCAGCCTCAGAGTGAGTGTTTGTGGTATAAATTCAACCATTACTAATTTCTATTTGTAATCAAGAACCATGCCAACTGTATCGTTTTGATCAATTAATTTACTTTCCTGAGAGTCCTTTGTATTTTAATAGATCTCTTAACTCTACTACTATTTTTTCTGTTACCTTTGTATCATGCTTTTCTAGAATCAAGAATTTCTCTTGATCTTTTACTCTTATTCTCATATTGACAACTTCGTCTTTATGTTCTTTGATATGTTTGATTTGATAATTTCTTGTATTAGTAAAACCATTGATATCCTTTTTTTGTTCTTCAATTTTGAGTTTGTACTCAACAAACTTTTTTGAGTTCTCTGGAATTGAATATTTAGAACTTTCAATTTCAGCCTCTAGCTTAGACTTTTATTCTTCTTGCTATTTCATATAGAGTTTGGAATCATTAACTAACCTGTTGGCTTTATTTATTTTAGATCTCCAAACATATATTTCTTTAAGCACAACTTTTAATTTGATCTGAAGGACAAATATTCCTTTGACTTATCCTTCTTTATTGTCATTATATTCCCTTATTTGGGAATTTCTAAAAACTTCCAACATAGCATCTAATTCATGATCCTTACAGTCCTCCAATTATTCTTCCTTAGATTCTTCGAAGCTGTCATCTACATTTGAAATTATATTAATATTTTTAAATAAATTTCTCTTGGTACTCCTCCTACCATTCACATTGGATGAATACTTTTTCTCAGGAATTTCATCATTGTCTTCATCATCATATTGAAATTTCTCAAGACATTTTACTGTAGGATGTCCAATATTTCTACATCTAAAGCATGAAAGTGGAAGTTTCTCTTTGAACTTTCCTCTTCCTTTTTTTTCATATTTGAGGATAGAAATGACATGACATCTTCAAAATTGTCTCTCTTATGACTATCTTCAATGGTGATATTCTTTATGGCCTTGAATTCCACTTCTTTAGACTTCCCCTTTTCTACATCATCATTATCATCATGTCTCATCTCATATGTGACAAAGTACTATTCAAGCTATCTAACATCAACTCCTTTAGATCCTTATCTTATAATAAAAAATCTTTCATATTAAACCGAGGTGGTAGTTTTCTAAAGATGAACTTAAATATATTTATATATTTATTAATTTCCCCAATACCATGAATGTATTACACACCAACATTCATCTAGTCAAAGAATGCATCAACAGATTCATTAGGGTGAATTCCTAGATCATCATACTTGTTCCATATAACTTGAAATTTTGATTCTCTAACTTTTGTGTCTCACTTATAAATATTATGCAAATTTTCCCTCATAGTATGTGATGAATTACATGACATTACCTTTATATAGATTTCATTGGATAGGGCACACCTAAAGAATTGATTCCTTTGGAATCAACATCCAATTCTCTTTTTTCTTCTTTTGATAAAACATTATTATCCATATTGGAAAAAATTCCATGCATTACAGCTATAAATTCATCCATACCCAATGATCAAAAGAGTTTTTCATTCGATTATTCCATATATTAAAATTGTTTCCACTAATATCATAATCCCTTTTGATTAAGAGCTTCCATTTATTAAACTGAGAGACAACCACATAATTTCCACATTTATCTCTGATACCCATTGTTAGCCTAACTCGGTTAAATACCCTAAGAGGGGAGGTAAATCAGGGTATGATAGTTTAAAACAACTTCCCATTTTGGATCTTGTTTAGTTGTTAAAAAACCACTACTCTCTTCCTTTATCATAGAATTGTATGGACAGAAATGAAATCATGCACTAGACATAGTGATTTTACTTGGTTTAACCTCACTATGACACATACAAGGATAATAAAATGGAAATTTACCAATGCACCAAGATTACTATGGCTCACTACCAAATCAAGTTTCAGGATAGATCAATTATATGCCCAGACTCACCGCCTTTAAAATATTTTGGGTCAGCTCATTGCTTTCCCAAGGGTCACTCCCTAACTCTATTTCGATGGCTCACTATCAGTGAAAAGGATCATATTCTTCCTCTTACTTTTCTCACTACTCTATGAAGTATCCACACACAGTTTATAGACATGTGGGTCCCTTCATTAACAATAATGAATGCATCTTCAACTATAGGTTGATGCTATATTGAAGTACTATTTTTACTCGGTAGATAAAATCCAATTTTCTTCATACTTTTATTTTGTGGAAATTTCTTTCAAAGACTATTTTAGTCCCTTAATGAACTTCCTTTCATCCACTTTGAAATGTCTTGTATCCTCTATTAACTTTCTTGTATCCTCGGCGACCAACCTTGCACCGTGTGGTGTGAGTGCTTCACTGTTAACTTATTCTTTGTTGACAACCCCTGTTTTTTAGATGGATGATTCCTGGTGAATTAACTCTACTATGCGGTCCCATTTCATTTTTGGTCTACCGATCCCCTAAAACCCCTTTCACAATATTTACTCTCAAACAATCTCCTTCGAAAACATGATCCCTCATGAACTACTTCCTACTTCGCGGAATCCTCCCTCATGAAATACTTCAAATTTACCCAAATTCTTCCTGTGATGTTATTATCTAATGAAATTAACTCTACCTAATGACGTGACTAGGTTCCTTTATATGGGAAAATAAATCCCTATAAAAAATCTAATCACAAATACCCAAAACATAGATGTTGTATATCCTTAAATGTGAAAATTCTATGTGTTCTGGAGAGCATATTTAATCCTTTTTTGGTGGTCGATGTCACCAAAAAACAAAAACCCTTTAGAGCTCTATAAATAACCGCCACAATTCTGAAAAAATGTGTCTTCCATGAAGGATGATACTTATGCAAACTAATTTTTCTATGTTGTTCGCGTAGCTTGCTTTTCGGTTTACATACCTCGTTTGTGGTTCAAATAGCATATTCGTGCTACTATGTGGTCTGCGAACTCTATGCTTCACAGTCCACAATCTTCTATCCATGAAATCCTTTATAGAAAACCTTCCTTTTCCCTAAAACAAAAACTCTTTATTTTGAGGCCCAAAAAATTGGAAAACAATGGGAAACTATGACACCTTAAACATCTACATCGACAACACCAACCATACTGAAACATGGTCATCTAGCTTTCTCAAAAGATATAATCACCCCAAAACACCAAGAAGAAACCTTGAGGGATTTTCCCCAAAAATTACCTCCCACTAGAATGTTTTAATCCTACCATGTATCATCATATTCTTTACAAAACTATGTCAATAATTATTTTTCATACTTACAACTTCAAGAAATTATAGCCCACATGCACACGCCTAATTTGATCCATCACAACCCATAAATGTAAACTAAAAAAATCAATAACATCCTGAAAATTTCCACGACATCATCCCCTCTTTTCAACACTATTTCGCACAACCACTTCCATAATTTCATCAAAAAATCATAAAAAACACATCAAGTAAAACATTTCATGAAAAAACATCATCATAAATAGAACAAAAAAGTTTCATGAAAAGTGTAACCACACAAAGAAGGAACTTCACATTTTCACATCATTATCATTCATAGAATTTATCATTTACTATCCTCATTATATTTATTATTCCATTCAATCAATTGCATCCAATTTTAAAGCGTTTATTTATTTTTAATAACATTTATTATAGTAATAACCATCCATTTCTATCATTAATATTTTATTATAATCCCATGCTCTTTTACCATATTTTCCATGCTAGCCATATCACATTCATTCTACCCATGTTCATTTCACATTATCCATCCCATCATTAATTTTTTTCACAAGATATCAACCATTGTCTTAACAATAAATGAATTCAATTTCTAGATTATCTCTTTAACCCATTACTTCATCCCCACTCTCATTATCAAAAAAATTGTATAAAATAATTTATAATTCATAAAAGTGTCAAAAAAAACATGCCAACAATCTAATTTCCAATTTCACAAATTCAAATTAATCAAATTCAACCCAAAATCACCATAATTCTATAAAATCAAAATCATTGCATATAATAACCATTAAAGCATGACACATCAAGAAATTTATTATTTTAATGGGTATTCAAAACGTAACCATGAGGGTTACTCCCTACGTAAGAATGATATGAATGCTTCAAGTTACCTTTATGTCTTATGATTTCTATGAGTTATTCATGAATCTTATGATTTTATGAGGTATGTTTAAGTTATTATGTTTTATGAGTAAAGTATTATTTCATTGATTCTTATGTATACATGGACTAATGTTTTCATTTCGTATTTTTTTATCCCTTACTGAGCATTTTATGCTCATCCGAAGTTTTTTGAAATTTTTTTGACAGGTCAAGGGAAAAGTACATGATGTGATGATAGTGTCGAGGAAGTGTCAAGAAAGAATCAATGTTTTATTTTAAATATGTCTCCTTTGATGGGAAAAATGAATATTTCCTTTTATGTAACCACCTTGTTTAAATGTAGAATGTAATGCATGATTTATGATCTAATTCTCTAAAACTCTAAACCTGAAAAGATCCTCAATGTGTATTCTTGTAAAATCAAGATTAAGTAAGGTTTAAGGCTGGTTCCTTATATATAACATGTTAAAATATGACATAAAATAGTCCAAATACATTACACACATAATATTTGAATATCAAAAACAAAGAAGAAGTAATATAACCTAATGAAAATAAATTGATTTATGAAATTCATTACCACTTGGTAATATTAAAGTTGAATACACTTTGATAAAATATTTAAAATTGAAACATAAAATTACTCTAAGTATGAATGATTCATTATATAACATGTAAAAGGAAAAATATATACACTATATAAAATAAATTAGGGGCATGACATTAAAATATGCTTCAATGAAAGGAAATTGAGTCGAAATGTCTTACAAAGTTTGTATCATTGAAGTGAGAGTTAATAAATGATTTGATTAAGTGTAAAAAATGTAAATCCACATGAATAAAATTTTAAATATATAAAAAATCTATTAAATTTTATTTCTCACATAGTTTAGCCATAATATAGGGAATGAAGTAGAACTATAACTTAAGGAATTGAAATTGTGTTAAGAAACCCCTTACATCTTGCTTCCTTATGGTTGAAAATGTATTAAAATCAAGTATAATGGTTTTAGTAATGTTATTATTTATATAATAACCATATTAATTTTTAAAATATCATATATAATACTCTTATAACATCTTACCACCAATTTGTTAAAAACAATTTATTATTATTATTGTTTCAGGTGTTAATTGCCAAGTTTTCTCATGTATGTTTTTCCATGAATGCTTTTATTCTTATTGATAGGGTATATTTATATCATATAAAAAATTATTTTTAATTTATAAATATAATATTTAATTATTTTATTAATTTTTTAAACCATTATTGAAATTTGGACATGGAAAACGAGTCGCATCACTTCATGGAGACGGTGGGCCCTACATACACACGAGCAATGATATCATTCACTTAATGAATTAATGTGTAAGTAATTTGATGGTATATTAATTTCTTAAAATAATTAAATTTATTATTTATTATTTATATTCATTGTTTTCTTTATAATAATTATCTGTGTGATTCGGTGAAGGAAAACAAATTGCATCGATTCACATGGCAGTAGTCCATCATACAAACGAGTGATGGATTTATTTCCCATTTGATAGAGGAGGAGATAGTTAAATATTGAAAAATAAACATAAAAACATATAATTATAAGTTATATAATGTTGTAATTATATTTTATGTTTTAATGTCAAATTGAAGGTGGAAAAGGAACAATTAAAAAGAAATAACTTTGCGAAGACAATTACTTTTTCTCAGAAGAACCTCCTTTGAATATCTAATCAAGGACCCCGATGTCGGTCTTTTGGAAATACAAGAACCTATAAAACTTTTAAAATGATTTTTTGAGAAATTTTTGTAGGTAATTTTTGATAAAAATGTTTTCATAGGTGTGAAGAAGTGAGGGGAGGGATTTCCCTTTTATAATGGAGGAGGAAGACATATATTAAATTTTTAAAAAGAATACATCATATCCACGTGTTTTTCAATAAAAATGGCTATAAGAAGAAAAATAATTAAAAATTACACGTGATAAGGACTAAATTTTACCACAAAATATGATTCCTATAAGTTTTGTGGTAATTGTAAACCTTATATTCTTAGTCTAACCACTAAGTAATCCGATTTTCACTTTAACTGTGGTATAATATTTTTACTGTTTTCACTCTTCATTATAAAAAATAATTAAGTTGAACTTATTATGTAATATATTTTATTATTATTAATTATATTTAATATATGTTTACAAATTCAATTCATATTATTGGATGAATATAATTTAAGGTAAAACTCACAAATGTGCTGGAAAGCAGCTTATCAAGAAATGCATTTTTCATGAATAAGATGATCTTATATTAACTGTATGAATTGTAATAATATTGGGATATATTTGAATTTAATATATTTATATAATATATATATATATTATTTAAATTATTAATCATTAAATATTATTTCAATTAACTAAAATGTGAGAACATTGTA
Source organism: Viscum album (assembly GCA_963277665.1). NCBI lineage: Eukaryota > Viridiplantae > Streptophyta > Magnoliopsida > Santalales > Viscaceae > Viscum > Viscum album. The sequence continues at coordinate 305,722,067 of OY728147.1, forward strand.
CATTTAAAAACCGATTTCAATGAAATGTGTTTTAAGCCTAAAAATAAATTTATTGCAACATTACGTATAAATATGATTAAAATGTAATTAAATATTTTAAATATAATTAAATAATAGTAATATTAATTTTAAATTAAATTCAAACCATAATGAGGCTATGAAATTAATTAATTCAATGAAAAGACATAATATTATTTGAAAAATAGATATTTTTCACTATTCCCTAAAATATCAACCTTTTTAGAAAATTATAAAATTTTTACACAGATATATTATTATAAATATTTAAAAAGTGGTATTATTTAAAAAAATACATTTTCTAAAATTTTTATAAATTGAGTATAATTACAAACAAGAAATAAAAAATTAAAAAAAATTGGAGGAATATGTGTTTTGAATCATCAAATGATTTCAATAAAAATTAAAGTGATTATTTACTATGAATTTATCAATAAAATTATATTTATAATGTCCTCTCTCTATTTATTTTATAATTATATTAATATTATTCATATCCACCAATTCAATGACATGTTTGGAACATTCATATTTAAATAGCATCTCATGGTTCGTTTAGGCTTGGTGTTACATATTGTATACGCTATCAAACATAATGTTATTATTTTAAAGTCTTGAGGTAGTGTGTACCATAATAAATAAAAGATATTAAATTTATTTAAATGAAATATACTTTAAAATCTTAGGGTGTTACATGGATAAATTTATCTCAAATTTTGTTTTTATTGAAAGTGTTTCTAGCATTGGACATGGAAGTGTGGGTCTGGGGTGCCTCAGTTTGTATTAAAGAAAGGATTACAAGTTTTTATGGTTTAGTGTTTTTATTTTAAGGATTATGAAAAGATAAATTTATTAAAAACCCTGGGGATAAGTAAAAGTGTATTATAACATCCTAAAATTTTGGTGATTTTTTGAGAAAGTAGTTTTTTTCGTAATTACATTCCAATACTGCTTCTAGAAATTGTATTCGACTGTTGTAGACATTCACTTAAGGGTATTAACCTGCAAAAATGTTTTTATGTATTAACTCAATCTTTAATAAGTTTGTGATTATTGGGCCTAGGATTTGATACATTAATATAAAATCTCATGGGATGTGATTTGGTAATTTACCCGCTCTTAATGAACCATTATCAAGGATTTGGGCACATAATAATAGAATCTTGGAAAAAATAATTGGAAAATTAACATAGAAAACCTTGATTAAATATAAGGATTTATAGTTTGATCTAATTATACAATTTTTGAACTGAAATAATCATGTTTTAAAATGAAGGTGTTATTAGTGAAGTTATTTTAGGATTGACGTTTTATTTTCATGTGATCATTTACTTAAATTTTATTGGATAATATCATAAACATTTTGGTTTCAGTATTTAGTTAAAAATTGGATCATGAAAAAGTATCTCTTAAAATTATGTCCATATAATCTCTTATATCCAACTAAGGATGCATATTTTTTTATCAATTGTTGAGGTAAAAATAAAAAATCATAATACATTCGTATAATTCTGGAAATTATTAGTCTCATTGTATCAATTATTGTGAGGTTGATATTTCAGTAGAAAACATATCTTTTTCTTTTTATGGAACTATCTGATTCTTAATTAATTTAAATATAATTGAAATTTCTTGGATGAAATATATTTAGTGGAGATATTACACCCTGAGATTTTGGAATATATTTATCTCAACATTAATACTACTTTCAAATTATTTCTCGACATGAAACACCTAACTAAAACAAGCCACACAATTTTAGATGAATATCATTAATAAAATTTTAAACAAACCCTCTATTAAATAAAAATATATTAATCAATTCCAAATGAATATAAAATAGAATGATTAACACTTACTGTTTAAACCATTTATTTTTATCAATATGAGTTGTTTTATTCATATTTTTTACTTTTTAAAAAGAATAATAAATAAATTAAATAATTTTAATAGTGAGAAATTAACTTCATTTTTGAAATTATAATTCTAAAATTATAATTCAATTATTTTTCAGACTTTTATAAAATAAATTTTTTTAGTTGAATGGTGAAAATGGATTTTTAACAAAAAAATACATTTATAGAAATTATTATTACATTAGTAAGACCTATTAGTTTATAAAAAATTTTAAATTTTAAAATATTTATCTTATAAATAATAATTTCACCTTTAAATCAATATTTTAACATTATTAAACCTATTTTCAACCTTATAGAACATAAGTAGCATTTCTTTATAATTTAAAAACTGTTTTTGGTTTTTATTAAACATTTTAATAGATACATTCATTTTTTTAATTATTTTTAAGGCACATAAATTTTATTTATTATATATAAAACCAAATTATTTCATAAAAATATAATTTTTATAATTTTTTCTGATATATAAAATTGATGATGTAAAACACACTTTTCTTAAAAACTATTTTACATGCTATGTGTATTTATTTTGATATCATATTTTTTAACCATATTTTTTTATAAAATTAAATCCATATTTTAGATAATATTATTTAAATTTTTTAATAAATATAATATTAATTTTTTTATTTTAATTATTTACCTGGGATAAAAAATTAATTGTCGTAGTAAAAGTTAATTATGGTAAAAGTAAAAAACTAAGGGGAAATAACTGAAATAACTCAAATTTTATCCATAATGTATATTTGTGTGTACCATAGATGATACCTAGTCATATATATCATTATTTATTAAATTTTTATCCTTTTACTTATGAATAGTGCCATTCCATTACTGATAACTAAGGATTGTTTACAAAACATCCATTTATCTTCATTTATAAAAGGGGGTTACTTCAACAGATTTTTTATGCACCTATTTCTTCAAATTTATTATTGAACATTGGAAATATGTATCCTAATAGATTAATATGTCATATTAATAATCCATTAGTATCAATTAGTTAGCCGGATTCCTTCGTTTCCAAGGAGATATCCAACAGAAATCTCAAGTTCTCAACCTAAGTACTATGTTTTCCCTACTAATGTTTCTTTTCTATATTTCCATTTAAAATCTATTTTACCAAATATTATATTATTAAGTAAGTATTTATAATATAAATAATATGTTTATATCTCTTTAAAAACTATAATTCACCTTTCCCATTTTTTAAGGAAACTGGAAGCATCATTTGTGTGTACGTGCAGACTACCGCCTCCACTAAGGATAGTGTTTAATTTTCCTTAATTTCCTTACATGGATGGTATTAATAAGAAATTAAATGAGTAAATATGATTTTAACATAATTATTTGGATTATATTAATTCAAAATTAACAAATAATTTTTTATATAAGGGACACACAATCCTTGTAATTTGAACCATCTAGAATGAATGTATGAAGAGGAAAAACAATTTATATATACTATGTAATAGTTTTCCATAAATTAAATAATCTTCTATTTATGTTAAATTATAATTTAATAGATTTATAAAATGTATAAAAATATCATTATACCTCTCTAATAGTGATATTACAACTAAATTGCTTCATAATAATCTGTTAATTACGTTATGTTAATGTTTTGGTCGGTTTGACCACCTACTTGAACAATGATATAAAAGAATATAATGGATGACTATTATAACTTAATTATTGATAATATATTATATAAATAAGTAAATAGTTATTTTATTTTGTTTTTTAAAACAAAAATTAATATTTAACTCAATAATTAAGAAACCAACGTCTGCTCCTTAAAAATCATTGAAACATGCTCATCATCGACTTCATATTTAAGGTTCATAATAAAAAATGTAATTAAATGAAATTATAAAATTATAAATAATTATTAATCCAAAATTATATTTCCTTTTATGAACTTGTAATGATTAAATTTCAGAGAAGAGAGAAGAATACCACCTCTATTTTGGAAGTATTCGAAAATGACTAAGATTACTCACACACAATTTTGAAACTAGATTATCAATAGCTAACATACATGTATATAATAATTTAAAATAAAGGTTATAAAATTTAATAGATATTAAAATCATGATTTTGGTATTTATTTTTGTTATACCATTGATTCAAGAACATTAGTGTAATTTGAGAATTATGGTAAGGGGTTCTTTTTCTCCAATTTCATTTCATAAGACATATTTTATTCTGTGTACCACAATATCTTTGATATTGTTTGATTAATAAATAATGGTTTTATTATTATTTATTCACATAATTCATATTATTTGAAGATAAATATCATTTTATTTCTTTAAATGGATTTCAATTGAAAATATATGAAGGTTGTAAGGGATTTTTGCTTCACATATTTTCTTTATTAAGATATTTTTAAAATTTAATAATTACTTATTTTTTGTGAGGTATATATTTATTGGTCATAGATTTATTTTATCTTAATTTTTTATTCAATTTAATGGATTTACATATCCATCTTGAGTTCCCTTTTCATGGGGTTTTATTCAAGTGTTACAAAATCCATAAGGTATATTTGATAACTCAAATCTTCTTTATTTGAGTTACAATAGTTCTTTTTAAAATTAATTATTATATTCATGGTCACATAAACTATAATATTTTATTTCATGGTAATTTAACTTCATCAATAGGGAGAATTTTTTTTTAATTCAAAATATTTACCTTGATGAATTTATTCATCAAAAAGTATATCATTTTTGAGAATAATTCTCACCCTCTTTAACAATAGTTCCCCCGCATTGTCAATATTTCCATTAACGACTAATTTTATCCTTTATATTTATAAACCTTATTATGTGTTATCTCATGCGACCTTCATATTTCCCATATCATCTTTTAAAATGTATCTTTTGTTACTATTTTTATTATGTGGTTTTTCAAAAAAGGTATTTAAAAATATTAAAATGGTTTTTTATCTTTTCAAAACCAAATAATTTGTATTACACTAAATTTTTTTTATAAATGTTTTTATACATTTCAAGGATATATTATTGATGATCCTTTTTTATAAGTAAAGTTTATAAAATGTTTTCAGTTAATATTTTTTAAAATTTCTTTTGAATGTGACCGATAACATTTTCTTTTATGAGTTTAGTAAACATGTTTTCAAAATATATTTTATGGTTTCTTTTGATGTATGAGAGTTAATATTTATAAATATTCGTTCATATATTTTAAAATGGTTTTAAATATTATTTTAACTCTTTTTCATTTTTAATATAAAATTATATTTTCTTATATTTTTTAATAATAAAGGATTTTCAAAAAGGGATTATTGATTTCTAAATAGATTTTAATGTATTGACATTTTTTAAAGTATAAATATTAATTTTTTTAACAACATCAAGATTTAATTTTAAAGAAAACATTTTTAAAGACATTGTAAGACTTTCCAAATATTGAATTACAACTTATTCTACATGTTATTTATCTAATGAGCATAAAAGTTTGTTTTTCATCTATTCCAACATCCTTGATTCTCCTCATGGTACACGTGTTATATTTTTAATCCACTATCCAACTTTTTTTTCTATATGTCATATGGAACGTTCTAGAATTTTTTTCATGAATCATGTTTTCTTACATAGGTTAATGAAGTGATGTATGAAGTATAAATGTTTCATGTTCTAATGGTACCCATGTGTATGGATGATTATTATTTTAAACGTTTGGGTCATATATTTTCCTCTAATGTACTTTTTAATGATTTATATTTCATGATATAAATATGAGGATCAAGTATTTATGTTCACTAAATTTTGGGAATTTGGAACTGATTCTTTCTCTACTATGTTATAAGAATCAATTAGCGATACATGGTATACTATGTTTAGAGAAATGTGAATTTATTCGTATTCCATTATGGGGATTAGGTATTGATTCATTATTTAACATGTAATATGAATCATTAAATGATTACCACTCCACCGTTTTATGATTTATTTGAATATGTTTGTGCCCTAATTACATGATATTCAATAATTCAATGTCATTATTTACACCTAAATCACATTTTGAGGATTAGGATCCATGGATTATGTTTATTATCTCACCCTATGATGCTATGGTGTATTTTTTAAATTGGGATTATATTTATTTCTATTATGACTTAGGGATAAATCTTTTTTGTCCATGATATTTTTAATAAGATATTTCTACCATTCCCATGTTATCTTATATTATTATGAACTAACCCTTCATGAAATATTGATATGTTTTCCCCTTAATGAGTATTTGTGTTCATCCCTATGTTATTTTTACATTCCACTAGATATAAAGATGATTATAACTTATAATAAGACATTAAGGGAGCCTAGTGTGGTTTGATTGTGGAGAACTTTTCATGATTATCATAAAAAAAAGTTTCTTATGTAGCTGATCATCAAAGTCACTAAACATTCCATTATTGGGATTGTGGAATTATTCTGACATATAATTTATATTTATAGAACTTTAATAAAATAAGTATAGATCCATATAACTTTTTATCATAGTCATTGTTTAAAGGAATTATTTTTAGAATTAGACACCATACTATGGGTTTAGGATCCCTCACATAACCTAGGGGTTTACACTACAAGGCTACCCTGGGTGGGGGGGGGATTGTACCTTATCTGCAATAGGCACTCTATAAGCCTACACTACATAGTTGTTTTTAATGATGGTAAGATCCATATTTTTAGGGTCAACCCACTTTTATTAATAGGTTGATGGGTTCACATTGGATATCCATTTTGGACACCACCCCATAGTCTTCCTCCATTTTATCCCCATTGAGAGGGGAAATTGTTAGTGTTTTTCTATATATATTTTAGGTACGTTCATCCTCTATTCATTTTTTTCAATTTCCTAGAACTACAATTTAGGGTGTTTTTCGCTTGGGTTTTAGTGAATATTTTATGTGATCATGGTTAAAATTACCTTATTCATTAATAATGATTTCCATCATGGATATAGGAGGTCCATAGAGGATGGAGGAATGAATTTCCATGTGGTTTTAATGGCACATCAATTCCCAGTGAGTTTATCAATTGTTATTACTCATTAGAATAATATTAATAATTAAATAAAAATTTATGTAAATTATTATCTAGATGTTTTCATGTGATAAAAGAGATTTAGTAGTGATGTGATCTTGGGAGAGTTATGGGTGGTCTTGGATGAAGGCAAGTGGAGATTAGTGAGGATGGTAACTCCTTTATGGAGGTATATGGTCCCAATAATATGAATACATATGCTTATTTAGACATGATATATTTTCTTAATTCATGTGAAAATTTTCAATTAGAGAGTATAGGTACCGAGAGTGACTTAAATAAAATAGGGGGTGGATTGAGACTCCTTGTGTTTGGAGAAGTTCTCTTTATAAATTGGTTGTATTAGGATCACCAAAATACTATGTTATTGATGGGTGATGGTGCCAATAGAGTTAGAGAAAGGCATCATGTAAGTATAGTAATGTGAGATGAGAACTATATTTCTTATATTTACCTCTTAGGGATAGTTGGGAATGTATTAGTGTAATTTTACTTTTGATGATGGATGGGATAACCAGATGTTGCAGTTCTAGTAAGGATTACCCCTCTAAGCGTTGGATATAATTTTTTGAGAACTATGAAGATGGAGTGTTTTCTCATACTATATGAGGTGTTGTCATGGGTATTTCCTCTTAGCGATTCATTGATAAGAATCTCATTGAAGATGTGAGATATGGAAAATGTATGGGTTGGGGGACTTTGTTAGTTACTTGTAATTTGGATTTCAAGTGATGTTGTGTGAATTAGATTTGGATGGTTTTAGTTAGTGGGGTTGGAGATGCAGTGTGACATGGTTCTAGTGACCAGAGATTGAGATACGTCTTTGGTCCATATTGTGTACCTTGTTAAGAGAGATGAGAATACTGAGAGGATCGACATGATGTAGATAGATGATGAGAAGTGTTTTACGTTAGAAAATATACCTAGAGTGAGTAGAATCATGTGATTACATGGTGAGATATGTAATGAATATGAGTTGAGATATGATATGGGACATATATATAAAAATTTGACTTCCTTGATCTATTTGGGTTGGAACGAGAGGCTTAGGACTTTGGATGAAGTGTGAAATGACCATATATCTCACACTTGGTAAAGAGTACCTTCCTTAGGGTGGGATGAGACTTGGTGAGTTCTATATGCAGTATGAGTCCTCTAGGACTAGATGAGGTATTATAGGGAGGAGTTTCTCTAAGGTATTGGTTTAGATCTCCCACTTTGGAGACATGAGGAAAGTATTGAGTACGGATTGAGGGAATTATGTGACCATTCACATTAGGATGCTAATGGGTGTAGTGAAAGTTATCTTAGAAAAGTACTTTGTTTGTTGGTAAATTCATATAATTTGTTTCGGTGGTAGTGATAAGAGACTGAAATAGATACATGAGACCATAGTGGATGCCTTGATTGTTAAGATTAGAATTACATGAGGATCCACAGGTTATGGATAGATTTTGGGAATTGTTTCTTGTGAGGGGATAAGTATTGAGTTACTTGTTCTCAATGATGAGATGGTTATTTTTGGGATGGGATGCATTCACTATTTGATATTACATACCTAAAATAGTTTTCACCCTCACCCTGAGTGAGAAGGGAAGATTAAAATTTTGTGACCCTCACCACGAGTGAGAGGGGAGGGAGGTATGGGTTGGACCCTTCCCTATGTGAGTGGGTAATGACTATGATGTTTATCCTTTCCTTTCCATGAGTGAGAGGGGATTATTAGGGATTACCCCATGTGAGTGGGTATTAGTCAATTGATTAATTTGAGGTTTTCCTTAGAAAAGGGGTGTGGTCTGGTTGTGACCCCATCCCTAGTGATAGGGTCATGTATATGATATAAGACCTCCTTGAGTGAGTAGTCCTAATTAATGTATTTTTTGATGCAAGACATCAATACTAAACCCTATCATGATATATAATGGAGTGATTAGGATATAAACAAAATCACCTTGTGTGAGAATGTTGCGGAAGGAATACCTTGAGTGAGAGGGAGATTATAGGTTTTAGACATAAAACCCTAATTTGAGTAAGAGGGTTGTTGTTGGGACTCTGTACATTCCATACCTTGAGTATTCATGTATAGGGTGGGTTTGGGTTTTGGGGGTACTAAGAGATGGTTGTATTCTAAAAGGAAACTGTAGTAGGTATATTCAGGTGTCATGGTTTGATGGTTAGCACACAATGTCTTGATGTGTATGAAGTTGTGGTGGATTATTTAGCCCACAAAATCTGCTATGTTTGTGTGACACATTTACATTCCTTTTAAATACACATATATGATGTCATATACTAGGTTCACTTGGTGAGACCCAAATAATATGTATTTTCCAAATCCATCATAAGCACTCTGGTTCATATGTATACCTTATATATAATTTTAGGTTTATTATAGGATGTGAAGGGTACTATATTAGAGTTACTCGGTAGTTATTAGAGAAAGGGTTTATGGGGCCTATGGATGGTAGTAGATCACTTGTGTATTACTGAGTTTAGTTAATTTTTTATTTATAATCATCCAAGCCTGAATGGTATGAAGGCCTTTATTTTTTATGGATTTTTGATAATCCCCATTTTAAGGGATTAGGGGGGGCCCTTATAAGGATCGAAGTCTTAAGTGACACATTACATGACCCATAGGTATTAGGAAATTATCCAAAACATGAAAACATGTAACTATCCCTCCACATAAAATATCATGAAGTCAACTATCCACATTCACATGGCTGGTTGGATAGCTATCCTATGCAGAGCTGCATTGGTCTGGTATAGATGGCAGTGTCATACCCTCTCAATCTACCAAGTCTAGTTATCTCTGCTAGGGTGAATGTTCCTACTCTGAATCATCATATGGATCCTTGTTCATTGTAATATATCTAGTTGCATGTGCATTTCCATGTGTCCCAAAGGACTTGAGGTGGAATGAATCCTTGAGGTGGCCTAAAGGCCTTGAGGTGGCCCAAAAGCCATACCAGACCAAAAGACACAGGTTGACTGAAGGCCTTGAAGTACTCAAGTACCAAATCGGTGTCCTGAAGGCCAAAACGGATTAACAGTTCTGGCTGATACATTACCTAATAGTATCTCATACAGTACTACTACAGTAACCCAAAAAAATTTCCCACTCGGATTTGATCTCATGTCTCTTAATTACACTTACAGAGTCATCACCAACTAGATTGAGGCTCATGTGATATTTATAATTATCATAGTGGGATACTAATTGGATGTTTATCTTATAAGGTGGTATCATTTTTATATGGAATGTTTAGTTACTTATTATTCATAACATGATTTTTAACCATTATATATGTACTTGGTTATTTACGATCTTTATTTCACATTTATATAAATGTATTGTCTCAAAATTGTATGGATTAATCCCCTATAATTATTCATCATCCTATAGCATATAGGGAGGTTTAATTGAGTATATACTTGTCCTAGGGTACTTCTACGTGGCCTTCATACCATGGAATTACATATATCTTAGCGATTGTTTATTCTTATGAAAAGATAAATAAAAGGTATTTTTTCATAAATTATGGATTTTCTATTGTTAAATATTATTGGTGGTGTTTTTATTGGTATGGTTATATTAGTTTGGTTTAAGATGGTCACGGATGGATTAGACTAATGGTGCATGTTTCACAGTGGTGTGGGAGTTGGTTTTCTTGAATAACATGGGGAATTGTGGCTCTTGTTGTGGATATGGTGGAGTTGTGGTTTTTGTGGAAAGAAAATGGTTTGTGTTATATATAGTTGTGGTAGGATTTTGTGGTGAATGGTTGGTTATAATATTTATTCATTTTATTTTCTCAAAGGGGTATAATATATGGTTGTTAAAAGTTAAAAAATAATAATGGGGTGGGATATAATTAAATAATTAATGTGATAAAATTGAAATTTTAATGAATAAAATGGAAGATGAAATGGTTTGATTTAATATGGGTGGTAGATAATGATGGTTGGTCATTTAATATGTAAATAAATATAATAATGAATTTAATTGTCTTTATTAAATACAAAACATATAAATGGTTGAATTATGGGAAATAATGAAGAAAAATTGAAGTTTATATGTTTTTTTTTGTTTCGGTTGCAATTGGTTAGTGTCGTTGTAATGACGGTGGTAGTTTTTTATCAATGGAGGAGATATGATTATGGTTTTGGGAAGTGGTAGTTTTCTTATGGTATGACCCCTTAGGATTTTATGGTTTATGAATTCAAAATATATGGTATATTCCCCTTATTAGTTCATATTCACACTACTCAAGTTATATAACCTTATAGAAGCCAAAATGTTTTGGGATTTAAGTGTTTTCTCCAAACATATATGATGTTGAGGGAAAATGTGGATGAATAAACCCTTTTCCCTACTATCCCTTCTTGGTGTAGTATGAACTATGATGGATCAAGTTAGGTATAAGAATAAGAACTGTAATAGATTATGGTTCTAGTATGTGATATAAATTATTACATGGTAATGTGGATATAATGATGAAGCCTGGTTGGGATCATGCCTGGTAAGAGGAGGGAATGAGGTTAATGTCCTTAATGTTCAAAATTACTTACTATGATGGATATGTGATGATATTTGTGGTTTTGGGATGGAATATGGTGATAGATATGTAATGACGATGATTATAAGGATATGGTGTGTGGATACAATTATAATATGAGTTATGTTCCGACTTGGATAAGGGAGGGATTAGAAGAACCCGGATGTATTCCATTGGGATGTGAGAGAAAGGAACTAGTTGGGAATGAGGTGTTAGGGTTCCTCATAATATATTATTTCTATATCAAGTTATTATAATTGGATATTTTTTGGGGAGTAATCCTTAGTGAGGTGGGGTAGTAGTTGACCTAATATTTGTGTCAGTTAGTTTTTGTATTCACCAAGGCATTATAATTATTCAAACACATGTTAATGAGTTGTTTTTATAAGGAATATACTTAATATATATGTATACTCACCCTTGTCATTGTAAATTTATTTTAATGGTTTCTAGGACGGTGTTAATGATTGAGTTAGACACTACTTACTTGTGGATACGAGTTTCTATGGATTTACTTCCTTATGATTTTTTGGGTATTTTTTATTTTTTAGGCTTGTGCTTCTATGAAATTTATCATTCCTTATGATCTATTAAAGGATTTCAGATTTTATTATATATTATAGAGTTGTTGGGTGGATTTCAAATTATGTTCCTATCATTTATGAGGGTAATTACTTCTATATGGGTTGTTTATACACTCAAATCTAGTCACTAACCCATAGCCTATAAAAGGTGGAATTTAGGAGTGGTAGCAGTATTTACTGTATGCCTTGGATTTTTTATTAATAGTTTCAATATTCTAAATAATAAAACTATTTTAGAATTACATTACTAATCATAAATCAAATCATTAGTTTTAAAATGAATAACATACCAACGACTGAGAATAACTAATTAAGTATAAATTAATAATGTATTTAGGAAAACACTAATTATATTAAGTAAATTATAGTCATTCAAATATAAAAAACATAATAATGGAAATTTATATGTCATGCATACTACTATCAAAATGATGTGTGATCACATAAAAATTTTTCTATTAAAAAATCCCTACAGAACTAAATAGATTTTACCCTTTCCAAACACGAAATACTCAATCCATAATCTCACTCATTCCAAATGATCTTATGATAGACGCCTATAAATCCATGGTAACCTGAGGTCATGCCTTAAATAGATTTATTGGGTCAATTTATGTTTTTATTATAAATTCTCAACCATTCAATACATGTCTAAAAAACATACACCATAATGATACCACATTATAATTAATTCAAACTGATAATTAATTGACCATAACTTGACTTCCACATACCCTAGGCATAATAACTAACCACTAGGGGTTGGATACTGACACTGATGATCTGTTGAAGGAATTAAAGAATTATTTAGATTCTTTTGGTGAGAATCTTGGTCAATTACAAAACTTTTAATAATTCAATATGTATAACAAACCTAGTTAAACCTAACATTATTTTATATCATTAATATAAATTAAACATTACATATCATAATAATAAAATAATCACAAGAAGTAATGTCTTAATATATTTTAGGATAACCTATATCAAAAAATTATTTGATGATACTTGTGAACATTTCCTAATAATTTTTCCACATTAAAATCCCTTCAATACTTATCATAAGTTATATTCATCTTTATAAATTGGGTAATGGAAATACCAGAAATGGAAAAGCCTAAAAACTTGGTATTGGTAAAGAACTCATCAACAATTCATCAAGGGTAACATTATAAGAACATAAAAATACATGAGTAGGGGGAAATTTCTTATTAAAATGATCATAAATCAATAAGAGTTGTCCACAAGTCATGATATAAGGATATGTATTATAAAATGAACAAGCATATACCATGGAAAATAGTATGTGAAAATATACATGATAAAAGGGGAATAATCCCTGATGAATAGAATATAAATAATGGATTTTTCTAAAACATATCATAATAAGGAATTATTTTACAAAATATAAGCACACAAAATCATTATATTGTGACAAAATTCAAGAATTACCACGCTTTATTTTATTAAAAAATAAATATATGTCATTACTTTTTTGTATCATGATATATAAAACCATAACCAACTAATTTTAGGGTGATATAAGACCCCACCTTTCAATCTTCCATAAACATGTCTGCCACTTGAAAATAGTCATTCATCACACCATAAAAAACCCATCTAAAGAAAATTGAGTTTTATAACACTTCCTGATGGTATTACCCAAATTGACATCAATAATATGAATGGTTGATACATAAAAATCAATCACCCTAAAAGTTTATTTCAAAAGCTAATTTAGAGAGTGATTAATGAAAAATAATTTTTGAGGAAATAAATCCTTTTTAGATGAAGAGGAAAATGGTAGTGAAACCATAAACCAGTTTTTTGAAAATGTTTTACCATTTTCATAAAATAATAAGTTACAAATCACATTCAAAAGTAATTTTTGAAAAGGTAAAGAAACATTTTCTATGATAATTTTCTTTAAAAAATAAAATTCAACAGTGGATCCTTAAAAAATATATGATTCTTTAAAAAAGGTGATATGAGAACATCTTTAATTTGTTTTTTTACTTTTTAAAAAATATTCAATAATTGATCTTTGAAAAGGTAATTAAGGTGTCAAAAAATTGAAGTGAAAACATTTTTAAAACATTTAATTTTAAATAAAACCATTATAAATTGATCTATAAAAAGACATAAATTATTTCTTAAGATAAAGTGGTGAATAAGATAAAATATTTGATTTTGAATGGATGGAATTTTTTTAAATATCATGGAATAATCTTGTTAATAACCCATAATGTAAAAAGAGTAATAAAAACTTCCCTTTGAAAAAAGGTAATATAAAACAGTATAACACATGAGTAAACACATATTTTGATTTAAAAATATTAATATAATACATTTTTGGGAATAATTAACATTGAAATAAAAGAAAAAATATCATTAAAGGAGGTGAGATTTTTATTAACATCATTTCAATTTTAGGTGAATGAAATTCATTAAGAAAGAATCTTTGAATTGAAAAACTATTTTGTCTATAGATTAAATAGAAATTATCTTATAAAATAGGAATTAAAATAATTTATCCAACATAGAATAATGAATCTCAAAGAATAACATTTTAACTCAAATAAAATAAAATTGAGATAACCAAAGTCCTTAATAATATCATATTTAAGGACGTAAGAAATATTGTAAAAGCTATTTATGTGGTAGAAGTGTAAATGACTAGAAAATTAGAATAATATATGACCCAATATATTCAAATATAAGATTCTGATTAAATTATATGAAATATGTTAAAAGAGAATAATCATAACTTACAGAATGAGAATCGAGTTTCCAAACCCCCTTATAATGTCATAATACTTCGAATTGAAAATCCTTGGAAGGTAGAACATAGGATGGGTTCTTAAATACCTTTTATTTCCATTATAATAAAATAAATACATGTATAATATATAAACCAAAAGAAAAAAATGATGAATTAAAATAATATATTATTTAAAAAAAATTGAGATAGAAATAATTACATTAGGCACAGATTGATTTTACACGTGTTATTAACATAAAAAAAATCAACTTATTTAAAAATAATATTAATAACATTTTCAATAAATATTTCATTTCTATGGTAAATTTATTATCTTATTATATATATTTATTAAATAGTTTTTACATGTGGTGGTTATTTAATATGGTTCGGTCGATTTCTATAAAACATCATTGATATATTAACCATGGTCGAAAGTGTAATAAAATAGATTCATAATCTCAATAATTTTATAATTTTATTACTATTATTATTCTATTAGAAAAAATTTATACAAATTCATATTTTTTATCAGAACGAACTCAACTTATGTAATGTACTTCGATATGTTCATTTTAGATCTACAATTAAACTATGACCGTTTTTATCAGTATCTATTCCAGGATGACAAATATTATCCTTATATAATCATAATAGTTTCATAAATAACATTTTTATTTATTAAATTCATTTTTTAGTTATATCAATGTTAGGTGCTAATGTGAAAATAGAACACTCCATCCATGGATCTAGTAGTCTGCACGTACGCATAACGACATCCTAGTTATTAAAATGGTTTTAGGGGGAGGAGTTAAATAATATTCCCTTGGTATAATGAAATATCAGTATATTAACAAAACTTATGTAATAATACTTTCATGGATTATAATTTATTTCAGGGGATAGGTGAAGAAAAGAATTAAGAGAGGTCGGTTGAGAACATTACCTCTCTATTTGGATTTTCTTAATTGGGTGACACCTTAAGGATCATTAGTTGGGTATTATGGAATGAAAAGGTATAATAATATATGTTTATAGAGTTTAAGATCTAATAAGGGATAGTTTTGGTTTATCTAATTATTTTTAATGTGTAGATAAATTTAGTAGAAGTAATCTTTTTTATAAGTGATGAAAATGGAACTTTTTTAAATAGTCCTTACTTTTTCAATAAAGGAATGACACTATTCAAGGATAAGTGGATCAAAAATAGGGAATAAATTTATATGGGGTGAGATAAGGTCTATAAATATTCTATAATTAATTTTGATACATTTTTTTAACATGTTCTTAGTATTTTACCACAATATTTTAACATTTTACTATTTGGGTTTTTTGCTTGGAAATTGGTTTTAATCCAAGTAATGTATATTTTAATTAAAATAAAAGGTAACCTAAATTAACAAATTTTTAAATACTAACCCTAAATTTCATCACCATATAAACCAATTCATGTTCTAAATATGTGAAAATTAACTTTAAATTTAAAACATTTAATATATAGAATAACTGTAATGTAGAAAATTGTTGTTTTACCATTAAGTGTTCTAAATCGTATTTAGTATTGATTACTAAATTAATGCATGTTAATATATTTATATATAGTATTAAAATAAATATTATATTCATTTTTTAATAGAAATTAATTTATTTTATTAGATTAACATAAAATAATTAATATTTTTTAAAAAATAAGTGTTTTACCATTATAACGTTAATTAATAGTAATCCTATTAATATTATTTGTAGGCCTAAAAATAAAATTTTAACTATTAAATAATATGAATATTTTCATAGAAAATATTATTTTTTTAGTTTCATATTTATTTTCAAAAAGTTAGGATTTTTTTTAATATATGTGAATAGGAACTATTTTTAGAGAAAAATATAACTTATGTTTCCAAAACATTGAACATGAGTTTTATAAATTCAACACGGTATTTTTTTAATACCTTATTTTAAATTATAAATACATATTATCTATATATATACAGATTAAAAAAAACCAATTTCATTTTTGTGTTTAGATAATGTGATTAAAGTAACTGTGCTTGTAAAATCAATATTTTTCTAATATTCACCAAATAATTAATTATTTTAGAAGAATCTCCAAAATGCACCAAAATTTTATTTTTATTTGTAGAATAAAAAAATAATTTAATTTTAAAAATTTAAAATTATAGTATATATAAGTTTATCTTTTAAATGAAAAAACAATTTGTAAAGGAATGATTATTTTTATAGAAAAATTCCCATTTAAGACATTAATTTTTTATAATCATATTTTATATACATTTATAAATGATTAAAATATTTTTATTTATGATAGTTTTATGTTATTAAATTTTATTTGCAATATTAATATACCTTTTCATTGATCATTTTAGTTCAGGTTGCGTCTAAAGAAATCTATCCATATAATATTTACTTTAAGAAAAATATATTATGAAATCTCTGGGTCTTTCAATATGACCCAATAATATGTCATATATTTCAAAAAAAATGAAACATAAATTGTCGTTGTTACCAACCAGACTAGTATATCAATATAAAAAAATTCATTATTTTTTCTTGAAAATAGATCAATGGAATGAAAAATATATAGAATAAAACTATGTATAAACTCAAAATAAAAAGAAATAAACAAATCCGTTGATCTTCTATATATCTCATTCTAAGGATGAATATAGTGACCCAAAATTTACATACCTAAGTACTATATATTATTAATGGAACTCTCATTACATATCAATATGATCCATGAAAAAGTCATAAATATTTACTGAATCTGGAAACTTGGATACACAAACAATTGGAACATAAAAGATTTACATCAATTCCCTTTAAGTTCTTTACAACTTGAACCCTTTCTAAACATATCAAATGTAAAAAATTTCTTCATAATCAAGTGGATGGAAACATAATAAAGGGTGAGATTAGATTCTCAGTAATGGTAAATATAATAGGTATCAATAAATTATAATTAGTGGGCATAAGATAAGTATAAGGGTATGAGAACATGTTCATACCTGATGATAATCCTACCAAATCAGATGAAGATATTAATCATGAAACATGGTGAATGGTTTTTTCAATAAAAATGCATAAAAAATAGATTTATTAATCAACCATAATAAATCATTAGTCAAGAGAATATATGATAAGCATAAAATATATGTTTGTGCCATTCACTTAATAATATAAAATCACTTCCTTAGTCAATATTCACACCCAAGACTATCATTGTGGAAAAATTCCCAAAATGTAAATACCTACCCATTCATTTCCAAATTTCTCTCCAAATTATATTTTTATTATTTTCATAAACCTATTTAATGGATATAGTAGGAAACAAACATAGTTAAAAGCATAAAATAGTCCAAAATATTAAAACGTCACACAATCCACAGAATTCAAAATTCAAAATTCAAAATCCTGAAAACCAATAGAATCCCGTAAATCATGAAAGCCACCCAAACCACTATAAAAACTAATAAATTTATGTCAAAATATATTATTAAATATATAATATATAAATTTCATTTAAATTATTAATAAATAGATATAATTTTAATGTATTAATATAAAAACCCATTGCGCACACAAAAATAGTTTTTTTGGAGAAATGTGTTTTGAAGCCCAAAATGTAATGTATAATAAAATATATTATTATTATTATTATATAGTTAATTATATTATTTATAATAAAATTATTATTATGTTACTTTTATACAAAATTAAAAAATATAATTGGTCTTCTACATGAAAATAAATTATAGTTTGTACAAAAATCAGTATTTTTTCACTATTCACTAAAGAATAAATCTTTTAAGAATAATCCCAAAAATTCACCCGATGATAATATGGATGTCATGACATAAAAAGTTATATTAATTTAGTAAAAAATAATAAAATTTTTATAAATATATTATGATGTTTGTGTTCAAAAGTAGAATAAAACCCATTTTTTAAGAAAACATATTTTTGAAGCATAAAATATCATTACTGAAAATTAAGTAAATATATATTATTAATTAAATAATAAATTATCATTATTTAAAAAATTTATGAATATTTTTTATAACGTGGTTGTTTCTATTTATAACTTCTAATTCAACGACTATCTTACAATAGTTTATTATCTCATGATTCATTTAGAACTAGTATTCTATATTAGGTAAGCTATCAAACGATTTTAATTTATTTAAAGGAAAAAATATATTAAAAAATATGAGGGTGTTTAATTTCCCGGATAAATGAATTTCATCCCCATAATTTTTATCTCTATAATAAATTTTTCAATATTTTAATTTTTTTTTTCAAATTCAACATTGTAAAAGAGGAAAATAAAATTCCTTTGAAAAGAGGAAGTGTGTAACATAATGGTTACATGGAATAAAAAGCAATCAGGTTCCTTTATAAAGATAACATTAGTATAAAGTGAAAAATATGGAAATATAAGAGAAATATAAATTCCAAATAATAAAAAATAATGATAAATAAAATGGTTATGATAAATTTAATGACTACAAAACCATAAATATATAAGGGGTGAAAATGGCCATCAGTTTTTCAAAATAAAATATAAAAATTAAAACATTTTCATTTTAGAGGTCCTTTTTTCCCACATTTTCGGAATTAGTTTACCATAAAATATGAGAAAATATACTTAATTTTTTTATTTCTACTTCCTAATAATTAATTCAAAATTTTGTTGTTATTAAATCAATTCCCACTTATAATTCATCTTTTAATCCAAGAAATGAATATTCTAGATGAAATTTTCATGACTAAATCAATAAAATACACTTTTAATGGATCATGAGATCCATAGAATTATGAAAATTCATTTTTTTCTCTCTCAATGTATCTACCAAAAAAATGTTGAACACAAGTTACACAATATTGAAAAATCATCATATGATTATATAATATATTAATCTATAAAACATCAGTAATAACACCCAAATATCAACTTAAATAATTAAATAAATAGTTAAGGTTAAAAATCCTCTAAAATATGTTTGACCAAATACAAAATCCAAAAATGTGAAATATTTAATCACATGTTTTTTACCGGATCAATTTTGACATTTGTTGCTAAACAATATAATGTATCTTTTAATGTCAAAAACCAAAAACATGAATACATTCATCATA
Organism: Viscum album; assembly: GCA_963277665.1. Taxonomy (NCBI): domain Eukaryota; kingdom Viridiplantae; phylum Streptophyta; class Magnoliopsida; order Santalales; family Viscaceae; genus Viscum; species Viscum album. Next base: position 305,742,143 of record OY728147.1, read on the forward strand.
TGTTGTCATAAAATAAGCTAATAAATAGAATCACCATAAAAACTCAATGAAGTTTTATTTACTTCTAAAAATAAACTCAATCTTTATTCATCAAATAAAATCACAGACTACCCAATATATTCCATAAATCAAAAAATGAAATTAACTTCATCAGGGATATATAAATTATTTTTCCATCAAATCACAAGTCAATTTCAAGGTCTCTAATTCAATCCATTTTACATTATGAATATCAATAATCACTTTACCCAAAATAAACATTACTATCTCAAAATGAATAAAATATTAAAGTTTATCATTCCCTCAATCATCTTTTCTCTAAAAATAGAACTTTCCCACTACCACACTTATCTTGGTTGTTTATACCTTTCAACATATTCAAGAAAATGATTAATTAAAAAATATTGTTAAATAATACATAGATTTTTAGTATTCTTATATACATGATATCATTGAAAAAAATCTACAATATAATTCTATAATCCCAATACATAAATACTTCAATCATTTAACTTACTTCTTAAAATATTAACCATGTTTTTCATATTATTCCTTAGTTCTTCATTTCAATGGTGTAAATTATGAATCATGTATTTGGATTGACAAACCTTAATTTAATCTTATTTATTAATTCTAATATAAGGAGCACTATTAAAATAACTAATACCTTTAATATTTCATTTAAAGTCTCTTAAATTTCAATAGTAAAACCTTTAATCCTAAAACCTTATTGATTCTATTCTCATGAATTCTCCATAGGATATTTATTTTCACAATTTACAAACTTTATAAGCTAAAAAACAATAATGATACCTTATTGAAATCATTATTCACATCCATTGAATTTTTAAAAAATTTAAATTTTACTCATAAATTACTAACTCTTTTTCATTGTTTTCAACATACAAAACAATTATTATTAGTTTTATACCTTTATCTAGGTTCTTATAACCATATTACAGATATCTAGGATGTTTAATCTTATTTCATCCATTATATTCATGAAAAACCATTTTACACTTTTTTAGTTTATCCAAAACCTCTCCTATGTTTAGGTTAATCATACTTTGAGATAGTTGGTTAGGCGTAATCATAATAATTTACATTATAACTGAAATTTTATTTACTTTCTTGTGAAGAAAATCACTACACCATCTATCAAATTTTTCATTAACACAATTATTTCTGGGATGAGCCATTAACTGAAACCATAAAGCATAGTGATAGAAATAGTAATCATGGTGACTAATCATATGATCATGAAAAATTATTCATATGATATTTAAATTATAAAACCTTACTTTAAATCAATAACACATTTTTTCTAAACTATGTCATCAATGGTCAATATATTTTCTGATACTTTATAATGGTTCATAAATAAAATAGAAATTAACCGAATAATATCCCTCTTATAAGTGTAAAACTAGGTGTATAGTAAGGTATTATTCATCATGAAATAGAATTATAGATAATATATACTTGAATTACACCTTTTACTTTTGTTATACCTTGATTCATTTGTGCTAAAACCATTTTCAACTAGAGTATCCAGAGTGGGATATTTTTATGGGAAAACCAAACTTCTTATTTTTACCATAACATGGTATGTTCTCGTATACTTAGGATTATAATAAGTGTTTTCACTAAGGTTTTATCTTCCCAATTTATGAAAATAACTAAATCTTTCTCTGATATCAACTATAGTTACCCAAAATTTTCATACATAAATATTACATCATATTAGTAAAATACTCATTATATATCAATATAATTCATTCTAGTACTATAAATGTTTAGTGAATTTGGATAATTGGATACATAAAAAACTGATATATAAAACATCCACATAATTTCTCATTAATTTCTTCATAAATTTCACTCATCTTATACACATCATAAATTAAAAATCTATTCATAATCCAAGGAAGGGAAACATAATAAATGTTGAGACCAAATTCTCAATAAAGGAAAACATTAGAGATATGAATCAATGATAATAAGTGAGAATAGAATATGAATAAGTGTATGAAAAATTTTCATGACTTAAAATAATCATACATTATCAGACCAATATCGTAATCCTGAAACATGGTGAATGGTTTTTTTAAACAAAATACATAATACTTAGGAGTTTGGAATCATCAATAATCAATCACTAGTCATGATAAAATATCATATGAATAATACATAATCTTGTTCCATGAATATAAGCAAATAAAATAACATCCTTATTCAAGGTTCACTCCCAAGACTATTATCATGGAAAAATTACCATATTAGAAATGCTTACCCAGTCATTTCTAACATTATATTAGGATTAAATTCCCTCAAGTTGACTATTTCCTCTCTTAAGAGTTTACTAACTATGTCATTTATTTAGAGTTTCTCAACTCAATCATCATTACCAAATTCATTAGATGGATTTAATGGACCAAACCGTCATTTTTTATAACTTAACCACACATCCTTGGTTTATAAATTAACCACCCTTCTTTATTTATAATGAAACCAACCATAACATAATCATAATCTATTCAAATGTACACCACATGATATAGAAACCATTTTCCACTTCATCATAGCATAACCGATGAAAAGACAACAGTTCTTATCAAAATTTCATCATCATAATTATAAATGATGCAAAGTGAGAATAGAAATGACATCGTTGGATAATTTCCCCAAAAATTAATATAAAATATAAAAAATGTTGTTAGAGATTAAAATACTTTTAAAAGTCAGTAGAACATTTATTTAGGAAAATATAATTTTTTTTGAAATCACTAATTTCAAATCTAAAAACAACCAAAATATTAAAGGAAAAACTTTCTATGAAAAGAAGAAAGGAAATATATAAAAGAATCTTAAGATAAAAATTTATTCTTGGGGTACGAAAATACTTTTATTTTGTGTAAATTAAAACAAAATTACGTTCACATTTTTTTAAAAAAATTAAAAAAACCCATTTATAATAATAAGAAGATTTCATTATATTATTTTATAGAAATTAAAACATGAAAAAAATGAATTTAATAAAAAAATTTATTATTGTAGAAAAATTTATGAAAACACTTTAAAAACATGGATATGGAAGAAAAATGATTTCTGACTAAGGAGAAAAATAAAGTTGGTTTTACGTAAAAATACTATTTCGGTATCTTGTGTACTTAAGCAGAGAAAACTAAAAGGAAAAATATAATATTTATTAATAAAAAAATAGAGAAAAAATATAAAATATTTTTTGGGACATATCTTATAATGTCATCATTAGAAAATTTAATCATAAAAAATCCTTGTAAAAATGAGATTCTAAAATAAAACCCTTATAACTTTGGTATATTTTGATTAATGTCCCTAAATAAAGAAATTACTTCAACTAAAACATTAAACCCCATGAACATAAGGACGTTCATGATAAAAAATTTCAAATATGTAGTAGATACAACTAATTAAATAATATATGTGTATAACATATGTCCAAAAGAAGATAATTTCATACAATAAACCATTACCACTTTGGTAACTTTTGAACTCCACCCCTTGGATGAATTAATTTGAATTGTAACTGTATATAGCATGAACTAAGAAGTAAAAATGGTATAAAATTTAAAGTATCATTATATACACCCTATAAACATAAATACTTTAATAACATCAAACATTTCTGAAAACAATTAAGATTAAGAACATTTATGTATTTAGTAACTTTTGAATCGAAAGTAATTGAAATATTTAAAATCATATGGTTCAATAAATAACATTAAATAAATCCTGGATTATGTACAAAAATATGTTTTTGGGGTGTAAATAAACCATATAATTAATTAATTAATTCATATCATTAAAACAAGTCTCAATGAAGGAAAAATTGAGAGGAACCCCTCACCTTATATCCGACTTGATTCCTAAGTACTCTAGCCTCTTATATAACAAATTTAGATTTATTATAATTTTATACCATAGTAATATTAATATATATAATTAAAAAACATATTTAAATTCAAAATAATTTTTTACCTCTCTTATAAATATTCATTACTTAGATTTTATAGTGTTATATTTATTATACCAATAATTGGTAAATTTTTAGTCAAAAGAAAAAAAATATTTATTTCAAACCAAATTTGATTTTTTACACATTATTGGTTTTATATAAAATATTTATTTCCAAATTATATAATTTTAATTTCAAAAAATCAAATTAATTTTTGAATACATAATGAAAAAATTATCCTAAGTTTATTTTTTCTGAATTTTCGGAAATGTTTCAGTTATTAATGAATAGTGAAAATGTTGATTTTTATTGAAAAATATATTTTAATTTTAAGTATTTATACTTTGAAATTATTTTTTATATTATTTTTAAAAGTTAATTAGTTTCTATTTATTTAATATAATCCAATTATGGGTTTTAAAATGAATTTTATACTCAAATTTACTATAAAAACATATTATACTTGAAAAGATATTTTTTCTAAAAAACAGTTTTTCATTGGTTTTTGATGGTTTAATTTTAAATTGAATCCTACCACTTCTATGTTTTGAATTTTTAAAAATTTATTAAAATTTTTTAATAAATTTATTTGTATTTTAAAAATTTTTCCCATTTATTTTTTGTCAATATGAATAGTAATCTTGCTATATTTTATTACCATAGTAAAGAGAAAATCAAGAAATTAAGGTTAAAGATAAAATGATAAGGACTAAAGAATAAAACATAAACATGAATTAATTTAATTAGAATATTATATATCCTCCATAATTATCCAAATGTATAATATATGAAATTTTATTCCATTTGGATGTGATTATAACCTTTAGAATTTTGTATGTAAAAAATTTCAAAAATATCACAATCTTATTTTTGATAACTATATTATTTTTAAAGATGATATACCCAAAGGATATACACCATTATAAGTATTCATTTTAAATAAAACTTATTTATCTTAATAATGATAATTTATTTATAATTTTTAGTCAAGAAGAAATTACCTTTAATACGTATACAACGTGGATGCGATAATAATTTAATTAATTGAAAAATGAAGTAAATATTATTAGAAATATTTGTAGTATAATTTGAAATAATTATTGGGATACAAAAATTATATTTGTAAAAATGAAATATCATATAGTATTTGATTTATTTTATTCTAATTTCTTTTTTTATTGATGTTGTTAAATTCAATGTAAATGAATAGTTCAAAAATTGATAATAATGATATTTTATAATGAATATTTTTTTTAAAAAATGGTTAAAAATTTGTGAAAACATTATATAATAAAAAATAAATTCTATAAGTTTATTTTCATCAACCACGATCTATTTATGTGTATTTTTTATATATTAACATTATTAACCATTGAAGAATAGAAAACTTTAGTATTATGGTAATTGTCCAAGGGGTTAACGAAGGGTTAAAACAAAATGTTAAGGTAAAAAATATGATAAAAACATGTTAAAAATTTGTTGAATGAGATTATTACTTATTAAAATAATTTAATATTCGAATATTACTAATTTGGATCCATTTGTACATCCAAATTAATTTATATTAAATTAATATTTTAATAAATTCCAAGAGTGACCCTCCCCTATATTATAAAATTGAACCAATTATTCTCATTCATTCATAATTAAAAGATTTTTAGTTTGGGTCATACATAGTTAAATCCCATCCTAGAATCCATACACATGTCATAGATGTCTTAGTTTTATGAGAATAACAATCCTAGAGGTCTTAAGCTATTAAGAAAAATGATACTTTCCAAACTGGTGGTACAATTTCTAACCGCTTTTTTTAGTTTTATTTATCCTTCAATATACTTAAAATATTATTTAAAAATAATAAAATAATAAAAAAAATTATCCTATATATAATTATATGTTATTATATTGATTTAATTACTTATAAACATCTTTAAAATCGATCAATTGGGAAAGGAATTCATCATTCATGTGTTTGGAGTAAAACTACCTCGTAGAACGATGTAATTAGTTTTCCATCACCACCTCTCATAGAAAGATACAACGATGGAATTAATTTTTATATATCATATTAATGAAATATTTATCATTATGAAATGTTAAACATCATTTACTTTCTTACCTAATAACATCATTCTGGCATACATTAGGACTAGTACCTCCCCGAAGTGATGAGATTCATTTTTCATCACCACATGACCTGAATGATATATATATGTATCATTAATTGAATAATATTATATTTAGAACATTATTATAATTATAGAAATATAAAATTATAATTAAATTCTTTTAATAATTATGGGTGAGAAACGGAAGTGATACTCATGCATACATACAGCCCGCTATCTCAATGATTGTAATGTTATTAATTTTTTATAACCACATTTAATTATTGGTTTTAAAATTATGATTGATGTATAAAAATGATAATTATTTTATTATTATCATTAATTAGATTATAGAATAATAACCTCTTTGACTATAGTCAACTTACCAAAGTCATTTTTGACTTATGAAAGGATTATTATATAAAAATTCAAAATGAACTTAAATGATTATATAATTTTTATAAGATGATAAAAAGTGAGAAAAATGGAATAGTAATAATGAAAAAGGTTCTACAGAAATTAAATAATTAACATATGTTTATTATATAGGAAGATATTGAATGTACCTAATGATTTGGACTCAAGGTAAGGTACATTTTTTTTAAAAACCTCTTTTAATATTTCCCTTAAAATGATATTTTTATTCCTATCCATGTTAGTGAAATTATTTTATGCATGTAATTATATGTTCATTAAAGAATTATAAAGTAAATTTTATTTTTCTTTTGACTTTTTTTCCAAATATTTTTAAAATAAATCCTTCTACTGTTTTTACTTACATTACAATATGAAAAACGAATGTTCTATTTTAACATATACTAAAACCATAAATTTTCTCACCATTATAACCATTATTTGATGTTTAAATTACTTTATAACATTTTATGTTTTATTCATTGAAAACCCCTATATCCCTTTGTAATTGTAATTTTAGTTTTTAAAAATGGATTTTGAAGGTAAGGGATATGTCAATATCCGAAAATGTTTTCTTATGGGTACAAAGAATGTTTTATGATGCATGATTTTATATACACTATTATGGTTTATTGGAATAATTTATGAGCATGGGTGGTTCCATTATAAAAAAAGGTTGGGTAACCACTTTATAGATCTCCAATGAATTTTAAAAAGGTACAGAGTCAACCAATAATGTTTCTTATAAGAGAATATGGGAATATACTATGATGGTTATTTTAGATATGCGATGCTCTTAACTGATTAGGTTTCTCCTAAGATATTATGTGAATATAATATTATGGTTATTCCAAGTATAAACATGATAGTTAATTAAAGTGTAACTGTGATGGTTAATCCAATTATAACCATGATGGTCATTCTACTTATAACAATAATGTTTAATCCATATGTAATACTAATATAAAAATGGTCACCATTTTTCCAACATGTTTTATCTATGATTTATATGTGTCTTAAAATTTTAATTTGTGAAAAAAGTTTTTAATTTTAAGGTGTAAATTACTTTTTCCATAACCTCAAATAATAATTTAATAAATGTAATTAATTTATTGTTTTTTTCACTAGACTAGTGCATTTCTATCTTTTTAGGTACCTTACTAATATTTTTGTTCTCATACAACATTTTAAAATGTTTTTCATAGAATTTAATGATGGTAAAGGGAAAATAAGAAGTCATGTTGAATGTCGAGAATATTTATCATGAAAATAAATCATTTTTTATTTAAAAATATTTATATTGTGAAAAATGGATATTGATCAGTATTTTCAACATTGTAAAATAATATTTTTATGTAAGAGTTATGAACTAATTCTAAAATACAATAAACTAAAAAGTTCTTTTGGAATGGAAGAAAGTTAATTATAGTCTAAAAATGGTTTATGAGATGATTAAGGATGGGTCATTATAGTTGGTATCAAAGAAAGGTTTAGATATTATTTGAGGTTAGTATAACAATGATTGAATACCCTAAAAAGATTTTATTTAATGGTCACTTTGAAATGATGTATCATTCCATGAGTACTACATTGATTCATCCAAACTATATTTTTTTCACAATAGTTCTATTTAGATGGAAAAAGGAATCTTAATTAAGAAAAAGTTGAATGGATGATATCCTTCTTAACCAACAACTTGAAATAGTTGGTATTGGAACCGATTTATTTCATATAGTAATGGATCAGTTGAAAAATGATATAAATGGTATAGGAATACATATAAGAGAACATATAGATCTTTCATTGAAGAATATTATGAAAACCAATCATTTTATGTGTCAACATTCTCCATTATTTAGTGGATCATATGGCTTAGTGGTTGCTCAAGAATGGAATAAGGCCTTATAAAAGAAATTAAATGTTATTGTATGGTAAAATACTCAAAATGTAAGACTTGTTATTTACCATCATTAAGGTGAATCAGATCAGTGGTGGTCAATGGTTAAGAATATCAAATAATGACGGGATATTGATGCCTTAGAAGGAGATGAATTTTTGAATATGTCCAATAAGAAATATTCTCTTAATGTGATTAGACATAAGATTTAAAAGATATTCTTGGAATTAATTTAAAAGGGATGATGATTTAGTAGTCGTGTATGAACAAAAAATAACTCCATTGACAATGCACATACCAAATTTTATCCATGATTTTATAGTAAGATTTATTAGTTTTACTCAGGATTGAAGACAATATATAAAAGGTCACTATATTCCCAATAATTTAAAATTTATGAGAAAATAGTTAAATCTATGGAGAATATGGAAATGTATTTTTTTTAAAACCATGTGTACTTTCAAAACTAATAGAAATATAGGTTCAAATGGGAGAAAAATTGGAAGAATAGATCAAACAAATATGATGGTAAAAAAATAATGTATTCAGTTTTTGGGAGTTGTGGTAAAAATAAAATTAAGAATTTCCTTATGAAGTCTCATAAGTGACTCTAATGTGGTAAGTCTGAGAATGTGGCTCATAATTATAATGAAAAAGATCATGGATGTGGTATCAGAAATTTCAATGGATAGGTAGTAAATAATTTTAAATGTAATAAAATTGATCATTATGAACATATGTGTTTGAATAAAAACCCGAATGATGGGAAGTGTGCTAAATATAAGAGGAGAGGTGTGGTAAAATACATTGAAACTACGTTTGAAGATATTGGACCATCAACCAATGTAGTATCAATTAAATTTATCATTTATTCTAATTTTTCAAATTACTTGTTTGATTCATGGTCTACACATTCTTTAATTTCTATAAAATTTTCAGGTATATTGGAAATTTCACCTCAATAAATGAATCCCAAACATATTTTAAACACACATGGGGTTATTAAGGAAAAAAACTATAAGAATATATGTGGCATTTTTTTGTTGAAATATTTTACCAAAAAACCTTCCAGTCTTGCCGCTAGTGGATTTATAAGTTTTTGTGGGTATAGATTTGTTATTTATTTACCATTCTAAGATAAATTTTAGAGAAAAAGATTTTTTAAAAATAAAATTCAGTTTGTATACCATAATGTACGCATACCATCGATATCCTATCAAGAATCTATGAAAATGTTAAATGATGAAGATAAATGTTATCTTGAGAATGATATTGAAAATAAGGGAATTTTTCTTATTAGTGATGTTATAGTGGTAAAAGAATATTATATATTTTTTCTAATGAATTTCCTAGTGTTATAATTTATCTTGAAGTTAAATTTAATATTGAATTATTTCATGATGATAATCCAATTTTAATCCCATTTATTTAAGAGATCATGTAGAACTTTTGGAATTGAAAAAGAAGTTGCAGGATTTTCCTGATAAAGGATTTAGTCATCCTAGAACTCCACCCTGGGGTGATCCTATTTTTTTAAATAAATACGGGTCTTTGAGGATTTTTATTGATTATAGATATTTTAAAACATTACTATTTTGAATATGTATTTTTTCTCTATATTGATAATTTATTTGATCAGCTATAAGGAGATTAGTATTTTGATAAGGATGACCTAAGTTACAGGTACTATAAAATAAAGGCGAGGGAGGGTGAAATTATAAAAGCAATGTTTTAGAATAGATATCGGAATTATGAGTTTGTAGATATTACCTTTGGGTTTTCCGATTCTCTAATTCTTTTTATGGATCTTGTGAATAGTGACTTCCATCAAAATTGTATAAGATTTTCGTTGTTTTTAATGATGATTTCTTGATTTGTTGAATTTTTTTTGAGGATGATGAAAAACATCTAAGTATTTTTATTCAAACCCTAAAGGAAAATAATTTTTATTGAAAATTCGGAAAATGTGATTCCTAGTGATAATAGATTTCAATCCATAGACACATAGTAAATAAAGATATCATAAAAATTGATCCCACAAAAAATAATGTGGTTTAAAAATGGAAAAGGCCTATAAAATTAATAAAGATTAATAGTTTTCTTAGATTAGTAGGATATTACTGGTGGATTGTTTAAAACATAAAATGGTTATCCATCCCACTAACTAAGTTAATTTGAAATAGATTTATGTTCATTTAGACAAAATAATGTGAAGATAGTTTCCAGGAAATGAAATGATGATTAGTGAATGCTCCAGTTTTTTGATTTTCACTCCCTAAATAGGGACGTTTTCATATATAACGATTCTTTATTAAAAGTAATTTTTTTCCTAATGTATAATGATTAGTTAATTTCTTATACATCACGTTAATTAAAACCACATTAAAAAAATTATCGTACATATGAATTCAAATTGGATGCTATAGTGTTTCATTAAAAAGTTCAGGGACATAATTTATATAATCCTAGGTTTAAAATATATACAAATAATTACCATTTCAATTATATATTCACTCACAATGAGTTAAACATGAGATAAAGGAGATGGAAATAAGTGATAAAAGATTATTACTACATAATTCATTATCATACAGTAAAAGAAAACAATATAGATGATGCTTTTAGTTGGAAATGTATTGTTGAATTAACTGTGATTTTTTTGGATCATTACCCATTAGTTAATGATTTGATAAATTTTTTCCGAGATGTTTTTATCTGAGAACATCCTCTATTTTGTTTCAGGTTTCAGTGCATCGAACTATGATAGGTACATTTATGAAATAACAGAATGAAGACCATAGGTTATAGAAAAAGTATATTTTTTTAAAAGGGTGTGTTTTCTGAATTTAACATTGATAAATACTGTGTTTTATAGTTTAGAAGAAGATTATGTATTCATTTTGATTCCTAGTTGAAGGTAAAATTGTTGAGTGAAGATCATAGTTCCACATTTCCCTTCATTCTAGATGTACTAATATGTATAGATACCATCAAGAGTATTACTGGTGGGATAAAATGAAAGTAGATATTTCTGATTTTACCAAGAAATGTTTTAATTTTCAATAGGTTAAGGAATAATTAAAATTATCTAAGTGCATTATTCATCCTTTTATAGTACCATAATAAATATTATAAAATATATCCTTGGATTTCATAATGGGATTTCAAAATACATCTTGAGGAAATAATGTGAATTGGGTTTTTGTTGGTCGATTAACTAAATATTCATATTTCTACACCATTCAACAAACATAGTATTTAGATAAAATTTATCAATTGTAACTTAATAATATTCTTAGGTTACATGGATTTACTCTCTATATTATATCTAACTTTGATATCAGGTTTAATTCAAATTTTTGGAAATGACTTCAAAATTCAATGTTAACTAAATTAAATTTCATTATATCCTTTCATCTTCAATTTTATGGATACATTAAAAAAAAATTAAGAAATTTTATGACATGATTCATTCTTGTTCAATGGATTACCATGTATGTTCTGATTAATAACTATCATTATTTTATTTTTCATATAATAACAGTTTTCATTCCAGTATAGCGATGGACCCTTTTGAAGAATTATATGGAATGTGGTTCTAGGATCCATCTTCTTTGAAAAAATTAGGTGAAATAAAGTTTATGGGATAATAATTAATAGAAGATATAGTTGATAAGGTAAATGGAACTAAAAAATAAATGATAATATCTCAGGGAAGGTAGAAAAGTTATACAGATAATCAGATGAAAGATCATTCATTCATGGTTGGTGATAATGTTTTTTTTTTCAAATTAACTCTATGTAAAAGTGATATGAAATTTTGTAAAAAAGGGGCTCTAAATCAATGTTTAATTGGAATATATGAAATCCAAAAGAAATATGGATCAGTTTCCAACTAAGTGGAATTTCTTATGAGTTTATCCTAGGTACCAATTTTTTTTAATGTTTTGATGTTAAGATAATATGTGAAAAATTCATATCATATTTTGATACTTGTTGTAGTTTTGTTGTTAAATAACCTTTCTTATGAAGGGAATCTCATTCATATTGTTTACCACATAGTGAAATTGTTATAGGACAATGTAATTCACTATGTCATGGGTTTATAGATAAACTATATGGGTGAAGAATTAGGATGGTAAAATAAAATTACAATGGTGGAAATATATCCCTACTTATTTGATAAGTGAATGAAACTATGAGGATGTAATTTCCAAAAGGGGTGAAGAATGTAATAACCCATGTAATTTTAGAATAAATAATTATCATGTTTTATAAATAGTCATTAGTTAGAATTATATATTTATACTTGTTATAAAAATATTAGGTAATTCTTAATTCAAGTGAAAAAGATTTATTTCTAAATGAATTGGATTTTACTATATTATATGGTTTTATTTAAAAATTTTATTTCCCAATTATATAATTTTAATTTGAAAAAATAAACCTAATTTATGAATTCATCATGTCAAAATGGTAATGACCCCAACCCCAGTATCATATAGCTAGTGGTTACTCTATTAAATTGTTATGTGATATAAAGAATCACATCCCGAATAACCAAATAGATTAGTAGTCTTTTAAAACAGTTCACATACTTGAAATTTAAATTATACTATCTAACATAAAATAAAAAAATTATTTTCATTGATAATGAAATAATTCTTCTTATCTTAACCCTATATATCAATCATAAAACAATTCCTTGTATCCTGAAGAAAACCAATAAGAAAGGGGTGAGCTTAAATGCTTAGTAAGGGGTTAGTAAATCAAAAGCTATCATGAATCAATGATCATATGAAATATTTAAAGTTAAATAATTAAACACACATTCCAAATATATAACTAGATAAGGATTAATAAATATGGTAAGGTAAATAACTGAAAACACATGACACTTAAATAACTAGATATGACATAATCAATATCGAAAGGTAAATAACTTAAAACACAATCCCAAAACTAAGAATGAAATTCATACAAAGATAATATCATTGTAAAAATCTCATGGATAATAATAAATGAATTTTAAAGGATGTTAATGATTAATTTTTAGAAGTCACATTTCCTAGGAGAATGATACCTTTACCATCAAGATCTTTCAAAAGATGTTTTAAAACATACTGGGTAAAAAACCCATCTGATTTGGCCAACTGATTCATCTCATGTGACTACCGATGCATCGAGGGGACATATATAATAGAGACACACCTATTTAATTAATTTTCAAATCATTCCAAATATATTAATTAATTAATTTAATTCATAAACAATGATCCTTATCATAACCTATCTGTATTAAGTAAAGGATAAAGATTTATCAGTATCTCTATAGTTAATCAAATAACTATCAAAATAAATACTATATTTAAAGATGGTATACAGTTATAGTAATAATCATATAAATCAAAAAATGATATAGATATTTAATATAAATATAATTCCAATGAAAATTTATTACAAGAAAGTGATTGATTCAAGATAAAGTTAATAATCTCAAAACAATATGATATTTCCCAATTACTTTTACCACTTGGTAATTTTCAATTCAAATCCCCTTGGATGAAATAATTCAAGTTAAAACATCAATATACCATGAATAATGAAATAATTAATGATACTAAATTTAAAAGGGGTTTTATATACCCCACATAAAAGATAATAATTTCATAATAAAAATTAAGTATCAATTGAATGTAAATTGAGACGAAATTCTTACCTCAGGTTTTGTTGTCCATAAAACTTATTAAAATATCTTTTATAATGTTTTTAAAAATGTTATTAAATTATAAAAGTACCATGTAAATATTTGTAACACCTTATATGATCCTTTTATCTCATATTACCACTAATTCATTAATAATATTTCCTTATATTCACAGTTTTGTGTGTCACTTGCCTTATTTACTCCTGCTTGGGTTGTCATGAAATTCCAAATTATCTTGCATATGACGTAGATCCATCACATCCTGAATTATATTAATATTATAAATGTCATATTTAGTCTTAAATACATTTTAGTGTAATTATTTAATGTTTAAAATGGAAGATTAATTGCATTGCCTCGTAGAGATGGTAAGTCGTATTATGCATGAGATTAGGTATCATTCCATTAATGGTGAATGAGTATGAAAAATGGATGTTATATTAATTTTAATGAATTAATAAAATTTTGTAATTATCATATATATATATATATATTATTTCTATCATTATAACCATCCATTAATGTGGTGATTAAAAAACAATTTACACCATTGCATGGAGACGTTAAGTTGTACATAGGAGCACACGATGACTTTATTTTTTGTATGATGGATAAAAGGTCAAAAATTGTTGTCTAATAATAAAAATAACATCTCATAATATTGATTATGGTGTAATTATTATTTTACCATGTAAAAAAACACAAATATGAAGTAGAATTAGAAATAATCTTGAATGATTTAGTAAATACGATTTGCTCCATTTCAATGAACTTTATTGAGATATATTTTTAGTAGTCTCAGGGTTGGAATTTTGGAAGTTCAAGAACCTCAATAACTTGTCTAAGGATTTTTAGAAGAGAACATTTTAGGGTATATTCGAGATATATAGCACAATGTGGTGTAAAGATGTGAAGGAAGGTGTTCCCTTTTATAATTGAGGTGAGGGACACTTTTTAAATTTTACAAAAGATTAAAATATAATAAGGCTATTCTAGATCCAAATGCATCCAATTGGGATGTTAATGAACTAAGGATAAATTTTTAAACCATGTAATTTATTTTTTTCATTATTTAATATTTATTTTGTTTTAAATAATTTAATAATATATTATTCCTATAAGATATCATTATTGTCAATTTTAGTATCATTCCTTACTTTGACATTAAGAATATCTAGTAATAAGATATATTCAAACCAAAAAATTTCATACCTTTTTAATATGTCATATTGATCAAGATAATTCTTTTAGAACCTTAAATATCTCATGTTTTATTTATTTAAATATTTTTAATATTAGTAGCTTAATTTTCTATTAATTGAATAATTCCTGCATCATAGAATTGTAAGAATTTATGTTAATTATTTATTCAGAAAAATTTTGAAATAAATTTCCATAATGAAGAGAAATAATGTATATTTCAAATTAACATTTATAGTCAAATATATATTTCATATAACACTACATTCATAAAATTACATTTATTAAAAACAACACTGTGACATTTATGACTTTTCATTATATTAAATAATATAAAGATCATAATCTCATCCAAGGGGACCAAAAGGTCATATATTAGACCATTGGATGATTAAAAATGATATATAATCCAGAAATAATATTTATTTAAGTGTTTTGGGTCATTTAATGGACTTTATCATTTTAATTTTACAGTTTTTAAATCATTTTATTGATTTTTCTTTTACATGGACAAGTACTATGCGAGTGTTTCATAATAAATTATGGTAATTATTTCATATTTAAAAATTTAAAAATTAATTTTTAATAATAAAAATAAATTAATTGGGCTCAATATAATTATTTTAATTTTTTAATTATGTATATTTACTCATATACATGTCAAGAAGAATAATTTAATTTTTATTTTTACATTTTTATCCTTATGCACGCATTGCAAAGTCATTTGGATAAGATTGTATCTATATTACTCCAAAATACTAAGTTATCATTAAAAATCATCATTTTTGGATAATATTTAATAAAATTTTCATGAAAAGACTTTTAAACTCTTAATTATTAGTTATAAGACCTGAAATTTCACTTCTGCAGTGCTATACCAGCATTGCGTCGTCACAAAAAATTCTTTTCATGTTTTTCATGAAATAAATTATAATTTTCATGTTCTAATTTTTTTTGTAAAATATTTATATTATAATATCATAAATTAGTGATTATATATGTTTAAAAAAATTTATATCATAATAATTTCTTCACTATATCATATAAATATAACTAATTTTTAAAAAATGTGTGTTTTTTTAATAGTCACCAAAATTAAACTTTTTCAGAAAATTCTCAAAATATCACCATAAACTAATTTTGATATGGTGGATTCAAAAATTAAATTCAATTTTAAAAATAAATTTTCTATGTTTTCAAAGAATTTATAATATTTACTTTCTTATAGAAATTAATAAAAATATCATTTTAAAGAGAACACATAAATGAAGAATAAAATGAATTTATTGAAAATTGTATGTTTATTTCCAAATAATTAATAAATAAATATTATATTCACTAGAATATTTAAATATATTTCATAATAAGGTTAATACTATTCAAACCCGCCAATTTAAGGGTTAGTTTATAATGATTGTGTTAAAATAATAATATTTAATAGTATATCACAGTTCGTTTTAGTTTGGTGTTGTGTGAACTCTATGATATCAATTATATTTTATATATTTTAAAATCGTTGAATGTTACATAGGGAAGTAAGAAGGTCACATAATAGAATTAAATACGGGAGAACATAATTTATAAGTGAAATCATGGTTATGGAATAGAAAACTATATATCAAGGGCTGATGGATATTTTTCGGGATCATAATCATGAGAATATTAACCATCATAAAATTGTAAATCTATTATTGGTTAAAGAGCATTTATTTATCATTATGAAATTAAAGTGGAAAAAATTTTGTTTTAAAAATCATTTTAATAGAGTTAATGAATTATTTTACTTCTTAGAGTAATAAAATAAGTAATTATACTTACTTGACATGTAGAGTTTCTTCCTGTAATCAATTTTCACCATGACCACGTTAATTTCCCTAAATGACGAGTTTTATTTGTTGTTCATATCTAAAGAACTTTTAACGAATCATAAGGTCCAAAAGTAACTTCTTTAGCCTATAAATATAAAATAAAACCAAAATGGTTTGCATAAGTTATATAATAGATAAATCATACTGTATCCTCTAACAATAATATCCAAGGTTCACCTTAATCCATTCCTTAAGTAGTTAATCTTAGGACTCATCCAAATTTAAAATTTCAAAACAAATTGAATAAGGTCCCTGAATTTAAGAAATCAACCTATCATTAATCCCCCATATAGTAGTTCTCAATGTCACATCAGTTACCTAGATCATATATTCTATTGAATCACTTTAAATATTAATGAAAACATTCATGATTTCAATAATTAACTCCATTTTTATTCATTAAATAAATTCTCATATTATCCAATGTATTTCATAAATCCTAGAACTAAAGTAAACACCATCATGGATTACATTATCATATAATCAATGTTCATTTTCATAATCACTAATACTATCCAACAAAAATCACTTTATTATTATTATATCATAATTAGGAATATATTTAGGGTTATCTTACCCCAATCACGTGTTTTCAAAATGTTCAAGTTGTTATAGAATATGTTCTCTTGGTTACTAGTTTTATTCATCACATTCTTCCAAATCCATAATGAAGAAGTAATGAGGAACAATCCTTATAACAATAATACCATTTTTAAATTTTTTCCAAATAGATTTCTAAATTAAAAATACACAAGAAATTCTATCATTCCAATTCATTATTAAACCATTAACTAAACTTCATCATCTTATTCCTTAATATGGTTTCCCTTTAATAGGTTATTTTTGGTCTCTTCATCATGAGAAATTTAAACAATAATCACAAAACATTGTTGATTATCTTCAGGGTATTTCCCTCATAGTACATTTATTTACATGATTCAAACACTTAACACATTTAAAACATTCAACCGTCGATGACACCTTAGGGAGAACATTATTCTTATCAATTTCATTTACCAAACCGTTTATTTTCCTCATAAATTACGTTTTTCCTTCTTTTTGACACCCAAAACATATTCCTATTCCTCTTAGTCATTCAATTGGGTGTTTCTCCTCATATTCCTGACATATGGAAAACCAAATCACATTTCCTCTAAGGTATCCCTTACTTGAGCTCTAAAAAAACTCTATACTTATCTTATTTGGTGAGTCCAAGAGTTGGTTAAGGTGGAATTTATTAATCATAAATCATGATAACTGATTTGGAATTATCCCAATATCCTTCATCCCAGTCATCCTTCCAGTTTATTACTCATCAACACATTTTTTATCACATTAATTTTAAACCAAGTTCTTTCATGTTCCATCAATTTAATTAAACCAAAAGGAACTTTATGAGAAACTATAATCATAGTGATAAATCGCATAGTCATAAAGAATAATTTATAGAATATATAAATCATGGAACCTTCTTCTCAAAATATGAGCTTTTAATTTTAACTAAGGTTATCCATTATTAATTCTAATATATAAGGATATCACCAAATACTTAGACTTACCCTCAAAGTTAGTCATAAGGTTATATTCCCTAATCAATGTTTTCCTAAATATAGTTTCCAAGATTTTTAATAAACTTCCTCTAATACCATATATAAAGACCCAAACTCCAGTAGCCCAAATCTGGTGGTCACATTGGTTATATTGGCATAAGATACAAGTAATCACATCCTAATAAACAAAATATTTTAGTAGTCATAGTAA
The DNA here is from genome assembly GCA_963277665.1 of Viscum album. Taxonomy (NCBI): domain Eukaryota; kingdom Viridiplantae; phylum Streptophyta; class Magnoliopsida; order Santalales; family Viscaceae; genus Viscum; species Viscum album. The sequence goes on from OY728147.1 coordinate 305,761,095, forward strand.
AATAGACACCAAATATAAATTCACATTTTAAATTAAATATAAAATAATCTATGTAGTTTCTTTAAGAAAGAAATTATTCCATTTATAGTAACTCTGAATATTAATCATGAAACACTCCCTAGTATCCTAGGAAAATATATAAGAATGGTTTGATATCAGATTCTTGTTAAGGGTTAAGTACATCAGAAGCTATCATGACTCCATGAGATTAATAAAAATGGAAAGGTAAATAACTAAACACACATTTTACATAAATAACATGACAATTCATAATAAATATAAAAATATAAATAACTGAACACACATGCTACTTAGATACTTGGATAATTCATAATCAATATGGTAAGGTAAAGAACAGAAAACACAAGACATAAACTGAGAATAAAATGCATCAAGATATATTTCATTGTATAATATCATGGATAATAACAACTAAATTATGAGTGAAAGAAATTCTTTATTATTATATTTCATGTTTCCCAGGCACATGACACCTTTATTATGAAGACCTTTAATAAGGTGGTTTAAAACATACAGGTTAAAAACCCATTTAATTAGGCCAAATGATTCATTTCCTTAGACTACCAATTCATCAAGGGGGTATATATAACCGGTCCCCGCCATTTTCATGAATGTGAATATAATTACTCAAATATCAAATAATCAATTAAATTTATAAACTATGAAACTTATAATAAATATCCATATTTAGTAATGGATGTCGATTTATAAAAATTTTCACATTTAATCAAATAACATTCAAAATAAATACCATATGTAAAATGGTATGAATTTAATTAATAATAATATATATAATACAATAATATTTAAATTTAATATAAATGTAATTTACAATGAAAAATTATCCAAATAAAGTGATTGGTTTAAGATAAATTTAACATTCATAAACGAAATTGACATTACACAACAACTTTTATCACTTAGTTATATTCAAGTGAAATCTCCCTTTGAAGAAATAAATAAAATTTAAACATAAAATACCATGAATACTGAAATATTAATAATACTATATGTCAAAGGGGATGTATATAAACCACATGAATGTGAATTGGTTCATAATAACAAATAACTCACAATGGAATGTAAATTAAGATGAAATTCTTACCTCAGGTTTGAATTCATCAAACATGTTCAAATATCCAATATAATGGTTTTAAACATTTTATAAATATATACACATACCATAATAATATTTATATTATTCTTTTTTTATCCTTTTATAACATCTTCCCACCCCTTCATTAATAATATTCCATTTTTTCACTATTTCACATGTTAATTGCCTTGTTTTCTCATGCATGATTTTTCATGAAGGTATTGGTTCTATTGTAGAGTATAGATATCCATAATATCCATAATTATAAAAAATTTATTAGTTTCATATTTAATCAATAAATACATTTTTATAACCATTCTTGAATTTTGACCATGGGAAATGAATCACATTGTGTCGTGAAGATAGTAGGTCATACGTACGCACAAGCGATGGTATCGTTCCGTTAATGTTGAATGGGTTTGGAAAATGGATGATATATTAATTTTATAGAATCAATATCATTACATAATTATCATATATTTATATTATTTATATCATTATATATATCCATTATAAATGGTGATGAAAAAAATTACACCATTGTATGGAGATGGTATGCCTTACATATAACCCCATGGGGGTTTCATTTTTCATAGGTTGCACAAAAGGTGTAATGTTGTTGTATTATAAAAATAATGAAATATTAGAATATAGATGATACTGGGGTTATTTTTGTATCATGGAAACAATATATTATGAGGAATTAGATGAAGAAATAAAATTGAAAGAGTCGGTAAAGACAATTACATCTTTTTCAGAGGACTTCCATAAGATCCATTCTTAAGGGTTTCAAGGATGGACTTTTGGATGTTACAGAACCTCAAAAACAAGTATAATGATGTTGATAATATAATTTTACATGTTAAGGTTATGATAGATATCTAAAATGATGTAAATAAGTGTTGGAATGAGTTTCCCATTATAATTGTTGCGAGTGGAACTTTTTGAATTTATCAAAATATTTAAATATAATAAGGATATTATAGATCAAAATGCTTCCAAATGGCTTATAAATGCACATGGTATGGATTTTAAGAACATATTTTATCTCATTTTTCCTTATTTAACAGTTTTTTGATTTTGGAATAAATTAATAAAATATTAACCTCATAAAATATCATTACTGTCACTTTTGACACTATTTTTTACTTTAACTTTAAGAATATCAAGATAACAAAATATATTCGAAAAAAATACTTTTAATACATACCTAATATGTCATAGTCATCTATAGAATTCCTGGAGAACCTTAAATATATCAAACTATCTTTATTTTAATGTTATTAATATCTATAATTTATTTTTTCCATTAATTGAAGAATTAATCTAATATTGTTGTGCAAGAATTTAAGATAATTATTTCTTCACTATTTTTTTAAGTAAATTACCTTAATGGAGATAAATATTTTATATTTAGAATAAATAATTATAGTTGAAGATATATTCTGTATAAAATCATTTTAAAAATATCATTCTTATTAAAAACAAGAGTGACATGTTTGACTTTTAATGAAATAAAACAATATAAATGTCATAATCACATCAAATATTCCCTAAAAGTTCATAATTTTTTCCCTTAGATCACTATGGTTGTGATATAATCAACTAAGAAAATTTATTCTATTTTTCAGGTCTTTTAATGGTTCATATCATTTTTATTTTATGATTTTTAAAATAATTTTGTAGATTTTTATTCTGCTTGCACAAGCAATGTGTCAGTGTTTAATTAGAATTAATTGAAATTATTTCATATATAAAAAGTAAAAATGAATTAATATCATAAAAATAAATTAATTTTAATTAATAAAATCTTTTATATTCATTCATTATATGTATTTAATCATATAAATGTCATGAAAACTTATATAATTTTTTTGACTTTTCTTTCCTTGTGTGTGCATTAAAAAATATTTTGGATAACATTATTTTCATATAATTCCAAAACTTATATTAATCAATGAATATAATTATTATAGATAATATTTAATAAAAATTATTATAAAATACTTTATTTATCTCAATTATCAGTTATAAAACACCAAATTCAACTTTTCCAGTTTTGCGCAAGCACTGCATGAGCATTGAAAATGGGTTTCATATTTATCATGAAATAAATTATAATATGCATGTTATACATTATTTTTGTGTTATATTTAAATTATAATATTATAAATTCTTCATTAAATATGTTTAAGAAAATTATATCATATCTATGTCTTGAAGATTTCATGGAATATATTATATTTAAAAAAATAATATATTTGTAACGATTCACAAAAAAATTAACTTTTTCAGAAAATGATCTAATTTTTACAATTTCATAATATTTATATTATTATTTCAATGGTTTACATAATTTTTTCAAATAAATTTTCTTAAAGTTTCCAAAATTAATTATATATTTTTTATCATAGAAAGAAATAATAATCTCTTTGTGAAGAACACATATAATTGAAGAAAAAGATGACTTCACTAAAAATTTTATGTTTATTTCATAATAATTAATAAAAAACTTTATTGAATATTAACTTCTTATATATTTCAAAATAAATTTATCATTATTCACACATGTAAATAAAATGACTTGGTTATGACAATCATTTTAAAATAATAATATTTAACAGTATATCACGGTTTAAGATTTGTGTTGTGTGAACCAAAAGATATGAATTAAATTTTATATATTATAAAATATTTGGAGACATAATTTTTTTTCTTAAGATCAATTTTTAAAAAAATTTCTTTCTCAACGATTTGTGAAAATTCTAATTTTTATTGAAAATGTATTTTATTTTAACGTGTTAATAAATTGAAATTATTTTTTAAATTATCTTGAATATTTAATTAATTAAAATTTATTTAAAATAAAAAATTATTATTTTTTAATTGAATTTTATATTTTAATTTAGTATAAAAAATTTTATAATTAAAAAGAAATTTTACTAAAAAACTATTTTTTTTACGTTTTGAAGGTTTAATTTTAAATTAAATTCTTCTAATTCTAAGTTTTGAATTTTAAAAAATGTAACAAATATTGTGAATATTTGGGTAAATTTATTGTAAATAGTTTCTATTTTATTTTTTGTCAATATGAATATTAACCATAATAAAATTTGTCACCACAGTAAAGGGTAAACTAAGAAATCAAGGTTAAAAATAAAATGAAAAGGACTGAGGAATGACCCTAAAAGTTTTATTAATTTTATTGGATGAGTTTATATTATCCATAATAATATAAAATTTTAATATATGTAATTTTTGACATTTATAGGTGATTATAAACTTTATAATATTTAATGTAATGTAAAATAAAAAATGCCACACTCTTGTTTTAAATAAGTATGATATTTTTAACATGAGAATAACTAGAATATACTTTTAGTTATAAATATTAATATCAAATATTAATGAATCATCTTCATCATGGTAATTTATTTTTCATTTTTAGTGAAAAAATAATTTCCTCAAATACATACACAAAACTGAGGCATTAATTATTCAATTAATGAAAAAATAAAATAAATGATATTAAAAATGGTATTAGTAGTAAAATTTGAAAGAATTAATGTGAATGAGGATTTTTCTAGATACAAAGTAAAAAATTATATAGGTTTTTATGCATTGGATTCTAATTCTATTGTTTTATGGATGCTATTAAAATCATTTTAATTGAATAGTTCTAAAATGGAAATTAATGATATTTTTTAATAAATAATATTTTATTAAATTATTTTAAATTTATAAAAAAATTATATTAAAAAAATCAATTATATAAATTTAATGAAATCAAACATTTTCCATTTGTGTGATTTTTATTTTATAGTTACACTATTAACATCTTAACTGTAGAAAAGTTTAATGTTATGGTAATTGTCAAAGGGGTTAATTAAGGTTTAAAACAAAAATATATGACTAAAAATATGATAAAAAATTACCCCAATTATATTATATTATGGAATATTTAATCATCCATATCTTAGAATTAAATATTTTCAGTTTGGATACATTTGACCATAAAAATTAATTCATATTAAATTAATATTTTAATAAATTCCAAGAGTGCACATTCCCTCTCTTATAAAAGGGCACCACTTATTATAATTAAGTCCGAAACAAAATAATTTTATTATAAAACCATGAGATTTGAAAAAATTATGTTATTCTTGAGATCATACAAGACGCAAAATAGTGAGCGTAAATGAACTGTGAAATAATATTATTTTAAATATTACAATTATAACCTAGCCATTAAATTAATAGGTATGAATATTAATGACTAATTTATGAAACATATATATATATATATATATATATATAGTTTTCCTAAAAAATAATAATTCATTTATAAGTTAATATTAAATAATCAATTACTTTTTAGTAAATTTTTTTATTCATTAAAAATATGATTTCTCTAAAAATGTTTTTTTACTTTTTGTTAGATTATAATATAAATAATTTTTTGAATTTTTTTAAGAATTATTAGATAAACGAAATTAAAATTTTAAAACATTATATTAAAATTATATTATCATGAAATTTGATATTTTTAGGTAAATATTGATTTTTTTAGTCAGTAGTGAATAATACAGATTTTTGTTAAACTGCCATTTCTTTCCAACAAATTCTGTAGTTTAAAATTTCTGTTACGCTTAAAATTTGATTAAAATTAAAATTAAAAATATTTTTATATTTTATCCAATTAATTATATTTTATTCATATTAATACTAAATTTTAGTATAAGTTCATTTTTTGGTTTAAAAACATTGGTTTTCTGAATATTGTTTTAAAGTGAATATTGTTTATACATTTTAATTATTTAAAAAACTCCTAATAGAGAATTATTTAAATTAAATTTTTATATTTTATATAATTAAATATTAATTTAAATTCATAAAATTATTATTACAATTCAAAGGGTTAATGTGAAATCATCTTATGCTTGAAAAATACATTTCATGGAAAACACAATTTTGTCATGTATGCAGGTTTTATTTTAAAATTAAATTATTCCAATTATTTAAATTGAATTTCGTAAAATGTATTCAATAAATATAATAATAGTAATTTATATTATCTCATATGTTCTACCTAATTTTTGGGTAAAATGAATTGTGAAAAAAGTAAAAATATTTAACAATAGTTAAGGTGAAAAAGAGTTTACTATGGGGTTAAACTAAACAATAATGGTTAAAATAACATTTTTTGAATCTATTATATGGCCATATATCAATATTATAATTTTTATTTATTGATAAATATATTTTTTTATCCTTTTTTTATTTTTAAAATATGGTCATAGATTCTTTTGAATATTACAAGTGTGTCACTCACCTCACTTGTCAAAAGATACACACTATCCTCTCATCTTAACACCTTCCAAGAGATTTTTCTTGGCCAATACCTAAAAGATTACCTTCTATAATTCCCTCCCCACAACCTAGATCACTTTTTTTATTATATTTCCATCCTAGGATTAATTTTGGGTGCTAACCTAAGGATTTTTTTCCAAATAAGAGGTATCATACTTTATCGATTATTTTTATTTTATGTCTTATTACTCTTCTTTAAAATATTATTCAATTATTATGATATAATAACACAAGTACCTCCAAAATACTATTATTTTATTTTATTAATGGTATATCCTAAATCCATATCCTCTTCCATAAAATTGGAAACAAAAATATCATTTTTGTGTATGATGGACTACCGTCATGTGAACTGATATAATTTATTTTTCATAACCACCTCTCAGTGGTGGTTATAATGATGGATTTTAAGTATATATATGATATTTTTAAGATAATTATGCTTAAATAAATATTATATTACATATACCTTCTTACATTCCATTCTTTGAGGGATATAATAATGTCTCTCATGTGTACGTTAGACTACCTCCTTGTGAAGTGATGTAATTACTAAAATAATATATCATTTTCTTTCTTACCTTTCCACTCACTAAAAAATTGATAACATTGATTATGCGTATGTGTGAACTACTTCCTCCATGAAGAGATTCAGTTATTTTTTTAACACCACATCACATAAAAATAATAACATGATATTTATTATATTATTATCATTCTAGAAATTTAAAATAATACTTGACTTATTTCTATAATTATTATTGAAAAATGGAAATGTTACTCATGTATACATACAGTCTACCATCTACATGATTATAACATAGTTTATTTTCCATAACTATATTTTATTACTGGTTTTAAAATTAAAATTGATTAATAAATATGATTACTATTTCATGATTATTATTCTATAGATATTGAAACAACTTCCTCATTGACTGTGGTCAAGACACTGAAGTCATTTTGGAATAATTAAATGAATATCCTCAAAACACCCGATATGGACATAACTAATTAAGTATTTATATATGACATTTAAAATATATAAAATAAATTATTTATGTATTAGTTATTAAATAAAATATTTTAATGAAATACAATTTTGGATATAAGTTTATTATACAATTTTGGATGGTCATAGATGGAATGTATGGACACGAGGTAATTGATTTATTCTCAATTTACTTTCATTGAGAAATATTGTATTTTCATTAACCTTACATATTTTATATAGTGCATGTAATACCCATTTTACATATAATATCATGAAAAATTCATACATTGGGATTTTTAATGTTTAAATTTTAATTATTTCAGTCAAGGTGATTTGACGTGAAAGTTACTTAGTGGTAATGAATTTCATGGCTCGATTTCTTTTCGTTGGATTATATTACTTCATCATTTTATTTTATATTTTCATATTATTTGTGTATTGTTTTTTTATTATCTTATGTTTTATTTCCACTGATTTTATGCATATTTACATTTGACATGTACAATAGATTCATTGATTAATTTATACATCAATTTTATGATCATTGTAAGGGTTTCTAGTCACAAATTGTATTCTTTTGTGAATATGTTATGCTACACATTTATCTTCTTTTATGAGATGTATCTAATTACCCTTTAATATTTTATATCACGAGTCAACTTATATTCATTATATTTAATGTTCATATAATTTTATTCTTTCATGAGGATTTTTTGGGTAGTTACCTAAGTGGAAAAGGCTTTATGTTATGATTTCATTTATTTTTAGTATTGTTATTTTGAAGGTTATTTTGGAGGAAATAATATTAAATTATTTTTTTGAAACACATATATTTTATTCTCATATGGGTTTTATTTATATTTTCAAGTAATATTACTATTTTCTTTTCTTTTTCAATTAATATGATGGAGTAAATATTTTTATGAAAATATAACTTCATTTCTTTTATCGGCCAAAAAATAAAATTCTTCCAAGTCAATAATTTCTAAAAAAGCCTGAAAATATATTCTACTATTATTTTTTAAATTATTTTTACCACATATGTTATTTTTGTCAAAAAGTATTAAAATTTAACTTCCAATCGTCTTTTAAACAAGGTACTTTTTGACTATTCTTACAAAAATGTTAAATGAATATTTGTTTTAATGTACTCAGCATGAAAAGACAATATTTTCAGCCATCATGACCAAAAAATGTTTTAATGAAATATTTTTTTTGTTAAAAAACTTATTTTGAATTAAAATTATTTTCACAATATTTTGGGAATTTTTTTAAATGTTACTTTAAAAATGAAACAGTTATTTTTTAAAGACTGTTTTTAATGACCTTTTATTGTTATTTACATTCATCAATGATAATAACCCTTCATATTACTTAAAATCAATCGAGAATAATTTTTATTGATACAATAACTATTCTTTCTCTGTGTAGATTATGATATTGAAATGGAACCCAATTATTATCCATGGGTGAAACAAGTAATGAATGAATAATCATTATTATTATATTAAAAAGTAAATGATTATAAATGTATTTTTCATGAACATTAACTATACATTATTAGTGATCCTAGATGATCTAGATACATCTTACAATATGGGTGTACCTACATAACACTATATTTTGCAGATATATATTACACAATGCGTGCAGCTAGATTGTGCTAGGTGAGCTCAATATATATTTTATGATGGGTGCACCTAGATAGCACTCCAAAACATTGGCTAATGTTACTTTTCTTTAGATATAAAAAGTAGGAGTTAATAGAGGTTTTATGGATTTAAATGGGATCCAGTTTTTTAAAATTGGTTTAAAATGGGTTATGAAGATGATGCTCTAAATATACTAACACGTTTTCATTATGCCTATATTTAATTGTTAATGATTCCTTTGATCAGGATTGGACTAAAATGGCTGATGATTATTGGTTTTAATGACTCTTTAATTTGATAAATATTCATTCCATGTTTCATGATTGATGATATAGGTATTTATGGGTTTGAATATTCTTATGTTATGATCATGCACTTTTATTATATCATCAAACCCATATTATCTTCTTATTCTCACTAATGAAATTCAATTGTTAATTCTTATGATTACTCTTATAAAGAATTTAAGATCACCCATATTACGTTTCATATTCCTCAGGTTATGAAGAATTATGATTAAATTTTATATCTCTATAATGGTTTCTAATGTGATGAAGTTTATGGGAGATGTTAAAAACATAATATGGAATATGAAAAGTTGGGTATACTGGGAAATATACTCTCTTGAATTCATGGGTTTTACATAAGAGTTTTTCATCATTCCATACAACACTAAACCTAAAAGGTCCTTGGGTGTATAAGAGATACAATATTTTATTTTTATGTTGTATGTTTTTGATGGTGAAAATTGGGTCACCAACATCTATATCAAATCTAAATATGTAAATTTTATATTTTTATAACTCGACCCTAGAGTGATTTTTTGGAACTATTATAATTGGCATTAGAGTAGGGTTTAGATAAATTTGGAGACTATAATGTTTTTATGAATGTTTGTCCTAAAATATAAGGATATAATCATGTGTTTATAAGATTAAGGTTGATCATAATTTCAAATTCTTATTCTCCTGTTTTTAGGTTTTATTAAATGAGATATTAAATTGATTAATGAAATTTTAGTAGATGTTTTATTGGGTTGATGTATATCTAAATATTTGTTTTAATTAGATGTATGAATTTAAATTTATTGAAAAATGTTATATTGAATTTAAAATATTTAGGGTTTATATGTTCTAGGATATTGAGTTAATTATGGGAATACATCTTTTATCATATAGATAACCATTGGATTTAAAAGTTATTTACTAACCAAGTGATATATTTTTTTTCAAAAAAAGATCAATATATTTTTCATAATTTTATATTAAAGTTATGGGATAACAATTGAGGTTAAAAAATCATTAATGTTGAGGTTATTAAGATTATTTTTGATATAGAGTTAATTATTTATGTAATTATTTAGTATTATCTTTGGGTATTACTACTGAATTTTGATGATTATGGTATTATTTCGTCATATGAATTTTATATCTTACCATATGATAAAAATATTGGTTTTTATTAATGAATAATGTTAAGTAGAATAAATTTATTACCAATTTTATGGTTACATGGTCCTTTATAAGTTTATTTTAGTGCTTAAGGCATGAAAAAGTCATCTAGAATACTCATTATTCGAAGCAAAAGATGAGACTGTGGTCTATATTTTTTAATAGATGAAATTAAAATTATAAAGTAAGTATATTTCATTTTTTTATTCATCTAGATTGTATGGAATTACTAAAAAATATTAAAAGGATCTTGAAACTGATAATTTTACCATATTATGTTAATTTCTAATGAAACGATGATCTTTTCAAACCTCTTTGGATTATGGTTTTTTGGATGTTGATTTTCCTATGATCATAATCATTATTGTAATAAAAAATCACTATGACCATCCATTATTATTTTGGAATTATGTTTTTATTCCATGTATAGATCTTAAAGTAGAACAACTATTATCATATTTTGAAACCCATCTTGTGTTATTTCAGATGACCTTCTTACTTCCTTTTCCCTCTTATCATGAGGAAGTTTTATTATCCTTTTTTATGACGTGGGACTTCAAAAAATGTATTTTAAAATTTCCAACCTTTTATTACTGAGATAAAGTTAAAATTGTGAGGTTTAACTATATTAAATTTTGGATAATGTAACACTTAAATAATTTAATAGGGGAATCTATACTCAATATCATACAAGATGCACAACACCGAGCTTAAACGAACCTTGTAATAATAGTTTTTTAAGAATGACCATTATAATCTAGCCATTAAATTAGAATGTTTGAATATTATTAAGTAAATATAAATATATATTTCTTAATAAATATAAATATATTGATACATTTCTAGTAAATAATCAATCAATTTTAGTAAAAAAATATTATTCATTAAAAACATGTTTTCTTCAAAAATCATTTTTTAAATTATTATTATAATTTTTTTTAAAAAATATTAGATAATGTATTTTAAAAAATGAATTCAATTTTTTAAATCAGAATATCAAAATTAAATTGTTGTAAAATTTTGGATTTTTTTTTGAAAAATATAGTTTTTTCAATGAATTGTGAAAAATACTGTTTTTTATGAAATTTTAATTTCTTTCAAATAAATTATGTAATAAAAAATTCACATTATGATTTAAGTTTTATTTAATGTGACATAAGTATTATTTAGTAATATTTAGTAAAATATATTATATTTTAATAATATTTATACTATATTTCAATAAAAGTTTATTTTTAGGTTTAAAAATCGGTTCTTTTTCAAAATTTCCTTAAAGTGCATAATTTTTCTCCATTTTAATTAATTTTAAAAAACCTATATAAAGAATAATTTTAATTAAATTTATTTATTATACATATATAAATTTTAAATTAAATTAATATAATGATTATTACTAGTCACGTAGTTAATAAAATGTCATTTTATGCTTGAAAAATACATTTCTTGAAAACATCTTTTCGTGCCATCCATGAGTTTTTTTTTTAAAATTAAATTTTCCCACATAGAAGAATTTAATTTGTTAAAATAGATTCTATTATTTTAATTAAAATAATTTATATTATATAATAATTTATATTATATAATAATTTAATCATGATTTTTAATCATAATGAATAGTGAAATCAATAAAAATCATTTAAAGTGGTTAAAGTGAAAATGAGTTTTTCTAGGGTTAAACTAAAAAGATAAAGGTTATCATGAAATAAAAACATGTATAAAATATATTTCCTAGAAATATTTCATTCTAATAATTTCTAATTTTGTATAATTGTATATTTGTTATCCTTTAGGAATGTGAAAAATTTTGTTGCACCCTTTTATTTTCCAAACATACAAGTGTAGCACTCACCTCACTTATAAAATTCCACCCCTATCCTCTCCTCTTCACACATTAAAGGAAATTATTATGGTTAAAATAACTACCAAAATACCTTATTCAATTACATAACCATGACATAGGACCCCAGATTTATTCATAAAGACTACATATGAAGGATTATAAGGCAAACCATTGGAGGATGTCCAAATAAGAGGTATTATGCTTAACCTAGAATTTTTAATTTATTTCTTCTTCCATATCCTTTAAATATTCTTCAATTATGTTGATATACTAAGAAAATTATCTCACATATAATAATATTTTATTATATTAAAGTAATAACTAAATGAATCTCCTCTTAAATAACATTTGAAATAAAGTAATCATTCGTGTTTATGGTGGACTACCGAATCACGAACTGATGAAAATTCATTTTTAATCAACACCTTTCCCAGCTAGTAATAATCTTGAATTTAAAGAATACATATATGATATTTTTAACATATTTATACTTATAAAATTATGATATCAAAAATACCTTATCACTTTACATTCTATGGGGCATACTATAATTTCGCTCGTGTGTACGCCAGACAATAGTCTCGCGATGAAATACGTTTTGTTTTTTTACCAACACTTTAGATGGAAGGTAATAAGAATAATTTTAATAAATATATTATATATATATTATATAATTATTATATTAATTAGGTATATATTATATTGAAAAACATAATATATCATCTTATTTTTTACATTTCCACTCACTGAAAAATGATAACATCGTTCATTAATACCTGTGGACTTCCACCTGTACAAATTGATGTGATTATTTTTCCATGAACACATTACATGGATGATATATCCAATTATATTTAAATAAATAATATGGTATTTGTGATATAAATATCTTTTCATGGATATTAAATAATATTTAACTTTTATTTATAATGGGCATTGAAAAATAGAAATTATATTCATGTGTATGTATGACCTACCATCTCTATGATGGTAACATATATAATTTTTCCAAGAAATATTTCATGATTAGTTTGAGAAGTAATTTTTTTTAATAAATATGATATCTATTTCATTATTATTTTTCTGGTTAAGTTTATGGAATTACCACTTTTACCATCATCAATACACTAAAGTCGTTTTAAAACAATGAACTAAACAACATCGAAACACTCGACGTGGACTTAACTGATTAAGTATTTAAATATCAAGTTAAAAATAAATATTATTTATTAATTCAGTAAAATGTATTAAATTTGGAATTTTTTCTTAATAAACCAATTAATTGATATTATTTTATTATTCAGGAGCTAAAGGAAATATATAAAAGATACAGACTTGAGGAAGGCCATTTCATCTCAATTTACTTTCAATAAGAAATATTATACTTTTATGCACCTGATTTGTATTATATAGAGTATATAATTAAAATTTTATAATTTTTTTCATCTATTATTCATAAATTATGTTATTTTATGTTAGGATTATAATTATTTAAAACATGAGGATTTGACCTGAAAGTTACAAAATGGTATATAATTTCAGAACTCAATTTCATTTCATTACGTTATATTACTTCTTTATTTTCCATGATATTATATGATTTTTTGTTTAATTTATTTTTATTATATTATGTTCTCCATAAAAAATATTATGTTTATTTAAATTAGATAAACATAATCTATTCACTGATTAATTATCCCTTCAATGTTATGATCATTATAAGGGTTTCTTGTCTTAAATTGTCTTCTTTGGGACATATGTTATGTTATACACCTATATTATTTTAAGTGTTTTCTCCACTAAATATTTGATATATCATATAATGAATCTAATTATATTCATCATATTTAATTTTCACCTGATGTTATTCATCCATGACACTTGCGATTGAGGAGTTACCTGTGTGGAAAAGGGTTCATGATACAATCTCCTTTGTTTTCGGCATTGTTTATGATGAAGTTTATTTGGGCGAAAATAATATGATATAATTTTATCGAACTACCTATATTTTTCCCTAATATGGTTATTAATGAAATCTTAATGTAATAGTACCATTTTCCTCACTTTGGTAGCTAAAATTATTGAGAAAAAGTTTTTGAGAAAATATGACTTCATTTATCTATTCAGCCGATTGTACTTTTTCTTCCAAATCCATGATTTATAAAAATGTTTTCAAAAAATTTTTATTTAATTTTTACACATAATTGTATTTTTCTTTTAAAAAATAAATTTTATCTTCCTTTTATTTCCCAAAGAATGTACTTTTTTTACTTTTCATACAAAAAGGTGAAATAAATTTTTGATTTAACATACTAGAAATGAATATAAATTTTTGTCACCATATATAATAAATGATCTAAATATAATATTTTATGTTTCAAGGGATACTTTTGATGAATTTTTTTCACAATATATTGTTATTTTTTCGTTTTTAAAATGTATTTTTAAAATAAAAATGTTATTTTACTCAATAATGTTATTAATGTTCATATAATGGTATTTTTATTCATCGAATAAAAAAACCATTGTATTTACCTATAATACATGTGGATTATGTGGTATTGTTACCATCACTGTTCTATTTCTGGATGTATTATGGGATTGATAGAGAAACTTTTCCACAAGTGAAATAATAAATGAAAGAAAAATGATTATTGTTTTGTCGAAAATTTAATAATTATAAAGATTTTAATCATGAATAGTACTTGAAAATTATTTATGATCACATTTTATCTAGATATATCTTATATTTTGAGTGCTTCAAAAATGTTTTAGGTGATCCCAATATAACTTATATAACGGGTATACTAAGATAGCGCTAAGTGAGTCCGATATAGCTTATATGATGGGTGCACCTAGAAAGTGATCCACTATATTGTTTTAGGTAATTTTACTTGTATTTAGTAGAAATAAGGAGGGAGTTATTAGAGGGTTTAAATTATGGTTTTAACTAGGCTTCAGTTATTTCTTACATGGTTTTAAAATGGGTGGTGATGATGATGTTCCAAAGAAACCAATACATTTTATTTATGCTTCCTATGATTTTTTAACGATTCATTTGATCGAGATTAAAATCACATGGATCATGATTATTGATTCTTATGAATATAAAATTTGATAATTATTTATTCCATTTTTCATAACTTATTATCCTTGTATTTATAGTTAAGAATATTCTTATGTTCTTCCCAAGCACGTTGAATGTGTCATCATACCCTTAAACTCATCTTATTATAACTGATGACATTAAATTATAAATGATTATTTTTACCATTAATGAGAATTTTGGATCACCGTTATTATGTTTAATATTATCTTGGTTATGAAGAAAAATTATTTAATGTTTTGTGTCTAGAAAAGATCCTAACATGAAGATGTTTGTGGGAGACATTGAAGACTTAATATGAAATATAAAAAGTTGGGTAAAGATGGAAATATAATCCCTTGAATTCAGGGGTATTATTTATGTAATAGTTTTTATTAATTACATAAAATAATAAATCAAAAAGTTCCACAGCTATGTAAGTGATATAATATTTCATTTCTATTCCATACATTTTGGATGGTAAAAATTTGATCACCTTCATCAGTATCAAATCCTTAAATATAATGTCTATGTTTCTTGCACCGAATCAGGGAGTGTGGGTTCAGGGATATTGTATTTATTTTGTCCAATAATTTCCCAAATACCTTCCAATAATACCTTCTCATGTTTTAAAGGCATTATTTTTTATAGAATAGTAATCTTAGAGGACATTAGTTGTTAAGAAAAGGATATATTCCAATGAAGAGGTATAGTTTTAAATAATTTATTATATTTTATTTATTCTAACAATTACTTAAATATTATTAAATAATAATTTATTAATAACACTAATTTCCTATATTTAATGGAATATTTTTATATTAATTTAATTAGATATGTTCATCTCAAACAATTATAAATTGGAAAATTAATTCATCATATAAGTTTACAGTGGGCTTCCACCTCGCGGACCGATGCAATTCATGTTCCATCCCCACCTCACATGAAAGGTTTTGATTATAGAATAAATGTATATATATGACATTAATGACATATTTAACATTATAAAATGATAATATATCATTTAATTTCTTATAATTTTATTTTCTTAAAAATGATAACGTTGTTTACGCATACGTGTGGACTACCATCTCCACGGGTCGATCCGGTCCATTTTTCATCACCACGTCACATGAATGATATATATAAATGTAATAAGAAAATAATAAGATATTTATGATATAATTATAATTTTTATGATAAAATTATACTTACCTTCTTTCCTTAATGATCTTTAAAAAATTGAAATGTTACTCGTGTATACGTACAATCGACCACATCCATGATTGTAATGTAGTCCATTATTCATAACCATATTTAATTATTGATTTTAAAAGTATAAATGATATAGAAAAAATGAAAATTATTCCATTATTATTATTCTATATATTATTGAATAATTACATCATTGAAAATAGTCAACTGACCGAATTCATTTTGGACCTATGAACTGAATATCATCATAACAACCAATGTGAACATAAATGATTATCTAATTGTTATAATATGTTATTAAGTGAGATAAAAGTAATAAAAAACTTGAAAATGGTACTCAATAAATTTAATAATTTAAATAATTTTATTATTAAGGAAGATAAAGTATATATGTGATGTGTCAGACTCATGGTAAGGCACATTGTTGTTAAAACTCATCTTTTAAAGTTTCCCTTATAACTATCTTTTTCATTCATGTATATATTTTTAAAATAATTCTATTGACGTATTTATATGGAAATAAAATAATTAAAATTGAAATTTTATTACTCTTTTTACTTTCTTTCCATGGCTTTTAAACGGAATAATTGACAAAATGTTTTTAGTTTCTTTAAAAAATAAAAATATAATGATCAATTTTAATGTATACAGTGAAAAAGACTATTCTCTCCACCATAACTATTATTTCATGTATAGTTTCCTTTATAATTATTCATATATTATAAAAAAAACTATTTCCCTTTGTTTTGGTAATTTTTTTTTGAAAAATGGGGTTCAAAGGAAAGGTACAAATCAATATTAGAAAATGTTTTCTTATGTGTAGAAATAACATTTAATGATTAAAGAATATTTATACACTATTATGGTTCTTGGGAATTGTTTGTGATGATGGATAGTTTCGTTATAATATAATGGTTGGTGATACAATTATATCTCTAAAATACATTGAGTAATGGGACATAGTTAATATATTAGGTTTCTCCTAATAGAAATTATGGGAATATATTTTGATGGTTATTCAAAATATGGGACAGAGATAATAAATTAGGTTTCTCCTAATATATAATGTGAATGTACTATGATATTTATTCCATGTTTAATAATTATGGTTAATTCATGTTTAGCTATGATGGTTACTCCATGTATAACAATGGTGGTTATTCCTTGTGAAACTGTGAGGGTTACTCCATATGTAAGTGTGATTTGAAAATGGTTCTCAATATTCCTACATGTTTTATATATTCTTTCTATAAGTTTTAAAAGATTACATTAAGATAAATGTGTGTCTTTTGTGTGGAATTTATTTATTTTATAATATAAATTAATAATGTGATACAGGTATGTGTTTTATGGGTTTTCATGATTTTCAATAGACTATCATGTTTCTTTCTTTTTTATGTCCCTTACTGAGCTTTTTTGTGCCCATTCCAATTTTTTAAAAAAAAATCAGAGGGATTAAAGATTTTTAAACTAAAGGAAAAACAAAAATTGAATATTTTGAATATTTATCATGAAAATATGTCATGTTTTATTTTAAATTCTATATTTTGTGAAATAATGGATACTGGTAAATATTGGACACATTATAAAATAGGGTTTTGTTATGTAAGAGTTATGACCTAATTATCTAAAAGTTAAAAACTAAATGATTTTAGTGAATGAAATAGAGTGAATTATATTCTAAATAAAATATTTTCTGTGATATTTAAGGATGGTTCAATAAATTTAATATCATATTTGATCCAATTATATCATTTCAATACACAATTATTAATAATTTTCTATTGAAGTTATCATTTAAAGTGTTAACTGCTTCATTTTTCATTTAGGATGTAGTTTATGAGTTATGTAACTTGAAAAATGATCATGTTTCCTATATATAAATAATTTCAATCATGATATAAATATCATATATATATTTATTATATAAATAATTATAACCAATTATAATAATTGGTGATGAAAAATAATTTACGTCACTGTGTGGATACAATGATCAATATGTACACTTGCGTGATATTTCTTCTTTCCAATGGATTGAAAGAAATAAATGTTAATGATAAATCAAATTTATATAAAAATTATTATAAAAAATATTATATATTTTCACTAAATCTATCCTTATTACCAGCCATGTAAAGTGGAGATGATTAGCAATTCACATTTCTTCTTAGAGGTGGTAGTCCACCTATACACACAAGCGATGTTATCATTTACCAGTGGATTGGAAGTTGATAAGGTAGATAATATTTAATTACATAAGTATAATTATGTTATAAATATGATATAGAATAATTAAATCTATCATTATAACCATCCATGAATTATGGTGATTGAAAATGAATCATATCACTAGGTGGAGAGAGTAGTCCGCACATACATGTGGGTGAGACTTTTATTACCAATTTTATTGATAATGGGTGGAAAATGGTTATTAAATCATCATAATAACATAACATTATATTTAAGATAATTAATTAAACATGTTTTAATGAATATAACATATTTATAAAATGTGTAAGAATAAATAAAATTGAAAGATCTTGGTTCATATTTATACCTCTTCATTGAGAGACATCCTTTGGATTACACTTGAATCCTTAAATAATTTGAATTAGTAGAGTAAAATAATCTATAGGATCAAGGGAAGAAACATATTATGGTATTTGAGTAGGTATTTTATGAGAAAGAAGGCTCAAATGGTGTGAATAAGAAATAAAGAGAGGTTCTCTTTTATAAGTGAGAGGAGGGTCACACATGAAATTTCTTAATAGATTTCAATTATATAAGGCCATTTTCATGGAAATTTGGCTTCAAATTAACATGTATTCAGAGTAAGTATAATATAAGGTTGAAATATAAAAAAAATAAGAATTATATTGTTATGGAAGAGAATCGTACCGTAATCTACTGCTTAAACACCCAGTAAACATGTTTCAACATTAACTGTGGTAATAAGATTTTACTTTTTTAATATTAATTATAGAACATATTAATTTATATTAATTTTTTTGATTAAAAATATTTAATAAATTTTAATAGATTCAATTACTATTAGTGGTATAATTTAATTTCAATTAAGAATGTAATCACCAAAAACCCGTTTTAAAAAAATGAATTTTTAAGCATAAAACACAATTTACTCCCATTAATTTTCATTTAAAAACCATAATATGAAAGGTAAAATATATTATTGAATATATAATATATAAAAATTTCATTAAACCCCTTAATAAATATGTAAAAAATTATTTTATTAAGATAAAAACACACTGCACAAACAAATGTAATTTTTTGAATAATGTATTTTTAGCCCAAAAAGTAACTTATACTAAAAATGTATGATAATGATTCCAATTCCTTTAATTATTCAATTTTCAATTAAATTGGGATTATTTTAATTTAATATTATATTAAAAGAATAATTGGACATTTACTTGAAAGTAAATTATAATTTTTTTTAAAATCGATTTTCCCTCTTTACTGAAAAATAAATAGTTTTAGAAAAATATAAAAAAATACCCTAAGATAATACTATTGTGGTGATTTAAAAAAATCATTTCTGTAACATCATGACCTAGCTCACCTCTAAGAAGGTGTCCAGACCGGTGTGTCATATAACCATGAATGCATCTCCACGAATACCAGAGCCTTCCGACTAGTAGTGAGGGCCCTTTTTTGTGTCTGTGGGGGAGACTATGCCCTCATAGGTAACCGATAATATCACAGCGGAAGTAAAAAACAAAAAAAATAATAAGTAGTGGAAGAATTTGAATAAATAAACTGCAGTTGAATAAATGTAAATAATCCAACTGAATATTAAAAACTAAGTGTGGAAACTCACAAAAGAGTGGCATTCCATGATATGAGTTTAAACTGAAAGTACAGAAAACAGAAGTCAAACACATAGTCCACTAAAAGAAAAGAAACAAGAAACAACTGCATCACGAGCAAGGCCTAGTCCTATTCCCTAGTATCCATCCTAATAAGAAATGAATAGTCAAGCATTGGAAGTAGTAAGCTTCCCCTTGTCAATACCTGCGAGTATGTAATCTACTTGGGTGTCGATGATGCCCAAGCAGGGTGTGAAATAAAATCTCAGCAGGCCGGCACCCATGGTGTCTAAACCTTTCCATTTTGTGAAAAAATGAAAAAACTATTTTCCATTACATAACCATTTCAAATAAATTAATTACAGTTTAATGAAATAAATAATTCAGCCCGGGTCCAAAACGACACCCATGCCTGGTCACCTCCTTCAGCCTAAGATGGTAGTCGGAAAAGGCACCTGTCAGTAGAAATGAATAAACCCCCCCCCCCCCACACATATATATATATATAAATATAACTCAGAATGCAAGGTAAAACTAGGAAAAAGTATACCCCAAGCTTGTTCTTTAACTTGGAGTTCAAGTGCAATGTCAACAAGGCACACTTCCACATATCAGGGAAAATATCTCAATTCTCGATAAACTCAATTAGCAATAACATAAACCTTAAGTGCATCATTATTTAAGGTTCAAGTTGACAGTTGGTGTCTGAGCCCATACCGAAGGTATCTCTATGGAACATCCGTCAATTTATCCAATTACACTGATCCCGTCTAAGGAAATCTTTTAAAAGACCCAGTATCGCCCGAGGCATGGCTTTACCCTAAGTCCATCCCGATCTCCCAAAAAGGGGTAGAGTGTCATCTGAGGCTTGCATTGCCACATTGCTAACAGATCCGTTCTGATGGACCCTTTTGGAACTGATATCACTCAAATGCATTGGAAATTCTGGGGAAGTCTCGATCCAAAAAATTCAACGACACCACCCCCGGCACATAGAGGTAACCCATTAGAAACAGAGGAACTAAGTGTGACCCTTAATACGGGACCCACCTCCTTTCCTCTCCCAACATTTAATTAATGTTTTCATAGCAGAAGATATGACAAAATCAGCATATAAAGTTGTAGCTTGAAAACTAACCAGATCCACCCATGCATCACAAGGCATAAATTTAACAGTACAATACAACAACTTGCAAGGAAATATACATATCATATCAACCTCAGCGGATAATGAATATTTAAATAATAAACTGTTCAGAAAAACAAGTTTCAATGATCCAATAATTGAAATTCATGTTCAAGAAACTATTTATTTAATTTAATTATAATAAAAAGTTACTTTTGAAACACACGAAATTAATCAAACAATAAATTTGGATAATGGTATAATACATCAATCATATCAGCATGCCAAAAGGGGTGTCCAACTTTGTTACAATAATTCAAAAAACTATTCATTTAATTTAAAAACAATAAAAGGGGATGTGAAATACCCACAACTAATTAAATTAATAACCCGACTAATAGAAAAATTCACCGACTATGTCGGCACACCCAAAGAAGTGTATCATATTTTTGAAACCATTCAAAAAAAAATTAATTTTAGATGATTAAAGCTACAATAATTAAACAGAACCATTAAAGTAATTAAAATAAATAAAATTTCACAAATCCAGTAGGCACAGACTGACGGAATAACGGTAAATTTTTTTATAAATCATAATGAAATGGAGGTAAAGTGACTAGGAACCCTACCTTGTAGTTTTAGATGACTCTAAGATCTGTGGTAGACTTTTATTTGACCTAAAACGGATGAAAATGAAGGATTTTAGAAAAATGCCAAAATAGGGTAGGAATCTTCCTCGAAAATTTGCATGTAGAATACTAAATGGAATCGAAAGATTCCACTTACGCAAAGTTTTCCTTTCCCTATGTTTTACTACGCACCCAGTGGTGAAGGAATCAGACATCAGACGGAGGAGAAGAGGCATTCTGAAGGGACTGCTAGTTGGTGTGACGGGATTGAGGGGGTGCAATGTGATGAGTTGGAGGGGGAGAGAGGAGAGGAAAAAAGAAAATAGTGAAAATAAAGATTAAAAAATAGAATAAAAATAAGAGAAAACTAAAATATAAGGAAAAAGGAAATAAAAGAAAAAGATAAAATCAAACCAAATAATGGAAAGGAAAATAATAAAAGTAAATTAAAAACGGGAATCCCCCATTTTAATTATTTTCATATTTCCTGTAACCCCCTCTTTATTTTATTTCAGAATTTCTTTTTATCCTTTATTTCATTATTTTAAATATTATTTAAATCTCTTATTACTTTTTTCAATCCTTAATTAATTATTTAAATCCCGAACACCAGGACAAATCGCGACGTGCCATTTTTCCTGAAACATCTACAATTATTTAAATTAAATAAAAAGCTTCTCGAGACCTGAAGTGAGGTGCACAAGCACGCGCCCTGGGTCTCATAATTAATTAGACTACAATAAAGTAAAAATGGTTTGTACCTGATTAAGGTTGGGACATTACAACTTCCCCTCCTTAAGAAAACTCATCCCCGAGTTGCCCTTCCGAGGGTAGTGGAACGTCACCAGAGAGGAATTCTGGACACTGTGCATGTACATCCGTCTCTCACTCCCAGGTCTTGTCCTAAACATGTCCATGTTGCCACAACACTCATGGGGATTGGGAACATTGTTCATGCCATGTCTGGATCATCTTGGGTATCAGAGTACCAGGGTATCCATGCATGTTCTGGAAAAAATATCTTATATTTGAAGTATATTTTTAGGCTTATAGATTTAGAAAATTTCGAAAAAAACAATACTAAAAAATTACTTTTATCTTAATATAAAACATATATATTTCCAATTAAATATATGAAACTACTTAATCCATAATGAGTCTTCCACATCTCCCTCTAATTATTTCACACATTATATCCATCTAAACATATCGTATTTAATACTTTTCCTAATAATATGGGGAAACATAAATATTAGAAGGGGTGAGATAAAATTATTATTAAGGGAAAAAATGAAATTGAGGAAATCGTGGTTTAAACAATGTATAAATATTATGGATTGAATATGTAAACATGAATCCATAAACAAGTTGAAACTAATAGATTTCTATATCAATGAAAATGAATGAAAAAATTGATATAAATAATAATAATATAATACAGATGGAATTCAAAAGGTCATACATTAAAAATACCATCAAGGCATTGTAAGAAGACATTATCCTATTATTGGAGAAGGTATAACAAAAACCCAACATTTCTTGTCTCCAGATACCAATTGAAGAATAAAGGGTCTGTATAAATCTAGAACCCACTAGTCACTTTCTTAAGTAAAATAAATTCACAATAATTGCCTATAATACATGTTATACCATTCTTTAAGTAACCTCATACTAAATAAAACAAGGCAATCCATATAATAAAAGACACATAATTTCAATATATAATTACCTGTATTAGAAATAAATAATCACAATGAATATAAATATGTAATCCCAGGTCAATAAAAGGGATAACATGTTTAAAACTCATCTAGATAAATATGTTTAATGATCAAATAATACCTTTTCAACTTTCCAATAATCATCTGTATTGGAATAACAATATAAAAAATGCCAATAATTTTTCCCATATCAATAAAATGGATAACATGATTGTAACCCATCATATGGGAGGAGGTGGATGGTTAAGTAATAATTTTTAATCTTTACCATAATATTCCATGTTGTAAATAACATCATATAAAACACAAATAGTTTTCTACATTTCAATAGAATAATACTTTTATTAGGTGAACATCAACCAATCTGAATTATGTAAAATGTGATGTTCACAATATATAGAGAAATGAGTATATAACTAAACCAATACCAGAATAACATGATCATAATCCATCTAAATAAATAACATCGTTGGTTTTAAAAGAACAACCCCCCTTTATAACGAAAGAAATCAATAAATATGTTGACGTATATGAGAAATATCCTCGCAAAAATAATGCTTTGAGTAGTATCACAAAACATTGAATCAATAATATTTTGTTTGAAAATATATGTTTAGTTATGAAAATTATAGAATAAACATATATATCATAGGTTAAATCATGATACATAACCTCATTATAGTAATTAATTTTTAATGTGATAAAAAAATGGAAGTGAAAACTTAAACGATCATTTAGAAAATATTTTTAATAATGATATAAAATAAAAATTTGCATGTCACATTAAAAGGTAACTTGCAGAAAGATGATGTGAAATATTTTGAAATACATTAATTTTAAAATGAATATATATTAATGTATCCTTTAGGACATAATTTTTTTCTTGTAGAAATGTGTAGAGGAAGAGAAAAAATATACAGGTGAAATTGAAAACCTTTTTTATTCTATTAGAAATAATTTTGTTCAAAACTAAAATTATAATAATAGAAAAAACATTTTGTAGTATTAAAACATAATTTTCTTAAATAGGATTACAAAATATCATATAATAAAATGTTTTTGTTAGAGAACCATATCAGGAAAAAAATATGTTCTTGAAGAATCAATATAACTAAATGAAATTAGACTTGAGTTCTTAATATCCCTTACACAAAATATATTACATGACGCATGAAAAAATGAAAATGGGTTTTTGTAGATAAAATTAAAACCACTATATAATACCACCAAATACAATATATGGTTAGAATGGACTCAACTAATATAAACTAAGTTCAAGTGAATGATCATAACCCAATGATTGAATATTGCTTTACTAAAAACAATTATGACTCTTATAAGACTAGAATCAAATGAAATTTGAAGAAAATAAATTTATTTTGAATATATTATCCCACGAATAATAACGGAATAAAATATAAAAAAATAATATGATTGTAAATAAATATAATTCTATATAAAGGAGACTTGTCTCAAAGAAGAAGAATTGAGACCAAGAGAACCCTTACAGCTTGAGAAACATCTTAATCAAACCCTAGAAATACATGGAATATAATTAAACATAAAATAACATGTTTAAAATATAATTCATGATATCATATCT
Source organism: Viscum album (assembly GCA_963277665.1). Lineage (NCBI taxonomy): Eukaryota > Viridiplantae > Streptophyta > Magnoliopsida > Santalales > Viscaceae > Viscum > Viscum album. The sequence continues at coordinate 305,786,731 of OY728147.1, forward strand.
AAAATATCTATTTTATATAATACATAAGTGAAATTACATACGTAGTACAAACGGTGTCTCAAAGAGAATATTCTAACATGAAAACATTTACCTTGGTCTTGATTTGTTCTGCACCTACACCAAATGTCTTAAATAATTAAATTAAGTTCCTTAAATAAACTCTCAATTACCTTATTCACAACTATAACCATTTATAATCTTTTTAAATAATATATATATATATATATATATGTGTGTGTGTGTGTGTTTTAAATTTTTTATATATTTTCAATACAATGTTTCAGTAATTTTTATTGCATTGAACTAGTTTCATAAAATTGGTTTTGGTATATATTATTTTCTCAAATATCATCATTATGAGATCATATAAGTTATTTGGATAGATGTTAGATGATAATTTGTAAAGCTGTAATTTTATTTCATGGTAGTTTTTGTTATAATCCATGATGATAAAATTGATCATGGGCACATTTTAATGATTTTTAACAAATGAAGGGTGGTTTATTATTTAACATGATAAATGTTGATATAAGATTATGAGAACCAAAAAAACCATTATTTACATATTTATAAAATATCATACTAGTAACTATAATATCATATTCATCCATGATATAAATGCGAAGTATTGTTCAAGTAGGCGGTTAAACAAACTCTAACATGAACCTACCATAATTAGTAGATGATAATGTGGTTTATTAATATCAATATCATTATAAAATAAGAAAATATATCATATTTAGTGTTAATTTTTGTGAAATATTAGAAATGAAAAGAATAATAAATTCAATATATATTTAATAATGTCATTACATATAAATAAGAGAACATTTTCCTGTTAAGTTTCTCATTTTAAATGATCAAATTAACAACAATCATTTTTGGTCATATCATTAATATTTTTTCCAATTTTTTATAAAATAACCTTACTAATATCATAAAAATACTTATTATCTATTAAACCTAATAATAAGACCATCCATGAAAGATAGTGATAAAAGGAAAAACAGAAATCAACCATTCTATGGAAGCAGTGGCCCACACGTATGCATGGATGATGATTTTCATTTTACATAGAATGGGAAAAATTTATAATATGTTTTTATCATTTCAAAATCTTTAATATGTTATATATATAATAATTATATATTAATTTCCATATTAGGACCATTTTTTTAAATAGGTTATGGAAAATGAAACACATTCTCTCATGGAGGGGATAGTCCGGACAACACATGTGTGACAATTCTGTTTTTATTAATAGAAAAAGGGAAGGTGATTAATGGGTGGAACATAATTATAATAAAATATGATTATAATAATAATACTAATTTTATAATTTCATGATGGTAAAAAATAACTCAGGGAAGAATAAAACCATATAAATAAATTGGAAAGAGAAAGAGTGTTTAAGAACTTATACCTCACTTCTTGGATTATCTACACAATAAACGGAGTCAATCCCTTAAGGTATGGTATTTTTAAAATAACAAAACCTCTTGAAAGTGAATAATAGGGTCTGGGATAGTTTTTGGTAGAAAGTTTTTGGAACTTATTAGTTTTTATTATGAGGGGAAGTGAGGATTGTAGTTTATTTTTTATAAGTGAAAAGGGATGAAATATTTTTAAATACCCATGATTTTTCAATAATGGGAAGTAACTATCAAGGAAATTGGATCCAAAATTCATAATTAATTTTTTTTATGTGTGGTAAAGTTGTAGTTATAAGGTTTTTATTGATCTAAACCACCCATTTATACATATCTAATAAATATTTTGGAGGTATTTTACTCTTAATTCATTACTTTTACCCTTTAAATTTTACCATGGTAACTTATTTTTACCAAAGGTATGTTTTCCTTTATTCCCAAAAATATAGTGGTACTTATTAGTTAATTTGAAACAAATTAATCTAAATTTTAAATCCATTTCATTTTATTCAATTTATAAATGTGATTAAAAATATTATGAAAATAAATATCTATAATGTACTCATAACAATTTGTGTGAAAATAATACTCCTCTTATAAAATTTCAAAAATAGGCTTATCAATTTAAATGAAAATTTTCAAAATTATAAATTTACCTATAAAATATATATTCTGTATTAGAGAAATTCTATTATATCCATTTCTTACTTATATACTAAAAATTTCATAAATTTTATAAATTTCATATTAATTATAAAAATGATATTTTAACTTAATTTTTTTTTAATTTTAGAAAAAATAAAAAATATTATTAAGTAAATATTAATATGATGAATCCAAAAATAATTTTCAATCTTAGAATTAAAATTTAAAATTTTAAAATTTTAATTCTTAAATAAAATTGATAAGGTATAATGAAAAACTATTTTTATAGGAACATAATTTTTGGAAAATATTAACCAATATCATTTATATTTCTTATTATTTACTAACGATATTAGAATCAAAAAATTATTAATACGAAATATATTTTTTCATCCTTAATCATATTTTTCCAGAAATATTAAATCATATCAATACAAATGATATATTTATAAAAATATATTTTTTTTGTATCAAATAATAGTAGTAGACATTTTTGTTATACCATTTGAATTCCATTCATATTAAAAGTATCCTTTATTTTATCTCTACACATATTTCATAATTAGGGTATTCTTATTAATTCCTCTTAATTTAATGTCTAGATATTATCAGTCATACTTAATAGTTATATTTTTATCAAAATATATCATAGTTTTGATTTTATTTTGGTGTTGTGTGTGGAGAAGACTATCACAAAAAATGACTAATTTAAAATAAAATGATATGCTAAGTTATAAGGGTGTTATGACCATTGAATTGAACTATGTGAGTTTGGAATGTGAAAAATTATGATATTTTTAGAAGAAGAAACACTGAGAACTTCAACTAAAAGATGTGATCATGAAGGAAATCAAGAAAGAAAGAACATCACCAGAGTGAGAGAATGCGTGACTGAATGAGAGATGAGAGTAAGTGGCATCAAAAGGAGGAAAAAGATGGAAAATATGGGGGATTTAAGATGACACAAAAGTGGATGTACACTTGAATCCCCCTCTATATCATTACCGTGGAGGACTCTAGGATGAGATAAAGGGGTTACACAACCACTCAAAGGCAGTACCTTGTAACCACTATACCAATATTATCTTTGTTGAATAATTTAAAAAAAATTCAATTGGAATAAATAAATACATAAGAAAATAATTTTATAAAACTAAGTTATTCAGTCATATCAAAATATATATTAATGAAAATTATATCACATATAAATCAGTTATTAATTATGGAATATAATACATTTAAATAGTTTTGAAAAATAATTTAGAAGAATCCAGAATAGTTGGTTTTTAAAATAAAAGAAATACATAAAACCAACAACCATAAATTGATGAAACATCTTATGTTTGGAAGGAATCCAATAATGTAGGGATTAAGGACCCCTCACTGAGAATTTAGATATCGTGAACCACAAGCTTCCATGACCATAGGGGAATATAAAATCAAAACCGAAGAAAAAGATAGAACCAATGGAGAAAGAATAAATCCCCTTACTTTGTGTTTCCTTAATGAATCATGATGAAAACCGAGAAGGAATCAATAAAAGGGGTTGAGATGAAAGGTTCACAATACTATAAGGATATAGAATTTGATTGGGGAAATCGAGGAGGATAAGAGGGGATAAAATGAACATGGATAATGAGGTTAGGGCACATTTAATATTTTCTAGGTAGGCCACAGGGTTTGGGAAACAATGAGGAAATCAATCTAAGGTAATTCACATTATATAAGCATATTTACAAGGTTTGACTACCCAATTTAGGAAACCATACACGAAACATGTTGTAAAGGGGACCCCATATATCAAATTCCCCCACAAAGTTTCTCCTGTGTACATAAGAGAATCCTCATGGTTTCCCTTAACCATACACTGACTGTGAATGGTTATTTGATAGGTAAAACTAGGCTACATCATGTCTCCCAAATATACAAGGGAAACTTCAAGGATTGGGGAACTATAGAGTAACCATTCATAATTTATTGGATAAATTTTATCCCATATTCATGGTGTGGGTACATAGTCATCATTTCCCAAGTGTTAATCATGTACCCTGTCATACATCCCCATTTTATGAAAATTCTACACAATTTAACCTAAAAATGACAATTAAATATAAAAATAAATAAATAATATATAGAATATATTAAAATGGCATTTTGGGTGTGGAAATTATCCCTATTATACTTTTTTTCTAGAACATCAACAAAAACATTATTAATGAAAATGTGACTCCACCACCACCTTACAAAACATTATCACTACTGTGTATCATGAGAATCACTCATGTGTTGTTATAATATTCTAGTCAATGGAATAGATTTTACACATAGTATATTAATCTTGGATTTCATAATTTGGATCATTTGATCGGTCACTGAAACATCAAACTCTAGTTCAATCAATTCTTAGCTCATTATATAAGAGGGATCATGGTAATAACTCCTTAATTGAGAAGAATAGAATAAATTATGGATTTATTTCATATAAGGAAGAATTTTCTATCGATACACAAGCTTGCTGACACATTTAGTGATCTAAAAGGGTTCCACAAATCTTGAGTTGAGATTCCCTAGTGTACTGAGCCATCATGATGTAAATGAGGTGACACTATTTGGAATGCCCAGAAACTAAATGAGAACTCCAAATGGGGACAGTGATAATAGGAATAATATTTAGGGTGGATATGAGTCATTATTAGTTGTTACAATATAATTTGGTTCCTCTTTAGTCATGTCTTTAACAATGACCTATCCCACTTGATAAGTCCCTTCTACCTTTGTCCAACAGTGAAGAGAATAACATGGTTCACTATATAAGGCCAAAAAACAAGTAGCGGAGATAAAGAATTGATAACTATTATTATAGGAAAACATAAAATACTTTATATAAGAATCTCATTACACTAAAAATTCTAAAACACAAGCATGTATCATATCAATCAAAATATAGATTTCATATTTTGTTTGAACATTCATTTTTGGATGATATGTTGTACTCAATATCACTTGGGATCCCACATTCTTTTTGTATAATTTCTAGATTATCAAATTGAACTAAGGATCTATATTAAACAATATAGTAGAAGGTTCCCAATGTAGTTTCATGATCTCATCCACATGAAACTTTCTAAAATCCTATACCTTGGTGTTTTATTTGATTGGAAAGAAATCAATTGACATAGATAAAATGTCAATCACAAAATAGATAAAGTTATTCCCTAGATGGGTATATGTGAGTCCAATGATAAAATATATGTACAAATCATCCTATTTCAAAATGGGAGTAAGAAGAGGCTGATGAAAACCATATATACTATTATACTTTATTTTATTATGTTTATAGTTATAGAATCAATAAAAAGTATACTATTCCATATATCATACCAACCCACTAATATTATTATATCATATGATAATACAATTTGGTAGATCCTGGGTGAAATTATCATTGATAATGATGATAATCTCTCATAATTTACTTCCCCATAAAACATGGAATAACATAATGAATTATGAAATAGATAATTCCTTACAGAGATAGAGATAAATTATTTGTGGTACTCCAACCATATATAGTTCCTCATTACACCACAATTACTTATTCTTTGGTTTCTCTAGATAAATAAGATCAAGAAGATATGGTATAGAATAAATATTAGAAATAAATATGTTCTACTTCTCTTACTTTACCTACATATGATTCTTAGAAAATAGACACATTATATTTCATTAATCAAATTATTATTTCAAGGATTGCAATGAAAATTTCATATAATGGGAATCAATATCCACATTCCCTATTTGTAGTTTATAGGAGAGGTAATATTAATATATTCTAAGGTATTTCACTCAAAGTCTTTTCTTAAGGTTTAAATACTTTGATGATAAAATATATCTCATGATTTTAGAATCATTATATATCATATATTTTTCACCAAAGAGATAGTGTCTTCAACATTTAAGACCATGAAAAGATAATTATAACTCAAGTTCATGGGTTGGTTAGTTATTTTAATTCAGGTAAAGCTTAAAGGAATCATATACCACACCATGATTTCCTAACATAATCATGTAACCCAAACCCTTCTTTAGTACATCATAATAAATGACATAGCCCTATTTTCCAATAGGTAAAATATTGAATTGAGATGAGATCAGTCATTATATAAAATTATTAAAAGAGTATTGAAATTTTTATATCCATAAATACTTCACTTTTTTTCAAGCGAGTTCAGTAAAGGTGATGAATTATTATAGAATTACATGAAAAACTGCTGATAGTAATATTTTAGATATAAGAATATATATATATATATATCTAAGAGATTCTTTAGTACTTCCCTTGACATAATTTACTTTATATTTTTTGAATCAATTAGAATTACTTGTTTCGACACCACATGTCCCAAGAACAAGAATTCTTAGATCCAAAATCAATAAATACTTCACTCTTTTCTATGTGAGGTTGGTAAAGGTTATGAAGTATTATAGAATTCCTTGAAAAACTACCAAAAGTAATCTTTGAGATAGAATAGTACATGTAATTAGAATATATTATTTAGTTCTTCCCTTGACATGATTTCATTTTCATTTTTCGAATCAACAAAAATCCCATGTTTCGATACAACATTTCCCAAGAACATGACTTCTGGGATCCAGAACATCGATTTTTTAATGATTTCCAAAGAAAATCTTCATTTTATGCTCATTTTCCCTTTTGATTTTTGAGTAAACAAAGGTATTATCCCTGAATACAAAGAAAAATAATTTTTTTGTATAAATGAATTATTCATTTCATAAGGGAAATTAACACCACGTAATCATTGGCTAATCTAAATCAAATAAATATACATTCATGAGGATCATATCATCTTCTAGAATTAGTATTAGGAATATCATAATCATTCACCCTGAGCTAGTGATATCATGATCTAAGGACATTTCAAGAACTACCTTTCCTGTAAAGACCCGAAGGTTGACATACATGGACATTACATTACTTTTGCGGAATACTTAGTACATAACAAAAACACACACACAAGGACCCTAATAGTTTAGTGTCTTTGGAAACTCGGAATATAATCTTCTAATCGTGGTGAAAGATCTTCAACATCTCCCATAAATATCTTCCTTTTTTTCTACCTAAAACCTTTCTTTTTATCCTGGGGAATAGAAAACATAAAAGGGTGATCTAAAATTCTCAGTAAGGGTAAACAAAAGAAATATCAATCACATCATATTCATAAGAACATAACATTTTGGAAATCTTATCCAGCAAAACAGATCATAATATCATAACATGGGATAAATCATAGTAGTAAAATGTAATCCCAATAATCATAACTTAAAACATGAAACTTTGTGGCATACACAAATAATCATAGAGAATAATTTCTTATTAGTCAAGACTCATTTCCAAGACTATCTTAGTGGACAAAGTCTATTTCTGAACCGAGTCACCCTCATTTCAGTCCTATTTCACTGAACCGGTATAACCTACCATTTAAGACTTGTCTATCTCATGAGATATAAAATCTTTACCTAATGCATTGGAGGGAGATATAGGTCCCACCCATCTCATAATTATACCATTCTTATGTGTGCCACAAAATCATAAACCATACATCATAACATAACCCATGTAACAAAAATGGGAATCTTAAACATCGTGACATCATAAAACAATTCATATAAGATAAAGGGATTCATAAAAATATAATTCCATCACAAAAAAATCAAATCAATGTAATAATAGGGATAGAAACAGAACCCTTAATTATCTTAGATGGAAAATAATTTTGATAAAACACTTGAACTCCATTCTTGAGGAAAATATCCATTCTACTTCAAAAACACTTTTCCTTTCTTAACATGTTATAAAATTATAAACTAAAATAAGTTGATTAAAAATAAACTTGAAAAATTGTAAAGGAATATTCTTGTAAATAATGTTTTAAAAATCCATTCATGCCGTATAGGTTAAAAAACATTCTTCGTACTTTTGTCAGAAAAGTCAAAAATTACCTTGTACGAAAAACGACAAAAGATTCCTTTCATATCCTTTACTAAAAACTCACCGAAGGGTAAAATTGGATTTAAACAATTGTAGGTGGATGGAAATAATATTACATATTTAGGAAACATAGATGTGGATGATAAAATACACCCCAGAAAATTTCCAAGTATAAAAAATCTCGGATAGAAATGAGATTGTGATATTTCCCTTACCTTAGGTCCGATATGCTTTGTACGTATCTGAACCTCCTGTATAATGATTTAAATAATGTCATTATCTTATTAAAGAATCATATTAATTGTTATGATATCATATATGGTTCACTTATGACTTTATATTACCCGTTCTTTTGTAAATTCCATGTTAAAGAAGCGTTTTGGGTAAAATCGTTTCATTTATCGTAGGTGTTTGGACTTGTTGTTCTTGACATTATTATTACTTATATCAAGATTTACTTACTTCAAGAATATAAAATATGATTTATATATCATATATATTCAGTATATATATATATATATATAATAGATAGATAAATGAAATGAAACACACCGTTCATGGAGACGGTAGTCCGTACGTACGCATGAATGCTGTTTTCCTTTCCTTATTGTCTTGAATGGAAGTAAGTAGATGAAATATATATATACATAAATCAAGTAGATTTAACATGTCATATATTTCATTATTATTCATTATATATATACTTTATAATCATTCTGGAATGGTTAACCTGGATAATGAATCTCATCGCGTCGTGGAGACGGTAGTCCGTACGTACGCACGAGTGATGATATCATTCTCATGGTCGTGGAATTGTGTTGAAGTGTATGTATAATATTTCAGTATCAATATCACATTATAATAATCATATATAGTTACTTGTTACACCATTATACCCATCCAATTAAGGTGGTGGAGGAAAATAGATTACACCACGGCGTGGAGACGGTATTCCGTATGTACGCACGCGCGGTGATTTCCTTTTTCCGTAGGATGGATAGAAGGTTAATTAGAGTTGTTCCATATTTATAATAACATATCAGTATATAAGAAATACTGATGTTATTACTTTATCATGAAACAACCAAAGAAGAAGAAGTTGAAGAAGAAAGAAATTGAAAAAGATCGGTAATGGATATTACCTCTTTTTGACGCGCCTTCACTTAACCTCCACTTAAAGAACTAAGGATGGTCTTTGAAGAAGACCAGGACCTCTAGGATGATACTAGGGAAGTGGAGAAGAGATTTTTGAAGGGGTTGGCCGAGATTTAATTCTCAAATTGGTGTGATGAGGAGAGGAAGGAGGTGCCCTTTTATAAGGGAGGAGAGGGGCACCTTAGGAAAATCTCAAAATATTATTTTATATTAAGGTCAAATTCGGTTTATAATGGTTCCAAAGGGTCTTATTTTGAAGATAAAGTGGGGATGGGTCGAAACCCTCTCATCCAGTAGGATTTAGAAAAGTTTAGGTTATTATTTTAACCTTATCAAATAGATTTAACTCTAAGTTAAATAATTTAACTTTTACCGTGTTTTTTTGTTTTTTACACTATATGGTTATTAATCTTACCATAACAAGCCAAAATAACCCCAAGTTGTTTATTATTAATATATATATCCTTATATAAGTCATTTTTCCAAATCTTAGATTTTTAGGAATTAAATAATAATTAATAATATAATATTTGTTTTAAAAACTAATTTATGTCAATTTTGACACTATTTGGTACATGATTTTTATGAAATTCATAACAGAATGATAATTCGAACCAAGTTACTTATATCAACAATAACATGTCATATTAACCTATAAAGTTAATGTAAGTCATAAAAAGTCTAAAATTACATTTATTTGGGAATTTATAACATCAATTATGTCAATATTTCATTAATAAGACAATTATTGCATCATCTTTGTGTCATAATAAATGATAATTATTTAATCCCTAAAAATTCTAAATAAATTCATATAATGTAGATAATTGTATTAAATTTCTTTAGACTATTCATGTTCTAAGTTTCATGAAGTTTATCACTAAATTAAAATTATTATACTTATAAGATTTAAGAAAGTGACATGTTGTCTCATTCTTTGGTTTTAAAAATAATTAAATTATTTTCATTGAAAAAAGTCCATAAAATGAATCTAATCCGACCCTTAGGTTATATGGTTCTACTTTTAGCCATCCAATATGATTTTTCCAAGTGTTAGGGTAATTTTAGAATCTTATATTTACCCTTAATTACCCGATTTACCTTTAACTATAGTAAATAAAATTTACCGTAGTTACTATTCACAATGCCCAAAAATAAAAAGTAGCTTATTAACATAATTTGGACCCACTGATTCCAAATATGGAATCCATTTTTCCAAATTCAATACACAAAAGATGCAGAAATTAAATTAAATTAATCCCGTTGTCGAAAGAAAATGAGTTTTTCTTTAAAACATTGCAAAAGATTGAATTGATTTAGCCTACGAATTCAAGGTAAAATCAATGCTAATGACATAAATTATATTAAATGGTCAAAATATATTCTATTTATAATTTAAAACCATTCCATATTATAATTTAACCACATAAGATATTACGATGAAAAAAGCTGTTTTTAATTAAAATATAGCGTGTTTTTACTATTCATTAAAATATGAAAGTTATCGGAAAAATATCAAAACTTTATCTAATGTAAATTTTTATATCCTGATTCAAAAGAAGAATTTTATTTTGTCAAATTGAACTTATAAACATGTCAAAAACTAGATTTAATGTGGGTGCGCCATCAAAAGGCGGTAAAACTGCATTTTTTAAAAAATACTTATTTTACCGGAAAAATTTATTTTGTTCTTATAAAATGTTCTAGAAATGTGTAAGATGAATAATAATGTTATAAAATTAAAAATTTAGTTAACACTATTAATAACGTCTAGTTCGTAACAATATTATAATAATACATCATTGTTTAGTAAAACCCGGTATTGCGTACAACACACGCTATCGAGGGAGGTAGCGATTGCGTGTAATGCAATCCAAGTCAGGGTTGCGTGCTGTGAAATATTACTTCGTTGTTTCGTATATCATAATACAACCATATTTCATTTATATATTGAACATATATATATATACTCAATGTTGCGTAGAATAACTATTATCAAAATTGTGTGTAACACGATCCAAGAATAGTGTTGCTTATACTGCAAGCTCATATAGTGTTGCGTATAGCGCAAGGTAATCTTGGTGTAGCATACAACACAAGACATTAATGAAATTAAAATAATATTTTTCATAAAATCTCGGGGTGTTACATTCTACCCCCCTTAAAATGAATTTCGCCCTCGAAATTCGTCGGGGTTATAAATGGTTTACTATTCGAAAGTTTCTTTAATAGAAAACCACATCGTAAAAAGGAATACCAAAACCAATATTTAAAACCAAAAGTATGAAATGTAACGATTACCCAAATTAACTCATCACTGGGTTTCCACATAGGAGAACATAGGTGAAAATATGGATATGGAAGAAAAATCTAACCATCAAGTTCTGATGGAGAGTGGTAGAGAACATGGCTATGAAAAAGCCAACAATCACAAAGCTATTGATTTGTGATGATCTAAGGTACCATCTGATTCATCGGATATAAGGGAACTAGGACAACATTTTTTGGTTTTCATGATCATTTCCCTAAAGTTGATGAATTAAAAGAAATAATTGCATGATTTTGGTACAATCTCACTGTTGTTCGTGAATTGAACAATTTCCACTTCATCCCTTAAAGAAATGAAGTTGAATTTGTTATTCGTGATGTGTTAGCCGATCATGTGATAGAATGATGGGACATTCCATCTCTTTCAAACAAAAGGTTAGCAAAAGTTATAAGTCCATCTTATGGTTAGATTAATCGTATATGGTTCCAAAAATAAAATTATACTTCATATATCATACCACTTAATAAAATAAAACTAGTTTCTACTAACCAGGGACTTCCTGTAGGCTAGTGGTAGGCGATAAAGGCCAGTCGCACTTCAGTTGTGGGTTCGATTCCCACAGCCTTGTCCGACGCGATGGGTTGTCGCCTGTCCTGTAGGTTGTCCTTTTTCTAAAACTATATTACTATAAGATCCCATCAATAATATCAAAAAAAACTTCTATCCTTAAACAATACTATCTTATGTCCAACATAATCCATTCCAATCTTTATCTAAAATACTTCAGTCCAAGTTCATAGTATAAAGAAAATTATTACTTGAAATGTCATAAACCAAGCATGCGAATATCATCATTTATCCCCCATATATCTTGTTGGTCACATTCAATTCATGTGAATACCTTAATCATGTATTCTCTTGAAAAATGAATACCCATTGAACCATAGTGAAAACATGAATGCAGTTAAAAGTTAACACTTTCCACATACCAAAATCATCAAAATTCTATATACTCAAACCATGATATCAATTAGTCCTTATATAAATCATGAGCTCATGAATACTGTCAAACATTTCATTTTTTCATTATCCATTCATTATGCCCATATCATCTATATTCCAAAAATATCTGAATAACCTTTCATGGATACTGATACCATTAATCATACACTTTCAAAACTCAAGGAAAGACAACAGTGTAACAATCCTTAGATGTCTCTTTATTCCATAGTACAATGAGATTACTTATACAACATTACACATGATAAACATGTCATCATTCCACTACATTCTTAAACCATTGACCGAGCATCAAAAATTCTTTCATCTCACATATCTTTTGTAGTCTCTTCATCATCATCATCATAAATACTACCCATACGACCATACTGATTCTCTTCATGAGACTTTCCCTTAGGGCATTGGTTTGCATAATGCCTATACATTCCACATTTAAAACATTTAACCATTGTTGATGTCGTTGCAATACCATTATCCTCATCCCTGGTGTTAACTGAACCTTTTCCTTTGCACTTACTGGCTTTGTGTCTTTCTTTTCCACACCCAAAGCATCTTCCAGTTCCTTTGAAACATTCTCCTTGATGCATCTTCCCACATGATTTACATAGGGGAAATTGAACTTTCTTTCATCTATGATCATCATGAAACTCCATCTTTCTCTTATTATCCGAGTCAGGAAACTTACCAAATTTTACTTTATTGATCATATTATGAGATTGATGATTCGGCATAATAATTATGTTTGGACTTCCAAATCCCATTTCATTTGGTTGCTCATGAAGAATATCATTACATTGTCTACCATATCCTCCATTATCGTGAATCATCTTGTTTCCAGCCATTTTCTATAACCCAAAAAGAATAGTGTGAGCGGCAAAAATCATAATAAAGGGGGAGTAAATTCAATATCTAACTTCTTTGGTTTAATCTAATATCATTACCATAGTTCTAGGACTATATCCTATACGTATACTTATCCTTAGGGACATCCCTAGACATACCTTAGAAATATCTCTAGGGATCTTAATAACGTTTTTGCATCCTAGTTTCCAAAGGTTAACTAAACTTTTCCTCTGATACCAACTGTAGTGGTCTAGAATTACTTCCAGTGGACTATAATTGATACCTATCAGGGAACTCCATGGGTGGCTACACCCCCTGGGCGGGACACACCACCATCCCCAGTGGCAGCCATTTTTTCATGAAGCCCTTAGGCGGAGAGTCATGCTTCGTCCAACGCTCACATGTGAGAGTTCCCAAGGATCGGATACATTCCTACCTCCTTTGCCTCTGATACCAACTATAAAGACCCAAAGGTTGACATACATGGACATTACATTACTTTTGCGGAATACTTAGTAAATAACAATAACACACACACAAGGACCGTAATAGTTTAGTGTCTTTGGAAACTCGAAATATAATCTTCTAATTGTGGTGAAAGATCTTCAACATCTCCCATAAAGATCTTCCTTTTTTTCTACCTAAAACCTTTCTTTATATCCTGGGGAAAAGAAAACATAAAAGGGTGAGCTCAAATGCTCAGTAAGGGTAAACAAAAGAAATATCAATCACATCATATTCATAAGAACATAACATTTTGGAAATCTTAACCTGCAAAACAGATCATAATATCATAACATGGGATAAATCATAGTAGTGAAATGTAATCCCAATAATAATAACATAAAACATGAAAATTTGTGTCATACACACATAATCATAGAGAATCATTTCTTATTAGTCAAGACTCATTGCCAAGACTATCTTAGTGGACAAAGTCCGTTTCTGAACCGAGTCACCCTCGTTTCAGTCCTGTTTCACTGAACCAGTATAACCTACCATTTCAGCCATGTCTATCTCATGTGATATAAAATCTTTACCCAATTCATTGGAGGGAGATATAGGTCCCACCCATCTCATAATGATACCATTCTTATGTGTGCCACAAAACCATAAACCATACATCATAGCATAAACCATGTAACAAAAATGGGAATCTTAAACATCATGACATCATAAAAAAATTCATATAAGATAAAGGGATTCATAAAAATATAATTCCATCACAAAAAAATCAAATCAATGTAATAATAGGGATAGAAACATAACCCTTTATTATCTTAGATGGAAAATAATTTTGATAAAACACTTGAACTCCATTCTTGAGGAAAATATCCTTTCTACTTCAAAAACACTTTTCCTTTCTTAACATGTTATACAATTATAAACTAAAAGAAGTTGATTAAAAATAAAATTGAAAACTTGTAAAGGAAGATTCTTGGAAATAATTTTTTAAAAATTTGTTCATGCCGTATAAGTTAAAAAAACATTCTTCGTACTTTTGTCAGAAAAGTCAAAAATTACCTCGTACGAAAAACAACAAAAGATTCCTTTCATATCCATTACTAAAAACTCACCGAAGGGTAAAATTGGATTTAAACAATTTTAGGTGGATGGAAATAATATTACATATTGAGGAAACATGGATGTGGATGATAAAATACACCCCAGTAAATTTCAAAGTATAAACAATCTCAGATAGAAATGAGATTGTGATATTTCCCTTACCTTATGTCCGATATGCTTTATATGTATCTAAACCTCCTGTATAATGATTTAAATAATGTCATTATCTTATTACAGAATCATATTCATTGTTATGATATCATATATGGTTCACTTATGACTTTATATTACCTATTCTTTTGTAAATTCCATGTTGAGGAAGCGTTTTGGGTAAAATCGTTTCATTTATCGTAGGTGTTTGGACTTGTTGTTCTTGACATTATTATTACTTATATCATGATTTACTTACTTCCAGAATATAAAATATGATTTATATATCATATATATTCATTATATAGATATATATATATATAATAAATAGATAAATGAAATGAAAGACACCGTTCATGGAGACGGTAGTCCGTACGTACGCATGAACGCTGTTTTCCTTTCCTTATTGTCTTGAATGGAATTAAGTAGATGGCATATATATATACATAAATCCAGTAGATTTACCATGTCATATATTTCATTATTATTCATTATATATATACTTTATAATCATTCTGAAATGGTTAACATGGATAATGAATCTCATCGCGTCGTGGAGACGGTAGTCCGTACGTACGTACGAGCGATGATATCATTCTCATGGTCGTGGAATTGTGTTGACGTGTATGTATACTATTTCAGTATCAATATAACTTTATAATAATCATATATAGTTACTCATTACACCATTATAACCATCCAATTAAGGTGGTGGCAGAAAATAGATTACACCAGGGCGTGGAGACGGTATTCCGTACGTACGCACGCGCGGTGATTTCCTTTTTCCGTAGGATGGATAGAAGGTTAATTAGAGTTGTTTCATATTTATAATAACATATCAGTATATAATAAATACTGATGTTATTACTTTATCATGAAACAACTAAATAAGAATAAGTTTAAGAAGAAATAAATTGAAAAATATCGGTAATGGATATTACCTCTTTTTGACGTGCCTTCACTTAACCTCCACTTAAAAAACTAAGGACGGTATTTGAAGAAGACCAGGACCTCTAGGATGATACTAGGGAAGTGGAAAATAGATTTTGGCAGGGGTTGGACGAGCTTTAATGCTCAAATTGGTGTGAGGAGGAGAGGAAGGAGGTGCCCTTTTATAAGGGAGGAGAGGGGCACCTTAGGAAAATCTCAAAATATTATTTTATATTAAGGTCAAATTCATTTTATAATGGTTCCAAAGGGTCTTATTTCGAAGATAAAGTGTGGATGGGTCAAAAAACTCTCATCCAATAGGATTCAGACAAGTTTAGGATATTATTTTAACCTTATCAATTAAATTTAACTCTAAGTTAAATAATTTAACTTTTACCGTGTCTTTTTGTTTTTTTACACTATATGGTTAATAAACTTACCATAACAAGACAAAATAACCCCAAGTTGTTTATTATTAATATATCTAACCTCATCTAAGTCATTTGGACGAATCTTATATTTTTAGGAATTAAATAACAATTAATAATATAATATTTGTTTTAAAAACTAATTTATGTCAATTTTGACACTATTTGGTACATGATTTTTATGAAATTCATAACAGAATGATATGTTCAAAAAAAAGTTACTTATATCAACAATAACATGTGATATTAACCTAGAAAATTAATTTTAATCATAAAAAGTCTCAAATTACATTTATTTCGGCATTTATAACATCAATTATGTCAATTTTTCATTAATAAGACAATTACTGCATCATCTTTGTGTCATAATAAATGATAATTATTTAATCCCTAAAAATTATAAATAAATTCCTATGATGTAGATAATTGTATTGTATTTCTGTAGACTATTCATTTTTGAAGTTTCATGAAGTTTATCACTAAATTAAAATTATTATACTTATAAGATTTAAGAAAGTGACATGTTGTCACATTCTTTGGTTTTAATAATAATTAAATTATTTTCATGGAAAAAAGTCCATAAAATGAATCTAATCCGAACCTTATGTTATATGGGTATACTTTTAGCCATCCAATAAGATTTTTCAAAGTGTTAGGGTAATTTTATAATCTTATATTTACCCTTAATTACCCGATTTACCTTTAACTATAGTAAATAAAATTTACCGTAGTTACTATTCACAATGCCCAAAAAAAAGTAGCTTATTAACATAATTTGGACCCACTGATTCCAAATATGGAATCCATTTATCCAAATTCAATACAAAAAAGATGCAGAAATTAAATTAAATTAATCCCGTTGTTGAAAGAAAACGGGGTTTTCTTTAAAACATTGCAAAAGATTGAATTGATTTAACCTACGAATTCAAGGTAAAATCAATGCTAATGACATAAATTATATTAAATGGTAAAAATATATTCTATTTATACTTTAAAACCATTCAATATTATAATTTAACCACATAAGATATTACGATGAAAAAAGTTGTTTTTAATTAAAATATAGCGTGTTTTTACTATTCATTAAAATATGAAAGTTATCGGAAAAATATCAAAACTTTATCTAATGTAAATTTTTACATCCTGATTCAAAAGAAGAATTTTATTTTGTCAAATTGAACTTATGAACATGTCAAAAACTAGATTTAAAGTGGGTGCTCTATCAAAAGGCGGCAAAACTGCATTTTTTGAAAAATACTTATTTTACCCGAAAAATTTATTTTGTTCTTATACAATGTTCTAGAAATGTGTAAGATGAATAATAATGTTATAAAATTCAAAATTTAGTTAACACTATTCATAACAGCTAGTTCATAACAATATTATAATAATATATCATTGTTTAGTAAAACCCGGTATTGCGTACAACACACGCTATCGAGGAAGGTCGCGATTGCGTGTAATGCAATCCAAGTCAGGGTTGCGTGCTGTGAAATAATCCTTTGTTGTTTCATATATCATAATCCAACCATATTTCATTTATAAATTGAATATATATATATATATATATACTCAATTTTGCGTAGAATAACTATTATCAAAATTGTGTGTAACACGATCCAAGAATAGTGTTGCGTATACTGCAAGCTAATACAGTGTTGCGTATAGTGCAAGGTAATCTTGGTGTAGCCTACAACACAAGACATTAATGAAATTAAAATAATATGTTTCATAAAATCTCAGGGTGTTACATTTACCCAATCAAATTATAATAGAGTACATAAATATATGTAAAGGGTAATTTATTCTGGATGGCCACATGATTCAACTCCTTATAGATGATTCACATTTGAAGATTCACATATCCATTCTTAGAAAAGAGTACAAGATTATCCCATAGAGTGACACAAGTTCAAATGAAGCCCTTGGTTACTAAATCATTGATCTAGATCATAAACTTCATAACATTACATACTATCATTCAATATAATGGTAATGAAATTTGATACATCATGGTAAATAATTGGAAATAAAATTCAACTTCTTTCTCAGTTGGTAGTTCTGAGAAGTCATCCAAGAACACTTCAAAAAACTTATTATCCATGTGTGGATACTTTCTCCCAGTTTTTTCTTCATCGACATCTACTAAAATTGATGAAATCAGAATTATCAACCTAGAAAACATTTGAATATTATTTCATTATATGTTATAATGTGGAACCCATTATAGTAAAAATAATTAAGAGCACACGTTAGAGGTAGTAAAAATTTCCATGTGATGGTAAAAATCAATATGGGATTTAAAGGTGACCATCCAATCCATTACTAGAATTATATCAATGAGTTATATTATAAGAATATTAAAGTTCCATGATAAATCTACATTATATATGAATATAATACATGAAAGACATTGGAATCCACACTCCTTTTTCTTCCCGTGAGGTGTAGATATTTCCATAAAATATGACCTGAGTTCAAAAAAATATTTAATAGATCATCATTATAGGTTTATATAAATGAATAACAGGAACCTATATGAAGTAAATAAATATCCATAGATGATGAAATATGAATAAAACCATTAATTTTTTTGGTCTTACTTATTAGGCCCCATACACTTACTGCACTTTAAGTAAATAACTCACTTCAGAATGGGAATGTGGATTACTATTAGCTATTGGGTTTACCCTAAATGGAAAAATCCAATATAATGAACCATTTCTACACCCACACCCAATATTCCAAAAACCCATTTCTAAATTATCTATATCACTTCTCACTAGGATATTGGTTTTACAAAACATCCAAATATTGCCCAAATTCCTACAATTATGATAGGTCCTAGAGGCCTCTTGGAAAGATGGATTTATATTCCAAATACCCTCCAAATTGATGGAATATAAGATATCTAATCCATATTTTTTTGGATGAAGATAATTACGATGTATTTCATAAGCCATCCCTATTGCCTCTTCTAGATTCTACATGCCTCATCTTTCTCTCAGGAAAGTCACCTTCACTTACAGTAGGCATGGAAGAAGTTTCAATAATTCCTAAAATCCTATTTGGGTCTATTTCAACCATTTAACTTATCCCAAAACATATCTATATATGGAAATATTTAAAATAAAAAATTATAATTATACATCAGGTCAAAGTCCTATTTCATAGAATCGGGGTTTCAACATATCATGTAAAACTATCTTCGGGGATAAGTGAATGAACCCTTCAAACATTTTTTCATTCTCCAAAACCATATGGTTTTCCTACTAGAGGCACAAAAACTCCTTCAATTTCACCAAGGCCATCATATCTTGATAGAACTTCTATGTGGACATGACATTACAGTCCTTACACTATTGATTCTCAAGTAGCATGACTTGAACAAAGGACTCCGACTATTTCTATATGGGCCCCTTGAGCGTGAAAGAAAAAAATTTCACTTTTATGGAATCTAGAGTATTAAGTAATTAATATATCCTTTTAATAATTTCAATACAATATTCTTAACTCCCAAGGATTATTTCTTCCTCAAAAGGATGGAGCTAATAGAAAATAAACTTCTTTTCTCAATCCTTATCTGAACATAGACCACGACCTACATCTATTGCTTGAACTAGGGTAGGGACTGATCCTTGATCTATATATTGAACGAATCTCATCATTTTATCAATAAAATGCCCATCCACTGGAGGATGATCTTGCATAAAATTATCTAATTATCACTCTGGAGGGTCTACAAGAGGTGTTTAAGGGGCATGATACTACATAAAAATCAAATAAATAAGAAGAACCCCATTAAAATGAGAAAATAGATTTAATTTAAACAATAAAAATCTATTCAAAACTGTAATAATTATAAGGAGGTATTAAAATAGTTTAAATCATATAAATCATCAAGATTCCCATCATACATGGTTAGGATGTGTGGTTTTACAGACCATCTTCCAAGTATTTTGGTCTCAATAGATAGAGGAAAAGTGTGGTGGTCTCACTGGATATAGGGGTTCTAACCACAATGTCCAAAAATATAGTTTTGAAAACCATATAATATGTGTTTGAAGATCATTGAAGGTATCTGATAGTATAAATTTAATGGTTTGTTACATGGAATATATCCTATAATAATAAATATTTTTCCATAAAAATCCATCTAAACCTATGTTTTTGGACATTAAATTATATAAAATTCAAAAATAGAAATAAGTTAAATTACATAATACTCATTTCGTAACATCCCATGGTAATACAAATCTCATTATAATGAGTGTTTTCCATATTAACTCACAACCTACCACTCAATTCCTAAGGATCATATCTCCTATCTACCATAACATCATAAATAAAAAAAATTAAAACTAAGATATAATACCATTTTTTTAAGATCCAATATGGGATACACCTAATAGGAATTCATAATCCCCATTGGATGGAAACTAGCTCCTATGAATAAAGAATACCGATTTGGTAATAAATGTTTTCAAATAAATCCCTTATTAAGAGGTTATTAATAGATAACATGCAATGATATCATCATGTATTGGTGAGTCATGAAATCAAGCATGTGATCCTAAAATAACTAGAATAGTAAATATAAAAAATAATTAAAATTTAACTTATATGAACCAAATATAAATATACATTCCAATTAAAAATAAAATAAAACTGTGAAAATTATGGGAAACATGTAAAGAAATATTATAAATAAGTTTACTATAATGAAAATCCAAAAAAAACATCAAAATACCAATATAAATTTACTTGGGACATGAGGTATCTCTCCCACCATGTCATATCCACTAAACTCAAGTACAACTAAAATGAATATCCACTAACTCTAGCTGGTTCCTTACTTTAACCCCTATTAGTGAAAATAAGCCCCACAAACAGACAATGGGTGCATGCATCGTGTGAGAATAACTGTCCCAGTAGGATCCCATAAATTATTCCATGAACAAGCTTTCTTAGAAAATTCAATTATTTTAGTATTGAAAGTAATATTATGAAAATACCTCTAAAAAATTTTCAATGATAGGTAACATGTAATTGGTTTTATAATAATTGATGAATATAAGTAAAATTCAGGTAATGAATATTTTTTAAAACTTGTATGATGTGATAAGATCTAAGGTAAAAATGTCCAGATTGTTCTAAGATCCTTTTTCAAAAACTATATGTATACATTTCTTATGTGCATATGACATTAAACATATCATGATCCCACACTATCCAAAAAATAATCACTAGCTAGAGTAGAATAATAACCTAGTGATTTAATATAAATTTTACTATGCATATTTACATTGATACCTAGTGGTAATTATCCTTGAAACCACACCCAAGAACCCAGGTTACCACATCATGTATAACCATTTAAAATTCACCCTTATTCAGGGAAGAATTTCATCAAACATATAATATACATCATTAAATCTATATTAAAAACATTTTTTAAAAACCAATTTAATTAATTATATCAAAACAAATATTGGAATAAACTATATCACATAAAAACCAATACTCATTGATAAAATGTAATATATTTAAACAATTTTAAAAACACATTTGTAAGAATCAATGACATATAATTTTTCAAACAATATAAGTGTACAAAAACACCTACCTTAAAATTATTAAAAATCTTGCTAACGGTGTGAATCAACTAACTAAATGTGAAAAGTACCTTAACAGGAAAGGGAATGTTATAAACATCAAAATCCGTCACTGAGAATTTGAACTTCATAAACCCTAGGCCATCATGAGAATATGGGAAGAATATAACCAAGAAGGAAAGTGGATAAAAGGTAAGGAAATAGAAAAAAGACAATTACATGGTGTTCCTTTGATAAATCAAGATGAATATCCACTATTTATATGGTGAAAGGGGGAGGAGAAGTAAGGGCACATGTCCTACCACGATCTAGAATTCAAATGGGGGGATTAAGAGGGGTTAATATGAATAAAAAAATAGTTAAAATCACATATTTAATTCTATAAATAGGTAACATGGTTTAAGAAACTATGTAATAATCATGTTGTACCCTCTATAGAGGATATCACATTAAATAATGATATTTTATCATTTTGAATGCATGGTTTTGAAAACCATGTTCCAACAAAGTGCTACGTGGACCCCACATATAAGACGCCCTCAAACCGTTTATCCTTGATACATAAGAGAATCCACATTATTTCCCATGACCACGAACTAACCATATATGGTCCTGTTATATATAAATATGTTATATAATATTTCTCATTATTGAATTCATATGGTTTAGTGATCTTTATTCAAAATGTATATAATCCACTAGAAACCTACCTCTCCTCACTCATGATTTGAGAGCAAGATTAACAACAATTGAGTTCTAACCATTCACTCGGTCCTACTTCCATATTTTCAATAATTTAAAAGGAATTCGACCCATAAATTTTGATTAAGGATAAAAATAAATAAATAACTAATACCATAACTAAAAATGGCATCATGGGTCCGAAAAGACCAGAAAATTTGGGCATAATGAACACAAACCTTTTTCCAATTACTTTTTCTTTACATTAAATTAAAATTGTTAAATAATATTTTTTATTATATAAATATATATAAGTATCTCAAATATACTAAACAAATATTTTTCAATTTTTTATCATGATCTAGAATAATATTATTTATAGTATATTAATATTGTATTGAAAACTAGTTTTTTTATTCTTATGTAATTATACCTATATTAACATTACATTTTTAGAAGTATATAATATTTGTAATGTCTGGTATTTGGGGTGATGTAATGAATTATTGTGTCACTATTTTTTTATTAATATTTTTGTTGTTTTTCTACTTAGGATTTGAGTATTCTAGGTTCATTTTTTAGTTTTTGGGATATTTTTTAGGGGTGAATAGTTATGGAACACAGTTTGGAAGCCATGGAGTAGAAGCCACGCACCATTTTCAGTGATAGAAAAAAGGTAGAAAATAGTATGTTCACAGGTATGAAACCATGTGAGAAAATCATGTGTCCTCTACCAAAAAGTTCATTCAAATCCATCCTGTCGGAGAAGAGATTCATCTCCAAGAAAAATTATGTTAAGTATATGGTAATAAATCTATACCCTGGATTGAAAAAGAACTAAAAATGTATTCTAGAAAACAAAAAAATTACAAAAAATACTAAAAATGGATTCTAATAATGAATATTAAAAACATAGAAACCTGATTTGAAGGTGACTAATCATATTTCACAATACGATATTTTTATGTTTGATAAAAACTAGAAAACTAAATTTCACATTCCCTATTCTCCCCATTCTCATTCAGAGACTCAAAATGTCAATAAAAAATTATGTACAAAAGTACACAATATAGAGAATTTAGAGAAATAGATCGCATAATGTGAGATGTTCGGTAAGAAGTTTTGTTGACACAGATCTAAATAATATCCCAATGAAAACTGACAGTTATCTTATACCTCATTGATTTAGCTGTAGCAACTTCAATGATATCAAGACCCAGGCTACTGATCTTCATTGAGCCATGATCTTGGAGTGCCTACAGTAGTAATTTGGACTTCTAGAGCTACAAAAAAACCCTATCTTCTGAAAACATAGAAGCCTGATTGGAAGGTGACTAATCTGATGTCACAGTATGCTATATTTAAACGTTAGAAGAACTAGAAGATTTAATTTCTCATTCCATTCCCCATTTCCCCCCATTCTCATTCAGAGACCCAAAATTTCAATAAAATACATTATTAAAATGTATGCAATGAATACAATCTATAGCAACGGTTCAAATAATGCGAGAATTTTGGTAAGAAGGTTTATCAACAGAGATCTAAAGATCTCATGGTAAACTACCAATTAACTTCTACCTCATCGATTTAGATTCACTCTCTTCAATGATATCAAGACCTAGGCTACCGATCTTCACCGAGACATGATCTTGGAGTACCTGTAGTAGTAGTGGTGACATATGGAGTAATAAAGAAACCCAAACTTCTAAAAAACACATAAAAGGAGATTGGATATGGTTTTATTTATTTAATGGATGGAGCACCCATATATATATACATTGTTTTATGGAAGGGTATAGTGGAGGAGGAAGGGTACTATGGGCCTTAGCTACAATGAGGGGTATAAGGGGAAGGGGGAGTGGCCTCTTTCAATACTGCCTCCATCATCCCTCTTCATCCAACCTGAATATTCAGAAATATTCTCTTCCTCTCCATCATCCATCTTCTGATCTCACAGGAATATTCATAAATATTCGTCTATTCTCAATCATCCCACTTCTATTACCAATAAATGATGAATTTACTAGGTGGTATAAGGGTCATGCCCCATATTTCTTACTTATTCAAGGAGGTGGAGGGTATAATCTCTATCTTTGGATTTATTTTGGTATTCGGGGTGATTGTGTGGTGGATATTAAAAGAATAATATATGTACCTTACTGGATCATTGGCCATAATAATGGTCATGGTAGGCTTGGATTTGGTATACCTCTTGTGTCTCTGTTTTATCCTCAAATACAGTCTGAGTAGTAGGAGAAGGGGAGGTGAAGATGGCTCTGGGTGGTGCACCTCAGTTGCGTACATATTTAGGGGCTTCGCACCCATGGTGACCTTCATTGGGTTTGGTTAATTTATCCTTAGTTGTCTATTCTCGTTGATGGGAGACCTTGTTAAATGAATCTTGAGATCCATGGTTGTGATGTTAGTCGACTTCGGGTTCGATTTATTATATCCGACTTTCATCTGCTCGATGGTCGAGCACAACCTGGAAGACCCAAGACAACACCCTCGAGGAGGTAGTAGGGACCACCAGAGGTTGATTATGATGCCATATGTGGAGAGACATCATGAAATGTAGGTGGGGTGGATGATTGCCCCAGAATTTCTGGTGGGGATGATAATCAATGAAAAAATGTAGGTAGGAAGGATGATGCCCCACAAAATGCAGATGTAGAGAAAGGATGAGATGCAGTGGAGGGACAAAATGGCGCGGTGGGTGAGGGCAGTCATGCATCGATTGGTCACTCCAAAATATCCACTGATAAATGAAGGGGGAGAAGGCAGATGAGAGGTGAAACAGCCAATTAGAAAGTTGAAATAGATATAGTAGTAATGATAAGATTTAATTTGGGTATTCTTGTTTTTATTTAGTCAAGTATTTTGTTCTTGAATTTCCAGAAACACCTGCATAACATATTAAAAGAATGTCACCCTAATTCTGCTTAAGGGAAAATTTCAAAATCAAAAGAGTGGTCTGGCATCAGAAACCAAAGGTCTCTAGTTGGAACTAAGGGACCAATGGGAAGCCTCAATAGGCAATCTAAGAACATCCAAGATCATCCCAACAAACTCATGGGTAATTTACTGCCAAATGGAGTCCTCCTGTTGCAGAGGCAGAATATTCTTTGGATTTTAAAATTTTCCCTTAATTAGAATTAGGGTTATTTTCTTTTTTTTTTCTAGACTAGGGAAGAATCTAGGAAGTTTTCAGTCTAATTGGGATACAAAATGCGGGTTCAGGACTTGGCCCAGGTCACCCTTGATAATATTTGGAGGAATCTCTAGTCGCTATCCCACCCTCCCAAGGTGATTTTTTGTGGTAGGTACGCTATAGTGTTCTTCCTACACGTGAATTTTTGGTGAGACATCATCTAGTAGATGATGACAACTGATGTCTGTGCCTCCAAGTGATGGAATATCCTTTTCATCAATTTATTTTTTGTCATGGGGTAGAAGGGGTATGGAAAGAATCAGATCCGGATTTTAAAATGTTCTTTTATCCATCTATTGGGTTGATTTAAAACTTCATTAAATGGGTGTATTAGTTGTAACCAAGGGTGATGGGGGTGATTTTCCCAATTTATTGGCCAGTGCGGACTCGGAAAAATGAAATAAGTTTTTATAATAAGGTGACCCAATATCATATTTTGGTTGAGAAGGATTTGGAATGGATGAATTGTTGGACGAAGAATTATGTTGTGCCCTCTATGGGTAATAATATGATGGCACCTCTATATTGGTCTCCCCCTATAGAGGGGTTTTTCAAAATGAATAAGGATGTAGTCATCTCTGCTCTTTCTAAGGTTGGCATTGGATTCATCGCCCATGATAGTGATGGCCAGGTCATGGATGCTCATTGCAGGTTTGTTGATGCCTCTAGGATCCCTGTAACATTAGAGGCATCTTTCATTCTCCATGGGATGCTTCTCACATGCTCAAAATGTTGGATCAATGTTTTGGAGGTATCTGACTTGTTGGAAGTGATTAATGCTTTATCAAATAAGGATGAGGATTCCCAGACATTTGGCCTTATTTTGAAAAGATATGTTCCTTGACTGATTTCTTCACTGAATGTGAATTTTCTTTCATAAAGAGAGCGGGAAATCGGGAGGCTGATAATTTAGATTGTTTTGATAAATCATTGGGTAACCATTGTTGGAGGATTCTTTCCCCAAGTGGATCTATAGTTCTGGTGTGATTGATTAGTAAATTATTTGTATTGGTTCAAAAAAACAATAAATACCCAAATAAAATCTTCACATTACTATTATATCTATTTCTACTTTAAAATTGGTTTATCCACTTCTCATCCACCTGCTAACCCTTCTTTATTGGTGGAGATTATGGAGCGCCCAATCGATTCCTACCCCCCCCCCCCCACACCAGCAATTATTCCCTCCACTGCATCTTGTCCCTCCTCGACATCCGCATTTTGTGGGGCATCATTCTCACCACCTGCATTTCATAACGGATCATCCACCCCACCAGATGTTCAAGGGGAATCATCCTCCCCACATACATTTCATTATGTCCCTCCACTTGAGACACCATAATCATCCTTTGGTAGGCCCTACCACCTCTTCCATGGTGTTGGTTTGGGTCCTCCAAGTTGCAGTCGACCATCGAGAAGATGAAGGCCAGATATAATAAACCGAACCCAAAGATGTCCAACATCTTAGCCGTGGAACACAAGATGTATTCGATAGGGTCACTCAATAATGACAAGACACAGTCAAGGATAAATACACCAAACATAATGAAGGTCCCCATAGGCCTGAAGCCCCTCAATATGTATTCAACTGAGGTTCACCACCAAGATCTGCCTTTTCTTCCCCTTCTCCCGCTGCTTAGATAGTCTCTATGGATCGAACAAAGACCCCCGAGGAATACCAAACCCAAGCCTACCATGACCATTATTACTGCCAGGGTTATGATGAGGTACATGGACAGTTCTTTTAATATCCAACTTGTAGACACCATGAGTACCAAAAGATATTTGATGATAGAGATTATACCCTCCATTACCCTGAATAGGTAAGCGATGCAGGACACGACCCTTATCCCAACCTCTAAAGTACATATTTATTTGGAATGAAAGATGGATGATGTGGAATAGGAGAATATTTCTACATATTCATAAGATATCAGAAGAGGGATGATGAAGAATAGGAGAATATTTTTAAATATTTAGACAAGATGAAGAGGGATGATGGAGGCGAGATCAGAAGAGGGCATTTCGCCCTCCCCTCTTATACCCCTCACCATAGCAAAGACCCACAATACCCCTCCTCCTCTACTATACCCTTCGGTAAAACAAAAAAACATATATATATATATATATAATTATAAAATTAAAATATTAATATATGATATATAATGGACTCTCCATCCTGGAAAGTGACGACACCATCTCCGGTCTCTGTTTATTTGATTTTGTAAAAGCACAGATTTCTTTAGAGAAAATTTTAAAATAGATTTCTACAAAAATATTTTTTATTTCCTGAATTAACAAAAAACAATCCAAAATGTGTTTTTAATTATGTAAGTTTGAATGATTTAACTGAATAGATGAATAAGTGGAGGGAAACTACAGTTTCTAAAAAAGACATTACAGAGTTGGAATCATCAATGGTCAAAGTTAGACTTTGATGAGTTGAAATATTTTATGATAGTTAAAGATGAATTTATAAAAGGTTCTAAACACATGATACAGGTATGAATAAAACATTTAAAAATGAGATTAAATATATTCTAAAAGCTCAATTAGATTTACTGAAGGAAAAATAATGAGTTATGATTGGTGTTCCAGAATCTGTTATGGTGGTAGATGAAATAAATAATGGATTAGTTAGATTATTGAAATTAAAATATATTTCTATCAATATTAAATGAATGAATATCTGAATTACAATATTTTACCACAACCTTTGATAAATTTCCAGAGTTGAAAAAGAATTGATTGCTTAATCCATAAAATTCCAGACATAAGAGCTCAATTATAACAATTGTATACATATTCTTGAATGTATTGTAGATTTTATAAAGTTCGAATATGATGTCAATAAGAAGCATGATCAGTGTGAAATCCATTTAAAATATGTTTGTAAAAGTTTTAGAAAACTAAAAAATGATGAGGTATCTAAAAAATAATTATCAGTGGATATAGATATTTAGAAGATGGATATATATATTTAAGGTATTAGGAAATAGTGTAATGGTAGTCATGAGTTTTTAGTTCACTATTATCATGTTTTTCATGGAGTGTAAGATTCTTAAAAATATTTAATAATATTTCAAAGAGAAAGAAGAAACTTTATATTAGACATTAGAAAATTATAATGAATATTTTAATGAAAATAAATTGTGGTTTAAAAATATCCAACTTTTCCTACATTGATGCACCTGCTCAGACTGACGCCATTTTTAAAATATGGATATGTTCAAAAAGATGGTGAATGATATTGAAAGTTATTTTAAATTGATTGGAGAAAGTAAGAACATTATGAAAAATAAAAATAGTTTATTTATTATTATCCACATAATGATTTCATATACTGATATACATTGGTATGAGTTATTAGGGAAAATATTAACCATATGAGAATACAAAATTGACTAATTTTATGATAATTATACCTATAGAGATGAAATGAATAAAATGTAAAAAATTATGTGGTTACATTTGGAGGTAAGGATATGAGGTATTTCTTGTGTACAATAAAGAAGAAATCATTTCAATAATTCACATCTTTGTAAAACGTTCTATGTGATCAAATGAAGGTAGAGACTTTGAATAGTTCCACAAAATAACGAACAAATTTATAGAGCTCAAATAACATAATATATTTGGTTAGAATAAACATTTCCATGTGATATCCTTGTAAGAACCTAAATATAAATAGATAAAAGATGTGTCAATAGCCAATTAGCCTCCATAATCTTATTTAAATAAATTTGTTGTAATGAATCCCGTTCAATCTAAACATTCATTGACACTAATAGAAAAATGGTCTTTAACGTTGGCTTTTTTTATTTTTGACATCGGTTTTTATCCAACGTTGAAGTCACCGACATAAAAAATATGACCTTTTACTTCTGTTTTTGTAAACCGACTCCAAAAATAAATTACTTCTTTTGGCATCGGTTTTGTAAAAAATCGATGCCAAAAAAACTAATTTGTATCATTTTTGGCGTCAGTTTTCATAAAAACCGATGGCAAAAATAAAAAAAAAATAGTTTTTGCGTCGGTTTTTACAAAAACCGACCCCAAAAATTAATTTTTTTCTTCTACGTTTTAGATAATTTTCTAATCTTTGATTTACTGGTTGTGGACCTAAAACGGAGTTACAGATCAAAAGTTATCGCCGTCATAAGTTGAACCTATCAATGTTTCTATTGATACAACCGGTTTCAAAGAAAACATGATAAACATAAATTAAAATCTTATTCACCAAATGAAATAAAATAAGCATAATACTTCAAACATATTTCAATGGTTTTACGGGATTCCATAGAAATGATACATTGTTTATCATCATATAAATTATATTTAGAAAGGAGAATTAATCATTATTATAAGAAAGCTAATGGATTTCTTTAGAAATGAAGCATAATAATAATAAACAAAATAAATGAATAGAATATGTACCGCATTCAAATTAAGGATTGAAGTCGCATTGAAAACTTGATTGAATCGACAATGTTGAAAATGATGAATAAAGGAGAAACTGGATATATATATAGTAAATGAAAATATTTTCAATTGCGTTGTATGAAAATGTAGGCGGGATTTTAAAAAGTTAATTGCGCATTGTGAAAAAAATTGAAATTTTGATCCCACATTATTCTTTGGTGTCAGTTTTTTTTAAAACTGATGCAAAAGAGGATTTACATTGGTCTTTTGGCATCGGTTTTTTTATAAAAACGACACCAAAAATGCCAATCAATATCCTTTTTGGCGTCAGTTTTTAAATAAACCGACATGAAAAAGTTAAAAAATACATTTTTCTCATCGGTTTTTTTAAAAACCAATGCCAAAAAGTTAAAATATAATATTTTGGCATCGGTTTTTTAACAAACCGATGCGAAAAATTCGAAAAAAATCTTTTTTCATCGGTTTTTTTAAAACTGATGCCAAAAAATGAAAATAATTATTGTTGGCGTCGGTTTTAAAAAAAGACGACTGAAAAAACTAAGAAATATTTTTGGCATCAGTTTTTATGAAAACAGATGCCAAAATATTTTATAAAAAAATTACAATGTTTTAGATAATTCCTTAATCTTTGATTTGACTGGTCGTGGAGCTAAAATGGAGTTACAGATTAAAAGTTATGGCCTTTGAAAGTTGAACTTCTTTAAGAATTATCTTAGAGATGATCAACTTACAACATCCATAACTTCTAATCTGTAACTATGTTTTTTCTCCACCACCAATCAAATCAAATATTAGTGAATTATCTAAAACATTGTAATTTTTTTTTAAATTTTATGGCGTCAGTTTTCATAAAAACCAACGCCAATTTTTTTTGTTTTCTGCGTCGTTTTATTTAAGAACCGATGCCAAAACAATTTTTTTCTTTTTCGTATCAGTTTTTAGAAAAACCGATGCCAAAAAATCACCACAAAAAATATTTATGCCGGTTTATAAGAAACCGACATCAAACTGTTGACATTAAAAATCATTTTTCTACTAGTGTGAGACCTTTTAAATAATCTAACACTAAAAATAAAATCTTTCATGATGTGATGAATAATATAGATAAAATGTAAGATGGTTCACTATGAAATTAAGAATAATTAAAAACTATCATAAGACTTATAGATAAAATTCTAGTTATTGGAGTTTTAGGAGAAATGTAGTGGGTGGAACCCTTTCAAGCACATGAGTCTCAGCCCGGTTAGTGAGGTCTCTAATGTGCATCCAGGTGACCCAGGATCAAATCCAGGCAGTGGAACAATTTCTGGGGGTACTGTAGAGTACTATGGCAGGAAGTCTGCAACACTGTAGTAGGTACTGTAGCGGGAATTGTAGCAGGTACTGTTTTGCACAGTAGCATTCATGATTTTCCCCTGTTTTGGCCTTCGGGCCACCGATTTGGTCCTTGAGTCCATTAAGGACTTCGGGCCACCCAAGCCTTCAGGCCAGTAAAGCCTTTGGGCCACCTCATGGCCTTCAGGACACCTTAACTGTAGATGAAAACCAGAAAACCTACAAAGAAAAAGCTCTATAAGAGGATGAGAAAGGAGCTTTCACCACAGCATAAGCTACACAGATTGCAAGAATGAGAGGGTATGGAACCTGCCATTGGGACAAGCCTGTGCATGCATGGGATAGTCTAGTCGAACAACCATGTGAAGGTGGAGAGCTGATTTCATGATGAAGATGCTGGGGAGGAGTAGTTCCAAGTAGTTAGTTTGGGTTGTAAGTAATGTTTGATGCATAAGGGTAATGAATTCCTCTAAGGCCTACAGGCCATGTAATACTTACAACTATGTGCCTTGTATGGGTTCCACCTCACACCTTTAAAGGTGGATTATCAAAATCAATAAAAAAAATGAAGGCCTTCATACAATCGGATGGATAGTAGGTGAAACTACTGGTATGCCTAAAAAAAATAAATTAATTTGAGCATTCATCCTCATAATCCTATACACATTAAAATATAATAATAAAAATGAGAAAAATTATAATAAATAAGGAAGTGTATAACCTTTATGATGAAGGAATAAAATATTAAAATATGGAAATCCTAACAAATCTGGATCGTTTAACAGTATTAGGCCCAATTGATTTAATGAAATATGAGCATATGCAAGAAAAATATTAGAACATGAAGCATATTGACAAAAACATGAATTATATTTCTAGAAATAAAATATTATTCCCAAATAATGGGAGTTATAATTAAAAAACATAGATGATAGTATGTATAAATAATTAATAAATTATTCCAGGTATTTATAAAAGCCACCATATATCATATCTGTGACTTTATGTGAAAATTTATTTTAATTGGAGGAAAATTAATTAATTAAAATAAATGATGTGATCAATGGTTTCTTTAAAAAATTCAATGAAAAAAATAAACCACAATAATTAGACAATAGTATTGGGATAATAGTGTGCATGTACTACAAAGACAAAACATTTATGAGAATGAAGCATTACTATTGGAAAAATGTATAACTCAGGGGAAAAAATTATAGCACTCTTTCTTAATTGTATAATTTTTTTTTGATTCCAGTTGACAAAAAGGTGATTGGATTAAGTTACATTTTCAATTTATATATTTATTTTCTAGGAATATAATATGTGCAGAATATATCATCCTCTTCCTTAAAGAAAGATGAAATAAGGATAGATGAATTGATAAATATGAAAACATTAATTGATTCATTATATGCCCAACCTCCATCCCATTTTATTTTAGATTGAAACCTCACATGAAATTTAATATGGAAATTGAAAGAGAATACTAAAAAGTTTGATGAAAAAAATATTAATACAAGAACATTAAAAAAATTAGACTCATTCTTGCATCGTGAATTGAAGTTTCTAATGAATTAGAGGAGATGAATAAGCTTATCGCTGCTAACTACAAAAATATATAATGTCTATAGCATAAATTATCTAATCATATATGTCCAACCATCTTTTTTATTCACATATAGTATAATAATGGATATCATAATTAGATGAAAGTGAATCAAATTTATAAGGACTACGTACAAGTGATAATTGATGTCCTAGCCTGTAGGTGCTGAATAGGGGTAGTGGCAAGGCACCAACTGTAGCAATGAGGATGAGGCTCTGGAAAAGTTGGAAGGGAGGGAAGGTGGAAAAGATAGAATACTTTCTATGGCAACTAGGGTTTATCTAAACCACTTTCTTGAAAACAATACATTTTAACATTATTAAAATAATAATATCTCAATTCTGAATAAAATTATATTATTTTATTGAAAAATAATGTGTTCGTTGAGAAATAATTAATACTTTATATTAAATTGTTAAATATATATTTATTAGTTATTGATAATTTTTTATAACGTTTTTTATGATAAAATTTTTGTTATTGATAGTAAATATTAATAAATGTTTCATGTGTTGATGATAATGTTTTTAGTGATCATATAAATTATTGGGAAATTTAAAATTTTGTAAATGATTTTTATTTAATTATTAATATTAGAATATATATTTTCTTGCGAAAAAATGTGAGTATGTAAAATTAATTCCATAAAATTTTAATATATGTTGGAATTATTCATTTTTACCAACAAACATATCATATGTTATTAAATTATTATCTGTACAAATCACTTTCTTTATTGTGTAGTCAATGAAAATTTAATAACATAAGATTGTTTTGAAATTTAAAAAGGTATAACTGAATAATAAGAATGAATCTAATTTTCAAATAACATATAGAGTAATATATTTTAAATACTAAAATTAACAACGTTTCATTAACTTGAAACACTTTTAGTTTATAATCACATAAATATATCATTATAATGTTCAAAATATAAATGAAAATCAATATGGATATCCATTTTCATCAATGGTTCAACTATATAATCATTGAACATGAGGCATGCATTGTGAAAAATCATAGAATAATAGACTCTCAATATAAAATTCAATAATATACTAAATAATTAATGCAGAAAATTAATATATTTCATTTTCACATCACAAAAAATGGGAATCATACCTTAATCCAAAAATGATACAACATTGTGGCATTATACACACCAAATCAATAAATAAATTGTAATCAGATTCAAAATGGAGAAACATTATTAAAAAATTATGAATTAATACCCTTCAAATTAAATGATTTACAGTGTATTCATGTGTTAAACATTCAATCTCCATTGATTGAAGGTGTAAAATTTTAATCTGGATTGTATGTTTTACTATAATTTATAGAATGAAAACATTTTAGTTCATTTAAAATTCATTCATACCTACAATGAGATAATAGATCCATGTCAATTTATATTTCAATAAATCACGCATTCATCAACATGTGGTCCTTTCCCTAGTTCAATATCACCGAATTCGTGCAATGAGTAATTTTATTGTGGAGAAATTTTTATTCTTTTAAAAGCGACCAATATATTAGCATTAAAGATACTATTTTTAAGGGGTTAATCACAGTTAGGATGACTTTCCCTGTGTATTTATCTTTGAGTGAGGAAATGTAGAATGGAGGCATTTTCTCAACTTTCACACTCATAGATTGGGAAATCTTAATAGAAATTTAACATTTTTACACATCCATTATGTTCGCCTAAATTTTACTTTTTAATATATTCATTAGGCTATGGGAAATTTTTTATTGAGAATGAAGTTCCATTTTAGAAAACTCATGGGATAGTTATTCTCATCCAACCATAGAAAAGTTCATTTGATAGGACAACCCAAAAATTAACTAGAAGGTTCACCTTTATGGCTTTTTTGATCAATCATGATGAGTTCTAGGTATATCATGTCACCATAAAGACTATGCACATTATCAGTGTGTAGATTAACTATAGTTCCTCCATAATTAGGCAAAAAAATAGTTTCCCCTTTTTTAAAAGGACAAAGATAAACTTTCTTACCTTGCCATGATGGCCAGGACTAACAGAAACAAATCTTCCAGGATTCATCCTAGGGGTTTTCTAAGGGAGTATAAATCTACAAGGGGTCTTATAAGGTGGATGAATCTTATAAAAAATAACATGATTCAATGTTTAGATAAAATTATTTTCTAGAGAGAATTATTTAATTAGAATTCTAAAATCACCCAAAAAACAAGAACATAAATAAAAAGGATTGTTTCATAAGAATTTCACAGAAAATCTAACTGGAATTAAATTTAAACACTATATACACATGATTTTAGGTTCTTGAAAATTTTATAGTAGAAGTTCATATATGATAAGAGGCCCAAAAATCAACCAATTGAATGTGAAGTGGTTCATTTTCAATGCCCCTACCAACAACTCATCTTTATATTTGTAAGAGGAAAAATTCAATCTAATATTAGTAGATGAAGGTGTCACCAATGGTAGATAATCAAGGGTGTGGATGTGGGCGTAGTAGATTATGATGAGACAGAAGTTTCAGAGTAGTTTGATACCACCACTATGTGAGTGATGATGATCGGGAGGTAATAGGGGAAGAGGGAGACAAAGGGGGAAAGTGAATATAGAGGACATAACCTGTTTTCTTTTTTTTATTTTAACTAGTATTTCCACCGTGCGAACATTAGACCCAGTTTCTACTGAAGGAATAAAAAATAAAATATATTTGAAAATAAATAATAATATGAATGTCTCAATAATTAATGTAGAAACTATTATGATATTAATATGTATATAATATTTGAAGATACATAATGGTAAAACATTTAATGGGATGTCTAGAGTTTGACAGAGTACAACAATCTCTAATTTTTGAGACATGGTTTCATATTAATCATTGATAAGAAAAAATCCAACTAACATAGAATATATAAACACATATTTAAAATATATATATATATATATCTGTGTGTGTGTGTGTGTGTAAATACACTACATACAAACAAATTCATAACGTCAAGAAAATCGTAGCTATTTCTAAAATTAATGCAATACTTAAATTTGAAATACTGGAGACATTCCTTACTGCCTTCATGTTTTTGTAATTAAAAATACACACTACATTTTATAGATATAGATATAATTTTTTTTGGTTATTGATAGAGATTCTCGATTTCGAAATTTGCACCTAAAATAAGGGCAACACCCTGTTTCTACCGTAAATTGTGTGATATCTGCAACTGAATCAATTTCCAAAATTATTAATGAATATATATTTTAGCAGACTAAAAAACTTCTCATAATGGTAAATTATAATAAGATTCAAAAAAAGTTTCAAAATGTCATAAAAATAAAAATAAACATCCATAATGTTAGGTCCTTCTTTTCATATTCCTAAAAAAATTAACCAAATCAGTTGGAATCTATGAGGAAAACTATTCAATGACCATCCAAATCATTTCTCATTTTATTGTAAAATATCATCCTCCATTCCATAGAGATAAAAATATATGTTTATGGAAAACATAATGCCATGAATTTTGTTTCATGTATGTATCAAGGTTTTAAAATCTATAAGTAAATTTCAATAGATGTACTAAAATAAAATGAAAATATAAGTAGAGAAATATAGTTTCCAAAATAGGGACTTTCACATTAAAAATTTTAAAAAGTAAAAAGAGAGATTGGATGGTAACAATCTAATGGGGAATAAAAAATGGAAAGAAAACATGGAAATCCAAAAACCCAAAATAAAAATTATTTTCTATCATGATTTATGAGTATAAATAATTTAATGAGAAATAAAGTGAAAAATACTAATAAAAGACCCATTAGTATAAATAATAATCCTAGAAATATAGCATCACATCAACATAATTTTTCTTGCAGACAAGGGTGGAAGGAATAAAAAGAAAAAGAAAATTGGGAATTTCAATTCATTTTAGTAAAGACCATGTTCATAGGATGGCGACTCACATGGCACCTAAAAAACCACTTGACACTACTATGCCTGCATGGCCCGAAGGCCTTATTTTTTATTTTATTGTGGATAATACCCCTTTTAAGGGTTGAAGGGGGACCCGTACATGACCTGTAGGTCCAAGGCATAAGGCCAGACTAACCCGCAATACATGACCTGAAGGCCCAGAGGCATACCATGCCCAATACATGACCCGTAGGCCCAACCCACTTGAACTTCCCCTCCCCAGATTCTGCGTCATCAATCACCTAGATCCCCACCTTGCATTTCTGATCGGCTAGCATGTCCAGGTACAAAGCTGCATAGTTCCTGGTCTCAATGGCAGCTGCCATACCCACTCAGGCTTCCCATCTGGTTAGCTCTGCTTCTAATGGTTTCTACTCCTGTTGCTCTAATCCTCTTCTTGGGCTTATTATGTGTGAACTAGGATACTCCATGGTATACGTGGCCCTAAGGCCCTATGGTCCCAATGCCTTTGATGACCCGAAGTCCCTTAAGACCCGTAGGCCCAAACCGGTGGCCCGAAGGCCCAAATCAGGTGAATAGTTTCGGTTGCTATAGTACCGAACAATAGTTGCTATAGTGACTGCTACAGTACTGCTATAGTTCTCCGGAAATTCACCTCCACCCGGTTTTGAACCTGGGTATCTTGGATGCCAAGCAGGATTCCTTACCACTCGGGTACGGGATCGTTGGCTTGACACTACTATGACCTATTGGAATGGAAAAAATAAGACTGGAATGAGAAAAAGTCATAGAAATAATTTTTTGAAAAAATTAACATATAAAAAAATATAAAACATGTTTAAAAAATTATTAATAGAACTGGTATTGCTGAAAGGAGAGCATACTATAGGAAATTGATGAGGAAGATCAACCGGTTGCAAGTTTGAACCAAAATAGTGGTGAAAAACAAAATAGAAATGGATCGATATAGGAGAAGGTCTAAATTTAAACCTTGGTCAATGATTGGAGAGATGTTATGTAGTGAAGGATAGTAATATTGAAGTGTCGTCAATTAGATAGTGAAAAAACACTAAAAACCATTCAAAAATGGAATCGGCAGGTTAGCATTCTTTGGTGGTGTGAGGGGCTGAGCTCTGTTAGGGAGACAAAGATAGACAGTGGGAGGAGGGAAAAAAATTCAGAGTGGGGGAACATGGAAGTGGGGTAGCAGGGGGAGTGGGAGGTGCAGAGGAATTAGGATTTCAAGAAGAATATTCAAGGAGGCAGGAAGGGTGAGAAACAAAGGCTACGAGGTTGAGGCAGGGAGGTAGCGAGGCACCGACCGGGAGGCAAGTAAATAGGGGCATCAAGGATTGGAAAATTCGTTGGGAGTTATAGGAGAAGGGGGAAGAGGACCGAAATGGGGAGTACAGGAATGGGGAGTGGGGGAGTGGGGTGATTGGAGAGGGATACTAGTGGAAGAAGCAAGAAATGTGTAGTGTGGGAGTGGGGTGACCAGAGAGGGAGATGAAAAGGTGAGATGGAGAAGAAGACATGGGAGTGGGGGGAGTGAAGGTAGCTTGGGAGGGTGAGCGAGGAAGTGAATGGATAAATGGGAGACAAGCATCCATGGAGATGACACGTGAACTTGAATTATATATTTTCTCTTTTTTATGTTCATTAAATATATGATTGTTAAATGTGAATATAATCATGTTTATTTTATGTTTATATGACTAGTTTTTAAAATACCATATAATTATTTAGA
Source organism: Viscum album (assembly GCA_963277665.1). Taxonomy (NCBI): domain Eukaryota; kingdom Viridiplantae; phylum Streptophyta; class Magnoliopsida; order Santalales; family Viscaceae; genus Viscum; species Viscum album. Next base: position 305,825,744 of record OY728147.1, read on the forward strand.
TCAAATAAAAAATATTTCAAATACCAGTTTGATTTTTTCTCAAGTAGAGTGTTTCATATTCATAATATTTATCAAACTATTTTTGTTAATATCAATATAATTTTTTTCGTAAACTGTTAAATGATAGTGATAAAAGAATTATTCTTAAATTATTTGTTTGTAGTGAATAAAAATTAGTAACATATTTATATGTTGAAGAAAAACTTGTAATAATAATTAATAACAATAGATTCATTTTTGGTAAAAAAAATTATTAGTATTAATATGATAATGAAACAAATTCAGTTGTTAGTAAATCATATGTTATTATTAAATAGTAAATAATAACATATATATGTGTTGGTGGAAATAAATGTTTGTCTTGAATTTAATACCAATAAAACATAATATCTATTGGATTTGATCATTAATACCAACATATATATAGTATATTATGTAATTTTTGTTTTTATAAGTCAAATATTTTATAGTGGATCTTATTCGGATCTCCGTCGACAACCCTTCTTAAAGAAATTTTCACATTATACGATTTGTTACTCTAGATTCACAATATTGCTTAATTTTTTACAACGTTTTTATTGACATTTGAGTCTCAGAATGTGAAAGAGAGAAGATGGGAATTGTATGAGAAATTTTCTTTTTCTAGTTCTTGTTGTACATAAACATAACCTATTATGAAATTAAATTATTAACCTTCCTATCAGACTTCTATATATTTAGAATCCATTTTATGTTTTTTTTGTATTTTTTTTGTTTTTTGTGAAGCCTGTGGATAGGATTTCATACCATATTCTTAACATTACTTTTTTCTGGAGATAAAGCTCTTATATTGAATGGTTTTGAATCAATGTTTTTATTATAATGTCTGACGTGTTAAAGTGTCATTACCATAATGTCGTTATTACACTTTTGATGAATGATGTTATGGTTTATTTAGAATTTATCACTTTGATAAATAATTTTTTTTTTGTAATTTCATATTTTATTATTTTTTGGTACTTTTAAATCACAAGAAATGAAACTTCAATATTAATGTTCATTTTTTAATATTTAATTTCTACTTTACTCAGTGCGATTTGTTAGAGTTAGGAAATATGTCATTGATTAAAATAAATAAAAATTTCCATCAATGTGAAAAATGATCAACAATAAAAGTATTCAATCAATTGTAATTATATTTTATTCTGTAAGTCCATATTTAGAGGAGTTTAACAATGTATATATCATCAATTTGTAGTTCTCATTTCTTACCCTTATATATGTTGAAATGATTTCAAATATATAGTCTCTTCCTGTTAAGTAGAAGTAGACTATTTATGGTGACATCTGGTTGGTGTCCGAAGCCTTGAACAACATTGGTCATTGGTTAAACTGTTCTGAAGTATGAGGACGACACAAAAAATCCTACTTCAAATGAATGTCGGGGGAACTCTAATGTCTATAAGAAGAAACCTCACTTAGTGACTCAAAGTAGTGAATTTACTATTTAAAGAAATAAATTAATGGGAATAAAAAATAAAATACAAAATTTCACCTAACCCATCTTATATGGGTGAAATAATTTCAACCCATACTCAATTTTTTAAAGAACCTTAATAGGTTGAGGTTTTTTAAATGGTGGGTAGGTCTAAATTACAAATACTTAAAAAATTTAAGCCATAAAAATAAATAATTTTTCAATTGCAATAATTTTTTCCAATAACATTATATAAAATTAATAATTCTCTATTTAACTTTACTCTTTTTTGATAATAGTATTATTCATATCTTAAATTAATTACTTCCATTTAAATTTCATATAATGTTTTAAAATTAACACACATTATTACAGATAAATAATAAATATATCAATGATAATTTATAATGAAATGATCTAGAATACTAGGTACATTTTAATTATTTTATTTTAATATTAATTTCCATTGCACCATTGAGACCCCATATCTACTTGTACAAATACTTAATAACGTCAAGTGAATTTAGTAACGTTGCTCAAACCTAGAAAGCGGATGCACCATATTCATTTTGTTTCTGTATTTTTTTAAAGCTATGATTTCTTTATAGCTCTAGATGTTACCACTAATTTATTAGGTTTTCGAAGATCATGGATCAATGAAGATCAGTTGCTTGGGTATTGATATCATTGAAGTGACTGCAACTAAATCAAAGAGGTTCAACTTAACTGGCAATTTCCATGTGATCTTCTTTTTATCTCCATCGAAAAACCTTCCAATAAAACTTCTCACATTAATCAATCCATTAATCTAGAATCTCTATACTGCATACTTTTATACAACATTATTTATTGACCTTTTGATTCATTGAATGAGAAGGGGTAGAATCGGGTAATGGTACCATAAATTTCATTTTCTAGTTTTTCTCACACATAAACATAGAATATTGTGAAATCAAATTAGTCACCTTATAATCAGTCTTCTTCAATAATCATTTTACATGTTTTTAATGGTTCCTAAAAATAATAATATGGGTCCCTTTATGATTCTTATTATTTTAAGTATCTATTATTTTTTGGAAAATGGGGAGATTAAAATTTCTAGGTGGTTTGATTCAATCGTTGCAGGATTTTAGGAATCGAGCTTACTGACAGTCTGGTGGGGATGGGGACAATCATCTCTACTAAACAAAATCATAAGATAGATCATTGAATACTAACCTACCCTATCTTTCAGAGTTTACCCCTTCTTATAAACGAGGGGATTTTATCTATATTGTGGGTCACATCTTTTTATGTTATCTTTGCTTTTCTTTTTGTAATTATTTTATCTTGTTGAATCCATTTTTAGTTAGTTGTAAATCCCAAGATAATAATTTTCTACTATGATCTGCCTACCGGTTAGTGTTGAATCAAATTTGTTTTATAATGAATGATATTATTTATTTAGACATTATCATTTATGATTAATAATTTTTTTTATAATTACATATTTTTTTATTGTCTGACACTTTTACTAAATCATAGGAAATTTTAGTTCAATAAAAACATTCACCAATATTTGGTCTATTTTCTTGTTAACTATGAGGATATTATTTTCACAAGAAAAACTTGGTTAAATGTTAATATTTTATATCTAATTCTATTTCAATGTAATGATATAATTTAAGAGAAACCAAAAAATAAACAGATTTGTGAGTTTATGCTAATAAACTCATCGTGGGGATAAATGGGAATTTAGTGTGTGAATCTTCTATATCTACTATACCTAATCAATTAAAGGTGTATGAAAAAGTCACTATTTACAAGTTAGAAAAATCAGTAATCATTGTGAAAAAAGTTCAATAATAAAAACAACCAATCAATTTTTTATTTTAATATTAACGTTATATTTGAAAATAAAAGTTGAAAGATAACATTTCTATAAAATATGAACACTTTCCTTCATTGAACCCATATCCATAGTGAATTTTATTTTGTGATGGTTCCAAAATTTATGTAGTTGACTCGAATGTCATAATAAAGAAACTAGAGTACGAAATTATTTGAATATATATTAATCATGTAAATGATCTTGTTGATACTGAATGATGAAATGTGATAAAGAGAAGGAAAACTCAATCTGGTAAGAGGTTTGACAATTGCTCAATGTGGACCCTGATGTCTTCACCATTTGGTTGAAGATGTTAATATATCTAATCTCTATGTTTTCATCTCTTGATTTATGATGTCAAAAATATTAATTCCTCGATCTTTTTGGTTATCTAGAAACTCATTCCCCATAATTTTGGTTTGTGGTCATCCTTTATATTTTTTCAATTGTTAAGGAATATATCTTCAATTTTGTATGGAGAGTACCCATTAAAGAAATGTGATGAGAATAGAGGTTTTCTTTAGAAAACCAATTAAAACTTGTTTGTAAATCTCTTATAGGAATAATTACAATTTAGGATGATATTTGAGAGAAATTGTGAGAAATTAAAAAATGAAAAAGGTTATTTGAGAGGATTTTGAGATTGTTAGTGATTTATCATTGATTCGATCTGTGATCATTATTGAGAGAAATTTGTTACTTTATAGATGCTAAGAATATGTTTTTATAGAATTCAAGAATATTAAAAACATTCTAGAATTAATTGTGTGTAATCATGGAAAACAAGACTTCCATAAATGCATATTTGACCATATTTAATGCATCATTTTTCTAGCAGTTTTAACATCATAAGATTCCCTATAGCACCATCAGGTAACCGATGGGATACCATATAGGTCAATGAGATTTTGGAACTTGTATTAGGTAGATTATGGGTTGTTTGGGGGTATCTATGATTCTGGAGTACCTATAGGTAACCAAACATATCGAGAATTGAGGAGCTGCAGCCTTCATCAAAGGATGATATGTCAGTCTTCTGCTTATTAGGGATTTTGGACATATTGAACTGACTAACCAGTTACTTGGTATAATGAAACATAATATTTTACAATAGATTTTTTGTTTTAAAAAGGGAAAAAGGATACAAAAAAACTCATCATGGGAGAGCTAGGAATGCGATGGTGCTCCCCCATCTGTCATGAAAAAAAAACGGATTCCAGGTCAATCCCTCCCCCATGGTGGGGGAGGGACCCTGTCCACCCCATCATCTTCTGATTTCGTCTTCAAAGTTTAATGAGGCCTCATCACTTTTGAATCTGATATTGATTTCTCTGTTCAAATAGTGATTCCGTTTGGTGGATTCATTAGACTATTATATCTTCATATTCTGTGGTTTACAATATCAAGAAATAGTGAGTCTCCTTGACAATAGTCATATCATTGTTCAGTTCTATTTAGATAGTTACTTGTCCAGGGCTTGGTTTAGTGCCCCCCATAACTGCAATGGCTTACGATTCTACCTTTAATTGTAGACTTATGAATTTCACATCAATTGTGATACCCCAACCATGGATGTCTGGGTTAGTTTTCCAAAACTCCCATTATTATTTCAAAATTACTCAATTTTTCTTATGCTAGAGAATCTTGTAGGAAGAAAACTATGTTATGATAGTAGGACTAAATCAGTCTGTCATCTTATTTTTCTTTAAATATGCATGTAAATTGTTGTTTCAAGAAGTCTAGCTGAATATGTTTGGATTACAGAAATAAATAAATAAATAAATATATATTTAAATAATTATAAAAATTATAATTATATGTAAATGATATCTAGGTTTGGTTTATCAAGGTTTTTATTGGAATCACTTGGTTATCATATAGCTTGATAAGGGGGATTTTATAATTTAGTGTTTTGATGGAAATGGATATTTTATGCATTATATATGTCTGATGGAATGATAATATTATTTTCATTGATAAACACACTAGTTAATCTTGTTTTATGATAAATTGGGTCTTAAAAGTGGGTTTCCTTTTTTCTCTTTAAATGGTTTCCTTGTTTTAAAGGGGTGTTATTTTATTATAAAGAAAAATGAATGTTCCCTTGGGATATTTATTGTGACTATTGATTAATATGGATTCATTTTGAATTGTGTTTGGATTAAATGCTATCATCCTTGGTAATCTAATGTTTATTGGGATCATGGTTGTGAATTTTGAGTCTTAGAGAGATAATGATCAGACTTTTGGTTTCATGGAACTGGTTGGATTGAATTTTCCCCCTTTAGTCTTTCATTCCATTTCATTTAGATTTTGTAAAATCTTTGTAATCATGAATTAAGCAATTGTTATATGTGTTTATTTTTTTCATTTATCCTTATCACTTTATTATTATTCCATGATTATATGTTTTATTTTGTTTCATGATGGTAAAACCATCCCCAATGATTGTATTTAATTCCGAATACACTTTTCATCAGCCCGAAGGGGGGGTGATGCTCCTCAGGTATATTTATAGTAGTGTGGGGAACGATTACGGATTAAATCTCGATTCAATTCATTATTGGAGAATTAGATATTGTACAATTTATACCATTTTTAAATTCTTTTTTACACCATTTATCCCCTTTAAAACTTGAAACTCTATTTATGGTTAAGATAATTTGAACCTCTTATGTTTAAACTAACATTTAACTATATGAAAAGTAGTAAAATAATATAAATCATCCCTTGTGTTTTTCTAGGGTTCATCCCCTCATGGGAATTATACTCCTTTCCTTGCTTGGGATGTTCAAATCATGGATTGTCCACTAAAATAATTTTATCTATATAAGTTATTTTTTCTACGAATCATCCATAAAACCTTGTTCATAGAATATTCCACATGTGTTGTCATGATATTAAATAGGTGAAATGTATTCAATATATTTCACAAGTTAATGGATCTTTATACTACTTCTAATAGTCTTAAAACTACTAACATACCAACTAGTTTTCAGCTTCCTTTTTTTCCTTCTTAGATAGATCATACATATCTCAAAGGAATGCCACATCACCCTAAAAATATGATATGCTTCCCCACAATATAGAATTAAAGAGTACCAAAAATTATTGAGCAACTACACATGAAACCCATCCTCTATCAACTACTTTTCTCCTAGATTATTTTTTGAATCTTATTGTGGTAATCCTCTCAACTTTGACTATAACTAAATAAAAACACAAATCAGTGCACTCAAATTATTATTTTATAATTTATCTTACTTTGAAATAGATATAATATTTCTATGTTCAATTGGTATTGGTTACTCTATCTATACTTCTCTATAACATGTAATGGGTTCATATTCCCCTTCTTCCTATAGAGTCTCAACATCTCTCAGATTCTACTTGTCTTCTTTTAGTTATCTTCTTTTTCTCTCAGTGTACTCTACTTCTATATGTGTGAACATGCGCACACAACATCAATGTATCTAACATATTTTTCTATTCCATCCTCTAAAATATTCTCAATTTGTTACATGCATAAGAAGAAACATTAAGTACCTTTTATAATTCCCATTATCCTTTTTGGGATTGCATATATACATACATATCCTTTATCCCAAAATAAATATTAACAAATAACCATTCATGCATTCCTATCATTTTCGTTGCGATTATTTTTCAACTCAATGTATATTATAAAAATATCATCATTTAATACATCTAACAAGGTTGAATAAAATTTCATATCATTATATAGAAACAAAAACATCATATTCCTTAACAATCTTCCAAAAAGTCTTGCACTTTAACCTCCTCATAAATACAAATGTCATAAAAAATCTATTTGAGGCATTAGAGATTACCATTAAAACCTTTAAATATTCAAGTTGAATATGTACCGATAGTAATAACTCTATACTCAAAACTACTCAGGTTCAAATGATAAATATTTCAACACTACTGAACAACTCAAGTATCTATAAATCATTATCTTTATTATACATAAAAACCGCATTTCCTAATTAATAGGATCATTTGTTTTATATTCATTAATCTCTAGCTTGTATCATGGATAGAAAATGACATAGTGATATTAGTAGAACATGAGAAGAACTCTAATATCATTAGATTTTATTTCTTATTTATAATTACAATTATATAAATATAACATTTTTTTCATAGGATTTATGAATTATTTATAATTCAAATATCATATGTGATATGATATTTTCCATTCCTACAGAACTTCCAAAAATTATCTATGTCATATATCCTAAGATTCTTCAAATATCAAACATGATTCATAATATGTGTTACTAGAAGCTCATGAAGGTTAATTTAGTTATGTGTGGGGAAAATATCTTACAAACAACCAAAATCTCTTCCACATTAATGAATTTATATTTCAATTTTTACAAAATTTAAAATATATAGATCAATTATCCTACTTGATTGATAAATCTCTAACGCTTTGTTATAATATATACTATGTATTTATTTTTCTTTTTTAAAATTTTACCATACTCAATCTTTTATATGGGTGTCCCAAAATATCATATAGGAGACTCACATAACTCAATTCACTAATGCATAGGACAAAACTCCTAAAATCATCATAATATTCATATCAACGTAGATAAAATTACATTTCAATTATTGTTTATCAAAAAATATCCTACAAATGTCCAAATTCTCTAACACATTGGACACATTACATACACGCTACCCAACATGTCTTTTACATAGATAAAATTCAATATGCGTAGGATAAATTAATTTTCAATTTATCCATTATTCAACTAGAGAACTATAATATCTGATTTTCACTAATTTAACTTAGTGCTTCTTCAAATAATCTATTTGCCTCATCAACCACCATAATAAATTTCAGAATAGATCCAACTAATTTTATGAATTATTAGGATAATTAAAAACTGGATAAATATTGTTTTAAAGTCTTATATTATAATAAATAATCATGATACAGTATTTCTAATAACTCCTCTACCTTCACTACTTCAGCTTCATTGCATCCTATATAAATCATAATAAAAGAGATATTAAAATCTGTAAAGACCAACCTTCCTATTTGATATATTAAGGATGTATTCTCTTACTTAAGGTAGCTGAGGATCTCTTGACTAGCTAGATTTACTCTTTCAAACTACTATAGAAAGTAGTTCTACAACTTCATTACTTCTCTTTTAATATATGATCAAATCTCTAATCTTCGGATGTATATGCTTCCATTTGAAGTTGTATATCAATGTTATTTATAGGAAACGTCACTTCCAAAAATATACTTACCCATGTATAGATGGGAATCATGAGCTCCATCATTTCCTTTTGGTGTTTACTACTCCATCCATCACCCAAGAAACCACCATTTCATAAATGAAAACAAGAATAATTGATAAAACAATCATCCAAACACCATTGGGAACTTCGAACTCCTATTTTTTTTCTCTCAATTCCAAATAAACTCCATTATGAAACATAATTATTCTCCCACTAAAATAATGGTTAACTTGGATATATATATATATATATATATATATAATCACTTTAGTGTGGCACCAACATATGATTTTTTTATCAAGGTACTATCCAAGTAGATTTTAAAAAAATATTCATAAACTTGTACTCACTTGAACACACACATAAAAATATTTCAAGTTTATGATTTTCTTCCCCATATGGTTCGATGATAACTCCCACTTTATAAACCCAATGAATATTAGTTAAAATAGTGACTAGAGAATTAAAATCATACATTATCCCGTAATGTCTGAAGAGGATTTTTATATTTCTATATTAATCAATAAATGTTAAATATCTATAAACATGATAATTTTCAATATATCCCACTCATGGGATGCTCTATGTGATTTTTCACCTTCATTTCATAACATTATAATACATACAAAAAAATATTGGGATTAAGGAATATACTTATCTTAACACTAACTTAATTATTGTGATTGAATTAAAAATATAAATACATAATATATCCTCTTAAATGCATTAGGAATAGTACATTATTTATGTGTTGATGAAGGAAAATTTATCATTTATGATTCAAATATTTCTATTTTGATCAATTGAATCCTCTTCCCATGCAATATTAAGTTGCCTCAGATATAGGGCTATCTAGAATTCATGGAGGGATACTTACCAAGAGATAATTGATCTTAATAGTGATATTCCCTCTAATTTGGATAAGTGGGTTTAAAATATCTTCATTATAGTTGTTAGTGTGTTGTGTTTTATTGATTGAATATTATGAGTTTATCATAATGATTTTATTTTCAACCAAGTAGACCAGTTGAATCACTTTTGGATTTATTATGAAAATTAATGGTTTTTTCAGAATAAGAGATTTGGTAATGTTTTCGTTTCTTAGGATGATCATGGATTTCCTAATGATTTTTCCCATGGGTCCATTACTAAAAACTGGAGACCTCCAGTTGCTTAGTCCAGACTATTCTTTTGAGTTTCAAATTTTCCTTTAAGTATAATTATATTGCTATTCTTTTAGAATTTTATACAGGTGCCTCTTACAATTCACGATCTCAAAGCTCAATTAAAAAAACAAGAATAACCAAATCAAATATTTTCATTACTTTTATATATATTTCAACATTATAATTTGTTTTTCTATTCTCATTCGGATGCTCCCAATTAATTTAATGGTGGAGATTATGGAGTTACCAATTTATGCATGTCCACCCTCCCCCACTACCATTTCTTCCATCTATTACTTTTCGTCCCTCTTCCTCATCTGCATTTTGTGGGGCATCATCTATCCCCCCGACATTTTGTTCTAGATCATCGTCCCCACTAGAAATTCCTAAGGGATCATCCAACCCCCTTGAATTTCATTGTGGACCTCCACTTGAATCATCACAATGAACCTCTGGCAGGCCCTACCACCTCCTCCATGATGTTGGTTTGGGTATTACGGATTTTTGTTATCCATCCATCCTATAAAGGCCAGGTATAATAAAACGAACCTAATGATGACTAACATCATATCCATGACTTACAATATGTATTCTACATGGGATCTCATCAATAAGAAGACATAGCTTAGGATAAATAAATTGAATCCGATGAAAGTCACCATAGGAATAAATCCCCTCAATATGTACGCAACTGAGGTACACCACCAACAACTTCCTTAGACTCCCCTTTTCCCACTGCTCAGATAGTCTCTGAGGATTGAACATAGACAGTTGAGGAATACCAAACCCAAGAATTCCATAACTATTATTGTGGCTGGGGATCTGATGAGGTACAGTGCTGGTTATTTTAATATCCACCATGTAGATACCCTGAATACCTAAACAAATATGAATATGGAGATTATATACTCCAGCACCCTGAATAGGAAAGCGATACGGGGTGTGATCATTCTCTCACCCTCTAAATTCAAACTTTGTTAGAAACATATAAGGGGTGATGAAGAATTGGAGAATATTTTGAATATTCAAGTGATATTGGAATAGGGATGGTGGATAATGGGATAATATTTCTAAATATTGAGGTGATATAAAGAAGGATGATGGAGGCGAGATCGGAAGAGGGAACCCCCCTCCCCTCTTATACCCCTCACTGTAGCTAAGAACCATGTTACCCCTCTTCCTCATCTACTATACCCTTTGTTAATAAAAAAATAAATAGAAATATATATTTATATATATTTAAATAATTATAAAATTATAATATTAATATATGATATTTAATATATGCTCCATCCTCAAAAGCAGAAAAATCATCTCCAATCTCTTTTTATGTGTTTTTAGAAGTCAGGGTTTCTTTATTACTCTAGATGTCACCACTACTGATGTAGGTACTCTAAGATCTTGGATCATTGAAGACTAGTACCCTGGTCTTGATATCGTTGAAGGGGGTGCATCTAAATCAATGATGTAGATGATAACTGGAAGTTTTCTTTGAGATCTTTTTTGGATCTCCATCGACAAACTTTCTTACCAAACTTATCACTCTATTCAAACTATTAATCTAGATTCTCTATGTTGTGTACTTTTCTACATTGTGTTTTCATGAACTTTTGACTCTCTGAATGTGAAGGGGGAGAAAAAGGAAATTGTATGATACATTTTCTTTTCCAGTTATTCCCACGAAAAAATATAGCGTATTGTGACATTAGATTAGTCAACTTCCAATCAGGATTATGTGTTTTTAGAATATATGGTTTATTTGTGCCTCTAGATGTCACAGCTAATAATGATGGTACTATAAGATCATGGATCAATGAATATTAGTATTTTGGGTCTTAATATCATTGAAGTGGATTTAGGTAAATCAATGAGGTAGAACTTAACTTATAGTTTTCAGTGAGATCTTATTTAGATCTCCATTGAAAATCCTTCTAACTGAAATTCTCACATTATTCGATGTGTTCTTCTCGATTATATCTATTACATACTTTTATAAAAAATATTTATTATCCTTTTGTGTCTTTCAATAAGAATGGGGAGAAGAGGGGATGAGATTTTTATTCCATTTCTTCTCAGGCACAAACATATTGTATTGTGACATCAAATGAGTCACCTTCCAATCAAAATTATGTGTTTTTAGAATCCATTTTCTTTTTTTTATTATTTTGTTTCATTAAATCCTTTTTATTTTGTTTTGAAGCTTGGGGAATGGATTTATTACCACCTACATGACATAAGTTTTGTTGGAGTTGAAGCTCTTCTGCCGGCAGGATGGTTTTGAATCAACATTTTGTTTATAACTTCTGATTTTTTGAATTTTCACTACCATAATGTCATTATTACACTTCTAATGAATGATGTTATGATTTATTTAGAATATATCACCTTGATGAATAAAATTTGTTTTTAATTGAAAATTTTATATTGGTACTTTTAAATCACAAGAAATGAAACTTCAATATAAATGTTCATGTGTGAATATTTAAGGTTTACTTTACTCGGTGTGATTGATTATAGTATAAAAATATGTCACTGATTACAATAATGAAAAATTACCTTAAATGTGAAAAGCTATGAGAAATAATATTAGTTAGTCAATTTTAATTTTTCTATTTTGTTTATTTCCATCATTAAAGGAGTTTAACAATTTAGCTATCATCAAAAAATAATTCCCATTACCTAACCCTATATATGTATAAAACATTTGAAATGTATAATATCTTTTTTATGTAGTGGTAGAATATTTATGGTGAGATATAGTTGGTGTTTGAACCCTTGGATAACCTTGTTCATTTGTTAAACTGCTCTAAAGTATGAGGTCAACACAAAACTTACTACTTCTAACGAATATTTGGGAACATGAATGACTAAAAGAAGCAACATCACTTTATGACTCAAAGTAGAGATTTTACTGTTTAAATTAATATGTTGATGGAAATAGAATATAAAAGAAATTATTTCACCGGACCCATCATAGATGGGTGAAACAATTTTAACTCATACTCACTATTTTGAAATAACCCTAATAGGTTGAGGTGGTTTAAATTTTGGGTAGGTCAAAATTAAAGATACTTAAAAAATTTATGCAATAAAATAAACAATGTATCTATTGAAATAATTTTTTCAAATACCATTAAATAAAAATTATAATTTACTACTTAAATTCAATCATTAAAGATAAGAATAATTTTCATATCTAATATTAACTATATCCATTTAAATTCCCTAAAAGAGTTTAAATTAATAAACATTGTTCCCTATGAATTATAAATATACCAATAATAATTTGAAATGAAATGATTTTGAATACTAGGTGAGTTTTAATAATTTATTTATAATTTTAATTTTAATTGCACCACTGAGACTCCACATGTACCTGTATAAATACTTCATTATATCAAGTGAATTTAGCTTTAATGCTCAATCCTCAAAAGTTGCTACATCATCGTCAGTCTGTTTTTGGGTTTTTAGAAGCCATGGGTTCTTTATAGCTCCAAATGTTGCTGAAACTACTACATGGACTCTAGGATCTTGGATCTAAGAAGATAGGTGTCATGGTTCTTAATAAATTTAAAGTGGATATAGCTAAATAGAAGAGGTTTAAATTAACTGATAGTTTTTTTATGAGATCTTCTTCGAATCTCCATTAAAAAACCTTTATACTGAACTTCTCATATTATTCGATGTGTTACTCTAGATTCTATATATTGCATACTTTTTTAAAACATTTATTATTGAGATTTTGGGTCTTTTAATGAGAAGGGGGAGAAGAGGGGAATATTATGATAAATTTACATTTCCAGTTCTTCTCACTCATAAACACGGCATATTGTGACATCAGATTAGTAATCTTCTAATCAGGATTCTTCAATCATCATTTGACTGGAATCTAATGGTGTTTACAAACAATAATCTAGGTCCCTTGATGATTCCTCTTATTTTAGGTCTCTAATTTTGTGGAAAACAGAGCAATTGAAATTTATTGGGGGTTTGAGTTAGTTGTTATATGAGTTTGGAACCAAGCTTGTTGACAGTCTGGTGCAGATATGATCAATCATCACTGCTTAACAAAATCATAAGCTAGATCAATGAATTCTATCCCACCACATCTTTCAGAGTTTCCCCCTTCTTACTCTTAAGGTGATGGTATCTACACTATGGATCACATCTGTTCATTCTATCATAGGTTTTCATGTTGTGATTATTTTATCTTGTAGAATCCACTTTCAGTTAGTTGTGAATCCAGAGATAATGATTTCTTACTAGGATCAAACTACCGGTTGGTTTTGAATAAAATTATTGTTTATAATGAATGAAATTATTTATTTATAATTTATCACTTTTTATTAATATTTTTTTTGTAATTACATATTTTTTATTGTTTCATACTTTTATTTAATCATAGGAAATTGATGTTCAATACAAATGTTCCCATTTATTTGGTATATTTTTTGTTAACTCTGAGGATGTTATTGGCATGAGAAAAACATGATTAAATGTTTATATTTTTATATATACTATTATTTCTATTTAATTATGTTGTGGAAGGGAAACCAACAAATACATAAAATGGTGAGTTTAAGCATATAAGCGCCCTGTGATGATAAATGTGAATTTAGTGTGTAAATCATTTATATCTACTTAACCTAATGAATTAAAGTTGTCTGAAAATTTCATTGTTTATATGTAAAAGAAAATGGTCATTGTGAAAAAGTTTCAACAATAAAAACAACCAATTAGTTGTGATTTTATTATTTTAACGGTATATATGAAAATAATAGTGGAAAGAAAACAATTCATAAAAATATGGAGGGTTTATTTATTTGAAACCATATCCAAGATGCAATTTTTTATGGTTCCAAAATTGTAGTCGTTAACTCTATTTTCACAATCAATGAACCTAAATATGATATGTAATAAATATATATTAATAATGTAACAATCATGTTGATATTGAATGATGCAATGTGATAAATTGAGGGAAAACTCAATCTGGTAAGGGGTTTGACAATTGCTCAATGTGGACCCTCTTTTATAGACATTTTGATTCAAGATTTCAATATAATAAACCCCTATGATTTCACCACTTGATTTATGAGGAAAATAATAGTAATTACTTGATCTTGATAGTAATTTAGAAACTCATTGCTCATAGTTTTTTTGGGATCATCCTTTCATGTTTTTTCAGTTATTAAGGAATCTGTCTTCACTTTATTTGTGGTGAGTATCCATTAAATAAAGGGGATGATAAGATAGGTTTTATTTGAAAAAAATATTATAAATAAGTTCTTAAATATCTAGTATTACTAATTATAATTTATGATGAGATTTTAGAGAAATGGTGAAAAATAAAAAATGTGAAAGTTTCTTTAAGAAGATTTTGAGATTGTTAGTGATTTAGCATTGATTCGATATATTATCATTATTGATAGGAAGTTGTTACTTTCTAGATGATAAGAGTCTATTTTTATATGCTTCAAAAGGATAAATAACTTTCAATAATTCATTTGGGTAATCAATGAAAATATGACTACCATAAAACCATATTAGACCATATTTAATACATCTTTAGACTAGAAATTATAATGTCCTCAAATACCCTATAGCCCCTCCAAGTAACCAGTGGGATACATTGGAGGTAACTAAACATTTAGAACTTGTATCAGGTAACTTATGGGTCATTTGGTGGTACCTAGGAATCTTGGGTACCAGGAGGTTACCACACATCTTGAGAATTGAGGAGTTGCTACCTTCATCAAAGTATGAGTGATAATTATTCTGGTTATCAGTAATATTGAACATATAGCACTGGATAACCTATTCCTTGCTGTAATGACGTAGAATATTTATAAATAAATTTTTTTTGTTAAAAAAAAGAGTGAAAAAAACTCATCATGGCAGAGTTAGGCCTGCGATGGTGATCCCCCATATGTTCTGATGAAAATGGCCATCAGGTCGATCCCTCCCCCTATAGTGGGGGAGGGGCCCCCACTGCCCACAAGGGAGATCCATATATTTCCTTCACACCATTTTACAACCCTGACTTCTTCACCTCATTTCCTATGATTTTGATTGGATGTAATGTTCCATTTCTATTTGACAAATTCCATCATCTTACAATTTCAACATTAAATATACATGAGGACTCATCTCTTTTGAATATAACAATGATTACTCAATTAAAATATCATTTCCATTTTGTGGATTCATTCAACAGACAAATATTTGGATTCTGGGATTTAAAATATCGAGCAACAATGTGTCTCCTTGATAATAAGAATATCATGGTTCAGTTTGCTTTAGAGAACAACTTGGTCGGGGGTTGGTTGAGTTCCCCATCAACTACACCGACTTATGGTTATAACTATTTAGTTGGACTTATTACTTTCACCTGAATTGTGATACCCCAACCATGAAAAGCTGGGTTAATTTCCCTGATCTCTGGTTACCATTTCAAAAGCCTTAGTTTTTGCACTTTTTATAGAATCTGTTGGGTAGAAAACTATGTTCTAAAAGTAAGAGTAAATTGGTTTGTCTTCTTGTTCTTCCCCAAGTAAACCTGGAAATTGATGTCTTAATATAGCCAACAAAATATTTTTGTATTAAATAAATAAACATATATATATATATATGTTTAAATAATTATAAAAATTATTATTATATGTATATGATATCCATATTTGGTTTATTAAGTTTTTCATTGGCACCACTTGGTTTTCATTTTTCTTGATAAGGGGGATTTTATAATTTAGTTTTGTTTTGATGGAAATTGTTATTTTATGAATTAAACATGTTTGAAATAATGATAATGATGATTTTTAATGATAAAAAAACTAGTTAATATTGTTTTATAAAAATTGGGGTTTTCAAAGTGGGGTTTTCTTATTTTCCTTCAGTCCATTGAGTTGGGTGTGTAAAATATTTTAATGGAAAAGAGTAGAAATGTCTTTAATGTGATAGTTTTGTTAGAAATGATTGTGAAATATTTTATACAATGAGTGTGTTTGTTTTTAGAAATTTGATGTTTTAATGTTCAAAGATTGGGTTTGAAATGGATTTTTTTAGTAAAACATCTATTTCAATTTTTCAATAGATATTATTATTGAATAAATTATATTTTCTATGTTTTATTTGTTTCTATATCATGAAAATTTAAATTAAAAAATGTTTGTTTTCATTAATTTCAAACTATAAAACCCTGTTTATTTTGCTAATGGAATGAGTTGGACATATGCTGGTATTATACTAACATTGGATCACACCCTACATACACACATTGGTGGGTATGTAGTATCCCTGTATTTTGAATGATTCTTCAGTTATCGGCTTTTAGGTTGGATTTAGTGCTTTATTACTTGAGAATCTTATGGTTTTGGGACCATGGTGGTGACTTGTGAGTCACATAGAGATAATGATCAGACCATTAGTTTTATGGAACCAGTTGTCTTTTGTTTTGGTTTTTTCCTCTTTACTCTTCCATTCCATTTATTTTAGTTTTTGTTAGAGCTTTGTAATAATGAATTAAATATTCTTTATATGATTTTAATTTATTCATTTATCCTTATCACTTTATTTTAATTACATGATTATATTTTTTACTGTATTTCTTGATGGTAAAAACATCCCCAATGATTATATTTGATTCCCTATACACTTTTCATCTTCCCCAGGGAGGGGGGGGGGGTCAATGATGCTCCTAATATATATGGAAAGTCATGTGGGGTTCCATTATGTTTGGAAGCTCAATCAGATTCATTATAGTAGAAATGAATGTTGTATAATTTCCACCAATTTTAAATTATTCTTTACACCATTTAACCACTTTTCAACCCGAAAATCTATTTCTGTTTATGAAAATTTAAAACATTCATGTTTAACATAGCAGTCTTATGTATGAAAAGTATTAAAATAATATAAATCATAAAATTTATTTAAATTGGGTTCATCCCCTCCTTGGAATCATACTCATTTCCGTGTTTGGGATTTTCAAATCAGGGATTCTCCACTAAAATATTTTTTTCAATACAAGTTTATTTTTCTATGTATCATCTGTAAAACCTTGTTCATATAATATTACACATGTGTTGTCATGATATTATATAGGTGACATGTATTCAACATATTTCACAAGTGAATTGTTCTTTATACTACTTCTAATAGTCTTTAAACTAGAAGCACCCCAACTAGTTTTTAGCTTCCTTTTTTTCCTTTTTAGGTAGATCAGAAATATTTCAAAGGGTTGTCACATCACCCTCAAAAAATGATATGAATCCTAAAAATTGAGAAATAAAGACTACCTCAAATTATTTAACAACTAAACATTAATTCCATCCTCTTTCAACTGCTCTGATCCTAGATTATTGGAAAAAACATTTTATTGGAATTCTTTCAACTTCTACTATAATTGATCAGAAACAAAAATTAGTGAACTCTAATTATTCTTCTCTAATTTATCTTACATTGAAACAAAAATAATCTTTACATGCACAAATGGTATTGGTTACTCTATATCTTCTTCTCCATAACATATAGTGGGTTCATATGACCCTTCTTCTTTTAGAGTCTCAACATCTCTCAGATTCAACTTGTCTTATTTTAGTTCTCTTGTTTTTCTCTCAGTATAGTCTACTTCTATACATGTCCACACACACACACACAAACTCAATGTATCTAACATTATTTTATATTTCATCCTTCTCAATATTATCACTTTATTAGATTCATGAGAAGCAACATTAAATCCATTGTATAATTTCCCCTATCCGTTTAGGGAATGCATATAGTCATACACATCCTTTATCCCAAATATAAAAATTACAAAATTACAATTTGTGGGTTCCTATCAGTATCCTTGTAATTAATATTCCACTTAATTTATAATAGAAAAATACCATCATTTAATAAATCTAAAAAGGATGATTTTTTTCATATTATTATATTAAAACCACAACTTCATCTTCCTTAACAATCTTCCAAAGATTATTTCATTTTAATTTCCTTAGCTATACGAATGTCATAAAACAAATATTTTTATAGAATGATAGATTACCATTTATACCTTTATAGATTATAGTTGATTATATACTAATAGTAATAAATCTTCACTCAAAACTACTAAGGTTCGAATGAAAAATTATTCAACACTTCTAAACAACTCAATGTTCTATGTATCATTATATTTATTATTATTAAAAACTCAATTTATTAATTAAGAGGATCATTAATTTTATATTCATCAATATTAGGCTTTTTTCCTAGATTTAACATGACATAATGATATTAGTAGCACTTTAGAACAACTCTAACATCCTAATATTTTATTTCTTATTTAGAATTATAATTATATAAAACAAATTTTTTTGTATTTGTAGGTTTTATAAATTATTTTAAGTCAAATATCGTATGTTATATTATATTTTCCATTCCTATAGAACAACCAAAAAATATTTATGTCATATATCAAAAGATTCTTGTAATATTAGACATGATTAATAATATGTCTTGAAAGTTGGTCGTTTAGTTTAATTTAGTAATGTTTTCAGAAAATATCCTACACAAAACCAAAATATCTTCAATTTTGATGAATTTATTTTTTCATTTTTCCAAAACAAATTATATATAGATCAATTCTACAACGTGATTTATAAATTTTTTATGATTTTTTAAAATATATACAATATAAGATTTTTTGATTTTTTCAAATTTTATCATACTCAAATTTTATATGGGATTTAGAAAATATCAAACAAGAGACTCACATAACTCATTTCACTTATGCATAAGGAAAAACACCTATACTCATCATTATATTCTTTTTAACATAGATTAAACTACTTTTCAATAATAATTTCTCAAAAAATATCATATAAATGGCCATATTATCTTACACACAATACAAATTAAATACACTCTAATAAAAATGTCTTCTACATAGATCAAATTTATGATGAGTATGATAAATTAATTTTCCATTTATCAAATATTCAACAAGAGAAAAAAAATTCTCCATTTTCTTTAATTTAACTTCAAGGTTCATCAAATAACCTATTTTCTTTATCGACCACCATAATTCATTTTATAATAGATCCAAATAATTTTAGGAATTATTAAGATAATTACAAACCAATTAAAGATTGTTTTAATGTCTTATATTATAATAAATAATCATGATACAATATTTCCATGAACTACTCTACCTTCACTATTCCACCTTAATTGAATCATTTAGAAATCATCATCAAATAGATATAATACACTCTAAAGACCATACTTCCCATTTGATCTCTTAAGGATGTATTCTATTATGTTAGGTAGCTTAGGATCCCTTGAAAAGATATCTTCACTTTTTCTAACTACTATAGATAATACTTTTACAACTTCATCACTTCCCCATGAACTTATGATCAAAACAACAATCTTCTGATGTATAGTCTTATGTTTGAAGATGTATATCAATTTTATTAAAAGTAAACATCACATCTAAAAATATTCTTTACCAATGTATATATGAGAATCATTAGCTTCTTCATTTCCTTTTGGTTTTTACTACTCCATCCATCACTCAAGAAATTATATTCTCATAATTTACAACAAAAATAATTGATAAAACATACATTTAAACACCATTGAGAACGTCAAACTCCAACAGTTTATTTTCTACCATTTCTAAGTACAATTATTTATGAAACATAATTATTCTCCCCCTAATTGATAATAAATGAAAGTGAAGGATGTTGTTCTTCCTCTTAAAATACATTATAAAAAATGTTTTTCTTTTCTCCAACCAACTCTTATCATTTTATATAACACATATTATCCCCATATACTTATCCACTTTCCTAGTATATTGTAAATACCATGAGAAAAGGATGGAATAACATTATTATTGTGAAAGTGTTACCGACCAAACAAACCTAAGCTATATGGGATACCCTATTGTTGATAACAAGAGTGGTTAACTTAGAAAAAAAGATATATATTAATCACATTAGTGTGGAAACAACATATGAATTTTATTTTCAAGGGTATTTCAAAAAATATATAAAAAAATATATATAAAATTTTACTCGCATTAACACACACATAAAAACATTTCAAGTGCATGATTTTCCCCGTATGTTTAGAAGATAAATCCCACTTTAAAAACAAAATGAATTTGAGTTAAAATAGTGAATAGATAATTTAAATCAGACATGATCTACTAATCATTGAGGAGGATTTTTAGATTTCTATATTAAACAATGGATGATACGTCTCTAGAAACATTCTCATTTTTAATAACTACCACTCATGGGATGCTCAATGAGATTATTTACATCCAATTATTGTCATTTTAATTCAAAAAAAAAACTTTCTTGGGAATAATGAATATCATCATCATAACACTTACTTGATTGTTTTGATTCAATTACAAATCTAAATACATATTATATCATCTTGAATGCGTTCATAACACTATATCATTAATGTGTGGTCGAGAGAAAAATTGTAGTTTAGGATTCTAATATTTCTATTTTCTTTCCATTGAATCTTCCTCACATTGAATTTTGAATTTCTTTGGAGATAGGGGTGTATAGAATGCATGGAGGGAGACTAACTAAGAGGTAATTAATATTAATTGTAATATTCCCCCTAATCTGGATAAGTGGGTTTCAATTCTCTTCATTGTGTCTGGTAGTGAGGTGTTTTTGATTGCTTGGATAATCTACGTTCATTAGAATGATTTTATTTTCAACAAAGTGGAATTCATGATTTAATTTTGGGATGCCTGAGAAAATTATTTTTGTTTTTGGGAATAATAGAGTTGGGATTGTTTTTGTTGCTTGGGATGATCTTGGATTTATTATTGATGCTTCCTATGGGTCCTTTACTCCCAAATAAAGACCTCTAGTTTCTAAGGCCAGAAGATTATTTTGATTTTGAAATTTTACATTATGTTGAATTAGAGTGATATTATTTTAAGATTTTATAAAGGCAGAGGCATATTATTTTAATATTTTACCTAACAAAGGTGAATCACCATGATATACCTTCACCTTCCCTTATCCCACTGCCTAGATAGTCTTTGAGTATTGAAGAGAGACACTTGTGGAATACTAAACCCATGAATACCATGACCATTACTGTGGATAGGGATCCATTTTGGTATGCATATGGTTCTTTTAATAACCGCTATGGAATCTCCTAAAATACCAAAAGAAATCGAATGATGGATATTATACCCGCTAGCGTGCTGAATAGTTAAGCGATGCAGGGCGCGACCCTTCTCCCACCCTCTAAATTCCTCATTCATTAGAAAAGGAAGAGAGATGATTGATAATAGAATAATATTTCGGAATATTCAGGAGTAATTTAAATAGGGATGATGGAGAATATGAGAATATTTCTGAATATTTTGGTTATATGAAGAGGGATGATGGAGGCGAGATCGTAAGAGGGAACTCCCCCTCCCCTATAATAACCATCACCGTAGCTAAGGCCCATTGTATCCATCCTCCTCCTCTACTATACCCTTCGATAAAGCAAAAATAAACAGATATATATATATATATATATGATTATAAATTATAATATTAATATATAATGTTTAATATACAGTCCATCCTCTAAAGTGGCGACACCATCTATAGTATCTATATATGTGTTTTTTAGAAGGTAGGGTTTCATCATAGGTCCATATATCACCTATACTACTAATGGTACTCGAAGATCATGGCTCAATGAAGATCAGTAGCATAGGTCCTGATTTCTTTGAAGTGGGTGTAGCTAAATTGATGAGGTAGAAGCTAACTAGAATTTTTCTGTGAGATCTTATTTCGGTCTCTGTCAAAAATCCTTCTCACCAAATATCTCACATTACTTGATCTGTTACTCTAGATTCAAAATATTGTGTACTTTTCTATAGTTTTTTTACTTACCTTTGAAGTCTCTGAATGATAAGGGGGAGAATAAGGGAATGTTATAAGAAATTTCCTTTTCCAGTTCATCTCACACATAAAAATAGCATATTGTGACATCAGATTAGTCACCATCCAATCAAGATTCTATGTTTTCAGAAGTTAGGGTTTCTTTGTAGCTCTAGATGTCATTTCTACTTCTACATCTACTCTATGATCATGGCTCGATGATGATTGGTATCTTGGGTCTTTATATCTTTGAAGCGGTTATAGTTAAATCAATGAGGTGGAGGTTAACTGGACGTTTTCTATGAGATCACTACAAAATAAAAATATTTTTCCAACAAGGGTATATCATTGGTAAAAGTTCATTTTTTTTGTTAAAACGTTTTACCCAAAAAAATTGTCCTCTCGCAAAATTGTTGGTAAAAACCCTATGGATAAATATTTTTGTGATAGATAAAATAGTTTTTTTGCAATTATAACAATACCAACAAATATTATATATATTCATTAAAAAGTTTCACAACCGATATTATGACATATTTATCTATTAATAATATTATTACCAATATTTGTAATCAATAACAACAACTAATATCTTTAATTCATATTTTAAATAAAATATTATGCATGTATATTCCAACATTTATAGCTCAAATTTTATAATATATTTATTAACATATTTATATATAACATATTTATTATACAATAATTATAAAATTATTTTATATGAAACTCCAAAAAATTATTATTTTTATGAAAAAAAATTCAGAAATAAAATAAAATCATTTTCAAACTCGAAAAAAATTAATAAAGCTCCATGAAACATGTTTTATAATTTTATTTCTTTTTTATTAAATAGAGTCAATATTTCAAACCATATACCACCAAAAAAATTGTTCATCATTAATTGAAAAAAATGAAGCTCATTTGAAATAAAAATCATAGTCATCTTCTAAGTACACAAAATTTCCACTGGTTTATCAAGATAGATATATGATAAAAACTTACACCCAATATTTCTTCATAGCAATGTTGATTTAGTATTAAGACTGCCCATTCATCTTCTGCACTATAAGGGAATTGTTGAGATGGATGATCATCATTGACCTATTTATATAGGTGACCAAACCATTTTATAATGGGAATATGGGAGATATACATAAAAGTATTATCCTCTTGTGCATCTTCAACCGCACTAGCTTGAATCTGAGCATCCCATGATGGCAGTGGGGCATCCTGTTTCCGTTTTTGATCACCAGAAATCATAGAATATTACTGTTAAGGGCACCCATCACCAACTTTCTTTAATGTATGGATAAGGGATTTAATATGAGGTTTTTACATAGTCTAAGGAATGATCATTCTCATTCAAAATATAAGATTTCTCTTTTCAATCCCCATCAACCACTAAAAACTATGGGGAATATCGAGGGGAACATAAAATAGAAGAATCTTGACCAAATTATTGAAAATAAAAATTATACCAATCAATGTTGTACAATTATGTTTAAATATTACAATCTTATATGCGTATATAATAATCAATGTTGCATAAGAATATTTCCAATTTACATAAAATGTAAATTATAATAGTTATATTGTTCTATGTAGTATTACAAAATATGAGGGAAAACCTGGTGAATGTCTTAGATCATTCTTCTCATGCTGGTATGTCATTCCATTGAACTTGAACACTATCAAAAAACTCAATAATGACTTATGGGTGGGGGTTCAAAATCATGATAATTAAATACAAGAGAAACCCACTCAATAAGTGCACAACAACACAAAGAGAATATTAGTCTCCTCATCAGTTATGCTTGGTGAATACCTAATAAAACACATGTATATAAAGAAAAATTATATTCAAATACATTTATCTATGGAAAGTCACAAAGAAAACTAAAATACACTGAAAGAAATAATTCCATACAAATGAATAGGCAAAAAAAGATCACATGTGACCAAACCACTTGAAAAGTTCATTACCACAAGAAAAATAAAAAATGTAATTAAATTATATGTTGGAATATTATCTAGACATTTTTGGATTAAAATCATTTTTTATAAAGATATAGACCATGCTTCTACAATTGTAACAACTATTATAATTAATAAATTTGGTTGAGAACTAGAAGTAACTTGTTTTTTTGAAGGAAAGGAATAATTTATTTTTTACTCAAAAAAGAACATTAAGACACATGGATAATTCAATTCAATGTAAGAAATGTATTTGTGCACATGTAGACATGAAATTTTAAGTAATCAAAAATGGCCATTCCATTATATAAAACAACAAAATAATTATATATAAATGCATGAAAATTTATAAATATGTAATGAAAGGGAAATAATAAAAAAATATTTTATAAGATACATAAACAACAATTGATTCCCTCAACTTGTGTTAAATGTAATATAAAAACTATATATACTCTAAAATGGGACATTATCTAACTCTAGGATAAATTCCACCAGCTTCTCTAGCTGGAGTTTTTTACCAATAATGTTTTGCTATGAGGGGCTTTAGCATTTAGTGTATGACTTGTATCACCACACACGTAAATGTATGTTATCTATAAGATAAAAAATATAATAACCAATAAAATAAATGTTGTACTTTACACCAAAGGGTAGAGGATATATAACATGTCAGGAGGGGTCCAACACATTAAACAATAATAATCTTTTCCTCACCTTGGTGTGTATAGTATATTCCGATACATTGAACTTATTAATTAAATGCAGTGATACCACAATATAAATAAACAAATACATATTTTTAGAGGAACATAAAAGAGTGAATATTTAAAAAAATATAGAAACAGATAAGACAAAATTTTTCTTATAAAAATATGACAATAAATAAAAATTCACAAATAAGAAATATGGCCTAAAAATAATTTTAGATTCTCACATAAACTGGAAATTAAAGAATTGGAATGGACTTATCAAACACATACACTACTAGGAATAACCTAAAATGGGAGAAAACAAGAGTGGTCTGCCATCCAGATGGTTTGAGTAAGCTAAATAAGAACCAAACCTATTCATCCATGCTTGAACCCCTCTTGAATCCACATAATGAAAAAAAGAAAGAAAAATGTTGTCATTCTTATTCTAGATTATGAGTAGACATTATAAATATTAAAAATATTGAAAATTATTGTCTAAATACAGGAAGTGTTATTACCATAAACATATGATAGATGTTTTTTTGAGGATTATTGGGTATATATAGAGTGAATTTGTGATTAAACTAATTGATTTTATGGTTTTTTTAAATATAAAGGGAATGAAGTAGATATCATTGATAAAAATAAGGGTGATCTAGTAAGATTATTTACTGAATATGATGTCATTATACTAGCTTATTTTAAGAAAAAATCTATTAATTTTTTTCTTGCATCTATTGAGGATTTTTTTGTTTAGGAAGAAAGAGATCAAGATGATGTGGTTGAATAATAAAATGAATATATTATTTTGAATATTGAAATAAAAGTTGTTAATAATTATATAAATAAATATTCCATTTAAGAAGTAAATATTGGTATGGTGATTGATATTAATTAAGAAGTGGAGGCTGTAATGGATGTAGGAAATACTACCGAGGAAAATGAGAAAATTTCGGTGGATGTTAATGTGGAGGCCAAATTATTGGAGAGAACTACTCTAAAAATAAGCAAGGATGAATGTGACTGTTGAATAAACATATAAAAAAGTGGAAGAAATAATTGAAGTAGAGAATGATAAGGGTGATTCGAATGAAGACTTGGAGGATAATGTTGGAATTGAAAATGTACAAGTTACAACTTTTCAGAGTGAAAAAGTGGTAATAGATAATCAAATTCTATCACTAGCCACCAAACAGAAAGATAAAGATAATGATAAAAATCTAAAACAGTTTTGTACAACAATATATTCTTCATTCAATCAATTACAAAAAATAAATCACATATATGAAAAAAAGTTTGAATTATTTAAATTAACAGATGAATAAGTGGTAGGAAACAACATTTTCCAAAGAATATATTACGGAGTTAAAATCATTAATGGATTTAAAGCCAGACTTTGATGAGTTGAAAAAATTAAACATATTTGAATCTTAATTTATTAATGGTTCTAAACATATGATACATGTATGAATGAAGAATTTGAAAATTAGAATAAAGATATTCTAAAAGCTTAATCAGAATTACTGAAGGAAAAAAATGAGCTATGATTGTTGTTTTTGAATCTATTATGGTGGTAGATGAAGTCAATTTTGGATTAGTTAGATGCTTTAAATTGAAATACAATTTTATCAATAGTAAATGAAAGAATATATAAATTAAAATTTGATACCACAACCTTTGTTAAATTTGTAGAGTTTAAAATGGAATTGATTGCTGGATCCATAAATGTCCATACTTAGGAACTCAATAATAACAGTTTTAGACATATTCGTGAATGAATTGTGGATTTTATAAAGTTATTTTATAATATCAATAAGAAACATGATCACCAGGAAATCTATTTAAAAAAATTTTAGTGAAAATTTTATAAAAATAAAACATGATGAGGTATCTAGAAAAGAATTATCTAATGATGGATATGTTAAAAATATGGTTATTGATATTGAAAGCAATAATAAATAGTGTTATAGTATCCATGAGTTGTTACTTCGCTATCATCATGTTTTTCATAGAGTGTAATATTCTTAAAAATATTTAAAATTATTTCATTGAGAAAGTGGAAACATCATCTAAGACAATTAGAAAAGAGAATGATGATGTTAAAGGAAATAAGATTGTGGTTTACAAATATCCAACTTTGTCTACATCAATGCACCTTCCAAGACTGGTATGATTTTAGAAAAAAAATGGATATGTTAAAAAAGATAGAGAAATATATTTAAATATCATATAATTTGATGGAAGAATGTAAGAACAACCTGAAAAAAATCAAATCATGTACTTAGTTTTATCGACATAATGATTTCATATACTAAGAAACATTGGGATAAGCTATCATACAAAATATCAACCAATTAGGAAGACAAAATTGACCAGTTTTATGATAATTATACATGTAGAGATGATATTATTAAAATGTAAAAAGAATATGTTTACATTATCAGGAAGGGATATATGGTATCTCTTATGTACAATAAAGATGAAATATTTTAAATATTGCACATCTTTAGCATGCATTGTATGTACTCAAATGAAATTAGAGCCTTGGTACAGTTCCACCAAATAAGCTTCCCATTTCCAGATCTCAAAAACATAACATATTTGGATAACTAAATTATTTTTATTAGAGATCCATGAAATTTCCTAATTATTAATACATAAGGGATCTTTTAATATCTAAGTATCTTACTTAAACTTATTTAGATAAATTTCATGTAATGAATCTTGTTCAATCCAAAGCTTTATTGAGACCCTCCAAAAAATCTAACACATGTAATAAATTTTTTTTTGATGTGGTGTATACTCTAGTGAAAATATAGAATGAATCACTGTGAAATTAAAAATACTTGACAAATTTCATAAGACTTATAGATACAATTTTGTTTAATGATGTTTTAGGATAAGAGCAGTGGGCGAAAATTTCAGTGTTCCTAAAAAATCATTCAATTAATTTGATCATTCATCCTCATCATCCTTTAAACATGAAAATATAATGACAACAATGTGAAATATTATAACAAATATGTAATTCTATAAACATTATGATGAAGGAACCAAATCCCAAAATATGGATCTCTTAACAAATCTGGATTGCCTTTGATCGTTTAATAGGATAAGGCCCAATTGATTAACAAAAATTTGAATACATGTAATAAAAATAATAGAACATGAAACATGTTGACAAAACACGAATTAAATATCCAAAAATAAAACATTATTCTGAAATAACATGAATTATAATTAAAAAACAAGGATAATATTATATATAAATAATTAAATAATTATTCCAGCTGTCTACAAAATTCAGAATATATTAACTCAATAAATATATGATAACATTTATTTTAATTGGCCGAAAATTAAGTAAGTAAAATAAGTGATGTGATCCAATGGTTTCATTGAAAAATTATATGTAAAACCACTCACCACAAGTATTGGAAAATAATTTTGAGATAATAGTGTCCATATATTGCTAAGACAAAACCTTGATGATAATGAAGCTTCACTGTTGGAAAATATAAAAGTCATGGAAAACAATTAGGGCACCCTTTTAGAATTTTATAATATTGTTTGATTTTAGTAGATAAGAAGACTACTGGAATAAGTTATATTTTCAATTCATATATTTATTTCTAGGAATCCTATATTTGCAGAATATATCCTCATTTACCTTAAAGAAGATAAAACAAGGATTGGGGAATTGATAAATATGAAAACAATAATTGATTCCTTCTATTCCCAACCACCAACCCGTTTTATTTTAGATTAATTCCTAACATGATATTTAATCTCTCAATTGAAATATAATAATAAAAAACATGATGAAAAAAAGATTAATACGAGAACAATTAAAAAATTAGACTCACTCTTGCATCATGAATTGATGTTTTCAATCCATTACTGTAGTTCAATAATCTTGTCGCTGATAAATGGAATTTAGATTGTGTCTAAAACATAAATTTACTAAACATATATATTCAACCATTTTTCTAATTCAGCTATCTAGTATAATAGTTGGTATCACAATTATAATAAAAAAAAGAATCACATTGAAGAGGACTACGTAAAGTTGATAGTTGATGTCCTAGCCTGTAGGTGCTGAAGAGGGGTAGTGGTGGGGAACCATTAGTAGTGATTAATATTAGGATCTAGAAACATCAGAAGGGAGGTAAGGTGAGAAAGGGAGAATATTTCCGATTATGTCTACGGTTTAACCAACCCACATTCCCCAAAATAGTACCTATTAATATTATTAAAATTTTTATATCTCAATTAGGAATAAAATTATATAACCTGATTGAAAAATAATTTGTTGGTGAAAAGTGATTAATACATTTATATTCAATTATTAACAAATATTTAATAGTTATGGGTAATTTTTTATAAATTTTTTATGAATTTTTTTTTGTTTTTTATAGTAAATATTAATAATTGTTTCATGTGTTGGTGATAAAATTTTCTGTGCTAATATAAATTAGAGAAAATTATAACTTTTTGTAAAATATTTTATTTTGTATTTAATTATTAAAATTAGTAGATACACTTATTGGTAAAAAAAATATCGTTACTTAAAATTAATAACAAAAAATTTCATATATATTGGAATCATTCATTTTTACCAATAAATATATTATATGTTATTAAAAAAAATTCATACAATTTTTTTTGTAGTGTATTCAATGAAAACATAATAAAATATGACTATTTAGAAATTAAAAAGTCATATATATTTAATTAAAAAGAAACTAACTTTCAAATAACATATAGAATAATATATTTTAAATACAAAAATAAACTATGATTCATTAAATTGAAAAACTTTTGGTTTATAATAACATAAATATAACATTATGATATCTAAAATATAAATTAAAATCAATATAGATATCAATTATCTTCAAAGGCTCAACTATTAAATATTTGAACACGAGGAATGCATTATAAAAAATCATAGAATTTTAGACTCTCAATATCAAATTCAATATTATAATAAATATTTAATGTAACAAGATGAATATAATGAATTTTGACATCATAAAAAATTGGAATCATACAATAATCAATAAATGATACAACAATATAACATCACACACACCAAATCAATAAATGAATTGAAATCAAATTAAAAAATGGGGAAACATTATTCACAATATAATGAATTAATACCCTTCAAATTAGATGATTTAGGGTGTATTCGTATGTTAACATTAAATCTCTATTTATTAAAAGTGTAAAATTTCAATTTGGATTATATGTTTTTTCAAAATTTAAAGAATGAAAACATTTCAATTCATTTAAAAATAATTCATTTCTTGAATGAGATAATGGTTCTAGGACAATTTAAATTTCAATAAATCACCCATTCATCATCATGGGGTCCTTTCCCAAATTCAATATCAAAGATATTGTGCAACAAGTAAATTTCATGATTAAAAAGTTATGTTCTTTTCAAAGTGACCAATATATTATTAGTAAATATTATACTTAGAAGGGTTTCATCACATTTATGATGACTAAAATTTTGATTTTATCTATTAGTGAGGAAATGTATAATTAAGAAATTTGTTCAACATTACCACTCTAAAATCGAGAAAACCTAATCGAATTTTAACATTATTATGCTTCCAATATGTTCACCCAAATTTACTCTCTCACTTGGTTCATTAGGATAATTGATAAATTTTATTTATAATGAAGTTCCATGTTAACAAAATCATGAGGGAGTTATTCCCATCCAACCATACAAAAGTTTATTTGAGATCACACCAGAAAATTAACCCTAAGGTGCACCTTTACTGCTTTTTGGATCAATCATGAATATTTCCTGGTATATCATGTAATAAAAATGATGTTTCACATTATTAATGCCTATATTAACATCATTCCCTCCATAATTAGGCAATATAATAGTTTCTTGTTCGTTAAACTGATAGATATCAACTTTGAAACCTTTCCTAGATGTCCCTGAAAAAATTAAGAACTCTTCTTGGATTCATCCTAGGGGGTTTCTAAGGGAGAAGAATTCTAGAAAGGGTATTAAAAGGGGGATTGTAGGGACCCGAAGCTTGAAGTACATGAACATTAAATTACTTTTGTGGAATAATTAATACATAACAAAAATAGACACACAAGGACCGTAATAGTTTAGTGTCTTTGGAAACTTGGAACGTAATCTTCTAATCGTGGTGAAAGATCTTCAACATCTCCCATAAAGATCTTCCCCTTTTTTTTCTTACCTGAAACCTTTCTTTATATCCTGGGTAAAAGAAAACATAAAAATGGTGAGCTCAAATGCTCAGTAAGTATAAGCATGGATAAACTAAAATAAATCATATACATTTGAACTTAAAAACATGAACATAATGTTTAAACATTAAAAGTTTGAGAAATGACATAAAACATGTAAGTACGTAAGGCATAGATCATAAAGAAACATTAAGCATGAAAAAATAGCATGGGAATAAAACATGTAATTGTGGAATCCATTAATCACATGATATGATTTCCATATTAACAAAGACATTGCTGCCAAGACCATCTTAGTGGACAAAGTCCCTTTCTGAATCGAGTTCACTCCTCATTTCAGTCCTGTAACACTGAACTAGATTAACTTACCATTCCAGCCAGGTCTATATCATGAGATATAAATCTTTACCCAATTAATTGGAGGGATATATAGGTCCCACCCATCTCATAATGAAATCATTCTTACTTGTGCCACAAAATAAACATACATTATTCATAATAACCCAACGAATAAAGTGGGTTTCATAAACATCATCCCATCATCACATAATCTATATAAAAGAAATGGATATCATTTCATAATAAGAAAAGTGAAACTGTATAAATCATAGATACATGATACTTGAAACATACACATGTTAAATAATGTCATCTTAGATGAAAATGGTTTTGATAAAACACTTGAAATTAATTCTTGAGGAAAATATCCTTTTTTCATCAAAATAAATTTCTTTTCAAAAAATGTCAAGCACTTTTAAAAGAAAAGGGTTTTGTTGAAAATAATCATGCAAACATTTAGAGGAAGCATTATGAAAATGAGGCATTATGAAACTGTAAAAATCTGTTTGTGTCGTATAAGTTAAAAAATAACATTCTCCTCATACTTTTGTTGGAAAAGTCAAAAAGTACCTTATGTGGTAACCAAAGGAAAGATTCCATCCATACAATGTGGTAAAAAGTCAATAAAAGGTAAAAATGACTTTAAACATTCATGGAAGAATAGTAAACATTTTATGAAAAAATTTTTAGAAAACATGGTCATGGATGATAAACGTAAACACAGTAAATACTTAGGTATAAGCAATCTCAGATAAAAAAATGAGATTGAAAAGTTTTCCCTTACCTTAGGTCCAATATGCTTCGCACGAATCCAATAATCCTATATAATGATTTAAATAATGTCATTGATTTATTATATAATCATATTCATTGTTATTATAACATATATGGTTCACTTATGACTTTATATTACCCGTTATTTTGTAAATTCCATGTTAAAGAGTGTTTTGGGTAAAATTGTTTCATTTGTCGTCTGTGTTTCAACTTGTATTTTCTTGATATTATTACTTATATCCTGATTTACATAATTCCAGAATGTAAAACATGATTTATATATAATATATATTCATCATATACATATATATTATAGATCGATAAAAGGAATGAAATACACCGTTCATGGAGATGGTAGACCGTACGTACGCATGAACGTTGTTTTCGTTTCCTTATTGAATTGAATGGAATTAAGTAGATGACATAAATATATATATACATAAATCCAGTAGCATTATTATGTCATATATTTTATGATTACTTATTATATATACTTTATAATCATTCTTGAATGGTTATCATGGAGAGTGAATCTCATCCCGTCGTGGAGATGGTATTCCGTACGTACGCACGAGCGATGATATCATTCCCATGATCGTAGAATTATATTAAAGTGTATGTATAATATTAAATAATCAATATCAATTTACAATAATCATATATATTCATTAATTTCACCATTATACCCATCCAATTAAGGTGGTGGTGGAAAATAGATTACACCACGGCGTGGAGACGGTATTCCGTACGTACGCATGCGCGGTGATTTCATTTTCCATATGATGGATAGATGGTGAAATGTGGTTGTTTCATACTTATAATAACATATAATTATTTGAATGATAGTGATATTATTACTTCATAATGAAACAACTAAATAAGAAGAAGTTGAAGAAGAAAGAAATTTGAAAGAATCGGTAACAGATATTACCTCTTCTTTGACACGCCTCTTTGAATCCTCCTCTTAGGGTACTAAAATTGGTCTTTGAAGAAGACTGGGACCTCTAGGATGTTTATAGGGAAGTTGAGAAGGGAAATGGGTAGGGTTTGGTGGAGCATAAAAGCTCAAATTGGTGTGAGGACGAGAGAGAGGAGGTGCCCTTTTATAAGGGAGGAGAGGGGCACCTTTAGAAATCTTAAAAATATTAATTTATAATAAATCTAACCCCACTTAAAAACCACACAAAAGGACTCATATTAAAATATTAGATGAGATAGGGTTGTAATATCATCAACCAATAAAATTTAGACATGTTAGGAATTTATTTTAAACATTATCAACTTGATTTATCCTTATCTAATCAATTAAATTTTATTTGTGGTAATAACATTCTAAATTTTAAATTATAACAAATATTTACTTATTTTTTGTGAATTTCCCATAATTGGATACTTAATAACATTTTATACCATATAAATTTAAATTTATAATTTTTATATATTTTTTTGATTTTTAAACAATTTTATAATATGTTATTTTTATAAAATAACAATAGTGTCAATTTTGACACTATTGATTTATTTGAATTTAAATAAAATATATACAGAAGATATGTTCGAAATAAAAGCTTTAATAGATTCATAAAAGTTCATATGTATCTAGAAAATTATTTTAGAACATTAAATAGTTCATATATTATTTATTTTATTATTTCTAAAACTTTTTATTTGGTTTATCTCTTAATAAAATAATTACTACATCATTTTTGTATAATTATTTAATATACTTATTTTTTTCATAAAAATTAAAACTAAAATCATATGATGAGTATAAGTATATTACCTTTCACAATAATACTTTTACTCGAATTTATCATCTTAAAATCACAATATTTAAATTGTTATATTTATTAAATTATGAAGGTGACAACTTTGGCATCATTTAAAATAAAATAATATATGTGTCATAATCACATTTATAAGGCTCCAAATCGTCAAATATTCGACCATTGGATGATTATGGTTTACCGTTACATGAAAAATAAGTTTTGGTCAGGGTTTTGTGCCTTTTATGGTCACTATTAGTTTAATAAAAACTATATTCTTGATTTTTCACTAGATAAACAATTTTCGGCATCACCATTGTGTCACAATTAATGATAATTATTTAATCCCTAAAAATTATAAATAAATTTATATGATGTAGATAATTTTATTAGATTTCTGGAGACTATTCATTTTCCATGTTTTATGATGTTTATCACTAAATTAAAATTATTATACTTATAAGATTTAAGAGAGTGACATGTTGTCACTTTCTTTGGTTTTAATAATAATTAAATTATTTTCATGCTCAAAAGTCCATAAAATGAATCAAATCCGACCCTTAGGTGATATGGGTATACTTTTAGCCATCCAATATAATTTTTTCATGTGTTAGGGTAATTTTATAATATTATATTTACCCTTAATTACCCGATTTACCTTTAACTATGGTAAATAAAATTTACCGTAGTTACTATTCATAATTCCCAAAAATAAAAAGTGTCCTATTAAAATAATTTGGACCCACTGATTCCAAATATGGAATCCATTTTTTCAAATTCAATACACAGAAGTTGCAGAAATTAAATTAAAATTAATCCCATTGTCAAATGAAAATGAGTTTTTGTTTAAAACATTGCAAAAGATTGAATTGATTTAACCTACGAATTCAATGTAAAATCAATATTAATGACATAAATTACATTAAATGGTAAAAATTTATTCTATTTATACTTTTAAACCATTAAATATTATAATTTAACCATATAAATTATTACAATGAAAAAAGTTTTTTTTAATTAAAATATAGCGTGTTTTTACTATTTATTAAAATATGAAAATTATCAGAAAAATATCAAAACTTTATCCAATGTAAATTTTTATATCCTGATTCAAAATAAGAATTTTCTTTTGTCAAATTAAACTTATAAACATGTCAACAACTATATTTAATGTGGGTGTGCCATCAAAAGGCGGCAAAACTGCATTTTTTGAAAAATACATATTTTACCCGAAACATTTATTTTGTTCTTATACCATGTTCTAGAAAATGTGTAAGATGAATAATAATGTTATAAAATTAAAATTTTAGTTAATACTATTCATAACATCTAGTTCTTGATAATATTATAATAATATATCATTGTTTAGTAAAACCCGGTATTGCGTACAACACACGCTATCGAGGAAGGCCGCGATTGCGTGTAATGCAAGCCAAGTCAGGATTGCATGTTGTGCAAGAATCCTTCATTGTTTCATATAACAGAATCCAACCATATTTCATTTATACATTGAATATATATATATAAACACACACACACTCAATGTTGTGTAGAATGACTATTATAAAACGAACATGAAATTGTGTGTAACACGACCCAGAATAGTGTTGCGTATACTGCAAGCTAAAACGGTGTTGTGTATAGTACAAGATAAACATGGTGTGCTGTATAATAGAAGACATCAATGAAATTAAAATAATATTTTTCATAAAATCTCGGGGTGTTCAGTGATGAATCTTATCTGCAAGAAATTGATTAAATTTTTTGGATCAAATGCTATTTCAAAGATAAGTTTGTAATTAGAATTATAACATCAACCAATAAACAAGAACATGAATAAAAAGTCACATTTCATCAATGTTTAATTGAAACCCTAAATAGAATTCAACTTATAAACTAGATACACATGATTTTAGGTTATTAAAATATCAATAGTAGAATTGCATGCTTAAAAAGCGGCCCAAACATCAATCGATTGAATGTGAAATGGGTTTTTGTCTAGGCCCCTCCCTAAAACTCATCTGTATAGTTGAAAGAGGAAAATTTAAATAGAACATCATTATATGAAGGTGTTAGAAGTAGTAGATGATCAAGGGTGCGAATGTGGGTGTGGTCTACAATGATGATCCCAGAGTGTCTTTGTAGGTGGAGATCTCCACTGTGTGAGAGATGAAGATCGGGAGGTAACTGGGGAAGAGGGAGAGGTGGGGATAAAGAACAAAAGGAGGACAAAACATATTTTCTTTTTTTTTTAATTTTTTTAATGATTTTTAAATAACTGATTGTAAAATGTGAATTTTATCATGTTTATTTTAAATTTATGTGAATAGTTTTTAAAAACCCATATAATAATTTATTTCAAATAAAATATATTTCAAATACCAGTTTTATTTTGTTTCAAATAGAGTGTGACGTATTCATAATATTTATCAAAATAGTTTTTAATACCAAAATGATTTTTAGTAAATTGTTAAATGATAGTGATGAAAAATTATTATTAAATGATTTGTTTGTAATAAATACATATTACTAACAAATTTATATGGTGAAAAAAATCTATTGGTAATAATAATTAATAATAATAGATTCATTTGTTGGTAAAGAAAATTTTCAGTATTAATATGACAAGGAAACAAATTTATTTGTTATTAGATAGTGTATTGGTATTAAATAGTTAATAATAACATATATATGTGTAAGTAAAAATATATGCTGGTCATTGAATTTAATACTAATAAAACTTAATATCTTTTAGAATTTATCATTAATACCAATATATATACAATATGTTACCCAATTTTTATCGGTATAAGTTAAATATTTTGTAGTGGGTCTTCATTGGATCTCCCTCGAAAAACCTTCTTACTAAAATTCTCATATTATTCAATTTGTTACTCCATATTCTCTATATTTCTTACTTTTCTACAATGTTTTTATTGACCTTTTGAGTATCTGAATGAGAAGGGAGAGAAGAGTGGAATGGTATGATAATTTTTTTCTAGTTCATCTCACACTTAAATATATCATATTCTAACATAGGACATGTCACATTATAGTTGGTATTTTTCATTGTTAAGATCTATTTTTAGAATCCATTTTATGTTTTTTTTGTATTATTTTGTTTTGTAGAATCGATTTCCAGTTGGTTGTGAAGCCCGGGGAAAGGGTTTTTTACCATATGGTTAACAAAATTTTTATAGTATTGAAGCTCTTCTGCCGAAAGATGGTTTTGAATCAACTTTTTATATATAAAAACTACTCTGTTGAAGTATCATTACTGTAATGTCATTGTTAAACTTATTTTGAATGATGTTAAGATTTATTTAAAATTTATTACTCTAATGAATTAAATTTGTTTTTAATTCAATATTTTCTTATTTTTTGGCACTTTTAAATCATAGGAAATGAAAATTCAATATAAATGTTCAAGGGATAATATTTAGTATCTACATTACTCGGTGATGTTGACTATAGATAGGAAATATATCATTGAATACAATAAAGAAAAAATTTCCATCAACGTGAAAAACAATAAGCAACAAAAGTAGTTAATCAGTTTAAAATTTCTTATTTTGTGGTTGTCCATCATTAAAGGAGTTACAAAAATTATCCATCATCCAAGAGTAGTTATCATTTATTAACCCTATATATGTTGAAAAAATTTGAAATATATAGTCTCATACTGTTATGTAACGGTAGACAGTTTATGTTGAGATCCAGTGGTTGTTTGAACCCTTGGATGATCTTGTTCATTGGTCAAACTGCTCGGAAGTATGAGGTCGACAGAAAATGTCCAACTTCTAATGAATGTTGTGGAACTTTAAATTATTGAAGAACCAACATCACATGGTGACTCAAAGTAGTGATTTTACTATTTAAATTAAGAATTAGATGAAAATAGCATATATAAGATAAAATATTACCCGACCCATCATAGATGGGAGAAAAAATTTCAAAGAATACTCAATATTTTTTAAATAACCTTAATACGTTGAGGTGGTTTAAATGGTGGGTAGTTCAAATTAAAAATACGTAAAAATTTTAATCCATAAAAGTATATAATGTTTCAATTGTATTTATTTTTAAAATACCATTCTATAAAATTAGTTATTCCCTATATAACTTCAGTCATTGAAGATAAGAGTATTTTTCATATATAAAATTATTTATATCCATTTTAATTTCATAAAAGGGTAAAAATAAACACACATTGTTTCAGATGAATTATAAATATGTCAAAGCTATTTTTTAATGAAATGATCTATATTACCAGGCGAGTTTTCATGATATTATTTTATTTTTAATTTTGATTGCACCACTAGGACCCCACATCTAACTATATAAATACATAATAAAATCAAGTGAATATAACCGTCATGGTCAAAACACAAAAGAATCTGCACCATCTTTAGTTTATTTATATGTTTTTTTGAAGTTAGTGTTTTTTATAGCTCTAGATGTCACCACTACTTCTGTAGGTAAACCATGATCATGGAATGAGGAAGATCGGTAGCCTGGGTCTAGATATCGTTGAAGCGACTGTAGAAAAATCAAAGACATCAAAATTTATTTGTAGTTAATCTAGAGATCTACATTGAATATTTATTGAAAAAACCCTCTTACAGAACTTCTCAATAATGAAATTCAATTTTTAATGCTTATGTTTAATCTTATTGAGAATTTGAGCTCACCCATATTATGTTTTCCCTTCCCTAGGTTATGGAGAATAATGATTAAATTTTATATGTCTATAATGGTTTCTAATATGATTAATTTTATGGGAGATATTGAAAAAATAACATGGAATATGAAAATTTGGGTATACTGGGAAATATACTCTCTAATTCATGGGTACCATTTATGCAAGAGATTTTCCTAATTCTCTAAAACACCCAACCTAAATGGTACTTGGTTATATAAGTGATACAAAATTTTCTTTTTGATATTGTATGTTTTGGATGGTGAAAATTGGGTTATATTCATTGGTATCAAATCTAGATATGTAATTTTTTTGTTTTCATCACTCAATCCTCGAGTGCGTCTTCGAGAATATTATAGTTGGTATTAGAGTAGAGTTTAGATAAATTTTGAGACTATGATATTTTTGAGAAACTTTTTCTTAAAATAAATGGATACAGTCATGATTTTACAAGATTAAGGTTGATTGTAAGTCCAAATTCTTAGTTACCCATTTTTAGGTTTTAAGGAATGATATCTTAATGTGATTAATGAAATATTAGTAGACGGTTTATTAGGTTGATGTATAAATAAATATATGTTTTAATGTGAATTATGACATTACATTTATTGAAAAAAGTAAAATTGAGCTGAAAATATTTAGGGTTTATATGTTCTAGGGTACTGAGGTAATTATGGAAATACATGTTTTTATCATATATATAGCCATTAGATTTAATTGTGATTTGGTGACTAAGTGATTGATTTTTTTAAAATGAGATCAATATATTTTATGTAATTTTAGTTGAAAGGTATTTATAACCATTGATGTTAAAAAATAATTATTGGTGAGGTTATTGAAATTATTTGTGATATAGGGTTTATTATTTATGGAATGATTTTGCTTGAACTTGGGGTATTAGTGTTTAATTTTGAATATTAAAGTATTATTTCATCATATGAAGGTTACATCTTACCATATGCTATACTTTTTTTCGGTTAATGCTTAGATATAGGTAGAATACATTTATTATCCATTATATGGTTATGTGGTCCTTAAAAAGTTAATATTAGAGCTTGAGGAATGAAAAATTCATCTAGAATAATCATCATTTGGAACAAGAGATGAGATTACAGTGGAAATTTCTTAAAGAATTAAATTAAACTTTTCAAGTAAGAATATTTCCTTATTTCCATAGTCTAGATTGTATAGAATTCCTAAAAACTATGAAAAGGATCTTGAAAATGAAAATTTTATCCTATTACATTCATTTCTAATGAAACGATGGTCTTTTCAAACCTCTTTGGTTTATGATTTTGTAGATTTTTATTTTCCCATGATGATCCACTTTCTTATGATCGACAATCTCTATCACTATCCA
Source organism: Viscum album (assembly GCA_963277665.1). Taxonomy (NCBI): domain Eukaryota; kingdom Viridiplantae; phylum Streptophyta; class Magnoliopsida; order Santalales; family Viscaceae; genus Viscum; species Viscum album. Next base: position 305,866,283 of record OY728147.1, read on the forward strand.
TTATTTTTTTGAAGTATATTATTCTTACATGTATGGATCATAAAATAAAACCAGTATTATCATATATATAAACCTATCATGTGTTACTCTAAATGACTTTCGTACATCCCTTTCTCTCTTATCACAAGGAAGTTTTATTAACCCTTTTTTATGATGTAGGACTTTAAAAAATATATTTTTAAATTTAAAACATTTAATTACTAAGATAAAGTTTAAATTTTGAGGATTAACTATATTAAATTGGGGATAATGTAAAACCTCAAGACATTAAAAAGGGAATCTATGCTCAATACCATACAAGATACGTGACATCAATCTAAAACAAACCACGAAATAATATTATTTTCAATATGACCCTTATAATATTTCCATTAAAATAGAATATATGAATAGTATTTACTAAATATATATATAAATTTATCAATAAATATATATTTATTGATATGTTTTTAGTAAATAATCAATCAATTTTTAGTAAATATGTTTTATTCATTAAAAATTTGTTTTCCTCAAAAAACCTTTTTACTTCCTTTTGTGAGAAATTATTATAATTAATTTTTAAAAAATTTAGAAAATATATTCTATAAAATTAATTCATTTTTTGAAATAGAAATATTAAAAGTATATTTCACTGAAATTTTGGTTTTTTTAAAAATAATTATTTTTCATTGAATAGTGTTAAATATTGATTTTTATGAAATTGTCTATTATTTCAAATAAATGATGTAATTATAAAGTACCATTATGATTTAAGTTTAATTTAGAGCTTAATAATTATTATTTAATAATATTTAATCAAATATATTACATTTTAGAAATATTTATACTATACTTTAGTATAAGTTTATTTTTAGGATTAAAAACGGGTTCTTTCTGAAAATTATCCTAAAGTGCATACATTTTATCAATTTTAATTAATTTTAAAATACCAAAATAAAGAATTATTTAAATTAAATTTATATATTATATATAAATAAATATTAATTTAAATTAATAAATTGATTATTAGTAGTCATAGAGTTTATAAAATATCATTTTATGATTGAAAAATAAATTTCTTAAAAAACACCTTTTTGCCCTGTCTCTAGGTTTTATTTTAAAATTAAATTCTCCAAATTCCATGAATTTAATTTTTTAAAATGGATTCCACAATTTTAATTCAAATAATTTATGTTATCGAATAATTTAAACTTGATTTTTATTCATTATGAATAGTAAAAGGAGAAAAATTCTTTTATCACGGTTAAAGTGGAAACGAGTCTACCAGGGGTAAACTAAAAGGATAATGGTTATAATGAACTAAAAACTTGTATAAAATATATTTTTTAGAAATATTTATTTATTATAATGTCTAATTCTATATAATTATCCATTTTTAATCCTTTTGGAATGGGAAAAACATTGTTACATCCTTTTATTTTCCAAACATACAAGTGTGTCACTCACATCACTTATAAAATGTCACCCATATCCTCTCCTCTTTAAACATTAAAGAACATTTTTATAGAAACATTACTACCAAATTAACTTATTTACTAACATAACCAAAACCTAGGACCCTTTATTTATTCATAAAGTCATCATATGAAGGTTTCTCATGCTAACCATTGAAGGTTTTCTGAAGAAGAGGTATTATGCTTATCCAAAATTTTTTATTTTATTTCTTATTCCATTTCCTTCAAATATTATTCAATTAAGTTGATATGGTAACACCAGAATCTATAATATCAAAATATTTTATAATATTAAATTAATAACTAAATCCACCTCCTCTTTCATAAAATAGGAAATGAAACTGTCATTTGTGTGTACGGTAGACTATCGCCTCACGAACTGATGAAATTTGTTTCTCATCAACACTTTTCATGGAGAGTTATAATGATGAATTTAAAGAATACATATATTATATTTTTAAAATAATTATACTTTAAAAATTATTATATCTCAAATAACTTCTCACTTTACATTCTATGGGGTATACTATAATGTCACTCATGTGTACGTGAGGCTAAAGCCTCACGAAGTGATGTGATTCGTTTATCACTAACACTTTACATGGAAGGTAATTAGTGTAATTTTAATAAATATATTTGATATATATGATATAATTATTATATTAATGATATTTTAATCATTATTAAAAAATAATATATCATTTTATCTTTTATATTTCAACTCACTAAAAAATGAAAATGCCATTCGTCAATACCTGTGGACTTCCACCTCAACAAAGTGATGTGATTATTTTTTCATCACCAATTTACGTGGATGATATATATATAATCATAGATAAATAAATAATATGGTATTTATGATATAATTATCATTATATGAATATTAAATAATACATAACTTCTTTCTGTAATGATTGTTGAAATTTGGAAATGTTATTCAAGCGTAAATATGACCTACAATCTCTATGATTGTAACATAGATCATTTTTCATAGAAATATTTCATGATTGGTTTGGGAAGTATTATTGTGTAATAAATATTAAATCTATTTCATGATTATTATTTGGGTTAATTTTAAAGAATTTTCACTTTTTCCATGGTCAATAATGTGAATTCGTTTTAAAACATTGAAATGAACATCCTCAAAACAACCGACGTGGACTTAACGGATTAAGTATCTAAATATCCAATTATGATTTAATAAAATATATTAGGTCATTATAATTTATTATATTTAGATAGTATTATTAATAAATAAAATAATTTATAATATTTTATTATATATGATATAATAGAAATATATAGAAATCCCGGACTTGATGTAAGGGATTTCATTTCAATTTATATTCAATAATACATACTATAATTTGATTCAACTGATTATATTATAAAAAGTATATAATTAACCTTTTACATTTTATTTCATGAATATTTTATACATTATGTTATTTTATGTTAGGATTTTAATTATTTTATCTAAGGGGATTTGACTTGAAATTTACCAAGTTGTATAAAATTTCATAAAAAAAATCTTTTTCATTTGGTTATATTACTTCTTAATTTAACATGATATTCTATGATTATGTTTTTAATTAATTTTTATTAAATTATTGTATCTTTCCACATATTTTATGTGGATTTAAATTAGATACAAATAATCGATTCATTGATTAATTATTCCTTCAATGTTATGATCATTGTAAGGGTTTCTTATCTCAAATTTTCTTCTCTGGGAATCAAATTATGTTATACACCAATATTATTTTATGAGGTGTCTCTACTACCTATTTTATATGTCATATAATGAATCTATGTATGTTCATAATATTTAATTTTTGTCTGATGTTATTCATTCATGAAACTTATGATTGAGGAGTTATCGAAGTGTCTAAGTGTTTAGGATTCAGTATCATTTATTTTCTTAATAGATTAGGTTGAAGTTTATTTGGGAAGAAATAATATGATATATGTTTATTTAAACACATATATTTTACTCTAATTAGGTTATTCATGAAATTATCAAGTAATAATATCATTTCAATCTCTTTGGTACTTAAAATTGTTGAGCTTTTTTTAAAATATGACTTTATTTCTCTATTCAGTCGAATATCCATTTTCATCAAAATAAATAATTTCTATACAAATTAAAAAAGTTGTTAATATAATTTTTAAATTCATTTTACCCCTAATTTTATTTTTTAAAAAATAATTAAATTTTATCTTCCTATCATTTTTTCAAAAAAATGTTCTTTGTTACTTTTTATACCAAAAGGTAAAATAAATTTTTGTTTTAACATACGATACATGAATATAATTTTTTTCCATCATGACCACTCAATGATTTCAATCATACATTTTCTATTTTAATGGATTCTATTGATGAAAATTATTATCATAATATTTTGTTAATTATTAGTCATTATAAGTGATTTTCAAAATGAAAATGTTATTTTACCCAATAATGTTTTTAATTACCATTTAAGGTTATTTACATTAATCAATGATAACAATAGTTATTGTTACTTATAATTCATGGGGAATAAATGGTACTGATATCATCAGTATCCTTTTTATGGATGTATAAAAATTTGACAGTCAAACCATTTCTTATCTATAGGTGAAATAAGAAACGAAAGAAAAATTATTATTATTATGTCAAAAAGTTAATAATTGTAAGGATTTTATTAATGAATGATAGATGTATATTATTGATGATCACATGTTATCCCAATATAGCTTATATGATGAGTGCTTCCAGATATAGTCAGGTGATCCCAATATATCTTATATAGTGGGTGTATTAAGATACCAGTGAGCGAACCCGATATAGCTTATACGATGGGTTCACCCAGAAACTGATCCACTATATTATGTAATTTTCCTTGTATTATCTGGAAAGAATGTGGGAGTTATTTGATGGTTTATCTTATATATTTAACAAGGCTTCCATTTTTTATTAAAATGTATAATATGGGTAATGATGATGATGTTCGAAAGAAACCAATACATTTTATTTATTATTTCTAGGTTTTTTTAATAATTGCTTTGATCAAGATTGAAATCACATGGTTCATGATTATTGATTCTTATGAATATTACCTTTGATAAAGATTTATTCCATGTTTCATAATTTATAATCCTTATATTTATGGTTATGAATATTCTTATGTTATACTCAATCACTTTGAATAAGTCATCACACACTTAAACTCATCTTATTCTCACTGATGATATTAAATTTGAACACTTATATTTAATATTACTGATAATTCGGGATCACCTTTATTGTGTTTCATATTCTCTTGGTTGTGAAGAATGATGATTAAATTTTTTGTGTCTAGAAAGGATTTTAGTAACAACCCAGACATTGGTTAATGAAAATATTTATTGATCCAATTAAATATATTATTAAATAGAATTATTATATAAAACCTATGAAATTCCTTGGTTTAATGTTTTTTATTTTAAAATACCATTAAGAATTGTGACCATTGAAAATATATTTGTTGAACAATGATCACATGATTAGTATAAATAAGTTCTTTAACAAATCCAATTACTCAGACAAATGAAGAGATCACCTCATCCAGTAGACTTTCCCCATATGAAGCCCATTTTTCAGATCTCATAAAGGAGGTGGCGTCATTGTACTTATCTCTTGACCAAGAACAAGATGATCTTGAATATGTTAATCTTGAGCGGAATCAACTACGATAGAAGTGGAAGTTGATAGAGATTACCACTCGATGGATGTTATCTAAGCCACCCCAAGATTCTGCCACCATCACGCACCTTACCCTAAGGTCTTATGCGGGTGTTGTAAGAGGTTATGCAACAATACCCTAGTACTATGACCATGTACATTTTTTTGTATAAATTATATACATTCATTTTATTATTGTTACTTTGCAAATAGTTTTTAAAGCGCAAATATTTTTTTTAGTTAATATTCAACTAAAAAATCTATTTTTATAAATTAATTGATTATTGAATTAAATTAAATTTTAATAAAATATTATTATTATTAAATTTATTTTTATTAAATATAAATGATTATATAATTTTATGAATGCATTTGAAATTTTTATTAAGGTTTGAAAGTTGTTTTTGTCAAAACCCATGATTTTTTGATAAATTTTAGTTTCTATTTTAAAAGTGAAAGTTCAAATATTTAGAAAAGTATGTTGATAAAATAAATATTTTTTTTAAACAGGATCTCAAAATTATCCAATGCTGAATTTTTCATAATTTTCTAAGACAGTTGAATTTTTGGATAAAAATTAAATACCGTTTAAATATATAATATGTTTTATGACATCATAATGACCCAATAATGATGTAATAAAATACTATAAACATTATTTTCGGAAAATATATGTTGTAACATTAAAATAATGTAATTTTTTATTTGTTTTATTTATTTTACAAATCCTTAGTGGACCCTCCAAGACTTATAAAACATTTTGTCTTTATAAATTATTTTCCTTGAGAGTGTGACTCACCTCCACATAAGAAACCCTATTATTTTAATAATTTCGGCCATTGGACTTATAAAATATTGTTTTCCACTCCCCTTTGGGAAAACCATGGGCAAAAAACATTGGATGGTTTGTAGTGTTGATTAGTTTAATGTGTGGTGGCCCAAACCTAAAGAATAAAAAATTCCCTCTCATTACCTCTATAAACCCACCCAAGATCCTACTTCCTCTTCACTAAAAGCCTTTTGAGTTCATCAAACCTATTTAATCATGTCTTTATAATCCTTCCAAGTATCCCAAAGCTCCAAATAAGTCTCTCTCAAGCCCTTAGCAATCCTTTGGGATCAAACTTCGAAGTAAGGGATTCCCACTTTCCATATTTATATCTATGTTTCCTTATATTGTTATACCATTTTATTTTCAATTATAAATTTTGGTGTATGATTTCGAACCTTACCCATAATGAATTCTTCATGTTTGAATAATTAGAGATCCCCTTTCTCTCTCATTAATTCCTCCCATGTACACCCATTACCATATCGAAATTCCGTAAGGAATTTATCTCTCCTCATTTACCTTCAAGAAATTATTTTGTAGTACATATCTAAATTTCATTAAATTTATTGGGACATGTATCTATAGGAACCCATTACTCTCATTTTTATGTATATATTATGAGACACCCATTTACCTCTCATCAACAATTTTTATGAATTCCTATGTCACACCATTATGCTGGCGAAATTGCACTACGTTTTTTCAATCCAAGATCATTGTGTAGTGAACACCATACCCATGTCACTATCAAGGGTGTTAAACATTATGGACATATAAATATTGAATGGTAATTTCATGTATTTATTCAAAATTTCTTAATCATGGAAAAACGTATGATATTGATTGATTCCATGTTATATGATCCATGTGGCACACTTATGCATGAAATGAAATGTTTAAGAATGATGCGCCCTAATAACCCTCAAATTCATTGGGTAAAGTATAGAATCATGATATTTCATGTTCAATGGGTGTTTAATCATGCTAATTCATGTTCAACAAGGGTTTACTCATGCTTCATGTGAAATGTGGGTTTACTAATGTTCCATGTGCAATGAGCCTTGGCTCATGCTAATTCAATGTTAAATGTTGTTGCCACATTTCCATGTTATGATTATCAAGCTTTATCATGCCTTTATGTTCATATTTCTATTTTTCTCCATGGATATGCCTATTTTATAACATTTATTGTATTCCTCATGATATCCCATGCTTATTACTTTATTGGGCTTTATAGATCACCATATTCTTATGCATGTATTTAGTTTATCCCATGCAATGCTAAGTACAAAGGAATGTAGTGGTCATGTAAAGGAAGTTTTCAATAATGACGTTGTGTTTCATGTTTTATATTGTTATGTAATGTTACTAAGATTCAAAGACACTAGAACTATCGATATTCCATGTTATATCTAGTGAATAGTTTATGTAATAAATCATGATTAAGTGTGTAATAAAGAGTAGGGTTGTCACAGTTGGTATCATAGGATAAGTTTAGTTATTTTTGGAATTATGATTGGAAAACCCTCGAGAAGCCTTAGAGAATAGACTAAGTATAATTAAAAAATCCATATGTTTTGGTGAGTATTGAGTAATTGGTTTTCAAGAAAATACATCCTTGTCTTGATACGAGCCTATAGAGGTGGCTTTAGAACAGATGTACCTATGAGTGAAAACTCCAACAAGGAGTTTCGGGCTTGTCCCAGGGTGTCCTGGTACACAAAAATGAGCCTTACTGCACGCTTGGTTATGACACTCCTAGGGGATATGAATTGGTTAATTAAAAATCATAGTATGAACCATTATTAAGGGAATTTAAAAAAATCCCTCTAAGAATACACATTATAAAGTAGATCAGGGATAACATAGATTGAAGCATATAGATTCACAAGTTAAGGAAATAAAAGTAATTTATAAGTTCTTTGTTTTTCTCTTTGGATTACCCTTAATGTGTTACCTCTACCTTTCCTTTTATTCCAGCCAGTGGATGGTAATAAGAGGACTCGAGCTAATAACCGATGTGAAGATCAATGCGATGACTGTTCTAATGAGATCCCCAATCCGATGGGAGCGGGAATCATGGACTTTGTCATGATACTCTCTCAGTTAACTCAAGGTTTAAATAGAAACAAGGGTCAATAAGAAAAATCAACCCCCCCAATAAAGAACAAGTCGCTATCGAGAGCTTCATGAGACAAAGACCTCCTACTTTTAATGGATCATCCAATCCCTCAATCACCAAACAATGGATCAAATCCATTGAAAAGAACTTCTCTATACTTCAATGTTCCGAACATGAGATGGTTATCCTGGATGATAATTATATGGAGGGTGAAGCTGATCAATGGTGGAAATTGATCATAAATACAAAGACTGAGAATGAGATTGAGACATTTGAAAGAAAGTATTTCTGGAAGATGTTTTTAGATAAACATTATCCGCGCACCCTCCGGAATAAGATTAAAAGGGACTTCCTTTCCCTCAAGAAAAAAATGACAAATCCATCATAGATTATAAGGAAAAAATCACAAGGCTTGATTGAAATGCCTTCGGCTTTGTCTTTACCCTTGAATACAAGCTTGACTGCTTCTTTAGTGGGTTGAAACCAAGTATGTTGAAAGCCCTGGTGATCTGTGACATTGACAGCTATGAAGAAATTGTCTGATGTTCCTTCAAGTTCAAAATAGATATCGAAAAAACTCAGGGGTATCATGGGAATAAGAAGCATAAGGTGGAATTTAATTTTGGTTGGCTGATTGATAAATCCAACGGTGCTAACAAAATCTAACACCCCACTTTCCAAAGTTGCGGAAAAAAGCACCCCAGAAATTTCTTGAAGGGGACGAGGAAATTTTTTAGGTGTGGAAGATAAGGGAACCTCTAGCTATTAATTATCAGCCAGAAAAACCCACGACTGCGATAGAGAAGAGGAGTGATCTATTCGACTCTCAACGCATTGTTCATTGCTTCAACTGCAAATAACCAGGGCACCATGAAAATATGTACCCTAAGACAAAGGTTTTTTTTGAGGAAACCGACAACCTCCAAGGTAGCAAGGGCGAGCTTTTTCATCACTACTGCCAAAGTGAATTCCAACAATGAATGGGTGAAAGGTACACTAGTTATTCATTCCAGAATAGTGAACATACTTTTTGATTCTAGTTCAATGCATTCTTTAATATCTTGAAAGTTTAGTATAAAAACCCCAACACCACCACAAATCATGGTAATAAATATGTTGGTGAGTATAGAAAATGGAGAAATAATTCCATCCCATGAATATAACTCCTCCCCAGTCACAATATATGGATTAAACATTCCGGTGAACCTCGTCATACTCCCTCTGGTGGGATTTGATGATATTATTATCATGGATTGGATTTACTTATATAGAGATGATATAAGTTTCCTTGAGAGGGAAATCACTATCAATATGGAGAATCAAACCCCGATTCTATACAATTGCAGGGAGGAAGATGAATCTTCTTTAAAACCATCATCTCAAGAATGGATATTACTTCCCTATGGGCATGCATATCTGACTCGAATGATTGATTTTAAGGAGGCAATCAACCTTGAAGACATGCCTATTGAGAGGGAATTCACTGAAGTGTTTCCCGAGGAATTGCCTAGTCTCCCTCCTAGAAGAGATGTTAAATTACCAATTGACCTTATACCAGGGGCATTGTCAATATCCAAGAATATGTATATAATGGTTTTTGAGGAACTTAAGGAGTTGGAGAAACAACTATAGGATAATCTGGATAAAGTATTTATATGCCCAAGTGCTTCACCATTGGGTTCACCAGTCCTTTTTTTCAAGAAGAGGGATGGGTCAATTCACATTTTCATTGGTTATCGCGAGCTTAACAAAATCACTATAAAGAACAAGTATCCTCTTCCACAAATTGATGACTTGTTCGATTAGATGTGTGGATAAAAATACTTCTCCAAGGTAGACATGCAGTCAAGATATTATCAATTAAGGGTGAAGAATGATGCTATCCCGAAGACTACATTTTTTACAAGATATAGGCACTATGAATTCATTGTAAGTCCATTCAGACTCACTAATTCTCTAGCAATCTTCGTGGACTTGATGAATAGAGTCTTTTGAGATTACCTTGAAAAAATTGTGGTAGTATTTATATATGATATTCTAATATAATCTAAAACCAAGGAGGATCACGAGGAGCATCTAAGAACTTTAATAGAGGTCATGCGAAAGGAGAAGCTCTATGAAAAGTACAACAAGTGTGAGTTCGTTTGAAGGGGGTCTCATTTTTGGGCCATATCATCACATGAAATGGGATAATTGCAGATCCCTCGAAGATAGATGTAATAGAGAGACAGTTGAGGCTAACATCGGTAACCGAAATACGTAGCTTCTTGGAGTTAGCTAGATATTATCGATGATCTATGAGAAATTTCTCACATTTTTCAAACCCACATACCAAGATAACTCAGAAGGAAATAGTGTTTTCTTGGAGTGATGAATGCGAAGAAAGCATAAAAGAGTTGAAAAGGAGGCTTATCACTGCACTCGCACTCACTATACCCACAAGTGGAGAACATTTTTTTGTATTCAGTGATGCTTTGAAGAAGGTATTGGGATATATGTTGATGCAAAATGACAAAGTATTTTCTTATGCTTCATGGAAATTAAAATTTAATGAGAAAAACTATCCATCACATGATCTGGATTTGGCGGCAGTGATCTCCACTTTAAATATTTGGTGGCATTATCTCTTTGGGAGAAGTGTGAAATATATATGAACCACAAAATCTTCAAGTATATATTCACTTAGAAAGAGTTGAATATACACCAATGAATATGGTTAGAGTTGATCAAATACTATGAATGCTCAATCCATTACCACCCTAGGAAATCAAAAAAAGTGGAAGATGATCCAAGTACAGAGGATCAAACAATTATATTATTGATGTTAATTGAGAAGGATACAATATTCATAGATTTTATTAATATGAACATGGGAATCATAAAGAAAGGAACATCGTCAATCCTTTTACAAATGATTACTCAACCGTCTCTTTTGTAAAATTTAAAGGATGCTCAAAAGGATTATGTGGGAATTTAGAAGAAAGTGGAAGCTACCAGAAAAAAGAAATCCTTCGAGTTAAATGTTAATGAAGACGGAATTATGAGATCTGGGAAAAGACTGTGTCTTCCATCAAGTATGGAGTTGAAGAAGGAACTTTTGGATGATGCATATAGTTTAAATTTCTCTATTCACCCAGGAAACAAAAAGATGTATCGAGATCTCTGAGAGAAATATTTTTGGGGTAATATGAAGATGGAGATCGCTGATTATACATCAAAGTGCCTAGTGTGTCAGCAACTGAAGGCAAAGAGGCAAACATCTAAGGGGGCGACACAACCATTACCCATACCAACATGGAAGTGGGAAAATATTACCATGGACTTTGTCATTGTAATTCCAAGGATATCCAGAGGAAATAATGCTATATGAGTCGTTGTGGATCATCTTACAAAGACAACTCACTTTATCGCGATTCAAGAGGAATTTTCATTGGATCAACATGCACTGATTTTCATCAACAAAGTGGTAAGGCTATATGGAATACCACTATATATTGTATCTGATCGAGATCCAAGATTCATCTCTATGTTTTGGAAGAGTCTTCAACATTCTCTGGATACTGAGTTGAATTTCAGTACGGCTTGTCATCCTCAAACTAATAGCCAATCTGAGCAGACTATCCAAATAGTTGAGTAAATTTTGAGAGATTTCTCAATGGAATTAATAGGAAGATGGGATAAACATCTTCCTCTGGTTGAATTCTCCTACAATACCAGTTTCCACGCAAGCATAAAAATGACACCATATGAATCCATTTATGGGAAATAGTGTAGAACACCGGCATATTGGGATGAAGTCGGTGAGCGTAAGCTGGTAGGTCCTGAAATGGTCGAAGAAATGGTAGAGAAGGTGAAAACCATTCATCAACATATCAAGGAAGCCCAAAGTCGACGGAAGAGTTATGTAGATAACTATCTATGAGACCTTGAGTTCAAAGTTGGAGATATGGTGTTTCTATGCATATCTCCAAGGATGAAGGTCATGAGTTTTGCAAAGAAGGGGAAGTTAATTCCTAGGTACATCGAACCTTTAAAGATTCTTGATCGTGTCAGGGTTGTGGCCTATTGACTATCACTTCAACCTAAAATGGGTAAATTATATGATTACTTTCATGTATCCCACTTAAGGAAGTACATACCAAACCCTTCACATTTACTCTCTTCAGAGGTAGTACAACTAGTGGATGATATTTCTTATGAGGAGCAACTTGTAAAGATCTTAGATTGTAGGGGAAAAGTTCTAGAAAATAATACAATTCCCCTCATGAATGTGTTGTGGATAAACCACATGTTGGAAGAAGTAATGTGGGAATCAGAGGATGTGATGAAGCAGAGTTATCAACATTTGTTTTTGTGCGGAAAAAAGAAAAATTTGAGGGAGAAATTTATTATGGGGGGGAGATTGTAAATACCCAAACATTTTTTAATGAAAATACATATTGATCCTATTAAATGTCTTATTATGTATAGTGATCACATAAAACCTATTCCATTCCTTGGTATTATGTTTTTGGATTTTAAAATACTATTAAGAATTGTGATCGTTTCTAATATAGTAATTGAATAGTGATCATTTGACTAGTATAAATATAGGTATTTAACAAATACAATGACTCATACAAATGAAGTGATGGCCTCATCTTTTAGACTTTCCCCATACGAAGCCCATTTGTCAGATCCCAGAAAGGAGGTGGTTTCATTGGGCTTCACTCTGAATCAAGCCCATGCCGATCTTGAATACGTTAAGCTTGAGCAGAATTGCCTACGAGAGAAGTGAAAGTTGATAGAGATTACCACTCGAGCGACCCTACTATTTTAAAAATCTCATCCATTGAACTTATAAAATATTTTTTTTCCACTCCCCTTTGGTAAAAACCATGCGGACCATGGGATGTTTTTTGGTTTTGATTAGTTTATTGTGTGGTGTCCCAAACCTAAATAATCTCCTTCCTTATATAAACTCACCCAATCTCCCACATCCTCTACACTCAAAGCCTTTTGTGTTCATATAACCTCTTCCATACTCTAAATAAAATCCTCCAAAGGCACCCAATCTCCCAAGATGTCTCTCTTCAGCCCCTCAAAATCCTTTGGGATCAAACTTCCAAGTAAGGGATTCTCACTTTCCTTATTTATGTCAATGTTTCCTTATATTATTATTCCCTTTTACTATGAATTTTAAATGTTGGGGTATGACTTCAGACCTCCCCCATAATTTTTTCTTCATGTTTGAATAATAAGATATCCCATTTCTCTCTCATTAATGCCTCTCATGTACAACTGTTACCTTGCCAAAATTCCATAAGCAATTTATCTCTCATCATTCACATTCATTCAATTCTTTTTTATTACGTATCTAAATTTCATTACATTTGTTGGGAGATGTATCTATATGTCCCCCATTACTTTCCATTTCATGTACATATGATGAGACACCGATTTCTCTCTCATCAACCATTTTTATGAATTCTTATGTCGCGTAATTATGCTGCTGAAAGTGCACCATGTTTTTCCAAGCCTAGATCCTTGTGTAGTGAATACCATACCCATGTATCTATCAAGGGAATTAAGCTTTATGATCATATAAATATTTAATGGTACATTCATGTATTTATTCCACATTCCTTAATTGTATAATAACGTGTGATTTTGATTGATTCCATGTTATATGATCCATGTGGCACACTTATTCATGAAATGAAATGTTTAAGATGGGTGCGCCCTAATAGAGATCCAATGAATTGGTTAAAATATAACATCATGACAAGTCATGTGAAATGGGTGTTTACTCATAATAATTCAAGTGAAATGAGATTTTACTCGTTCTTCATGTTAAATGAGGTTTTACTCATGCTCCTTGTGCAATGAGCCTTGGCTCATGCTAATTCCATATTAAGAGTTGTTGATACATTTCAATGTTATGATTATCATGCTTTATCGTGAATTTATGTTCAGGTTTCTATCGTGCTTCATTTATATTCCAATTTTATAACATGTATTTTATTCATCATGTTATTCCATGTTTATTCCCTTACTGGGCTTTATATCTCACGACTTTTTTATGCATATCCTCAGGTTATCCCCTGGAATGCTAAGTACGAGGGAATGTAGTGGTCATGAAAAGAAAATTTTCAATAAAGGTGTTTTGTTTCATGTTTTAAGTTGTTATGTAATGATCCTAATCCCCAAATACACTATAACTCTCAATCTTTCATGTTGTATCAAGTGAAAATTTTATGTAATAAATCATGTTTTAGTGTTTAATAAAGAGCGTGGTTGTTACAATTTTAACGTGAATATGTTTGTGGGATATATTGAAGACATAATATGGAATATAAAAATTTGGGTAAATTTGAAACATACTCCATTGAATTCATGTGTAAGTGATATAATATTTCCTTTTTATGTTATAAGTTTCAGATCATAAAAATTTGGTCACCTTCATCAATATCAAAGCCATAAATATAATGTAAATGTTTATTTCAAAGAATCAGAGAGTGTGGGTTCAATGATATTATATTTAGTTTCGCCAATACTTGTGAAAATAAATTAATATAATACCTCCCCATTTTTAAAGGAATTATTTTTTATATAATATTAATCATAGAGGACATAAGGTATTTAGAAAAGTAGACATTCCAATGAAGATGTATAGTTTATAACTATATATTATACTTTTATTTCTTCTTATGCTCCCTTAAATATTAATCAGTCATTATAAATTAATAAAACCAGTATCCTATATATACCAAGATGTTTTTATCTTAATAAAATTAGCTATATCCATCTTGAACAACCATTAATTGGAAAATGAATCCATCATTCAAGTGTAGAGTGGTCTACTGCCTCACATACCGATGTAATTTTTTTATCACCATATTACATGAATGGTTATAATTATGGAATTGATGATTATATATGATATCGATGACATATTTATAATTATAAAATTATAATATATCATTTATGTTTTATCTATTCCATTCACTGATAATTGGTAACATCGTTCATGCATATGTGTGGACTACCACCTTCACCAGTTGATGTGGTTAATTTTTCATCACCACATCACATGAATGACGAATAAAAAATAATTAAGGAAATAATATGATATTTATGACATAAATATCATTTTAATGATAAAATTATACTAAACTTCTTTCCATATTTATCGTTGAAAAATGAAAACGTTACTCATGTATACGTATGACTGACCGCCTCCATGATTTCAATGTAGTTCATTATTCATAACCATATTTAACGATTGGTTTTAAAAGTATAAATAATATTTAAAAATGATAATTATTTAAAAACTATTATTCAAGAGATTATGGAATAATTAATTCTTGGACTACGGACAACTAACTAAATTAATTTTGGACCTATAAACTTTATATCATAAAATTAACACATGTAAACATAAATAATAAAGTAATTTTTATAAAATGGAAATAAGTGAGATAAAAGGAATAATATACTTGAAATTGGTTTTCAAGAATTTAAATAATTTAAATAATTATATTATTCTAGAATATAAAAAAATATGGGATGATTCAGAATCAAGGTAAGGGGCTTTCTTATTAAAAACCCTCTTTTAACATTTTCCTTAAAACAAAATTTTTCATGACTATATTTTTAAAATAATTTTATTGATCTATTTATATGGAAATAAAATAATTATAAAAGAATATTCATGTCACTTTTTACATTATCTAAATAGTTTTTAAAAGGAATAATTTACCAAATAATTTGAGTTTCTTTATAAAAAAC
This sequence comes from Viscum album, assembly GCA_963277665.1. NCBI lineage: Eukaryota > Viridiplantae > Streptophyta > Magnoliopsida > Santalales > Viscaceae > Viscum > Viscum album. The sequence goes on from OY728147.1 coordinate 305,882,164, forward strand.
AATCATAATGTTCAATTTTAATGTATATGGTGATAATGACTATACTCTCCACCATATATTTTATTTGATTTATTGATTCCTTTATATGTATTAATGTTTTAGAAAAAAGATAAAACTCATTATATTTGTTTTGTGAATTTTATTTTGGAAAAATGGGGTTTAAAATAAATGGATATATCATTATCCGAAAATGTTTTCTTATGGGTGGAAAGAACATTTTATGATTAAAGAATCGACATACTATATTAAGGTTCTTGATAATTGTTTATGTGAATGGATAGTATTTTTATAATTCAAGGGTGGGGGCCCATTGTTACTCTGAAATCTATTGGGTAATGGAACATAGTTAACCAATTAAGTTTCTCCTAAGAGAATATGGGAATGTACTATGATTGTTATTGAAAATATAGAATAGAGTTAACAGATTAGGTTTTTCCTAATATATTATGTGAATATACTATGATTCTTATTACAAGTATAATATTGATAGTTAATTCAATTTTAACTGTGATGGATACTCAATGTATAACTGTGATGGATATTCCTTGTGAAACTATGAGGCTTACACCATATGTAAGAGTGATTTGAAAATTGTTCTCAAGTTTCCCATATATTTTAATATGTTTTCACTGGTTTTAGAAGATTCTTTGAGAGAAATGGGTTTTTTCATGTTGAATTTATTTACATTATAAAATAAATTAATAATGTGAAAAAGTTATGTATTTTGGGTTTTCATGTTTTTCAACCGACCAACAGGTTTCTTTTTTATGTCCATTATTGAGTTTTTTTGTATTCATATTACATTAAAAAATATTTTTCAAATGGTTGAAAGATGAGTTAGGAGAAGGAAGAATTCAAGTTCATTGTTTTAAATATTTATCTTGAAAATATGTCATGTTTCATTTTATATGTTTTAGTTTGGGAAAAAATGAACATTGGTCAATACTGTCCACTTTGTAAATTATGGTTTTGTTATGTATGAGTTATGACCTAATTCTATAAGAGACTAAAACTAAATGATATTTGGGAAAGAAATAAAGTAATTTATTTTATAAATACAATATTTTATGTGATGTTTAAGTATGGTTACATATATATAATATCATATATTATATACTTATATCATTTTAATACTCATTTATTAATAGCTCTATTTTAAAGTTATCAATTCAGGTGTTAACTGCTTTTTTTTCATTTAGGTTGTAGTTCAATAGTTTTATCCCTTAAAATTTGATCATCATTGTTCTATATACATAATTTAAACCATGATATAAATATCTTATATATTCATTTTATACAAATTTATAACCAATTAAAATTTGCAGTGATGAAAACTTAATTACACCACTTCGTAGAGATAATAACCCATATGTACACAGGAGTGATGTTTCTTCTTTTCAATGGATTTAAGGAAATAAAGGTTAATGATGAACCAAATTTCTATAATAATAATTTTAAATAATGTCATATATGTTCACTAAATTTTTACTTATTACCAACCAAATAAAGTGGAAATGATTAAAAATTCACATTGTTTCTTAGAGGTGGTAATCCACTTGTATGCACAAGAGATATTATCATTTTCGAATGGGTTGAAAGGTGAAAAGGAATACAATATATTATAATTACATAAGTGTAAGATATATTATCATTTAAAAATGGATTTAAAGGTGAAAAGGAAAACAATCTTTTATAATTACATAAGTATAATTATGTCATAAATATAACATATAATAATTAAATCCATAATTATAATCCCTGAAATATGGTGATGGAAAATGAATCTTATCACTATGTGGAGGTAGTAGTCCACACATACGTGTGGGTGATACTTTTATTTCCCATTTTATAGATAAGGGGTGGCAAATGGTTATTCCATCATAATAAAATCATCTAAATATATTTATAATAAATTTATTCATCATTTTATTACAGATAAAACATGTTTAGATAATGTGTATGAAGAAATAAAATTGAAAAAGATTGGTTAAGATTTATACATCTTCGTTGAGATATTTTCATTAGATTACACCTAAATCCTTAAATAATTTGTATTAATAGAGTAAAATAAGTTATAGGATCAAAGGAAGAAATATAGAATGGTATTGGAGTAGGTATTTTATGAGAAATAAACCTCAAATGGTGTGAATAAGTGAGTATGAGAGGTTCTCTTTTATAAGTGATAGGAGGGGAACACCTGAAAGTTCTTAAACATATTCAATTATATACTGTCATTTTCATGTAAATTTGGATAAAAATGGACATGGATTAAAATTAAGTATAATATAAAGTTAAAAATCATCAAAAAAGAAAAATTATATATTTATGGGAGGCAATAGTACCATAATCTCTAGGTTTAACCCCCCCCCCCCAGTAAACCTGTTTTAACTTTAATCGCGGTACCGAGACTTTACTTTATTATTATTAATTATCAAAGAAATAAGTTTACCATATTAAATTATATTAATTTTTATGATAAAAAATATGGAATAAATTTTATTATATTAAATTTATTTAAGTGGTAAAATTTAATTATAAATAAGAACGTAAACAAAGAATACCCATTTTTGAAAAATGGATTTGTTTGAGCCTAGAATATAATTTATATCCATTAATTTCTATTTAAAATCCATAATAAAAAGAATAAAATTTATTATTGAATATATAATATATAAAAATTTCATTAAGACCATTAATATATATTTAAAATTTTAATTTATTAAGATACAAACACATTTCACACCTAAAAACCGTTATTAGAATAATGTGATTCTAGACCAAAAAGTAACTTATAAAAAAATAATTTATTATAACAATTTTAATTTCATTAATTAGGCTATTTAAAATTAAATTATTATTTTTTTAATTTATTATAAGATTAAAAAATAATGGGACATTTACTTGAAAGTAAATTATAATTTTTATATATATTTTTATTTTTTTCCTGTTTACTGAAAAATGAATATTTTTAGGAAAATGTCGAATACAACCCTATGATAATATTTTCATGGTGATTTAAAATAATTTTTTCATTTACTAAAATAAAATTTAATAAAATAGTTGGAATTAATTATAGGTTTCTTGTGCAAAAATGTGATAAAAACCCTTTTTGAAGAAAACAAAATTTTAAAGTATTGAATGACATTACAGAAAATTAACTACCAATTTATTTTGAATTAATACATAAATTTTATATTTTAAAAACCTTATTTATACTTTTAATAATTTTTTTCTATTCATTTTTTCTAGTTTGAACACAATTTTATAATGGTTTAAAATCTTGTGATTCCTATAGGCTCGAGGATTCATGTGTGGTAATATATTCTAAAATATTCGGGTGCCACAATGACCACCCAAACATTATATAGAGATGAATTTGTGACCTACTACTCAATTTTTCTTCTAGACCTTAGACCATACAACTGTTTATCCATGTTAAAGATTATAACTGAAATTACACTTGTGAAACTATATACCTAATCAGTTCCACATATACAGTGTGAGTATGGAGACCCCCCAGGCACCATCTAGAGACCTAAAATCCCATGGTTTAATAACCATGTGAATAAATGTTTGTTTATATGGAATATATATATATATATATAATGTTTTTTTATTAATTGAAAATAATTAAAAAACATAGAATATTAGGGACAAACCAAAGCATAATAAAAATGTAGCAATACATAAATCTACCACTACTATGTTGATCTATTCCTTCTTAGAGACGAAGATCATAATCTACAATGAAATGAATACATCCTCATTGGATAACAACGGAAAAAAATAACCACCCACACACACAATAAAAAAAATCTATAAGAGTGTAAAAAATAACATATATGGTATATATATGTGTGTGTGTATATCCCCATACTAGAGAAAAATAACAATATATATGGTAGTCAAAATCCTCCACGGATCACAGTACCTTCTTAATTCATTTGGAATAATACTAAAAATATTCCAACCTTTTAAAGGGACACCACTTTGACCCTGGGTATAAAAAATCATAATAAAATGTAAAAAACCAACTCATATTGACATTTAATAAAATTAGGAACTCATTGAAACTGAATAATATAGACAACATGATATAACTCAGAGAATCGTGTAAAAAATATATGATCCAAAACAAGGTAGGAAAAGCAATTTAATAATGTTAAGTTAAAATGAAAAAACATATATATTTTAAAAAAATAAATTTATCATAAAAAATTAATACATTCTAATACACCTATTTTTTCCTCTAATAACTCCAAAAATCATCTCATTTAAGTATACATGGCACTCAATACTCGTTAACACTCTTCACCCAAAGAATATATGAAGATATCTTCCAACAAAAATTATAATTCCCCTAAATTCCCCATGAATACTATAACATAAGTAATGAATACCTAAAATCTTTTATCCATACTTATCCCACTAACCATAAAAAATGAAAAACACAAAGACACACATAAACACACTAAACAACATATGTAATCACATAAGTCTTTAACTCTATTTAACAATTACATAAACCTAAAATTTTTAAAGAATTTCTTTTGTCTCTAACCAAAATAAAAAATATTATAATCATCAATTTCTTTAACTCTATCTCACAATCACTGAAACTTAATATACTTTATAAACTTTCATGTGTCTAATAAAAATAATCAATATTAAATAGTCACATAAACATGAATTTCATATAAATACCATAGAAAAACGAACCTGTAAAAAAGAGAATCCATCAAAAACCTATGAAATAATGAAGAAGAATAATCTAAGTTAATAAAAAATTCCAACTAAAGAATAATCATAAATAAACACAATGAAAATAAAAGTAAATAAGATACTACACATGTTTTTGGAAAAAGAATATCAGTAAAATAAGAACAAACCAATAAAAATAAAGTTACCATAAATGAATCATTTATTTAATAAGTTATCCAAAATTTCAATATAGGATTACTAGTTAGGAAAATTACCCATACATAATCTATTACCCAATTTTCCCCTATCTTGTGAAATTTTGTTCTAGAAGGCAAAAGAATAATAATTAATAATTATATATTTCAAATAAATTATCCTAATATAATGAGAGATAATTATTTCCCTCCCATACACCAAGCCTACACATTACATCACTAATAATTAAAACTTTTATTTGAAACTTTATAGTTTTTAATTAACTTATAATTCAAAATTAATTATTAATTAATATATATTTAAAATAAATACTCTTAATATTAGGACACTGAAACATTTCTATCCCATTCACTAAGCTTATCCATAACATTACAATTGAATCAACCTTTTAATTTAAGGGTTAATGTATTTAATTACCTTATAATTCATTTAAGATATCTTTAGAAATAAATAATATACTATTTTGATCATGAATAATTTGTAAACTAAAACATACTTAAAACGAATAGTGCGTACCAAAGAATCCTGGTTCATGAAAAAATCACAACTCATGCAAGTAATGACATAAATAATAAGAGGCATAAATGGTGGTATAGATATAATAATTATTAATAAAAAAATATTTTATGTTTAATGATCAAAATTATTGTTAAAATATTATTTTAGATTTAAATCATAATAATGGAGGATTATCAATGAACAAAACATTCATATAATGGAACAATAGAGACATGAAATTAAACTATTAAAAATGCACTTAAAACATTACAATAAATTAATGTTCAATTCATCAATGGAATTCCATTTCAAAAACCTCCCATTTATATTTTCAAAATTATATTTAATATTTATTAAACATTTGAAAATTAAAAAGAGGAAACATAATAAGTAACACCTAATTAAACATAAGGGGTGTTAATACCACCCACATGTATAAACCATGTGAATGGAATTCTAAGTATGGCTACGATAACAAATATATATGAAATTTATAAATAATGATCTATAAACAATTAATCCCAAAATCATTCAGATATATAATTGAATAACCAAAATACCAAATCAATGAACTAGTAGATAACTCATAATGGAATCTAGGCACCCCAACACACATAATCCCCAATATATATAATCTAAACAACTTTCAATTTTCTTAAATCAATGAAATTTCAAAATAAATCATGGAAACAATAAATCCCTATTAAATATGAAATTAAAGGAGTGATAACAACCTTCCTTAGGCTCCTTTAGCTATAAACTAGAGAATCACTGTCAATTATAAGTGATTATACCATTAATTAGATGAATCCAAAATTAAATCCCTAAAAACTAATCCAAATAAAGAAAAAGTAATAAAAATATTAGATGAATAACAAAGGGTAATAAATAATTTTATTTGGTAAGAAAATGACAACAAAAATTCCATGTATTATTGAAGGAAAAACTATGATGAAGTGATGAGTGGAGGAAATATCCCCCTTCATTCGATTTTTTATAATGAGAATACCTTAAAGGGGTGTTAAAATAAAAAATTTAACAAAGAAATTTTTTTATCTATTTTAAAAACAATCATGTTATTATCAGTACCGGGTGGCCCCCATATGGACATTTTTTGGCCCAATAGAAGCTTGGTTAAATAATATTGGGGTTCCGATTGTAACCATGTGGATAAAATCTGTAACACCCCCAAATGATAAAGGGTTAAATGGCTATATGATATGACTCATGTCAACAAGGTGCACCTTCCTTTTCGGGAGACTGTCTGATTAGAACTTCACAGTTAAGCATGCTTGGCTTAGAGTAGTGATTAGGATGGGTGACCTTCTGGGATGTTTCCCAGGGTGTGTGCAAATGAGGACAAAGCACACTGGAAAAGACATGTGTTGGCCTGTGAGGACTATCATTAAGTCAGATGACATATTCAGTCATGTGGGTGGACCCTGTGGTGGGCCCCACATGTCTGCGGGGGCAACTGGTGGTACCTGGTAAGTCAGGACCCGACGACCATGTTAAGGCGAGGGTGGTTGTGCTATCACCGGGACCCCGTTGTCACATTTGATATCAAAGGTGGTACCCGGCCTTAAGGGCAGTGCACTGCCTGGGTTGAGATATAGGGCCCACAACGAGGATGTTGTGCTCTAAAGGGGGGGTGATTGTAACACCCCCAAATGATAAAGGGTTAAATGGCTAAATGATATGACTCATGTCAACAAGGTGCATCTTCCTTTTCGGGAGCCTGTTTGATTAGAACTCCACAGTTAAGCATGCTTGGCTTGAAGTAGTGATCATGATGGGTGACCTTTTGGGAAGTTTCACAGGCTGTGTGTGAATGAGGACAAAGCACATTGAAAAAGACATGTGTTGGCATGTGGGGACTATCATTAGTCAGATTACCCGTTCAAGCATGTGGGTGGACCCTGGGGTGGGCCCCATGTGTCTGCGGGGCAACTGGTGGTACCTGGTAGGCCAGGACCTGATGACCATGTTAAGGCGGGGGTGGCTGTGCTGTCACCGGGACCCCGTTATCACAAAATCCAAACGGTTTTCCCACCACCAACTGAGTGATACTGTACTAGGTACCTAGTGGGTTAATTATACATCATACTTAGAATTTGTTTCTACCAAAAAATTAAATTTCAACTTTTTTACTTTTCTGGCCATCTACCCATCTCAAATAATTCACATTATAATTATTAAAATATAAAAAATAATTACTCAGTCAAAAATATAATGTTTCATCTTATATCAAAAATTAAATTCTACTAGACAGTGGTGAAAGTATACAAATTTTTTGGAAAACCCTCTCAGGACTAATTTATTTGACCAAATAATATATACTTATATATAGAAAAACACAAAATTAATTTTATTTACCTCATGGAATAAAATAAAATAGTTATATGTATATGTTTTTGATAAGAAATATACTATTTTATGAAAAAAACTATTTATAAATTGATATGACATTTAAATTGTTCCTTGAATTTTTTTATGTATAATGTTATTTAAAAAATATTTTCAACACATTTTTTATTTTTTTTCAATTATTTCATTATCAATACATTAATATTTTTTCAGTTCATTAAATATATACTTAAAAACATCTACTATTTTAAAATTAAAATAATTTTATAATAAATAGTAATCATGAAAACTAAATGTCATTATTTGTGGAAATATAAATGTTCGGTATCGGTACCATATATTTTTTAAAAAATAAAACTTATAAATTTTTTATTAAAAATAAAATACCTCATATAAATTTTCACAAAGGTAATTATAGGATCAATGTGTAACTATATATTTCAAAAATGAATAAACATATCAACTATTCAAATACACCATTATCAAGAAAATCATATTATCAACATTATGGTCTATAATGATATAACAAAATGATCCTGAATGAAATGATGAACACACTAAATAAAAAGATTATAAAGATGGTAAAATGAATTAAAACTCTTGAATTCCATAACATATCCAATAAAACTAACATAATTATAAAAATCTTTATGTAATTAGATATTCCGAATAAGATTATTACAATCATTGTCATCACAACTATCATTATATCCACCACCTTATCTCATAGTAAAATCCTCAAATGAAGAACCACCACCTTCACTATCTCCATGATGTGGGTTATCAGGACCATGTGACCAATTAAGAGAGAATAATTCATGCATGTAAATCATTAAATAATTAATATATGATTCCATATCTATTGGAATCATTTAATAGATAAACAAAAATATATCTAGAAATAACTATATTAGGAGATCCAATAATTATTTCATTTTATTGCTAGATTGGATGGTTTATCCTACTCAATGGTGTCATCCAAATCCTCTATGTTGTGTATTATGTGGAAGAAATGTTTCTACTTAATATAGGATAAAACAATTTTGGTGTATTTTTATTTTTTATCCTACCTTAAACCATTTCTGGTTTCTCCAAGAAAAACTCGACTGAAGTGATCATCATGACTTATATTCTTCCTTTCATTTGTAAACTTCCTACAAAATAATTTTGTGACATAAATTACCAAATTATAATAGTATATGTAATTACCTAATAAAATAAAATATATATGTTTACAAAATATAAACCAATTTTTATATTATATCTTTACTGGTTTCATTGATAACATTGATTCCATTTTTCTTTTGGTTCATCCTGGAATTAATCGAGCCAAGACACCCATGATCCTGGAACCTGAGTTAGCCTACGATAATGAGATTAAGGCATTCCCTCACCATGGTCTAGAAAGTAGTTCTTAGTAATTAATGAAATCACTTTGGGAATATTTTTCCCAATAAATCAATAAATAAGGTAGAACCAACTAAGAACCAACATAACCACACAATATATTGGAGACTCATGAAAAAAATTATATGAATCATAAATAAATAAAATAATAATAATAAAAAAAACACAAATTTTAACATAAATATATAAAAAAATTAAATATACAGGAAAAATCAAAAATGGGATAAAAACGGGAACAATATGGGAATATGGTGCAATGATGTAATAAATAATCCTACTACAAGGCCAAGACACAAATTAACCCGAAGAAATATACACATCTTGGTGTTATATAAGGGATTTGTCCCACTATGTCACATCTACTAAACAAAATAACTTCTAAAATAAATAGACACTACATCTAATATGGGCCTTTTATTTTGTTGTATCAATTAAAACATGGATTACATACATCCATGGGTTGTATGCAGGGTGTGAGAATAACTATCCTTGTACGATTCCAATAATTTCCCATGAAAAAACTTTTTCAACAATCCAAGATTTATTTTTCATTAAATTAAACAAATTAAAAACCAATTTTAACATTTTTTTTAATAAATAAAATATAATAGGTTTTTATAATTATAAATTCTTGAAAATATTGGTCATGTAAATAATCCATTCAAAAAAATCTTCATATGATAAGACATAAGGTAAATAAGGTTACAGTATCCTAAGATCCTTATACTAACCCATATCCACACTTCAAAATTGTGAATACACTCAAATCTAGAGAATGTTCCTTAGATAGTATTAAATAATCACTATCTAGGGTTTAATACTAAACCTGTGATGTGATCTCAATAGTACAAGGTATGGTGGAAATGATTCTAAGTGATAATTATGTGAGGAAACCTACCCAAGAACCTAAGGTACCCCATTATGCATAAATATTTCAATTTCATCCATTTTTAAGAAATATTCTAATTTCTTCCAGACAATATTTTTGGTATTTTTAGATAAAATAACTTTAAAGGGGTAAAGTGGGAGCTCACACAACTCAAAAAACCAGAAATCAATACAACTAGATAAACCCATGTTCCAAATTTTTATTACAGGACTACAAAAATCAATCCAAATTAGTCATGGTATCCATCGATGCCACTTTATAGACTGAAAACATTTTTTTGACCCCATTTCATAGTCTCCCACACAATCCCATAAAAATATATCACAGAATCCCCATATAATCAAACCCAATCATGCCATTTTCTTTATCAGTGATATAAACTAAATTCTAATGGGACATTATTAAAATAACCCACCATCATCCAAACATGTAAACAATTACGAAACCATCATATACATGACCAAAAACCAAATTCATAATCATTAAAACATTGTTGGAACCTGCAACACTAGCTTGAATGAACTTACTATCATAAGAGTACATTGTAAACCCAAGGAGATCCATCTAGCTACAAAAAATCATAAACATCACCAACATCTTACTACAAAAGCAAACATGTAATTAAGTAAAAAGGAAGGAGAGAATGGATTGTATATGTCTTTCCACCTAGAACACAATTAATAACTCAAAAACCACGTCTTAGAGTCACATTGATAACCACCACACAAGATCAACCCAGATAAGAGTGATGGGATATGATTCCAAGGTAGAGTTGAAGTTGAATATGGCTTTAAAAATGATCCACATCCTTCTCCGAACCATCAAAAATTTCATTTAGAGATACCACTTTTTAACCTTTACTAAACACCCACTATAACCATTCAAAAAACACCAAAATGAATAAAAAAAATAGACATCATTACCTGAATCCATTGCAAGATTGACCTCTCCACACAATATGGACACCATTGTTTAATCCTACTAAAACATCTTAAATGAAAATTAAAATTCCAAAAAGATAAACTACCGAACATGGTTCCATCAAAATTTTTTTTACATACTCACATTGATACCACCTGATAAATCCTAGACATGACCCTCCCTGATTTAAAATTAAATAAAAATTATTATATCTGTAACATCCTATTACTTTTTTTAGGTACTCCTAAACCCTAAATTTATTTTATTCTATAGTTGGGGTTCATCTCAGGCTGTTTTAAGAATAATGTTGAAAATTTTAGAATTTAATGGGTTTTTCATGGTTGGTGCATAGTTGGTGTATTGTTCTCCCAAATCATGCACCCAACAAAGGAAAGCTGTGAAATCCCAGACAACTGAAGTTTTCTGGGTTAGTGTATTATTTTAAAATCCTTTCATCCACCTAGGAGAAACTGTGAACCCAATGAGGGGGTCACATATTAAGGGATCACAGTTTGAAAAACCATATGACCTGTCCCATCTAACCATGTGAGAGGGATTTTATTATTCAGAAATTATTTTAAAATTTTCCAAACTCTCGTATAGACTCTGGGTCAACCCTAAATCAAAGTATTACAAAATACTAGGTCTTGTGAGCTCCTAAGAACAAATTTTTTCTCTTCGAGACCCCTTCCTAGGTAGATCTAATCTTGGAAAACATTGTTCAGTTCCTCTTCATTATATGATCATCTCTCATTCATTCTCTCCCACTCTCTTATCATTTCCTCTATAGGGTTTGTAAAATTATCTTATTATAGATGGATCTAAAATCATTCGTTTTGATCTTGAATTTTTTTTGATTCCTTGATCTCTATTGCCATTATTTTTCATTGTTGAATCTCGTTACAGGAATTGTGTTCTCTAATGCCATGATTAAATGTAGGTGGTTCCATTGATATTTCTATTTAATAAACCCTTAAATTTCTTGATAGATTTTGATTAATTTCAACTAAATTATGAATACCTAATTCATTGTGAATTGGAATTAGAAATTGGATTGTAAATTTATTTTAGGGGGGGACCCCAATTCCAATGGAATTTGAAATTTAGGGTGTGATTTGAATTTGATAGAAATTGTGAAATTTATTTATGGAATTGAACTTTGATAAAAATTGCATAAATTGATTTGATAAGAACCTATGTCTAGTTTTATCTTGAAAAATCATAAATTTATTAAAACCCCATGTTTTGGTTTATAATGTTAAATAGGCATATTGAAACGAAATGGGTTGATTTTATTTTAATTTTTTTTAAATAATTTCCTCATAATTGATTGATTGAACACATGGGAGCCTGGATTGTGGGTTATTTGGAAAAAAACTAAGATTGTAAAAACTTAGAAACATATTAATGCTTTACAACTCCAAAAAATACATATTTCATCACATATAATCCCCGATGGGATGTGGATGAGTTTTATTTGGCCAGTTTTTTAGGGAAAAGTGTGAATAGATTGTTGTGATAACCAATATGAGATGTGTGAGGATCCCACGGCTTGAAACTCTCATACACTAGGGAAGACGACCGACTTTATTAATGTGATTACTTGTTATATATTCCATTGATCGAGAAACTACTTTACAAATTCCCAAGGATATGAATAACATGTTTTATATAGATTTTTAACATAGACCATTTTTGAAAAGTTTCTATCTTTTTAAATGAAAATAAATTTTTAATTTAAATATAAAATTGTACTTCCATTCGTGTTTTTATTAAAATTGAAAGAAGTATTTGGTCTATTTATTATGGAATATTAATATAGAACAAAAAGTGAAGGAATGCTACGATTTCAGCTCATAAGCTACCTTTTCCTTTGGGTATTTGAATATTACATTCTTCCAGGATCGAGAAAAGGGAAGGAACCTCTATGAAGTGATGGATGACCTTACCCGTTTAGGCTTGGAGTGTAAAGACCTTAGAATTTTTTGAGTTTTATCTCTCCTTTTTTAGGTATTTTATGATGTTCTATTTTGGTTTTGAAATACCAGTTTTACTTCTAGTACTATCTCCTTTAGGATTTATATTTGATCATAATAATATGTATATATGGAATCCACTATTTATGTGGGAAAACCATTCCCAATTTTATGATGTAAGATGTCAGGTTCTAGTCATCAACCCTTGGGTATTGAGAATTCTCTTCAAGAACTGTATGGATTGGCTCGAGTATCAGAGTACCAGGGTACCTGAGATAGATTGGGACAATGTTTTATTGAATATGAGTGTTTTCCATATTTCCTTGATGTTAATATGAAGTTAAGAGATCATTCCAAGACATAGGAAGTAGTTATAACTAAGTGGTTTCCCATATCTCATCATAGTGGGCCTTAAGTCAAAAGGGATGGTTTGGGAAATATGTATTGGGGATTAGTTATAGTTTTTCCATGATTTATATTTTTATAGGATGAAATAAAAAACTAGTTTTCTTATCTGATGGTATTAATTTCCCCAATTTGTCTATTTTGAGTGTTGATCTGAGTAATCTTCTAATGTCTTCTTTTTTGTTTTTTGATGTTGTGTAGCATCATACCTTTAATAAAATGACTTAATGGGATCTAAGAGGAATCCACTAGTAAACCACAGTGAGAAAATCATCTGGTGGACTAGAATCTGGTTAAGGTTATTGTAAATGTTGTTCATTCTCTAGGAAAAGAACCTACAACCATTCAAATTTTGGATCTAGATATAGAAACTCATAGGAATGAATTATAGAGCCGTTATTAGGAATTATTTCACCATAATCCACCTGGATTCCCATACTTAAATAATCATCAATATGTGGAAGATTTGTTGAGAAGGATAGAACTTTTGTTTGAGTTCTTGGAGGTTCCTGATTTAATCAAGATGAAATATACCAAATTCAAGGTAGAAGGAACTAAATAAAGATGGTGGGACACGATGGTGATTAAAAATAATCATGGGGGATTAGAGTATAAGTAAATTAATGTTATATTCATTTACTAGTTTTATCCAAACTATATAGTGTTGGATAAGGCTATGGAGATTTTCAAACTCAAGAAGGATGATAGGACCATGTCTGAGTATGAAAATTTCATTTTGGAGCTTGTACAGTTTGCACATGATATTATATCGAATAAGAATATGAAGACTCGATGGTTCAAGATGGGATTTCAATAAGATATCCATTCTCAGGTATTCTTATTGATGATCTCTGATTATGCTGATGAGATGGATATAGAATTTGAGGTTGACCTGGCTAGTATGCCAGGGTTGATGGTAGTTCCCTTATCTCTCAATGGAATTCCCTTGAGTTACATTAATGGAAAGAGATAACATGATGATTATTATATTGTTTCTTGATATCATGGTACTTCTAGACTATATACTACTTAGGGTAGAGGACCTTTTATATTCATCCATTGTTCCAAGCCTGGGAATTGAAAACAGGTTTTCACTGAGGTACCCAAGATATGTGGTTCTTGCAGATGCTTAGGTCACTTATAGAAGTTTTGTTATATCTATTCTAATCTAGGTAGTAATATGAGATCATCAAAACCTAAAAGTACTATGGTTAAATTAGATGCTTCACAAGATAAGGGGTTCTATAGACATGCCTTCAGAACAAAGCTTCTATATGCAGTTGAAGAGTTTCTAGAGGAAGCAGATACAGGTCTAGTGACTCTGAGAGGTACCATCACTATTTATTCATCTTTGGTGAATTCATTATTTTATACTCGTGCATCTCACTCATTTATATAAACTCATATTTTTAATCTGTTAAATCTTACTATTGATATTTTATCTTATCGAATAGATATTACTGCGCCCCTCAGAACTAAGGGAGAGCAGGGTCTTTACTGTCCTGATAGTTTATTCTTATTATGAGTTATCAAGCTTACTTAGGATTTTCTGGTTCTCGATATGAATCCTCTTGATGTTAATTTTAGAATGGATTGAATCATTTCAAATAAATATTGAATTTATTGTTATCTCTGACTGGCCTCCTTTATGGGGCCTGTTGGGGAGTCTCGAACTTTTCAGGGAGAATGGGACCTGAGTTCAAGTAGATTTATTTGTTTATATCCATATTTTGGGCATTTTATATCCATGTTTGATATTGATCTGGAGAAGGAATCCTCGAGTGGTGATCCCACTCATGTTTTAGTTGAATTTCCCAAGGTTTTTCCTTCTAACTTCTATGTTTTCCCACCAGTAATGGAGGTATAGTTCTCTATTTATTTATTACCTCACACCCAACCTGTATAAATTATTTCTTACCATATAGAACCAGAGGAAATGAACGACTTTAAGAGCCTTTTGGATGATCTTTTAGAGAAAGGATTTATATGACCAAGTATTTCACATTAGGCATCACATGTTATCTTTATTAATAATGTTTATGTGACACTTTTCCTAGGTATTGACTACAGAAAACTCTACTAATATACAATAAAGAACATGAATATGTTTTCATGGATTAAAGATCTGTTTGACCATTTCAAAGTGGATAAGTAATTCTTAAATATTGATCTTCAATCTTCTTATCACCATTAGAGAATAAAGGAATTTGACATTCTGAAAACAGCCTTCAAAAGAAGGTATGGCCATTTTATGTACCTGGTCAAGCCATTAGGTCGAAACCCATGCTTCTATAATCTTTATTGATTTGATGAACACTATATTCCAATAATGTCTTTAAACATTCACCATGATATTTTTGTGCTAAATCCTTGTTTACTCTTTGTTCAAGGAGGATCATGTGTGTCATTTGAGGGAAGTTATGAAATTGTTGATAAATCACCAAATTTATGCCAAGTTATCAACATGTGATTTTTTTGACATGGGAAGTGAATTTCTTGGGACACATGGTGACCGAACATGGTATCTCAATTGATTCTGAGAAGGTGAAATCTATTATGTCGTTGGAGAAACTATGTAATTTTTTCAAGATTCAGAGATTATTTTTAGGTGGTTATTATCTCTAGTCCATAAAGGATTTATCAATGTTGGATTCTCAAATGACTACCCTAACTCAGAAGGGAGCGATGTTTTCTTGGGATGAGAAATTTCAGAGTAATTTTGTTAAGATGAGTGGAAGTTTGACTTTTGTTGTGGTGTTGAATCTTCCATAGGTCGGTCAAGGCTATACTGTCTTCTATGATGCATAATGATCAGGTTCGGGCTATGTTCTTATGTAGTGTGACAAAATGTTTCATATGCATGTTTTAATGATTCTTAAAAAATAAAGGGTGGTTTATTTTTTAATGATATATATATATATATAACATTACAAGAACAAGAAATCATTATTTAAATATTCATATCATATTATAATAGTAACTATTATCTCATATTCATCCATGATATAAATGCTAAGTATTGTTCAAGTGGGTGGTTAAACCAACTCCAACATGAAGCTACAATGATTAATGGATGATAATGAGGTGGATTAGTTTCAATATCATTATAAAATAAGCATAAATATAAAATTTAATGCTAATTTGTGTGAAATTATAGAATTGAAAAGAATTATAAAGACAATATATTTAATATAACGTCACTACATACAAAGAAGAGACCATTTTCATCTTAACATTCTCATTTAAAATGATTGAATTAATGATAATCATTTTTTGATCATACCATTAATATGTTCTCAAATTTTTCATAAAATAACTTTAATTATATAACAAAAATTTTATTTATCTATTGAACCCATTACTCTTTTTCTAGATGTATAAAAATTTGACAAGGAACTCGTTTCTTTTCCACAGGTGAAATAAGCAATGAAAGAAAAATGATTATTATTTTTTCAAAAAGTGATTAATTGTAACGGTATTATTCATGAAAGTTACTTGGATATTATTTATGATCACAAGTTATCCAAATATAGCTTATATGATGAGTGCTTCAAGATACTGTCAGGAGATCCGAATATACCTTATATAATGGGTATATCAATATAGGGGTGAGTGGACTTAATATAGCTTATACGATTGGTGCACCAAGAAAGTGATACACTATATTGGGTAATGTTCCCTATATTTAGTTTCAAAAATGAGGGACTTATTAGAGGGTTTATCTTATGGATTTAACTAGGCTCCAGTTATTTTGTAAAGTGTTTAAAATGGGTAATGATGATGTTCCAAGGAATCAAATAAATTTTATTTATGATTTCTCATATTTTTTAATGATTCCATTAATCAATATTGAAATCACATGGGTTATGATTATTTTTTCTTATAAATCTTACATTTGATAAATATTTACGCCATGTTTCCTAAATTATTATCCTTGTATTGATGGTCATGAATATTCCTATGTATACTTAAGCACTTTGAATATGTCATCATATCCTTAAACTCATATTATGATCACTGATGACATTAAATTTATAATTCTTATATTTACCATTACTAAGAATTTGAGTTCACCATATTGTGTTTCATATTCCATAGGTTGTGAAGAATGATGATTTAATGTTTTGTCTCTAGAAAGGATTCTAACATGAAGATGTTTGTAGGGGATGTTGAAATATTAAAATGTAATATATAAATTTGGGTAAAGTTGAAAAAATACGCCCTTGAATTCATGTGTATGTGATATAATATTTCCTTTTTATTTTATAAGTTTTGGATGGCAAAAATTTGGTCACCTTCTTCAGTATCAAAGCCAGAAATATAATGTTTATGTTTGTTGCACCAAATAAAATAGTGTGGGTTCTAGGATATTATATTTATTTTTACCAATCCTTGTCCAAATAGCTTCATATAATACCTCCCCATGTTCCAAATGAATTATTTTTTATATAACAGTAATCTTAGATGACTTAAGGTATTAAGAAAAGGAGTCATTCCAATGAATATATATATTTTTTTAACTATTTATTATAGTTTTATTTCTTCTTACACTTCCTTAAATGTTATTTAAACATGATAAATTAATTAAACTAGTATCCTATGTATATGAAGATATTTTTATGTTAACGTGATTAACTATATCTGTTATTAACATCCACTGATTTGAAAAGGAATCCATTATTCATTTGAATAGTGGGCTACCGTCTTGTGGACCGATGCAATTTTTTTTCATCCCCATATTAAATTAATGGTTTTAATTATTTAATTAATTCTTATATAAAATATTAATTACATATTTATCATTATAAAAATATAATATATCATTTAATTTTTTCCATTCCATTCACTTAAAAATGATAACGTCTTTCACGCATACGTGTGGACTACAACATCCACTGGTCGATGTGGTTAATTTTTCATCACCACATTACATGAATTATAGATATAACATTATTTAAAGAAATAATATTATATTTATGATATAGTTATAATTTTTTAAACATAAAATTATACTGACCTTATTTCCATAATGATCTTTGAAAAATGGAAATGTTACTCATGTATATGTATGACCAACCATCTACATGATTACAATGTAGTTGATTATTCATAACCATATTTAATGATTGGTTTGAAAATAATAAATAATATATAAAAAATTATAATTATTTCATTATTATTATTCTAGAGATTATGGAATAATTATTTCTTTTACTATATCCATCTTACGGAATTCATTTTGGACTTATGACCTGAATATCATCAAAACAACTAATGTGAACATAAATGATAAATTAATAGATATAATATGGAAATAAGTGATATAAAATGAATAATGAGTGTCAAAATTGTTCCCAATAATTTAAATATTTTAAATAATCTTATTATTCAAGAAGATAAAGAACATATGTGATGAGTCGGAATCATGCTAAGGTGATTTCTTATTAAAACCCCTCTTTTAAAGTTTCCCTTAAAACAATATTTTCCCATGTCCAGATTTTTAAATTAATTTTATTTATGTATTTATACGGACATAAAAAATTTATAATGAAAATTTTATGTGTATTTTTTTACTTTCTCTCAATAGTTTTAAAAAGGAATAATTTACGAAATGAATTGAGTTTTTTATAAAAAAACAAAAAGAATATTAACTTTTAATGTATACAGTGATAAAGTATATTCTATCCTCCATAACTATTATTTGAGGTATGGATTCCTTTATAAGTATTCGTGTTTAATAAAAATATAAAACTTTTTCCATTATGTTTTTGAAATTTTATTTTTGAAAAATGGGGTTTAAAAAAATTGATATATCAATATCTGAAAATGTTTTCTTATGTGTAGAAAAAACATTTTTTGATTAAAGAATATAAATATTCTATTATGGTTCTTTGGAATTGTTTATAAGGATGGATAGTTTTTTTATAATCCAATGGTGGGTGATCTGATTATATCTCTAAAATTCATTGGGTAATGGGATAGAGTAAATCGATTAAGTTTCTCATAACAAAATTTGGGAAAATACTATGATGGTTATTTAAAATATGAACAAAGTTAACATATTAGGTTTCTCCTAATATATTATGTGAATATAAAATTATGGTTATTAAAAGTATAACAATGACAGTTAATTCAAGTTTAATTATTATGGTTTCTCTATGTAGGACCATGTAGTTATTCGTTCTGAAACTGTGAGGCTTACTCCATGTGTAAGAGTGGTTGAAAAATAGTTCTCTTGTTTCCTACATGTTTTATATATTCATTATATGATTTTAAATTATTTATTTGACATAAATGTGTGTTTTTAATTTGTAATTTATTTATTTTTTAATATAAATTAATAATTTTATAAAGTTAATTGTTTTAGGTTTTCATGGTTTTCAACAGACTAACAGGTTTCATTTTTATTTCCACTATTGAGTTTTTTTGTATTCATATCACTTTTTAATTTTTTTTTTCTATTGGTATAATGATGTGTAAAGAAAATTATGAAATCAAGTTGAATGTTTTGAATATTTATCCTGAAAATATTTCATGTTTTATTTTAATTTTTTTTTTGTGAAAAATTGGACACTGGTCAACACTATCCACTATGTAAAATATTTTTCTATTTTCTAAGAGTTATGACCTAATTATCTAAAAGTATAAAACTAAATGATCTTTAGGAATGAAATAAAATGAATTATATTATAATGAAAATATTTTATGTGATTTTTGAGGATGTTTCCATATATATAATATCATATATGATCCACTTATATCATTTCAATACTCATTTATTAAAAATTATCTATTAATGTTGTCAATTAATGTGTTAACTGCTTTGTTTTTCATTTATGTTTTAGTAAAATAGATATATCCCAGGAAAATGATAATAATTCCTACATATGACTAAATTCAATAATGATATAAATATCATATACATTTTTTATAAATTTATTTATAACCAATTATAATCAATGGTGATGAAAAATAAATTACGTCACTTCATGGAGATAATGACTCATATGTCCACAGGAGTGATGTTTCTTCTTTCCAATAGATTAAATGAAATAATGGTTAATGAATAATCAAATTTACATAATAATTATTATAAATAATATCATATATATTAACTAAATCTATACTTATTATGAACCAAATAAAGTGGAAATGATTAACAATTCACATTATTTTTTGGAGTTAATAGTCCAGTAGTACACACAAGTGATATTATCGGTTACCACTAGATTGTAACTTGAAAAGGTAGATAATAAATTATAATTAAATAAGTATTATTATTTCATAAATATAATATATAATAATTAAATCCATAATTATAATCCAAGAATGTTGGTGATGGAAAATTAATTGTGTCACTACATGGAGGTAGTAGTCTACGCATAAGTGTGGGCGATAATTTTATTTCATCTTTGAGGAAGAAGGGGTGAAAATGGTTATTTAATCACCATAATAACATATAATAATATTTATAATAATTTATTTATCATTTTTTAATGGAAAAAACATGATTTGAGAATGTGTAAGAAGAAATAAAATTGAAAAGGATTGGTTAAGATTTATACTTCTTCATTGGGAGACATTCTTTAGATTACACCAGAATCCAAAAAGCATTTTTATTAATAGAGTAAAATAAGTTATAGGAATAAGGGAAGAAATGTATAATTTAATTTGATTAGGTAATTTATGAGAAATAAGGCTCAAATGGTGTGAATAAGGTTGGATGAGAGGTTCTATTTTATAAGTCAGAGGAGGGGCACACATGATTTTTTTTAAAAAGTTTCAATTATATAACATCATTTTGATGTAAATTGGGACAAAAATGAACATGGATTCAATGTAATTACAATATAAGGTTTAAATAAACTCTAAAAATAAAAATATTATATTTATTTGAGGTAATCGTACCATAATCTATGGGTTTAAACCCCCAGTAAACATGTTTTAACTTTAACTGTGATAACAAGATTTTACTTATTTACAATACATTATGAAAAAATAAATTGAACCCATTAAATTATATTAATTTTTATGATTAGAAATTTGAAATCCATATTAATAGATTAAATTTATATAAGTGGTTTAATTTAATTATAATTTAGAATGTAAAAAACGAAATCCCATTTTTTTAAAATGGATTTTTAAGCATAAAACATAATTTAATTCCATTAATTTTCTTTTCAAGACCCTAATATTAATGATAAAATATATTATTGAATATATAATATATAAAAATTTCATTAAAACCATTACTAAATATTTACAAATTTGGTTTATTAGGATACAAACACATTGCACACATAAAAACCGTTTTTAGAATAATGCGCTTTTAGACAAAAAAGTAACTTATACTAAAATCACGTATAATAATTATTACAATTTAATTAATTAGAGTATTTAAAATTAAATTAATCTTATTTTGATTTCATATTATATTAAAAAAATAATGGATCATTTACATGAAAGTAAATTATTATTTTTATATAATTTTTGATTTTCACCTCTTCACTGAAAAATAAATCCTTTTAAGAAAATGTCAAATATAACCCTACACTAATATTGTCACAATTTTAAGAAAAATCAATTTCTAAAATAAAATTTAATAAAATGGTTGTAAATAATTATAAGGTCTCTGTGCGATAAAAACCGTTTTTGAAGAAAACGTATTTTTATATCATTGAATGACATTAATGAAAAACAAATACTAATTTATTATGAACTAATACATACATTATAATTATTTAAAACCTATATATATACTTTTAATAATTTGGTTATTACTATTAATTATTTCTAATTAAGGGCGATATTATAATTGTTTTCAATCTTGTGATTCATTTAGGTCAGAGGTTTCATGTATGTAAATATATTCTAAAATATTTGGGTGTCACAATGACCACCAAAACATCATATATAGATGGATTTATGACCTACTTCTTAACTGTTCTTATATCCCATAGACCATCCAACTGTCTATCGATGCTAATGATTATAAATAAAATTACACATGTGAAACTGTATGCCTATTAAGGTCCACATATAGGTTGTGAATATTAAGAGCCACTTGGCGCCATCAAGATACCTAAAATCCCATGATTTAATAACCATGTGAATGAATGTTTGTTTATATGGAATATATATATATATATAGGAAAAGTATTTTATTAATTGATAATAATTAAAAAGCATAGCATATTAGGGATAACCTAAAGAATAATCAAAATTGAGCAATATATAAATCTTAAACCACCATGTGGATATATTCTTTATTAGAGACCAAGATCATAATCTATAATGAAATGACTACATCCTCATTGGATGACAAAGGGGAAAAATGTCATGACTCGTCCCCCGGGGCCCGTATCGTGACTACCCCAAGCCCAAGATATGGGTGAAAAGGTGTAAACTGGCCATAGCGGGTCTAGGTCCGGTCCGACCCAGTCGGACCGACCCGGCCCGACCCGGTCCGAACCAAGGTCCTGTCCGAGGGGGCGGCCCAACGCAAGTGGTCGGCCCGACCTGAGTGAGCGGTCCGACCCAAAAGCGGCCCGACCAGAGGGGCCAGCCCGACCTAATGGGGCAGCCTAGCCCAAGGGAGCATCCTGACCCAAAGGGAGTGGCCTGGCCCGAAGGCGGCCCGACGACCCGGTTGGGCTGGCGGCCCGGTCGGCCTGGTGGCCCGGTCGGCCTGGTGACCCGGTGGCCCGGTGGGGGTCTACCTTAGCCACAGCCAGGTGGGAAACTGTGCGCCCCCCGGATTCCCGAACGTCTTTTCTATTCGGGTGTGAGCCGAAACTGGTTCCAGGTGGCGCCGGTCCAGCACACGCAGGGCCCGACGGGGTCCCTCTCCTCCCTAATGGCCGACCGGCCAACCGATCCGCACAACTGGTGCGGTGGGACGGCACCATGCCCCTCTGTCGCGGCCCACCCTGGCCGCGGTTCTGCACCAGCAGCGGGGCGCGACGGCGCCGCACGCCTCCGCCACGGGCCTCCCTAGCCGCGACTCTCTTTCAGCGCGGCACGGTGGTGTCGCGCCCTCTTGGCGACCCGGTGGCCTTGCGCCACTGGTTTATTCACAGCCGGCCTGACACTGGCCGCCATTGCTCCACCTCCATCATTAAGAAAAAATGATAATCAAAAGGGAAGGGTCTGACCATGTTCGTACGGTCCTAACCCTCCTTGTTATGGTGTTAACATTCGGTTCTCAAACCATAAATCGAACGACGAAGATCGGGAATAAAAACAATTCAAATCCCCCAACCTTCTTTTGTCGATGATCGTTGATGAAGTTGCGGAAAGCCATCGTCAATTCATCAATGTCAGAATTAGAAGTGGATAACTGTCATTGGAGGATGAGCGTTTGGAGGGGATGAAGTCAAAGACGGTGTTCTTCGTGGTCGTCTCCTTTTCTTTTGGCAAGGTTGAAGATCGATGAAGGAGTCTGACAATCTTCGGTGAACGATGAAGAGGTGCTCTTCGCATTCTTCGTTGAGAGGATGAAGTTCTCAAAATTCTTCCAAGTCCTCTCTCAAAGTCTCACCCAAATGAAAGTTTCCAACCAAAATAAAATAATAGGTTTTTCTATTATTTAATTGTTGGCAAGAATTAAAAAGATTTCGAAAGGTGGAGATTAATTAATTAGTGAAACTTAACCAAATAAATGAAGCTTGTTGGCTCAAATAAAGGGTGGAGGAAGTTGAAGAGGCTCTCCATTTAATTGCTGGTTCCAAGGGGTTATAACCCCAGGGTGGTCCCCACCATGGAATATTCTCCCAGGAGAGGTTATGTACGGGTGGGCCCCACCAACATAACCTCTCATGGGAGGTTATGGTGTGGTGGCACCCACCTATAACCTCCTCTTGTAGATTTTAACCACCACGAAATAAAAATATGTTATCTCCTTATTTTTATTTAATTTATTTAAAAAACACAAAATCTAACTTCCATCCTTATTAGAACGCAACTACGGTGAAGGTCTCACTAATCATTCACCGATGTTGCGAGTTCAACAGTGCCCTCAGATTTCAGTTCTGAGCACCGGTACAAAATTTATAAAATCATGCTCACACGTTTACTGAACGTACCTGAACAAAACTTCAAAAATTGATTTCGGGCACACCAGGCCACAGAATCAAGCGCCGTAAATTTTCTCGGACTCTTAAAAATCCCATGAATTTAAGAAAAAAAAATTCCACAAAATTTTCGGGTCTTTACATTCTCCCCACCTCAGGGATTTACGTCCTCATAAGCTACAACTCAAATTAAGGGAACAAATAGGGGAACTGGGTATGCATCTGAGCCTCCTGCTCCCATGAGCTCTCCTAGAGGTTCTCGTGCTACCAACGAACGTGCACCATAGGTATCGACTGTCCACATAGGACCCGCTCATGTCGATCCTCAATCTCCACTAGAACCTCCGTGCAAGTCACCTCGTCATCGATGTCCAACTCCCTGTGGTCGATGATGTGGTAAGGGTCGTGCACGTATCTCCTCAGCTGAGATACGTGGAAGACGTTGTGCACTCGGTGCAACTGAGGTGGAAGAGCGAAGTGGTAACCCAACTCTCCTAATCTTCTGAGGACCTAGAAAGGTCCGATGAATCTCGGAGATAACTTTCCACCTCGGCCAAATCTCCGTAGACCTCGTCGAGGTGGGACTCGTAGAAAGACGTGGTCTCCATCTTCGAACTCCAGAGGTCTCCGCCTCCAGTCAGAATAAGACTTCTGCCTACTCTGGGAAGTCTTCATCCGCTCCTGGATGATCTGCACCTTCTCCGTAGTAGCCTATACCATCTCTTGTCGCGCTAGTGCTGACTCCCCTAGGTCTATCCTGCACAGTGGCGATCTACAAGGTCGACCATACAAGGCCTCAAAAGGTGCCATACCGATGGTGGATTGATAGTTGTTGTTGTAGAAAAACTCCACCAAAGGTAATTTATCCTCCCAAATGTGACCAAAGTCGAGGGAACATGTGCAGAGAATGTTCTCGAGGGTCTGGATGGTCCACTTGGTCTGGCCATCTGTCTTAGGTTGGAAGGTGGTGCTTAGACGTAGCTACATCTTGAAAGCCTCTTGTAACCCCTTCCACAGCTGGGAAGTAAAACGTGCATCATGGTCGGAGATAATAAGAGAAGGTACTCCATGAAAACTCACAATATCCTGTACATAGAGGCATCCCATGATCTATACTAAGCCCTGCTCTTTGATCGGTAGGAAGTGGGCCAACTTGGTGAGTCGGTCAATGATCACCCATATTGAATCATGAGTCCTGGATGTACGTGGAAGACTCATCACTAAGTCCATGGATATCTCATCCCACTTGCACTCTGGGACCTCTAAGGGCTGAAACAAGCCTACTAGTACCCATTTCTCCGCCTTCACTTGCTAAAAAGTGAGGCATTGTGAGACAAACTTAGCTACTTCCTTCTTCATACCTGGCCACCCGTTCTATCGTCGAAGTTCTTGATACATCATTTCCACTCCTGGATGTACCGCTAGAGGGGAAGTGTGGAACTCCTTCAACACTTTCTCCTAAAGTGCTACTGGTACCATGGTACATCCTCTGAAGAATATGGCATGCTCCCCACATTTAGAAAATCCATCACGTGCCTACCCTGTAGATATCTGAGCACGTCGTGTCTCACAGCCAGCGTCTCCATGCTGGGCCTCCCTAAATCGCTGAAGAAGTGGAGGAGTGACTGTAAGAGACAGTAGAAAGGCTACTCCATCCCTATCCACAAAGGAAATCTGTAAGGCAGCCAGCTGCTCTGTCGCCTCTCCTAGCAGTTGTATACCAGATCAACTACTAAGATCATCTAAAACAACATTCAACTTCCCAAGAGTATAGAATATCTTGATATCATAGTCCTGGAGGAACTCAAGCCAACGTCATTGTCTTAGGTTCAGGTCCTTCTAAGATAAGATATACCTGAGACTCTTGTGGACAGAATACACGATAAAATGCTCTCCCATCAGATTGTGTCACCACATCTTCAAGGTGAAGACCATTACTACTAGATACAGGTCATGGGTACTGTAGATCTACTTATGATGTCTCGGATGGAGAGAACTATACGCGATCACTGCTTACTCCTGCATCAGGACACACCCGAGTTCGGTCCCTGATGTGTCTCAGTAAACTATGTACCCTACGCCTTCCTCTGGAAGCCTCAAGATGGGGGCACTAGTCAGCATCTTCCTCAGCTCCTAAAAGCTCTGATATCATCTCTCTGACAACAAGAAGTGTTTCCCCTTCTTTGTCAAGTCTAATAGTGGTTCTGGAACTCTAGAGAAGTCTGGAAGGAACCTCCGGTAGTATCCAGCCAAAGCAGATGTCCTTCCCCTTTTAGGGGTAATCCTGAAAGCATCTTTTGAAAAGATGTCCCCATGTTCTGTCACTCATGTTTGGAACAGAAAACTCAAAACTTCTATTTCCGCGAGGGTAAGGTTGGCCGACTCAAGAGTGATCGGCTGCACCCTCCTATGCATGAGTTTAACATGTGTTGCCTGGTTTCCTTTTCTCCAACCAAGGAAAACCCCTACCTAACACTGTAGATAAATTACAACCTCTTTGCCTAATACAATCAATATGAGTGTGAAATGTGGATGTCAAGTCCAAAACCAAACTAATGTCGCAAGGCCTCGACGCTTCCACCTAGAGGTTCCAATAGAAACTCTCCCCTCAAGGGTCAAATCACACTGTTGGAGTAAGTGTGATTATCTAGTCTCCACCCAAAGGTATCTCTAGACGTGAGGGTCAAGTCAATGGTTTAGCCAGAAACTATAGATCTTGGAAAAGATTCGTGGAAGGACGGAATGATTGGTACCTATGTCTATTATTACGGAAGCTAGTAGTAGACACCGACCATACCTGAAATCATTCCTAGAGCCTTTGGGTCACACTCATCGACCGCATGCAGCTACTCTCTTCCCCTGTCCTCAAGCTCCCTGAGTATGGCGGGTTCCACATAATGGGGTTGTTGTAACATGTAGAAATGTACACCACTTCATGTTGCTCTCCTAACTCTCCTTTTACGTCTTCTACCCTGCAGATTTATCTATCATTAACACTTCCTCTTCCCAGAACATTTTTACACGATCATGTCTCTGAGACTGGCGCCGATTTTCTTCTTTCCCACAGCTAACATTCATTGGCTGTATCCACTCATCCAAAGAACACTCAACCACAAAGGTTTTCTCTAGAATCCTAACATAAGTAGGAATGTGTAGAGGAATTGTTTTGGCTTGGATGTCCTTTAATCACACCTCACTTGGAATTTCAATCCCTAAAGCACCGATCGTACTGTATTCTTCGAGTACCAGGAATGATCGGTATGCCTCGATGAATAATCAGCTTCTGACATGTCGTCCTGTCGAAGCTGTAGAAGTTCAAGGGACCTCTTAGCCACCTCCTCAATCCAATCCTCTATCTCCTATGAGTTGAGCTCACCTCGGAACCTGAGGGGTATCTGATGCTGAAACACGGGTAAGGCACTAAGCCTATAAGTGTCCTCTACCAGTACTACCAGTTGCAACTACTGACCAACAAGCAGTGATATAGCTGACACACTACCCGGAGGTACTATATCTGGTAATGGTCCACGTACCGAGGCCTCATCACTAAGCAGACCATCCTCATGGCCACTCATTGAAAAAGACTAGTAGCTAAGATAACCATCTGCTCTACTGGTGTCTCAACTAGGTGGAAAACTCTAGAAATCGCCTCCAATCAGTCCTATACTGCCTAGGAATCTATCATTCCTCATAACCTCGGAGGCCTCTGCCGCTGGAACTCGTGTAATGCGCTCAGTGGGCATGCACCATCCACTAGTGCGGCTGGTTTCAATTACTACTCAATGGGTGGTGGTGCTACTGGTACACCACCTGAAGGTGCCAACATAGCAACATGGCCCTACACAAGAGCCTCGTAGCTCGGTGGCCATCATTTTGCACTCTCTCGGAACTCTAACTAGTTGTCTCCATGGAGGCATCCTAAACAGATGCGACATGGTCAAAAGTTATACTTGGTGAGCTGACCTGGTTGAGATGACATAAAGAAAACTTTTGAAAACACACATGCAATGAGTGTTTCTCATGCACTGAGTCAGAGATCAGTAGTCAGGGTCCTGTTTTATGGATACGTTGGCCGCTGCCCCATTACTGGACTAGCTAAACTGAGAACCACACTCAGTACCCTTAACACTATTGCTTCACAGAAAAGAAAGATCATAGTCCTAAGTTCTGCGGTAGAACCGTCTCCTCTGATACCAATTTTTCAAAACTCGTACCCAGGGACCCGTATCGTGATTACCCCAAGACCAAGATATGGGAGAAAATGTATAAACTAGACATAGTGGGTTTGGGTCCGGTCTCACCCATCCAGACCGACCCGGCCCGACCCAGACGGACCGACCCGACCTGATCCAAACTGAGGTCTGACCCGGTCCGAGGGGGCGGCCCGACCCAAGTTGTTGGCCCAGCCCAAGTGAGAGACCTGGCCTGAGGGGGGGGGGGGGGGGGGGGGGCTGGCCTGAGGGGGCGGCCTAACCCATGAGAGTGGCCTGACCCAGGGGAGCGGCCCGAGCAGAAGGTGGCCTGGTGGCCCGGTTGGCCCAGCTGCCTGGTCGGTCTTGTGGCCCGGCCGACCTGGAGACCAGGCGGCCGACGAGGGTCCACCTTAGCCACATCTAGGGGTGAAATCACGCACCCCATGGCTTCCCCAATGGATTTTCCGTTTAGGTGTGAGCAGAAATCGGTGCCAGCTGGCACTGGTCCAGTACACGCGGAACCCGATGGGGTCCTACTCCTCCCGGATGGCTGAGCGGCTAGCCGCTCTGCACCACCGGTGCGGCGCACTAGTGCCGCACCCCTCTGTCATGGCCTGCCCTGGATGCACCCCTCCGCTGCGGCCGCCCTAGTAGTGGTTCTGCACCACCGGCGCGGCACGGAACTGCCGCGCCCCTCCGTCGCAGTTCTGCACCACTGGCATGACGCGACCGTGCCGCACCCCTCTGCCGTGGCCCACCCTGGCTATGTCCCCCTTCTGGCCTCTACGCATTGCGACGGCATGGTGCTCCTCCGCTGTGGCCTGCCCTGGCCGTAGCTCTCCTTCCGCGCAGTTGAGTGCTATCGTGCCATCTTGGCGACCCGGCAACCTTGCGCAGCCATTTTCATCGCGGTCGGCCCGACACTGGTCGTCGTTGCTCCGCCTCCGTCGTCAACAAACAAGGATATTAAAAAGGGGAGGGTCGGGCCATGTTCATGTGGTCTGAATCCTCCTTGTTATGGTGTTATCATTCGGTTCTCAAACTATAAATCAAACAACGAAGATCGAGAATAAAAACAATTCAAATCCCCCTACCTTCTTTTGTCGATGATCGTTGAAAAAGTCACGGAAAGGCGGCATCAAATCATCAAGGTCAGAAAAAGAAGTTGATAACTATCATTGGCGGATGAGTGTTTAGAGGGGACGAAGTTGAATACGATGTTCTTCGTGTTCATCTACTTCTCTTTTGGCACGGTTCAAGATCGATGAAGGATTTCGTCGATCTTCGGTGAACGATGAAGAGGCGTTCTTCATGTTCTTCATTGAGAGGATGAAGTTCTCCAAATTCTTCTAAGTCCTATCTCAAATTCCCACCCAAATGAATTTTCCAACCAAATTAAAATAAAAGGTTTTTCTATTATTTAATTGTAGGAAAGAATTAAAAATATTTCAAAAGGTGGGGTTTAATATATTTGTGAAACTTAACAAATTAAATGAAGTGGTTTGGCTCAAATAAAAGGTGGAGGAAGTTGAAGAGGCTCTCCAATTAATAGGGGGTTCCAAGGGGTTACAACCCTCAGGTGGTCCCCACCATGTAATATTCTCCCATGGGAGGTTCTGTGCAGCTGAGCCCCACCACCATAACCTCTCATGGGAGGTTATGGTGTAGTGGATCCCACCTCTAACCTTCTATTGGAGATTTTAACCACCACAAAATAAAAAAAAGTCATCTCCTAATTTTTATTTAATTTATTTTAAAACCCCAAAAGCTAACTTCCATCCTCGTTAGAGTGAAACCGCGATGAAGGTCTCACTAAGCATTTACCGACGCTGTGAGTTCAACGGTGCCCTCAGATTTCAATTCCAAGCACCGGTTCAAAAGTTAGAAAATCCCACTCGTAGATTTATTGAATGTACCTGAAGAAAACTTCAAAAATTGATTCTGGTCACACTGGGCCTCTGAATCAAACATTTTAAATTTTCACGGACTCATAAAAATCCCATGAATTTAAGAAAAAAAATCCAGAGTTTCCGGGTCTTTACAAAAAATAAGCACACACACAGAACTACAAAAAACCCCATAAGAGAAGGAAAAATATCAAATATCTTATATATCTATGGGTATATATATGCCCAATTAGATAACAATAAAAATAAATATGGTATTCAACCACCTCTATGGATCTAGGTACCTTCTTAATTCATTTGGAATAATCCTAAAAATATACCATCCTTTTGGAGGGACACCACTTCGACCGTGGGTATAAACAGTAATAATAAAATGTATAGAAAAAAATCAACTCACATAGACATTTAGTATAATGAGGAACTCATTTTGACTTAATAATAGAGACACATGATATAACTCAAAGAATCATGTCAAAAATATATGATCCAAAACAAGGATGGACAAGTGATTTAATCATGATAATCTAAAATGAAAGAACATATATTTTTTTTAAAATAAGTTTTTCATATAAAATTATTTCATTATAATAAAACTATTGTTTCCCCAAGTAACTCCAAAAATAATCTCATGTAAGGATACATGGTACTCACTACTCCTTAGCACTTTTCACCCAAATAATATACGAAGATATATTTCAACTAAAATTATAATTCACCCAAATTCCCCATGAATCCTATAACTTAATAAAGAATACCTATATTCATTTATCCATACATATCCCACTAACCATACAAAATTAAAACACAGAGACACATATAAACACACGAATAAACATATATAATCACCAAAGTATTTAACTCTTTCTCAAAATCACTGAAACTTAGCATAATTTATATAATTTCTTATGTCTTTAACAGAAATAAAAAATATTTTAATCACCAAAGTCCTTAAATATATATTATAATCCCCAAAACATAACATATTTTATATAATATCCTATGTTTAACCAAAATAAAAAATGTTAGACACACACATAAACATGAATTTCATTTAAATACAATAGTAAAACTAACCGTGTAAAAAAAGAGAAGACCTCAAAAACCTATGAAATAATGATAAAGAATAGTCCATGTAAAAAAATTCTAACTAATGAATTGTAAAGAATGGAAATAATGAAAATAAATGGAAATAAGAGACCACACATGTTTTTCGAAATGGAATATGAGAAAAATAAGAGCAAACCAATAAAAATAATTTTACCATAATTTTTTATTCATTAAATTAATTATCAAAAAATTTCATTAAAGGATTACTTGTTAGGAAAATTACCTACACATAATCAATTACCTTAATTGATCCTATCTAGTGAAATGTAGTTCCACAAGCAAAAACTATAATTATTAATAGTTATATATTTAAAATAAAGTCTCTTAATATAATGAGATTGAATTATTTCTCTCTCATCCACAAAGCCTATCCATTACAATACCAATGATTCAACCTTTTAATTACATGTTAAATGATTTTAATTAACTTGTAATTCAAAATTAGTTATTAATAATTATATATTTATAGTAAATCCTCTTAATATTAAGAGAGTGAAAACTTTCTCTCCCATCCACCAAGCCTATCATTTACATTACCCATGATTCAACCATTTAATTGAACATTTAATGTTTTTAATTATCTTATAATTTATTTAATATACACTTAGAAATAAATAATTTAGTCGTTTGATCATATAGAATTTATCAATTAAAACTTTCTTAAAAAAGAATAATATGTACCAAAGAATATTGTTTCATGAAACAACTGAAACTCATGTGAGGAATGACATAGATAACTATATGTATAAATGGTGGTTTAGATATAAAAATTCTTAATAAATATTCATTTTATGTAGAATGGTCAAAATTATAATTGAAATATTATTTTAGACATAAATCATAATAATAGAGGATTATCAATGAACTAAAAATTCATATGTTGGAACTATAGGGATATGAAAAGAAACAATTAAACATGCACTAGTAAAATTATGATAAATTAATGTTCAATTAATCAAATAAATTACCTTAAAAAACACATTTATATTTTCAAAATAATTATTTAAAATTAATTAAAATTTAGAAAATTCAAAAGCAAAAACATCATAATAAAAACCTAATTAACCATAAGTGATGTTAATACCACCCAAATGTATAATCCATTTGTCGGGTCTTCTAAGTATGTCTACTATAATGAATATATTTGAAATTTATAAATAATTATCTATAAAGAATTAAACCCCAAATAATTTAGATATATAAATGAATAACCAAAATACCAATTCAATGAACTAGTAGATAACTAATAATGGAATCCTAAAACCCCAAAACATACAATTCCCAATATAAACAATCTAAAGAAATTTTAATTTTCACTAAAATAAATGAAATCCTTAAATATATCAAGCAAGTGATGAACCCCCATTAAAAATGAAATTAATATAGTGATAATGACCTTATTTAGGTTTCTTTAGCTATAAACTTGAGAAACCCTGTCAATTGTAAGTGATTTCAACATTCTTCAGATGAATCATAAATTAAATCACTAAGAAACAAATCTAAATAAAGAAAAAGTGAGAAAAACATGGGATAAATAGAAAAGGGTGATAAATAATTTGATTTTGTTAGACAAAGACACCAAAAAATCATGGATTAATGAAGGAAATTGGAATTAATTGAGGAGTGGAAGAAAGACCCCCTCCCCCCTCCATTCGGTTGTTTATAATGAGAATACCTTAAGGGGTGTTAAAAAAAATTACGAAAGAATAAATTTTATCTAATTTAAAAAAATCATGGGATTATCAGCACTGGGTGGCCCCCTGTGGCTATTTTGTGTCATAGTAGAAATTTGGTTAAATCTTATTGGGATTCCAATAGAAACCTTGGGAATAACATCCCAATTTTTTTCCCACCACCAACTTAGTGAAATTATACAGGGTACCTAGTGGCATAATTCTACATCCTGCTAAGAATCTTCTTCTCCTAAAACTTCAAATTTCTACTTTTAACTTTCCTATCCATCTACCCATCTCAAATAATTTTCTTTAAAATTAATAAAATATAATAAATAACCACTTTGTAAAAAATTAAAAGTATCATCTTATATAATAAATTAAATTATATTAGACGACGATGAAAGTTGTCAATTCTTTCTCGGAAAACCCTCCCATTACTAATTTATTTGACCAAATAATATATATACACACACACAAAATGTATTTAATTTAACTCATAGAATAAAATAAAAAGTATATTTGTATATTTTTTTTATAGGTAATATATTATTTTATATAAAATATATATTTTTAAATTGATATTACATTTCTATAGTTCTTTATAATATAAAATAATATATATTATTATGTATAATGTTATTTGAAAAACCTTTTCAACTCTTGTTTTAATTTCTTAAATTATTTCATTATCGTAAAATTAATATTTTTTCAATGCGTTAAATATATACTTTAAAACATCTACTATTTTTCAAATTAAAATAATTTTATAAACAATAATAATCATGAAACCTAAATGTCATTATTTGGGGAAATATAAATGTTAGGTATCAGTACATTAATTTTTTTAAAAATAAAAATAATAAAAATTTTATTAAAAATGAAATACCACATATACATTTTCACAAAAGTAATTATATGATCAATGTAAAACTAGATTTTTCTAAAACTAATAAACCTCTCTACTATTCCAATACACCATTATCAAGTAAATCATATACTCATCATCAGGGTCTATTTCGATATAACAAAATGATTCTGAAAGAAATGATGAACATAGTAAATAAATATATTATAATGATGGTAAAATGAATTAAAAATCATGAATTTAATAACATATCCCATGAAAAACATAAAGTTAATAATCCGTATGTAATTATAAATTTGGAATAAGTTTATTACAATTATTATCATCACCACTATCATTATATCCCCCACATTATCTCATAATAAAATATTCAATTGAACAAACACCACCTTCACTATCACCATAATGTGGGTTAGTAGGTGAATGTGACAAATTAAGAGAGAATAATTCGAGTATCAGAATCATTAATGCATTAATATATTCTTCCATATCTATTGAAATAATTGAATACATAAACAAGAATATAACCTAAAAAAATGTTCTCATGTGATCCAATAATTATTTCATTTTTTTTTACTTGATTGGATGGTTTTTCCTCCTCAATAGTCTTAGTTAAATCCTTTATTTCATGGATTATATGGAAGAACTGTTTATAATTAATACAGGGTAATACAATGTTGGTGTAATTTCTTTTATCCTACATTAAACCCTTTCTGGTTACTCCTAGAAAAAACCTGACTAAAGTGATCATCATGACTTGAATGGTCCTCTACTCACTTGATAACTTCCTCCAAAATAATATTGTGAAATAAATTACAAAATTATAATAGTATATGTAATTACCTAAAAAAATATTCATGCTTAAAAAATCCGAACCAATTATTATAATTATCCCCTTACTAGATCCATTAATAACACTGATTCCATTTTTCTTATGGTTTATCCTAGAATTAACCAACCCAAGATACCCTTGATCTTGGAACCTAAGTTAGCCTATGAAAATGAGATAGATGCATTAATCCCTATGGTATATAAAGTAGTTCTCAGTAATTACTGATATACCTTTGGAAATAGGTTTCATAATATATCAATTAATAAGGTAGAACTTACTGTGAACCAAGCATGACCTCCCAATATGTTGGAGACTCATGAACTCAAGAATATGGAACATAAATAAATAAAATTTTAATATTAAAACAAAACAAAACTTAATAATAAATATCAAACCCAAGTAAATATATATGAAAATCCAAAATAGAATAAAAGGGTAATGATATGGGTTTCTCATACAATGATGCAACAAATAATTCACCCACAAGGCCAAGAAAAAAATTAATCTAAAGAAATATACACATATTTATGTGATATAAGGGATATTTCCAACCATGTCATGCCTAATGAACCAACAAAGCTTTAACATGAATAGAAATTTC
Organism: Viscum album; assembly: GCA_963277665.1. Classification (NCBI taxonomy): domain Eukaryota; kingdom Viridiplantae; phylum Streptophyta; class Magnoliopsida; order Santalales; family Viscaceae; genus Viscum; species Viscum album. Next base: position 305,917,797 of record OY728147.1, read on the forward strand.
CCCCAATATGGGTCTTTCATTTAGCTATATTAATGAAAACCTGGATTACATACATTTAAAAGCTATATGGAGGGTGTGAGAATAATTATCCTAGTACGATACCACAAGTTATTCCTTGAAAAACCTTTTTAGATAATACAAGAATAATGTTTTGGAAACTAAACATATGAAAAAACAATTTTAACAAATTAAATGATAAATAATATATATTAGGTTTTTTAATAATTATTTCTTGAAAGTAAAGGTCATATAAAAAATCATTTCAAAGAAATCCCCATGGGATAATATCTATGTTAAATAAGGTTATGACTTCCTATGATCCTTATACTAATCCATATCCATACTTCATAGTTGTGAATACAATCATATACCAATCATGTTCCTAGTATAGCAGTAAATAATCACTATACTAGGTTGGATACTAAACCCATGACATGATCTAAGTAGTACAAGGTAAGTGGAAATAATTCCTAGTTATAATTATATGAGGACACTTACCCAAGCCCCTAAGGTACCCCATTAAGAATAATTATTTCAAATTCATCCTTATAAAAGAAATTAATTAATTGGAAAAAGCTCATATTTTTGGTATTTTGAGATAAAATCATTTTCAGGAGGTAAAGTGGGAAATCACACAACTCAAAACAAAGAAACTAATACAACTAAAAAACCCATGTTCGAAATTTTAATTATAGGATTACAGAACTAAACCCAAATTAGTCATGATATCCATCAATTCCACATTATAGACTGAAACCATGTTTCTCGACCCCATGTCCCCGTCTCTCAAACACTCCCATCAAAAGATATCACAAAATCCCCATCAAATCTAACTCAATAATTTCATCTTCCTTATGGGTGATATAAACCAAATTCTAATGAGTCATCATTAGAATAACTCACCATTATCCCAATATTAAAAAAATTACCAAAACTTCATATACATGACCATAAACCACCTTTTTAATCATTAAAACATCATTGGAACCTCCAAGACTATCTTGGATGAACTTACCATCAGAAGAGTACCTTGGAACCCCAAGGAGATCCATCTAGGAACATAAAACATAAACAAAACCAATAGTTTACTATAAAAACAAACACATAATTAAGACTGAATGAAGTAAGGAAGGGATTTTATAGGTAATTCCACCGATAACACTATTGACAACACAAAAATAACTTATTAGAGCCACATTAAGAACCACCACTCAAAATTAACCTAGGTAGGAGTGACGTGATATGATTTTAGGGAAGATTTGAAGTGGCATATGGCCTTTAAAAATAATCCTCAACCTTCTCCAAACCATCAATCATTTCCTTTAGAGCTACCACATTGTATGATTCACTAAAAAACTAGTATAATCATTCAAAAAAACTCTAAAATGAAGAAAAAAACAGATATCACTACCTTAATCCATTACAAGATGCACCCATCAGTACACCTTGGAAACCATTTTTTAAACCTTCCAAACCATCATAAATAAACATTAAAATTCCACAAACATGAACTACCAAACATGGTTCCGTCACAAAATACTTTACATACTCATATTGATATCACCTATTAAATCTTATACATGACCATACTTGATTTTAAAATCAGTAAATATTATTACATATGTAACATCCTATTACTATTTTTAAGTATCCCTCAAACCTCCATTTTTTTCTTTTTTTGGGGTTCGTCTCAGGTTATTTCAAGAAGAAAGTTAAATTTTTTAGAATTTACTGGGTTGTGAACGGATGGTGCATTTTTCTCCCAAACTGTGTACCCACCAATAAAAACTTGTGGAAACCCAGACAGTTGAAGAATTCATGGTTGGCACAAGGATTAAAAAGCCTTGCACCCACCTAGAAGAAACTATGAAACATATCAATGGTCACACGGTAAGGGAGCATGGTTTTAAAAACTGTATGACCATACCCACCTAACCATGCCCAAAATATTTTATTATTATAAAAATTATATTAAAAATTTATGAACCCTTGTATAAACTATCTCTCAACCCTAACTTGGGGTGTTACAAAATCCTAGGTCTTATGAGCTCACAAGAACCAATTTTGGCTCTTCTAAACCCTTTCTTATGTATATCAATGCTTCGAATACATTATTCAATTTCTCTTTGATATGAGATCTTCGATAAATCCTCCTATAGTGCTCTCTTCTTCTTTATTCCAAAGGGTTTTTAGATCATCTTATTGTTTATTTCTAAACTCTTTCATTATGGATCTTGAATTTAGGTTTGATTCCTTGATCTTAGTTGCCATTATTTTTCCTTCGTGAATCCCATTATGGGCATTGTGTTTGGTGTTACCATGATTAAAGTAAGGTGGTTCCATTGAGATTTAATTTAAATAAAACCTTTCATTTATTGATTGATTTTGATTTATTTTTATTAAATTATGAAAAATCAATTTGGGGTGAGTTGGAATTAGAAATTGGATTGTAAATTTTGGGGGTAAACCCCCCAATTCCAATGGAATTTAAAATTTGGGTTGTGATTTGAATTTTATGGAAATTGTAGAATTTATTTATGGAATTGACTATTGTAAAAAATTGCTAAAATTGATTTGAAATGAACATATGGTTGGTTTTATCTTGAAAAGGCCTAAATTTATTAGTATCCTATGTTTTGTTTTATAATGTTAAATTGGTATATTGAAATGAAGTGGGTCAATTGTATTATAAACTTTTTTGAAATAATATTCTATTTATTTATTGATTGAGAACATGTGAGCCTAGGTGGTGGGTTATTTGGGACAAACACTAGTATGGTAATAACTTAGTAACATAATAAGATTTTAAAACACCAAAAAATACCTATATCATGACATCTTATCTCCGATGGGATGTTGATGAGTATTATTTGCCCATTTTATGAGGGATGTTTACATATATTTTTGTAATCACCAATATGAGATGTGTGAAGATCCCATATATTGAAAGTATACTAAACCTGAGAATATAACCATGTTTCTTACTATGATTACTTGTTATATATAAAATTTATTGAGAAAATATTTTACTTATGCCTAGTTATTTGAATAAAATGGTATATATAAAAAAAAATATAACTTTATCTAATTTTTGACATGTTTTTGTCTTTTGAAATTAAAAAAAATTATTTAAATATAGAATCATACTTTCCTATTTTATTTAAAATTGTATGAATTATTTGGTCTATTTAATATGGAATCTTAATATGGAACACTTGGTGAAACCATAATGGGATTTTATATAACAACCTACCTTTTCCTTCAATAATATTAATATTATCTTCATCTTGATTTGAGAAAAGGAAAGGAAACTATGGGAAGATGTGGATGACCATACCCCTTTGGGCATGGAGTGTTGAGACCTTCGAATTGTTTGAGTTTATCTCTCTTTTTTTTTTATTTAGGATGTTTTATTTTGATTTTCATATACCAATTTTACTTTTGTTACTATATCCTTTGGGATTTTTCTTTGATCATAATGTTATGTATTTGTGTATTCCTCTATTTATGTGGAAACTTTGTTCCCAATTTTATATTGTATGATGTCAAGTTCTAGTTGTCAACCCAGGGCGATTGGGAATGCCCTTCTAGCCCTGCATGGATCAGATCATGTATCAGAGTAATAAAGTACCTGAGGTAGTTTGGGACAAAGATATATCAAAGGTAAAGGTTGTGCATATTTACTTGATGTTAGTTTGCAGTTAAGATATATTTTTGGAACATAAGAGGCAGTTAAAACTAAGTGTTTGTCCATATCTCATTGTAGTAGACCTTAAGTCACATGGGGTGGTTTATGAAAGATGACTTGAGGATTAGTTATAGTATTATACTTGATTTAAATTTGAAAATGTAGAAATAAAAAACATGTTTTCTAATCTGATGGGATTAATTTCCACCATTGAACTTGTTTGGGTGTTGATCTGAGTAATATTATAACATTTTCTTTTTTGGTTTTCGATATTTTCTAGAATCATGCCTTAGAGAAGATGTTTGAATGGGATCCAAGAGGAAGACACTGGTGAACTATAGTGGGAAAATACTCATGTGGACTAGAATCTGGTTATGGTTATTGCTCATGTTGTCCATGCTTTGGTAAAAGTACCTACAACCATTCAAATTCAGGATCCATATATAGAACCTCAAAGGAATGAATTATGGAGTCATTCTTAGGAGTTCCTTCACCATAATCCATCCCCCTTCCCATACTCAAATAATCCTCAATATGTTGAGGATTAGTTGAGATGGAAAGATATTTCAATTTACTTTTTGGTGGTTCCTGATTTAATCAAGATGAAATATTCTACCTTCAAGCTGGAAGGACCTAGAATAATATGGTGGGACACTATAGGGATTACGAAGAAGCATCAGAGGTTAGAGTGGTAGGAAATTAATGTTATTTTCATTGAACAGTTTTATCTAAAGTCCATGGTATTGGCTAAGGCTATGGATTTTTTCAAACTCAATCAAGCTGATAGAACTGTGTTTGATTAAGAAAATTTCTATATTGAACTATTATAGTTTTCACCTATGATTGTATCAAATGAGAATACAAAAACATGACGATTCAACATGGGACTTCAATCGGATATTCACTATTAGGTTTTTTTTGAAGTTATCTGCCTATGTTGATGAACTGAATAGAGCATTTGAGGTAGACCTAGCTGGTATGTTAAGAATGACTGGAATTCCCTTATCTCCCATTGTAATTTGTTTGAGTTACTTTAATAGAAAGAGAAATCATAATGATTATTAAAGTGGTTCATGATAGTAATATTCTTCTAGACCATCTACTATTCTGGGTAGAGGCCCTTTGATTTTATACCAAAGTGCCAAGCCTTGGCACTCAAAATGGGTTTGAACTAATACACCCAAAATATGTTATTCATGTGGATTCTCAGCTCACTTTCAGAAGTTATTTGATGTTAATTATAATCTAGGTAGTGGAACAGGATCATAAACACCTAAAATTAATATGATGCAATCAAATGATTCATGAACTAATGTGTTCATACCACATACCTCTAGAACTATGTACATGTAGTGGAAGAGTTTTCAAAGGAAGTGGATACGGGTCCAGTGACTCTAAGAGGTACCATCACTATTTATTCATATTTAGTGAATGATTTGTTTTATACTGGTGTATCTCACACATTTATATCAATTCATATTGAGAATATGTTAAGTCTTACTATGGATATTTTATCTTATGGGATGGATATTAATACACCCATCAAAACGAATGGAGAGTAAGGTCTTCATTGTCCTGATAGTGTTTTCTAAATATAAGATCTTAAGCTTACTTAGGATTTTATGGTTCTAAACATGAAACCTCTTGATATCATTTTTAGAATGCAGAGAATCATTTCCAATAAAACATGAATTTATTGTTATATTTGATGGGTCCCCTTTACGGTTCCCATTGAGGTGTGTTTTACCTTTTTGGGGGAATGGTACCCAAGGTTGAGTAGATATGTACCTTCTTATCCATATTTGGGGAATGTTATATTAGTGTTTGATTTTTATCTAGAGCATGAAACCTCGAGTGGTTACCCCACTCCTGTTTTCATTGAATTTCCCGATGTTTTTACTTCTAACTTCTATGTTTTCTATCGAAAAGGGAGGTAGAGTTTTCTATTGATTTAGTATATTTTACCCACAAGTATCAATTCCTTCTTACTATATGGAACCATATTAAATGAAATAGTTGACGAGTCTGTTGGATGAACTTTTAGAGAAAGGCTTTATATGATCTAGTGTGTCACTCCGGGCGAAGATTTTTCCATTTGTTAAGAAAGTTGATGGGTCACTTTTCCTATGTATTGATTAGTGAAAACTCCACCGAGTTACAATAAAGAACAAGTATCTGTTTTCAAGGATTGACTATCTATTTTACTTATTGAAATGGGAGAATTGGTTCTCGAAGATTGACCATCAATCTTCTTATCACCATTTTGGAATAAAAGAATCTAACATTCCAAAACCTCCTTCAGAAGCAGGTATGATCATTACGAGTACCTGGTCATTCAATTTGGTCTAACCAATGCACCTGTAATATTTATAGATTTGATGAATATTATATTCCTTGAGTGTCTTGATACATTCATGGTGGTATTTGTGGATGACAATCATTTTTACTCTATGTCCGAGGAGGAGGATCCGTGCCATTTGATTCTAAAGTTGTTGTTAAATCACCTACTTTATGTGAGTTATCGAAATGTGATTTCTGAACATGGGAAGTGAATTTTTGGGGAAACGTGGTGTCAGAACATGGAATATCAGTTTATTTTGAGAAGGTGAAAGCTTTTATGAGATTGGAGGCCAACAAGCCCATACCCGAGTGGTAAGGGGTTCCTACTTGGCATCCAATAGACTCAGGTTCAAAACCAGGTGGAGGTGAATTTCTGGGGGGTACTGTAGCAGTAATGTAGCAGTTACTATTTGGTACTATAGAAACTAAAACTATTCAACTGATTTGGGCCTTCGGGCCACCGGTTTGGGCCTACTGGTCTCAAGGGCCTTGGGGTCATCAAAGGCCTTCGGGCCACAAGCTAATCGGGCCACGTAGACCATGGAGTAGCCCAGTTCACATAGAATAGGCCCCATAAGAGGATCAGAGAAAAAAAACTAGCAACCACCAGAAGAATATTTTATTGGATTTGAAGAATGAGAGGGTATGGCAGCTGCCATTGGGACCAGGAACCATGCAGATTTGTACGGGGCAATGCTAGCCGATCAGCAATGCAAGGGGGGAGCTTGGTGATCAGTGACTCAAAAATCTGGGTAAGGGCTGTTCAAGTGGGTTGCCCCTACGGGTCATGTATTCAACATGATATGCCTTTGGGCCTTCAGGTCAGGTATTGTGGGTCAGTCGGGCCTTGTGCCTTGGGCCTACGAGTCATGTACGGATTCCCCTTCAACCCTTAAAAGGGGTATTATCCATATTAAAATAAAAAATAATGCCTTTGGGCCATTCGAGCTATTATGAGATTGGATAAACTGCGTAATTATTTCAAGATTCGTATCTTATGTTTAGCTGGTTATTATCACCAATTCATAAAGGATTTATCAATGTTGGATTCTCCAATGACTACCCTTACTCAAAAGTGATAGAAGGATTATTGTGTTGAGAAATGTTAGAGAAATTTTGTTAAGTTGAGGAATTTTTTACCTCTAAAGTAGTGTTGACACTTCTAGAGGTCATTCAAGACTATGCAGTATTCTATGATGCATCATGATTGGGGTTGGGCTATGTTCATATGCAGGGTGATAAAATTTTTCGTAGGGATCTTTTAATGATTCTTAACAAACAAATGGTGATTTATTATTTAAGGAGATAAATGTTGATATAACCTTATGAGAACCAATAAAATTATTATCCGCATATTTATATCATATAATACTAGTAAATATTATATCATATTCATCAATGATATAAATGAGAATTATTGTTCAAGTGGGTGGTTAAAACAACTCCTACATGAACCTACCATGATTAGTGGATGATAATGTGGTGGATCAGTTTCAATATCTTTATAAAATAATCATATGTATCATATTTAGTGTTAATTTGTGTGAAATTTTAGAATTTAACATAATTATAAAGAAAATATATTTTATATAATGTCATTACATAGAAATAAGAGACCATTTTCCTATTGATTTGGTTGTTTTAAATGATTTAATTAATTATAATAATAGTTTGATCATATCATTAATAAGTTATCCAAATTATCATAAAATAACCTTAATGATATCATAAAAATATTATTTATCTATTAACCCATTATTTGTTCCATCTATGAAAGATGGTGATAAAAAGAAAAATGGAAAATCAATCATTCTGTTGAGGTAGTGGTCCACACATATGTACGGATGATGATTTTCATTTTACATAGAATTGAGAAAAAGATTATTTTTTATCATTTTATAATCTAGAATATGTTATTAATATAATTTATAAATTTTAAATTACTTTTTAGGATAATCCTTACAATGATGTGATAGAAAACGAAACATGTTTTTTAATTGAGGTGACATTTTGAACAACCCCTGAGTGACATTTTTTTTATTAATAGAAAAAGAGAAGTTGGTTAATGATTGAAAAATAATTATAATTACATAACATAATAATAAGGACCCTGATTTTATTATTTGATGATGGTAAAAAACAACATGAGGAAGAATAAAACCACATAAAGAAATAGGAAATAGAAAAAGTGTTTAAAAATTTATATCTCACTTCTTGGATTATCTTTATAGTAAAGTGATTCAAGCCCATAAAGTATTGTCTTTTGAAAATAAAAGATCCCCCATAAAGGGAATAAGAGTGTTTAGGAGATTTTTTGGTAGATATTGGGATAAAAATATTTTCTTTTATTATGAGGTTAAGTGAGGAGAGGAGTGTATCTTTTAAAAGTGAAAAGGGGTGACATATATGTAAATACAAAAAAGATTTCAATAATGGAAGTCACCCAAATAACGTGGCCCCAAAATTTGTAATTAATTGGGGTATGTGTAGGGGATTATTAGTTATATGTTTAATATTGTCCTCAACCACCAATTTTTTAACACCCCAAACTTCCACAGTACGCTTCCCTTTGAATAATACAGTAGCGTGTGTTGTACGCAACTTCGAGTTCTAACACACACACCACAACCAATCAAACTAGCTATTATAAATAGTAATACCCACTTTTCAAAATCTTATAAATTTTATCTCTCAAAATTGAATTCATTTTTGGATTCAGAATATCAAAATTATCCTATGGAAAAATTTTGGAACTTTTCGGATAACATTTATATTTTGATGAATAGTGAAAATTACTAAATTTTAATTAAAAACAACTTTTTTAATCGAAATTATTAATAGTGATAAATTATGAAGTTGAGTGGTTTTAAATTATATTTAGAATATATTTTTACCATTTAATACAATTTTGGTAATTGGACATAATTTCACAATTAAAATGGACATGAACAAGTGTCAATCTTTTGATAGTTATTATCTCTTCAAAACATGCTTTTTGTTTTAACAACTGGAATTAATTTTAAATTAATTTATCCCACTTTTGTGTTTTGAATTTGGAAAAATGGATTCCATATTTGGAATTAGGATTTACAAATTGTGTAAATAGGTAACTTTTATTTTTAGACATTTTGAATAATTACTTCGGTTAAAATTTTATTTACCATGGTTAAAGGGTAAATCTGGTAAATAAGGGTAAAAAAATAATATTATAATAATAATAAATTACCCTAAAATGTGTCCTAACCATATTGGTTGATACATTTCAGACCATGGTCATCTTTGGGTCTACTTTGGGACCCCATGGAGCCACTTGTAAGTGATAATGACACTTTATATTAATTAAGTTAAAATAAATACAAAAATGACATAAGCATATATCTTTTAGAAAAACAATTTTTACATAAGGTTATATATTTTGGATTTTGGACTACAAATATTAATTAGAAATATAAAAATATTTCCTACATAATGGTATTTTATTTATAATTTTTATAAATTTAATAATTAATATTATTTGTGAAACAATAATGATGTAGTATTTTCCTTAATATTGATATAATCAAATAATTGGTATTATAAATGTTAAAATTAATATAATTTGAAATCTTTTATGACATCCATGAATTTTATTGTTTAATATGACATTATAGGATTTCCTAAATGATTTTTTTCTAATTAATAAAGTTGTTAATACTTTAACAAAAATCAATTATTGAATAGTGTCAAAATTGACATAAAAGAGTTTTTAAAACAAATATTATATTATTAATTTATATTCAATTCCTAAAAATCTATGGTTCGGCCAAGAGACATATATCATGATAGTTGTATCATTAATGGACCACTTGGGGGACTCTTAGAGGTATATAGTAAGTTTATTAACTATATAATATAAAAATACAAAGTGACATGGTAAGTGTCAAACTAATTAACTAAGAGGTAAAACTAAAAGATAAGGTTAATATAGTGACCCAAACCTATCTAAAACCTATTAGTTTAGTGGTTTTCGACCCATAACCACCTTAACCTTTAAGTAATGCACTTTGGATCCATTAGAAACCGAATATGAATTTATTATAAAATAATATTTCTAGCTTTTCCAAAAGTGCCTCTTACCCCTCTTATAAAAGGGCACTCCCCCTTCTCACTAATTCACACTTTCAAAGCATTTTGGTTCGTCCAACCCCTGAAAAAATACTCTCTAAACTTCCCTCACTAAAACCTAGAGGCCTTATTTTGATCAGAAAGCTATCCTATGGATCCCTTTTGATCAAATCAAAAGGAAGAACCCGAAGAATAGGTAATATTTTCACCACCCTTTTTCAAGTTCCTTTCTTTTTCAACTTCTTCTTTATTTGTTATTCCCATTATAAAATAATAACTCTAGTATCTTATATATACTGTGATGTTATTATAAATATGGTACAACCATATTCGGTCTTCTATCCATCCTTTTAATGACATGTCACCATACGTGCGTACGTACGGCTTACCGTCTCCACGTCGTGGTGTAATTGTTATTCAATATTTTATTATTTGGATGGGTATAATAATGATATGAAATTCATGTAAATAATAAATATAACATGATAATGATTATGTATATATGATATACCATCCAATTATATATTATTTTAATATTGAAAGAATGATATTGTCGCTCGTGTGTACGTACGGACTACCGTCTCCGTAAACGCGATGAGATTCATTCCCCATCGTATCCATTCAAGAATAATTCTCATTTAATGATTAAAAAGAATGTTTAAGGACTTGATATCATTCTGGATATGAATAATATACAACTTATCCATGACAAACATGACTTATGTAACAAAACATATAAAAGAAAACGAGTAAGTTAACACCCAAAACAATTATAATACTAAGATATTGTTAACAAATAAATGTTAAAAGATCATATATGATATCATAATTATGTATATGGTTCTTGTATAATTTAATAAAAATGTTTTAACTATTATACAGGAGGTTAAAATACCATCGACTAAGGAAAATTACAAGGTAAGGGTTATTTCACAATCTCTTCATTATCCGAGGTTGTTTATACGTAATTATCTACTGGGACCCCTTTATCATCCACATCCATGTTTCTTAAAAATGTATTTCAAAAAATTCTTTCTATTTTACAGAATATATGTTAAAGTCATTTATACCCTTGTTTGACTTTTTATAAGAGGTTTATAAAGGAATCTTTTCATCATTTTCCAAACAAGGTCCTTTTTAACCTTTTTGACAGAATTAAGGTAAGAATGTATTTTTTTAACTTATACGGCGGGTGCGGCTATTTTCCACCGTTATAAAATCTTATAATCTTCTCTTTCAAACTTCTAAGAATATTTTAAAAGTAAAAGTTTTATTTTATAATTATGTGACTTTTAAATGATTTCAAAAAAAGAGATATTTATCTCAAATAGTTTTGATTTCATCTATGTCAACATCCTTTGATGGATTTTAAGCTTATTTGAAGTTTATTTATTATGATACAAAACTTCCATATTGTATTGAAGGTTTTGTGATATTTTTGACTATGGATGTGTTATTTTTATACCATTCATGGTTTATAGAAAAAGTATTGACATTTCCTATGCCAGTTTTAATACTAATTTTTATGTTATGTTTAAACATGTTCATATGAGGAATGCATTGGACTTTATAAGTGACGGGTGGAGCCCGCTATAGCTCCTCAATGCATCGGTAGGTCAAATGAGACAAACTAGTGTCTTGGCACAAGGACTTGACCAAATCTTATTTGTAGTCTTGGCACGAGACCTTGGCTATGTGGTTATGATAGTCTGGCATTATGCATTCCATCATTATGAAAGTGGTTATTGATATTGCATATGATTATTCAACTAATAGAATATCCATGTGAATAATTATATGGAATTATTTCATTTTATTTCTACCATATTTTTCTGAAGTAAAAGTTTTAAAAGTCTTTTGTTTTAGTTATACATTGCCTAAAATGTTTATGCTTATTTATGAAAGTTTCCGCTATATTGTTATCCTTACTGGGCATTTGAGCTCACCCCTTTCTATGTTTTATTTTTCCCAGTATGTGAATAAGTATTTTATGAATTACCTGTAGGGATAGTATGAGGGGATAAGAGTGTGGACTATGGAGACTATATTGTTGTAGTTTTCATTTTATGATGTAATGTAAACTTTATGAAAGTATCTAGTTATTCCATGGCTACTAAACTAATCAGTCTTTTGAGACTTGATCGTTCTTGTGATCATGACAATGTTATGTAATAATGAACCGACTCTGGGTAACTGGGGTCAGGGCGTTTGGTGTCATAGGAAGTTTAGTACAATCATTGGAAGCTATGTTTAGATAAACTCTAATTAGAGCACATAGACCTAAGAAGGACTTTGAGGATTAGTATAGAAGAACTTCCTAGAATTTTGGTATTGTAGAGATTTTGTGAGTTTTCTGAGCAATACATCCCTGTATGGATACAAGCAGGTAGAGGTGGATCTGGCACATATGTACCTAGGGTTAAAACATGAAAAGACCGCTTTGAGCTATAATCGAACGAGAACTGGTGCACGACAATGGGCATTGCTGCACTCTTGGTTACGACACTCCCGGGGGATATGCTTTGGATAAATCTCATTTTCATTACTAATTATTATGAAGGGTTTATGAGTATATACGTGCTCAAAGAAAACATTTTTTATGATTATGTATTATATCCATAAATAGTTCAATTTATGTTAAGTGTTTTATAAGTATGGAATTATGTATTTTGATTCATAAACTGATCTTGTTTATGCCATTTTTTAGAAATGGCTCCTAGTGGAAGAAATGGAAACCATATCAATGCACGCACTCCATGTAGGGATTTCCCTCCTGCTCAAGATAATTATAATGGAGCTGGTGATGCAATCGGTGCTGATTAACTAATCACCATACTGGGATAACTCATTCAGGTTATGAATAATAACCTTACCCGTATGGAGAACCCTGATCCACAGTGTGTAGGATCAATGTGAGATCGCTTCATGAGGAAGCAACCACCAAAATTCAATGGGAGTACAAATATATTAGTAGCTGAGCAATGGATAAGTTCCCTATAGAAAATATTTCAGGATTTGGGGAGTAGGGAAACGGAAAAAGTTAGCATGGAAGTTTACCGCCTCACTGGAGATGCTGATCAATGGTGGTCATTGATTCAAAACACAAAGGAAGATAATGAAGTATCAAATATAGAATGGAGGGAGTTCAAATATCTGTTTTTAGAAAAATACTTTCCTTGTGACCATCAAGAAGATATAGAAAGACAATTTCTAAGTCTTAGACAAAAGTAGGATGAGAATGTCACAAAGTATGAGGCTAACTTTACAAGTTTAGCAAGGTATGTTGGAGAATATACACGTAACCCAAGAAGTAAGATTGATCGTTTATTTAATGGGTTAAAACAATTTCTACGTTGAGCATTAGTCTCACAATCCTTCTCATCGTATGAAGACATTGTCTCACGTGCTATCAAGACAGCAAAGGAATTCTCTAAGTCTTATGACTTTAAAGCAAAGCAAGAGAAGAAGAGATCTTCTGATCAATCTAGAAATGGAAATAGGGGGAAGAAGGGAAAGGTTTAATATCCATCCTGTGGTAAATGTGTGATGAAACACCCCAGTACTTGCTTAAAAGGAATGGGAGTCTGTTACAAGTGTGGTGAAAAAGGCCACCAAGCTCGTGATTTCAAGGGGAAGAAGGAAGATACCAATGTCCAATGCTACAATTCCAGGAATATGGGACATTATGAAAAAGAATGTCCTAAGCGTCAGGGGAACTTACCTCAGAAAAGGCCAAGGGATCAAGGCCAAGCTTATGTCATCACTACTGCTGAGGTAGAAGCTCTAAAATACGTGGTGGAAGGTAATTTAATGGTTTCCTCAAGTTTAGAAAATGAATTATTTGATTTTGGATCATCGCATTGTTTCATATCTTCCTAGTTTTATAATAAAATTAGATATTTACAATTTGATTTAACAAGGGAGTTGTCAGTTAAAACTCTTAAGGGAAGTATCATTGCAACATAGTATTGTGAATCAGTCCCCATTAGAGCACATAAATGTTCTTTATCTGCTGATCTCATCGTCATACCTATGATTGAGTTTGAAATAATCCTTGGTATGGATTGGCTTTCAGACCATGATGCGAAGATTTATTGTAAGAAGAAGGAGGTTACGATTTTTTATGATGATGATAAGAAACACCTTATCTTTAGAGAAGAATCGTCACCACCTAATTCTTATCTAGATCCACCCCCAGTAGCTCAACTAAATTCAATTATTGGGGAGGAAGAGAATGAAATGACTATGGGTAAGGAAAAGGAATGTTCAAATAGAGGATGTACCTATTGTAATAGAATATGTATATGTGTTTCCAGAAGATTTACCTGGACATCCTCCAGAACGAGAAGTTGAGTTTTCCATTGATTTAATTCCTAGATGAAGGCCTATATCGATGACCCCTTATAGAATGGCCACTGTGGAATTAGTTGAACTAAAGAAAAAACTAGAGGAATTGAGTAATAAAGGATTTATTCTCCCTAGTGTTTCTCTGTGGGGAGGCCAAGTTCTTTTTGTTAGAAAGAAAGATGGATCTATGAGGTTATGTATTGACTACAGGGAGATCAATGCTATAACAATAAAGAAAAAGTATCCCCTACCTCGCATTGATGATTTATTTTACCAACTGCGTGGAGCTTAATAATTTTCAAATATTGACCTTCGATCTGGATATCATCAGTTGTGTGTGAAGAAGGAAGACATTCCGAAGATAGCATTTTGAACAAGGTATGAGCATTATGAGTTTACAGTAATGCCTTTTGTGCTGACTAATGCATCCTCTGTATTCATGGATCTAATGAATAGAGTTTTCAAGGAATATCTCAATGATTTTGTAGTGGTATCTATTGATGATATCTTGGTATACTCCAAAAGCTATGAAGATCATGAAAATCACTTGAGCATTGTCCTAAAGATTCTGAGAAGACATGAATTATATGGGATGTTTTGCAAGTGTGAATTCTGGATTCAAAATATTTCTTTTATTGGCCATATTGTCTCCAAAGATGGAATTTCTATTGATCCTTCTAAAACCAAGGAAATCTAAGAATGGCCAGCACCGATGAGTATAACTGAGGTACGCAGTTTTATTGGTTTAGCAGGTTATTATCGACGTTTTGTCCAGAATTTTTCCCGATTGGATAACCAATTAACAAAGCTCACACATAAGGGGGTTAAATTTGTTTGGACAAAAGAGTGTGAATAATGTTTTGAAGAACTGAAGAGAAGATTAGTCAATTCTCCTATATTTACTCTACCATTAGGGAATGATGGGTTTGTTATTTATAGTGATGCATCGAAGAAAGGACTTGGTTCTATCCTTATGTAGAATGATAGGTTTATTGCCTATCCATCACGACAGTTAAAAATTCATGAGAAAAACTATCCTACACATGATCTCGAGTTAGAATCTGTTATCTTTTCTTTGAAGATATAGAGGCACTACCTCTATGGTGAAAAATTGGAGATTTATACTGATCACAAGAGTTTGAAGAATATTTTTTCCCAAAAATAACTCAACATGAGGCAAACGAGATGGCTTGAACTACTCAAGGATAATGATTGCATGATACACTACCACCTGGGGAAGGAAAATAAGGTGGCGGATGCTTTGAACAGAAAAGTTCATGGAGTTTTGAACATGATTAGAAATGAAAGGGATCCTATTTTCATGGATCTAGTGAAGATGGATATGATAATTACCATGGAAGTTGAAACATCAATACTTTTTCAAATGATTGAAAACCCATATTTACTAGAAAGGATAAAGAGTTCTCAGACCGGTGATAAAGAGTTTAAAAAGAATATTAAAGCAGTGAATGATGGGAGATTGAATGACTTTGGGTATGAAGATGGAATTTTGAAATTTGTGAAGAGACTTTGTGTTTCCAATATACCTGATCTAAAAAGAGAATTGTTGGATGATGCTCATATTTCCAATTTCTCTATTCACCCTGGGAGCACCAAAATGTATAGAGACTTGAAAGAACATTTTTGGTGGGACAACATGAATAGGGAGATTGCTGATTTTGTGTCAAGATGTATGTTTTGTCAACAAGTGAAAGCTGGAAGGCAACAACCTGGAGGATTCATGCAACCTCATCCCATACCGGAGTGGAAATGGGACAATATTACGATGGACTTTGTCATGGGACTACCAAAGAATCCTAGAATGAACGATGAAATATGGGTTATTGTTGATCGTCTTACCAAGTCAGCACATTTTCTTTCTATAAGGGAAGATTTACCACTTGAACATCAAGCAAGGATATATATTAATAAAGTGGTGAGACTTTATGGAGTACCCCTATCGATTGTTTCTGATCGTGATCCCCGTTTTACTTCAAGATTTTGGAAGAGTCTTCAAAAATCCTTAGATACTAAACTTCATTTGAGCATTGCTTACCACCCTCAAACAGATGGACAATCAGATGAACTATTCAAACCTTAGAAGACATGTTGAGATCATGATCGCTTGACTTTCAGGGTATGTGGGATCAATATTTACCTCTGGTGGAATTTTCTTATAATATTAGCTTCCATTCAAGTATTCGGATGGCAACATATGGAGTGTTATATAGAAAGAGATGTCGCACACCAACCTGTTGTGATGACATTGGTGAAAGAAAACTTGTAGGCCCAGAACTGGTGGAGGAAATGATGGAAAAGGTGAAGGTAATCCAAAACCACATCAAAGCTTCTCAAAGTAGGCAGAAGAGCTATAGTGACAACCAAAGAAAGGATCTGGAATTTCAGGTGGGAGATTATCTTTTCATGAAGGTATCTCCATGGAAGGGAGTTATACGTTTTGGAAAGAAAGGTAAATTAAGTCACAGGTACATCGGTCCTCTTGAAATTCTAGAACGAATTGGGGTTGTAGCTTACCGTTTGGCAATGCCGCCAAATCTCTCCAAAGTTCACGATGTGTTCCACGTATCACTATTGAGAAAATACATGCCTAACCCAACGCATGTACTCACTTATGAGGATTTAGAACTGGAACCCGATCTGTCTTACTGCGAAGAGCCTGTCAATATTTTTGATATGAGAGAACAAGTACTGAGAAACCAGACAACTCGTCTGGTAAAAGTTTTGTGGAGAAACCATAAGATGGAAGAGGCAACGTGAGAACCTGAGGAACTTATGATGAAGAACCACCCGAGTCTTTTCATGTGTTAGTATTCTAGAAATTTTGAGGATGAAATTATTTGAAGGAGGGGAGAATGTAACACCCCAAGATTCCACGGTACGCTTCCCTTTGAATAATACAGTAGCGTGTGTGGTACACAACTTTGAGTTCTAACATAAACACCACAACCAATCAAACAAGCTGTTATGAATAGTAATACCAACTTTTTGAATTTTTATAAATTTTATCTCTCAAAATTGACTTCATTTTCCAATTCTGAATATCGAAATTATCCTAGGGTAAAATTTTGGAACTTTTTGGATAACATTTATATTTTGATGAATAGTGAAAATTACAGAATTTTAATTAAAAACAACTTTTTTAATCGAAATAATTAATAGTGATAAATTATGAATTTGAGTGGTTTTAAAGTATATTTAGAATATATTTTTACCATTTAATAAAATTTTGGCCATTGGACATAATTTCACAATTAAACTGGACATGAACAAGTGTCAATCTTTTGATAGTTACTATCTCTTAAAAACACACTTTTTGTTTGAACAACAGGAATTAATTTTAAATTAATTTCTGCCACTTATGTGTTTTGAATTTGAAAAAATGGATTCCATATTTGGAATCAGGATGTCCAAATTATGTAAATATGTAACTTTTATTTTTAGAAATTTTGAATAATTACTTCGGTAAAAATTTTATTTACCATGGTTAAAGGGTAAATCCGGTAAATAAGGGTAATAAAATAATATTATAATAATAATAAATTACCCTAAAACATGTCCTAAAATTATTGGTTGATACATTTCCGACCATGGGCATCTTTGGGTCGATTTTGGGACCCCATGGAGCCACTTGTAAGTGATAATGACACTTTATATTAATTAAGTTAAAATAAATACAAAAAATGACATAAGCATATATCTTTTAGAAAAACAATTTTTACATAGGGTTATATATGTTGGATTTTTGACTATAAATATTAATTAGAAATATAAAAAGATTTCCTACATAATGGTAGTTCATTTATAATTTTTAAAAATTTAATAGTTAATATTATTTATGACACAATAATGATGCAATATTTTCTTTTATTAATGAAATAATCAAATAATTGGTATTATAAATGTTAAAATTAATATAATTTAAAATTTTTGATGACATAAATGACTTTTATTGCTTACTATGACATTATAGGATTTCTTAAATGATTTTTTTTTGAATTAATAAAGTTATTACGAGTTTAAAAAAAATCAATTATTGAATAGTGTCAAAATTGACATAAAAGAGTTTCTAAAACAAATATTATATTATTAATTTATATTCAATTCCTAAAAATCTAAGGATCAGCCAAGAGACTTATATCATGGTAATTGTATCATTAATGGACCACTTGGGGGTCACGTGGTGCTATATAGTATGTTTATTAACTATATAATATAAAAATACAAAGTGATATGGTAAGTGTCAAACTAATTAACTAAGAGTTAAAACTAAAAGATAAGGTTAATATAGTGACCCAAACCTATCTAAAACCTATTGGTTGAGTGGTTTTCGACCCATACCCACATTAACCTTTACATAATCCACTTTGGAGCCATTATAAACCGAATAATAATTTATTATAAAATAATATTTCTAGCTTTTCCAAAAGTGCCCCTTACACCTCTTATAAAAGGGCACTCCCCCTTATCACTAATTCACACTTTCAGAGCCTTTTGGTTCGGCAAAACCCTGAAAAAATACTCTCTCAACTTCCCTCACTACAAAATAGAGCCTTAGTTTGACCATAAAGTCATCTTGTGGATCCCTTTTGATCAAATCAAAAGGAAGGACCCAAAGAAGAGCTAATGTTTTCACCACCCTTTTTCAAGTTCCTTTCTTCTTCAACTTCTTCTTTATTTGTTATTCCCATTCTAAAATAATAACTCCAGTATCTTATATATACTGTGATGTTATTATAAATATGGTACAACCATATTCAGCATTCTATCCATCCTTTGAATGACATGTCACCATACGTGCGTACGTACGGCTTACCGTCTCCACGTCGTGGTGTAATTGTTATTCAATATATTATTATTTGGATGGGTATAATAATGATGTGAAATTCATGTAAATAATAAATATAACATGATAATTATTCTTTATATATGATATATCATCCAATTATATATTATTTTAATATCAAAAGAATGATATTGTCGCTCGTGCGTACAGACGGACTACCGTCTCCACGAACGCGATGAGATTCATTCCCCATCGTATCCATTAAAGACTAATTCTCATTTAATGATTAAAAATAATGTTTAAGGACTTTATATCATTCTGGATATGAATAATATACAACATATCCATGACAAACACGACTTATATAACAAAACATACAAAACAAAACGAGTAAGTTAACACCCGAAACAATGATAATACTAAGATATTATTAACAAATCAATGTTAAAAGATCATATATGATATCATAATTATATATATGGTTATTGTATAATTTAATAAAACAAAATTTAACTATTATAAAGGAGGTTAACATACCATCAAATAAGGAAAAGTACAATGTAAGGGTTATATCACAATCTCTTCGTTATCCGAGGTTGTTTATACGTAATTATCTACTGGGACCCCTTTATCATCCACATCCATGTTTCTTAAAAATGTATTTCAAAACATTCTTTCTATTTTACAGAATATGGGTTAAATTAATTTATACCGTTGTTTGACTTTTTATAATAGGTTTATAAAAGGAAACTTTATGTCGTTTTCTAAACAAGGTCCTTTTTAACCTTTTCGGCAGAATTAAGGTAAGAATGTATTTTTTAAACTTATACGGTGGGTGCGGATATTTTCTGCCGTTATAAAATATTATAATCTTCCCTTACAAGCTTATAAGAATATTTTCAAATTAAATGTTTTATTTTATAATTATGTTACTTTTAAATGATTTCAAAAAAAGAGATATTTATATCAAATAGTTTTGATTTCATCTACATCAACATCATTTGATGGATTTTAATCTTATTTGAAGTTTATTTATTATGATACAAAAATTCCATATAATATTGAAGTTTTTTTGATATTTTTGACTGTGGATTTGTTATTTTTATACCATTCATGGTTTATGGAAAAAGTATTGACATTTCATATGCTAGTTTTAATACGAATGTTTATGTTATGTTTAAACCTGTTCATATGAGGAATGCATTGGACTTAATAAGTGATGGGTGGAGCCTGCTATAGCTCCTCGATGCATCGGTAGGTATCATAAGACAAACTAGTGTCTTGGAACAAGGCCTTGACAAAATCGTATTTGTAGTCTTGGCACGAGGCCTTGGCAATGTGGTTATGATAGTCTGGCATTATGCATTCCATCATTATGAAAGTGGTTATTGATATTTTATGTGATTATTCGACTAGTAGAATATCCATGTGAATAAGTATATGGCATTATTTCATTTTATTTCTGCCATATTATGCTGATGTTCAAGTATTAAAAGGCCTTTTTTTAGTTATACATTGCCTAAAATGTTTATTCTTATTTATGAAAGTTTATGCTATATTGTTATCCTTACTGGGAATTTGAGCTCACCCCATTCTATGTTTTATTTTTCCCAAAATGTGAACAAGTATTTTATAAATGACCTGCAGGGATAGTATGAGGGGATAAGAGTGTGGACTATGGAGACTATATTGTTGTAGTTTTCATTTTATGATGTAATTTAAACTTTATGAAAGTATCTAGTTATTCCATGGCTACTAAACTAATCGGTCTTTCGAGACTTGATCTTTCTTGTGATCATGCCAATGTTATGTATAATGCACCGACTCTGGGTATCTGGGTTCGGGGCGTTACAAATTTCTAGACATTTGTTAAAAATGTTTTAGGTTTTTTACTTTAAATTCATTACATTAACCCCTTAACTTTTACCATGGTATCTAGTTTTTACCTATGGTATGTTTTCCTTTATTAAAAAAAATAAAGTGGGATTTATTAGATAATTTGAATCCAATGAATATAAATTTTAAATCCATTTCATTTGATTTAATTTATAAATGTATAAATTTTAAAATAAATATGTATAATGTATTCTTAGCAATTTTTTTCAAAATAATACTTCTATTATCAAATTTCAAATATAGGTTTGTGAATTTAAATGAATAATTTTAAAATTATAAAGTCACATATAAAATATATATTCAATCTTAAAGAAATTTTTCAAATATTTCCAATTCATACTTATATGATAATAATTTCATAAAATTCATATTAATTATAAAAATGATATTTTAACATAAGAATCACTCTTTTCAGAAAAATAAAAAGATCATATTAATAAAATATTGATATGATGAATCCAAATACAATTTTCATTTTCAAAATAAATTTGTGTATTTTACAAATTTAATTCTTTGATAAAAGTATGAGACATAATGAAAAACTATTTTTACAGGAACACAGCCTTTTTAGAATACTAACCAATATCATTTATTTTTCAAATTATTTATTAATTAAATTAGTATCAACAAATTATTAATATAAAATATATTTTATCATCATTAATTACAATTTAAATAAAAATTAAATTCATAAAAATATAAAGGAAGTATTTAGAAAAATATATTTCTGTGTTTAAAATGAATTTTTAGAAATTTTTATTATGCCAGTTGAATTTCATTCATATTAAAAGTATCCATTATTTTATCTCTAAAAATATTTCCTAAATATGTTATTCATATTCATTGCTATTAATTCAATGTCTAGGTTTTAACATACATACTTAATAGTTATATTTTTATCTTAATATATCATAGTTTTGATTTTATTTTGGTGTTGTGTGTGGAGAATACTATAAAATATAATGAAAAATTAAAAGGAAGTCATATGTTAAGTTTTAAGGGTGTTACAACAAGTGATATGAACTATATGAGTTTGGAATCTGAAAAAATGATGGTATGATTATATGAAGAAACACCAAAAACATCAACTGAAATATGTGATCACAAAAGAAATCGATAAGGAAAGAACATCACTAGAGTGAGATAATTCATGACTGAATGAGAGACGAGAGTAATGGAAGAAAAAGGATGAAGAAAAATGAAAAATATAGGGGAGTTAAGATGACACTAGAGTGGAAGTACAATTGACTCCCCCGCTGTATCATTACCGATGAGGAACCCTAAGATGAGAGGAGGAGGTTACACCACCACTCAAAGGTTGTACCTCTTATCCACTATTACAATATTAACTTAGTTGAGAATTTGATAAAAAATGTAAAAGGAATCAATAAATAAAAATGAAATGTATTATTATAAAATTTATTTAGTCAGTCATATCAATTTAGATACTAAAAAACTATATCTCATATAAATACACTCTTAATGATGATATGTAAAACATTTAAATAGGTTTGAAACATCATTTATATTAATCCATAATATATGGGTTTCCAATCAATGCAACTACATAAAACCACCAACCATAAAATGATGAAACCTTTTGTAGATGTAATGAACCCAATAAATAGGGGGGAGTAAGGACCCCTCACTGAGAATTAGGATATCATGAACCCTAAGTTTCCATGATAATAGGGGAAGTTGTAATCAAAAGAGAGAAAAAGGATAGAACCAATGGATAAAGAATAAATTCCCTTGCATCGAGTTTCTTGATGAATCATCATGAATACCAAGTTGGAATCAAAAAATGGGGTGGAGATGAAAGGGCCACTATCCTATAAAGATATATAATTTGAATGGGGAAATTGAAGAGGATAAGAGGGGATAAAATGATCATGGATAAAGAGGTATGGACACATTTAATATTTTCTAGGTAGGCCACATGGTTTGTGAAACAGTGAGAAAACCACTATAAAATAATATTTACATTAATTAAGCATATTCACATGGTTTGCTTGTAAAATATTGGAAACCATACACCAACAATGTTTTAAAGGGGACCCTATATGTCAAAGTCCCTCACAATGTTTCTCCTCTATACATAAGAGAATCCTCATGGTTTCCCTTAACCATATACTGACTGTGAATGGTTATATGATTTGGAAAACTAGGCACCATCGTGTCTCCAAAATATATAAGGGAATATTCTAGGTTTGGGGAACTATATAGTAACCATACATACATTATTGGACAAATTTTATCCCCTATGTATGGTGTGGGTACATAGTCATCATTACCCATGTTTTAATCATGTACCCTATCATACATCCCCATTTTCAAAAAAAACAATATAATTTAACCCAAAAATGAAAAATAAATATTAAAATCAATAATTAATATATAGAATATATGAAAATGACATTTTGGGAGTGATAATTTTACTATTATACTAGTTTTTCATCTAGAAAATCAACAAAAACTTTATTAAAATAAATATGACTCCACCGCTTCCTTATAAAGAATTATCACTCCCATGTCTCATGAGAATCACTCATGTGATGTAATAATATCCTAATAAAGGGAATATATTTTTCCCATAGTATATTAGTCTTGGATTTCATCATTTGTATCATTTGATCAATCACTGAAACATAAAACTCTAGTTAAATATCTTCCTAGATCATCAAATTTAAGGGATCATGGTAATATATATTTAATTGAGAAGAATGGAAAACATTATGGATTTATTTCATATTAGGAGGAAGTTCCTGCTCATACACAACCTTGCTGACCCATTTAGTGACCTCAACAAGTACATATCTCAGGCTGAGAATCCCTTGCGTATTGAGTCGTCATGATCTAAATGAGGTGATACTATTTGCAGTGCCTTGAAACTAAATGACAACTCCAAATGGGGATAGTGATATATGGAATACGGTTTATAGTTAATCTGATTCATCATTAGTTGTTAATGAATAATATGTATTTTTTAGTCATTTCTTTAACATTTATCGATCCCACTTGAGAAGTCCCTTATACCTTTTTCTAATAGAAAAGAGAATAGCATGGTTGACTATATAAGGCCTCAAAAGGAGTAGTGGAGATAGATGATTAATAAATTTTGTTATATTAAAACTTAAACAATTCTATATGAGAAACCCATTTCCCAAAAAATTCTAAAACACAAACACATATCATATCATCCAAAATCTAGATCACCCATTTTGTTTGACCATCCATTTGTGGATGATATATTGTGATAAACAACAAATGGGATACTATATTATTTTTGTGGAGTTTCTATAATATGAAAACAAACCGGGGATCTATATTAAAAAATACAGTATAAGGCACCCAGTGTTGTTTCACAATCTCATCCACATAAAACATTCAAAAATCCTCTGCCTTGTTGTTTTCATTGATTGGAAAAAAATCAATAGAATCAGTTAACTAGTCAATCAAAAACTAGATAGAGTTATTACCTAGATGGGTATAAGTTAATAAAATGATAAAATATATGTACAAATCATCCTATTTCCAATTGGGGATAGTAAGAGGCTAATGAGAAACATAGAGAATATTATTATTTATTTTAATATGCTGATAGTTGTTAAATCATAAAAAATATACTATTCCATATCTCATACCAAACCAGTAATATTTTTATATCATATCAGAATACATCTCTTTAGATCCTGGGAGAAATTATCATTGATAATGATGATAGTTTGTCATAATTTCCTTCTTCATAGAACATGGAACAACATAATGAATTTTGAAATAGAGAATTCCCTTGAGAGATTGAGACCACATAATTATGGTATTCAAATCATATTTAATTCCCCCATTACACTAAAATTACTTATCTTTGGTTTATCTAGTTAAATAAGATCAAAAATAGAAGTAATAGACTACATACTAGAAAGATATATGTTCTACTTCTCTTCCTTTACCTCCAAGTAATTGTTAGAAAATAGAAACATTATATTTCATTAATAACTTTATTATTTCATGGATTGAAAAGAAAATTTCATACTAAGGGAATCAACATCCACATTCTATATTCTTAGTTTATAGGAGAGGAAAAATTAAAATTTTGGAAGGTATTTCACGCATTGTATTTTCCTAGCGTTCAAATATTTTCAAGATAAAATATATATCATGCTTTTATGATCAGTATATATCATGAATTTTCACCAAAGATATAGCGTCACCAACATTTGAGATCATGAAAAAATGATTAGAACTCAGGTTCATTGGTTTTTAGTTATTTTAATTCAAGTAAATTTGAAAGGAATCATATACCACAACTTGATTTTCATACATAAGCATGTTTCCTAAACCCATATTTAATAAATTATAATAAATGACATAGAAATGTTTTTCTATAGGTATAATCATGAATCGAGATGAGCTCCACCATCATATAAACTAATTAAAAGAGTATTTACATTTATAGATCCATAAATACTGCAATCCTTTGTGAGCGTGTTTGGTAATGTGATGAAGTGTTATAGAATTCTTTGAAAAAATATTGATAGTAATCATTTAGATACAAGAATATATTTATATTGAAGGGATTCTTTATTTATTCCCTTGTCATCATTGCCTTTACATGTATATAATCAAGTAAAATGCCTTGTTTCTACACCACATGTCCCAAGAACATGAATTCAAAGATCTAGAATTCCTAAATACATCACTCCTTTTTGAGTGAGTTTGTAAATAGTGATGGAGTGTTATATAATTCCTTGAACAAATAATGATAGCAATCTTTTAGATACAAGAATATATTCATGTTGGTGGGATTATTTAGTTCTTACCTTAACATAATTGCCTTTAAATTTTTGGAATCAACTAAAATGCTCTGTTTTGACCTTACATGCCCCATGAATATGACATCCAAAATCCAAAATCTGGACATTGAATTTTTTTCATAAAAGAAATGATCACAAAGAGTTCCAAATACAATCTTAATTTTATTCTCATTTTCCCTTTTGATTTTGTAATAGACCAAGGTATTATCCATGAATATAATGAAGAATAACTAGATGTATCAATGAATTATTTATTCATAAGGGAAATTAAAACCACATGATCATTTTATAAACTAAATCAAATCAATATGTATTCTTGAGGCTCATATCGACTACTAAACGTAGTCTCAGGAATTTCAGAATCATTCACCCAAACCTGGTGATATCCTAATCTAAGAATAGTTTGAGAACTTCTTTTCTCCAATAAAATTATCATAGAGTACATCAATATATGAAAATGGAAATTTATTCTTGATGGATAGATGATTCAACATCTTATATTTGATTTACATATGATGTGTCATATCTCTATTCTTAGAAAAAAGTACAAGATCATCACCTGGAGTGACACAAGTTCAAATGAAGCCCTTGGATTCTAAATCATCAATCTAGACTATAAATTCATTCACTTTATCAACTATAATTCAATATTATTGTAATAAAATTTGATACATAATGAGAATAAATTAAAAAGAAAACTCAACTTCTTGATTAGTTGGTAAACCTAAGAATCCATCCAAGAACACTTCAGGAAACTTCTTGTCTAAGGAAGGAAAATTTCTCCCAGATTTTTCTTCATCAACATCTACTAAGTGATGAAATCATATATATCAATATATAGAACATGTGAATGTGAGTTCTTTCTATGTCACAACATGGAACTGATTCTACCAAAAATAAATAAGAGCATGTATTAGGGGAAGTACAAATCACCTTGTAATGGTAAAAATTAATATGGGATACAAAGTTGACCATCCAATCTATTCAGATAATTATATCAGTGAGTTCCATTATAAGAATAAGAATTCCCCATGACAAATCCTCCTCAGATATGATACAATACACGAAAGACATCAAAATACACACTCCATTTT
The DNA here is from genome assembly GCA_963277665.1 of Viscum album. Classification (NCBI taxonomy): domain Eukaryota; kingdom Viridiplantae; phylum Streptophyta; class Magnoliopsida; order Santalales; family Viscaceae; genus Viscum; species Viscum album. The sequence continues at coordinate 305,944,884 of OY728147.1, forward strand.
CTTCCCAAGAGGTGTTGATATTTCCATTAAATATTACATGACTTAAAAAAAATTAATAGATCCTAATTATATGTATATATAAATTACTAATAGGAACCTAAATGAAGTAAATACATAAAAATTGATGATGAAATAGAATAATACTGTGAAAATTTATCAGTATTACATCCCATACCCCATGCAATTGTTGTACATTATATTACCAACTCACTTCAGAATGGGAATGTGGATTACTATTATCTTGTGGGTTTGCCCTAAATGGATACTTATAATATGATTATCCATTTCTAATTCCACACCCAAGATTCCATAATCCCATTTATAAATAATATACATCACTTCTTCTCTGGATATTGGTTTTACAAAACCTCCATGTAGGTCCCACATTCCCACAAGTATGATAGGTTCTAAAGGCCTCTGGGAATGTTGGATTCATATTCCATATAACCTCCAATGTAATGGAATATAAGAGATTTAATCCAAATTGTGGAGGAGGAATCCCACTATGATGGATGTCAGAAGCCATCACTACTGCCTCATCTATATTCTTCAGGTTTCATCTTGCTATCAAGAAATCCACCTTCACTTTCAGTAGGCATGGAATGAGTTTCAATAATCCTTAAAATCCCATCAGGGTCTATTTCCACCATTTGAAATTGTCCAAAACATATGTATAGGTGGAAATATTTAATAGAAATAATTGGGATTATACATTTGGTTGAATTACCATTTCATGGAATTGGTATTTCAACATATCATTTGAAACCATCTTTGGGGAGAACTGAATGATCTCGTAAAACATTTTTTCATACTCCAAAACCATCTTCTTTCCCTACCAGAGGCATAAAACCCCTTCAATTTCACTAAGGCCATCATATCTTGACATAACTTCTAATTGGACATAACATTAATGTCCTTTCACTATGGATTCTGAAGTAGCATGGCCTGAACAAAAGACTCCAACTATTTCCATATGGGCCCCTCAACTGTGAAAGAAAAGAATATCACTTTCATGGAATCCCGAGTCATAAGGAATTATTTATTCCAAAAAGAGATGGATCTAATTACAAGGATACTTCTGTGCTCAGTCCTTATCCTAACATAGATTGTGACATACCGTTCTTTCTTGAACTAAGGTGGGGAATTCACCTTGATCTCTATCTTGAATGATTCTCTTCCTTGTCTCAATCAAATTCCCATCCACTAAAGGATGATCTTGCATAAAATTATCTTAATCTCACTCTGGAGGGTCCACAATAGGTGTTCAAGAGGCATGATACTACATAAAAATAAAATAAAGAAGAAGAAACACATTAAAATAAGAAAATAACATTAATTTTAAATATAAAAATCTATTAAAAACTATAATAATTATAAGAAGGTTTTAAAATAGTTTACACATATAAATCATCAAGACTCCTATCATACATGGTTATGAAGTACAGTTTGATAAACCATATTTCAAGCATTTTGGTCTCACTGGATAGAGTCCATGTTTGTTGGTCTCACTCGATATAGGGGTTTTAACTACAAATCCTGATAACATAGTTCTAAAAACCATATACTAAGTGTCTGAGGAACATTAAATGTCTCCAAAAGTATAGATCATATGGTTTTTCACATGGCATGTAGCCCATGGGAATAAATATTTTATCTTGAAATTCTATACAATCCTTTATTTTTGGACATTAAATTCTATACAATCAAAAATGAAAAATAAAATAAATTACATAATACTCATTTAATAACATCCCATGGTAACTTAAATCTCATTATAATAATTGTTTTCCACATAGTCACTCACAACCAACCTCTCAATTCGCAAGGATCATATCTCCTATCAAACATTACTTCATAATTACATTAAATTAAAACTAGAATCTTGTACTGTTTTTTCAAGAACCAATATGGGATACCCCTAAGAGGAATTATCAGTCCCCATTGGATGGAAACTAGTTCCTAGAAATAAAGGATACAAATTTGGTAATGATTTTTTCAAATAAATCCTTAAATAAGAGGGTATTAGCAGATAACCTGAAATGTTATCATCAGGTATTGGTCAATCATGAAATCATGCATGTGATCCTAAAATAACTATAATAATAATAACAAAATATCAATAACATTTAATATACATGAACCAAGTGAAAATATACATTCCAATTCAAAATAAAATAAAATGGAAGAAATGATGGGAAAGTAGTAAGGAAATATTATAAATAAGTCTACTATAAAGAAAATCCATAAATAAATCAAAATACCAATATGAATCTCCATGAGATATGAGGTATCTCTCCCACCATTTCACCTACAATAAACTCAAGTACAACTAAAATGAATATCAACTACCTTCAATTGGTTCCTTGATTTTACCCCTATTTGTGAAAATAATCCCCACATACAAAAAAAGGTTGTATGTAGGTTGTGATAATAAATATCCCAGTCGAATCCTATAATTCATTAAATTAAAAAAAATAGATAATTCAATCACTATTTATTTGAATGTAATCAAATGAAAGTACCTATAAAATATATTCAAAGATAGGTTACATGTAATTTGTTTTATAATAATTAAAGCATCTAAGTAAATGTCAGGTAATGAATATTTTTTAAAACAAGTATGATGGGATAAGATCTAAGGTAAATAAGTCCATATTATTATAAGATCCTCTTACTAATCTATATGCATGCATCACTTCTTTACATAGGTTGATAAATAGATCTTGATCCCACCATTACAGAAAATAATCACTACCTATAGAGGAATACTAACCTAATAATATAATATCAATTGTACTAAGAATATTTTCATTGATACCTAGTTTTAATTATCCTAGAACCATACCCTTGAATCCATGTTACCAAATCATGTATAACCATTTCAAATTCACCCTCATTCAAGGACTCATTTCATCAAACATGTAATATACCAAATTAAATCTATATAAAAAAATAATTTTAAAACCACTTCAATCACTTATATTAAAATAACGATTGAAAAAAAGCATATCAAATATAAAACAGTACTTGTTGATGAAATGTAATATATTTAAACATATTTTAAAAAAAATTGTAAGATTCAAAAACATAAATTGTTTCTAACAATGTAATTGAACATAACCACCTACCTTAATATGATTAAACATATTTATGATGGTGTGAATCAAAAAATAAATGCGAAAAGTTACTTAACAGGAAAGGGAATTTTGTAAACATCAAAATCCCCCACTGATAATTTGAACATCATAAAACCAAGGCTTTCATGAGCATATGGGAAGAATAAATCCAAGAAGTAATGTGGTTAAAACTCAAGAAAATATAAAAAAGACACTTAAATGGTGATCCTTTGATAAATAAATATTAATATCAACTATTTATCTAGTGAAAGGGGAGGAGAATTAAGGGTATACTTCCAACAAGGAACTATAAATAAATGGGGGGGATTAAGAGCAGTTAAAATGAATAAAAACAAAGTGGTAAATTCAAATAATTAATTTTTTAAATAAGGAACATGGTTTAAGAAACTATTTAGTAATCTTGTAGGAACCTCTATGAAGAATATCACATTTTGTAAGGATATTTTACCATTTTCAATTCATGGTTTTGGAAGCCATGTGCCAACCATGTGCTAAGGGGTCCCTATATCTAGGACTCTGTCAAAAAGTTTATCCTAGATTCATAAGAGAATCCACAATGTTTACCCTGACCATGAACAAACCATATATGGTTATTTTATATAAAAATGTATTCTATAAGATTTCTCATAATATAATTCATATGGTTTTGAGATCTTCATTCAAAATGTATATAATCAACTAGAATCCTACTTCCCTCCACATATGATTTGGGTGCACGCATAACACTAATTTAGTGCTAACCCTTAACTCAGTACTACTTCCATATTTTCAATAATTTCAAAGTAATTTGACCCATAAATGATTATTAAAGATAAAAATAAATAAATGATAAATATCACAGCTAAAAATGATTTCATGGGTTTGACACGACCAGAAAAGTTTGGCATAAAGAACATAACATTTTTTCAATTAATTTTTATATACATTAAATTAAAAATTCTAAAATAATTATTTCTTATTATATAAATATATAAAAGTATCTCAATTATAATAAATAAGTAATTCTTAATTTTTTATCATGATCTGGAATAATATTTTATTATAGTATATAAATATTCTATTGAATACTAGTTTTTTTATTCTTCTATAAAGATTCCTACATTAAAATTTCATTTATAGAAGCATATAATATGTGTGATGCCTGGTATAGGGTGACGCAATTCATGGAGGTGTCATTCTATTTGTATTAATCTTGTTTTTGTTTTTCTACTTGGGTTTGGGGTATTCTAGGTTGATTTTTTAGATTTAATGTTATTTTATAGGGGTGAATAGTTAGGGAACCTGGTTTAGAAGCCTTGCAAAAGAATCCATGCACCATGTTTAGTGATAGAAAAAGTGGAGAACACAGTATGTGCATGAGTAGGGAAACGATGTGAGAAATTCATGTGTACTCTACCAAAAAGTTGATTAAAAATCATCCTACCTGAAAAGAGATTCACCTATAGAGAAACATATGTTAAGAAAATGGAATGAAATCCATACCAAGGCTTCCAAAAAAACTGAAAATGGATTCTACAAAAAAAAACTATTAAAAATAATACTTGAAATGGATTATAAAAATAGATTCTAAAAACAAATAATCCATATTGGAAGGTGACTAAGATGTCACAATACTCTATGTTTATGTGTGAGATAAACTAGAAAAGTAAATTTCTCATACCATCTTCTACCCCTTCTTATTCAGAGAATCAAAAGGACAATAAAAAATTGTAGAAAATTACAAAATATAGAGAATATACATTTACAAATTGAATGATGTGATAATTTTTTTAAGAAGGTATGTCAACATAGATCCAATAAAGATCTCACGATAGATTTGCAGTTAACTTATACTACTATGATTTAGCTATAGCCCTTAAATGATATCAAGAACTGGGGAACAGTTCCTCATCAGGACATAATGTTAGAGTACCTATAGCAGCAATAGTGACATATAGAGAAATAAAGAGACCCTAGATTCTAAAAACATAGAAGCCTGATTGGAAGGTGACTAATCTGATGTCACAATACACAATATTTAGGTGGCAGAAGAACTGGAATAAGAAATTTCTCATACCATTCCCCTCTTCCCCCCTTTCTGATTCAGAGACTCCAAAGTTCAGTAAAAACATTTTAGAAAAGTACGCAATATTAAGAATCAATAGTAACAGTTCGAATAATCTGAGAAGTTCGGTAATAAGGTTTGTCGATGGAGATCTCAAGATCTTAGGGGAAACTAGCAGCTAACTTATACATTGTGGATTTAGATGCACTCTATTAAATTATATTATGACCATGGCTACTGATCTTCATTGATCCAGGATCTTAGAGTTCCAGCAGCAGTAGTGGTGATATATGGAGTTATAAACAAACCATGACTTCTAAGAAACACATAAACATAGATTAGAGATTGTTTCATCACTTTTTCGGATTGAGTGTCCATTAAATATGATATATTAGTAATTTAATTTAATAATGAGTTAAATATATATATATATATATATTTCTGGTTATTTTTTTTACCGAAGGGTATAGTAGAGGAGGGGTACCATGGGCCTTAGCTACGAGGGGGATAAGGGGGAGGGGCGAAAGTGCCCTCTTCTAATCCCACCTCCAGCATCCCTCTTCATATTGCCTGAATATTCATAAATACTTTCCTGTTATGAATCATCCTTCTTCCGATCTCACCAGAATATTTAGAAATATTCTCATATTCTCTATCACCCCTCTTCCATTTCAAATAAATGATGGTTTTAGAGGGTGGGATAAGGGTCGTGCCCTATGTCGCAAACTTATTCACTATGGAGTAAGGTGTAATCTAAATATTCGTATTTATTTTGGTATTCAGGGGGTTTGTGTGGTGGATATTAGAAGAACCATCTATGTACCACATTGGATCCTTGGCCACAAAAATGGTCATGGTAGGCTTGGGTTTGCTTTTACTTAGGTTCCTCTGTTCGATCCTTAGATAGTATCCGAGTAGCGGGAGAAGGGGAGGTGAAGGAGGCTCATGATGGGGCACCATAGTTGCATACATATTGAGGGGTTTTTCCTCGATAGTGACCTTCATTGGGTTCAGTTTATTTATCCTCTTTTGTGACTTGTCGTTGATGAGAGACCTTGTTGAATACACCTTGCAATCCATGGATGCAATGTTGGACATCATTGGGTTCACTTTATTATATCTGATGACCATTATCTGCTTAATGGAAAACCACAACCTGGAAGACCCAAAGCAACCCAATGGAGGAGGAGGTAGGGCCCACCAGAGGTTTATTTTGATGCCGCAAGTAGAGGGATTCTAAGAAATGAAGGTGGGGAATATGATCCCCTAGGATTTTACGTTGGAGCGGATTATCCGTGGTGAAATGTAGGTAGGGAGAACGATGCCCCATGAAATGAGTATGAGGAGGAGGGATGGGATTTGGTGGAGGCACAAAATGATAGTAGGGAGCATCCATCGATTGGAAGCTCCATAATCTCCACCAAAAATTAAATGTGGATAAAGTAGTTGATAAGTAGTACAACCAATTAGAATGTTGAAATAAATATAGTAATAATAATTAGATTTTATATGGGTCTTCTTGTTTTGATTTTGTCGAGAGTCTAGTTCATGAATTACAGGTGGCACCTACATAAAATGTTAAAATAATAGAACCCTAATTTTTCTTAAGGGAAAATTTAAAAAGAAAAATAATAGTTTGGCCTCACCAATTGGAGGTCTCTGGTTGGTAGTAAAGGACCCATGGGATGCATCAATAAGAAATCCAAGATCATCCCAAAAAACTCATGGGTCCTTTACTTCCAACTGGAGACCACTATTTTCAAAGGCCAGACTATTCGTTTTATTTTGAAATTTTCCCTTAAATAGAATTAGGGTGCAATTATTTTAACATTTTATACTGGTGCCACCAACAATTAAAAAACTTGATTCTCGACTAAATAATAAAAAAAGAACAAAATAAAATCTTCGAGTTACTATGTTATCTATTTCATCTATCTAATTGGTTGTTCTTCTTCTCATCCACCTTATCCCCAATTGTTTATTTGTGGAGATTATGGAGTTCCCAATCGATTCCTGGATTCCCCCAATAGAATTTTGTCCGTACACTACATCCCTGACCTCCGCTGCATCTGCATTTCATGGGGAATTTTTACCCCACCCGCATTTCATCACAGATCATTTTCCACACTAGTAATTCATTGGGGATTATCAACCCCACCAGCATTTTGTGGTAGCCCTCCACTTGGGACAACATAATCACCATCTGGAAGGCCCTTCCTCTTTCTCCATTATGTTGGTTTGTGTATTCCATGTGGTTGTCATCCATTGAGTAGATTAAGTACAGATATAATAAATCGAACCCAAATATGGCCAAAATCATAGCCATGGATCTCAAGATGTATTCAACAAGGTCTTTCATCAACAACAAGACATATCTAGGGATAAATAAACCGAACCTGAAGAAGGTCACCATAGGCATGAATCCCATCAATATGCATGCAACTGAGGTGCACCACCAAGATCTACCTTCGTCTCTCCATCTCCCTCTGCTCAAATAGTCTTTGGGGATCAAACAAAGACACCTGAGGAAAACCAATCTCAAGCCCGCCACAACCATTATTGCGGCTAGGGATTGAATGAGGTATGCATCTGGTTCATTTTATATCCACCACATAGACTCCATAAATACTGAAATAAATCCAAATATGGACATTATACATGTTAGTGCCTTGAATAGGTAAGTTATGCAAGACGCGACCCTTCTCCCACCCTCTAAATTCCTCATTTATTGGAAAATGAAGAGGGATGATGGAGAATAGGAGAATATTTATTAATATTTTAGTGAGTTTATAAGAGGTTTTATGGAGAATAGAAAAATATTTCTGAATATTCATGAAATCTAAAGAGGGATGATGGAGGCAAGATCAGAATATGTCACCCCCCTCTCCTCTTGAACCCCTCATCATAGCTTAGACCACTGATACCACTCCTCTACTCTATTATACCCTTTTTAAAAACAATATATATATATATATATGTATATATAAATAATAATAATATTATAATATTAATATATGATATTTAACAGACAGTCCATACTAAAAAGAGACGACACCAACTATAGTCTCTATTTATGTGTTTTTTTAGAAGTTAGTGTTTCTTAATAGAATAATATAAAACAAGTTGGTAAAATAATATTTTATTCTTTCCATCATTTAAAAAAAGAAAGCACACACATGAAAGTCAGTTTGAATGATTTATATGGACAGATGAATAACTGGATGGAAACTACAGTTTCTAAATAAGGCATTACAGAGTTGAAATCATCAATAGATTCAATGTCAGACTTTGATGAGTTGAAACAGTAAATGATAGTTAAACTTTAATTTATAAAAGGTTCTAAACATATGATACATGTATGAATGAATTTTTGGAAAACGAGCTTAAAGATATTCTAAAAGATCAATCGGATTTACAGATGAAAAAATAACTAGTTATGATTGGTGTTGCTGAATCTGTTGTTGAGGTAGATAAAGTCAATTAGGGATTACTTGGCTTCTTGAAATTAAAATATAATCCTATCAATATTAAATGAATGAATATCTAAATTACAATCTGATGCCATATCCTTTCATAAATTTCAATAGATAAAAAAGTAATTGATTGATCAATCCATAGAAGTCATGACCTAGGAACCCAATTCTAACAACTGTATACATATTCGGGAATGTAATGTAGATTTGATAAAGTTCTAGTATGATTTCAATAAGATACATTATCGTCATGGATGACATTCAACACATGTTAGTGAAAATTTTTGAAAATGAAAACATACTGAGTTATCTGAAAAATAATTATCTAATGATGGAGATATTCAAAATATGGATATAGATAATGAATGTATTAAGAAATAGTGTTATGGATTTCAATTTAAACACTAGATGCACGTGATTTTGGGTTCTTAAAACATTATTAGTAGAAGTGAATACCTGATAAGTGTACCAAACATCAACTGATTTAATTTTAAATGGGTTTGGGTCTATACCCCTCCCTACACCTTGCCTTTATAGTTGTAAGAGGAAAAATGACATAGAACAACAATTGATGAAGGTTCCAACAACGGTAGATAATAAAGGGTTTGAATGTGGGTGTCGTCGACAATGATGATCCAGGAGTGTCAGCACATGTAGAGATCTCCACTGTTTGAGTGACGAAGATCGGGAGGTAACACGAGAACTGGGAGATGTGGGTGAAAAGTTCATATGGAGGGAAAAACTAGGTTTCGTTTATTATTTTAACTTGTATTTCCCTCGTGCGAACATGGGACACAGTTTCTACTGAAGGAATAAACAATAAATTGTATTTGAAATATAAAAATAATATGAATGTTTCATGAATGAATGTAGTAACTATGATTATATTAATAAGCATATAATAATTGAAGATATATAATGGTAAAACGTTGAAGGGGATGTCTTGAGTTTTGAAAGAGTACAAAAATCCAAAATATGTTAAATACAGGTTCAAATTAAGAATTGATAAGAAGACATCCAACTACCATAGAATATATATACTCATTTATAGAATATATATATATACTCTACATACATAAAAATTCATAGCAACTTCATTAAAATATTATCTATTTCTAATATTAATTCAATACTTAAATATGAAATACTAGAGCCATACCATGCTGCCTGCATGTTTCTTTAAATAGAAATACACTATAGTTTTTATAGATATGGATAGTAATATTGCTGGTTATGGATAGAAACACTTAATTTGAAATTCTACACCTTAAATAAGGGAAGAACCCATATTTCTACCCTAAACTATTTTACTCATACACCTGAATCAATTTCCAAAAATATCAATGAATAGATGTTTTAATAGTCTAGAAAACTTCTTATAATGGTAAATTATAAGAACAAACAAAAATGTTTTGCAATGTTAGGAAAATAAAAAGAAAATATATAATGATATGTCCTTATTGTCATATTCCTAAAAAAATTAACCAAATCAGCATTAATATATGAGGAAAACTTCTCCATGACCATCCAAATAATTTCTAATTTTATTATAAAATATCATATTATGTTAAATGGAAGAGATAAAAATACCTATTTATGGACAACATAATGCCATGAATTCTATTACATGCATGTAGAAATGTTTTAAAATCTATAAGTAAATATGAATTGATGTAAACAAATAAAAATACAGTAAAATTAGAGAAATATAGTGTCCAAAATAGAAACATTCACATTGAAAAATAAAAAAAGTAAAAAAGAGAGATTAACTGGGTAAAATGTAACGAGGAATAAAAGATTAAAGGAAAACATCAAAATCCCAAAACCCAAAATAAAAATTATTTTCTATCAAGATTTTTCAGTATAATTAATTTAATGGTAAATAAGATAAAAAATGAAATATGGGAGAACCATTAATGTAAATCATAACCCCAAAAATCTAGAATCACATCGATATAAGTTATCATTCTAAAAAGTGTTTAAGGAAGAAAAAGAAAAATAAAATAGAAAATTTTGATTCATTTTAGTAAACCCCATGTTCATATGAAGTCAACCCACATAACACCGAAAAAAACTCTTGCACACCAATAAACTATTGGAAGGGAAAAAATAAGTGTATAATGTAAAAAGTATGTGCAATAATTTAAATGAAAAAAATTTAACATATAAAAATAAGTTAAAACATATTCAAATATTTATTAATATAACTAGGATTTATAAATGGAGAATATATGACATATAATTGATGAAAGCGATCGACCAGTTGTGAGGTTAGAACCAATATAGAGGTAAATAAATTAAAATGGATCAACATAAGAGAGGTCCTAAATGGAATCCTTATTTGGAGATCAGGGAGATGCTATGTAGCGAAGGATTAGAAGACCTAAGTGTCGTCAATATGAAAATGAAAAACCCTAGAAACCATCCAAAAATGGAATCAGTGGGTTAATGTATTCTAGACTTGTAAGGATCCGATATCAGCGAGGGAGACAAAGATAGACAATAAGAGGGGGGGTGGAATGTGGTGAGAGGGGGAACATGGAAGAAGTTATAGTAGGGGGAGTTGGAGGCACTAAGGAATTAGGGTTTCAGGAAGAATATTTTGAGAGGCTAGAAGATTGAGAAATAAAGGTAGGGTGGTTGAGGAAAGGAGTTAGTGAGGCATGGACTTGGGGGAAGCTAAGGAGGGGCATCGAAGAGGGAAGGATTCCTCGGGAGGTTGAGGTGAAGGGGGAAGAGGATGGAAATGGGGAGTGTTGGAATGGAGAGCGGGGGTGCGAGGTGACTGGAGAGGGAGATAAGGGAAGAGGGCAGAAATGTGTAGTGCATGACTGGGGGAGAAGGGTGATTAGAGATGGAGATAGAGAAGAAGACAGGGGAGTAAGGGGAGTTGAGGGATCATAAAAGGTTGAGTGACGAAGGGAACAGATAAAGGGGAGATGAGCAACTGAGGAGATGACACGTGGATTTGAATAATAGATGTTTTCATTTTTAAGTTTTTTTAAATTACTGATTATTAAATGTGAATATCATAATGTTGTTTTTATGTTTATGTGAATAGTTTTTAAAATAAGATACAATAATTTATCTCAAATAGAACATATTTAAAATACAAGGTTAATTTTGTATCAGATAGAGTGTTTTGTATTCATAATATTTATCGAATTATTTTTTAAATATAAATAATTTTTTTTAGTAAACTTTAAAATTATAGTGATAGAAAAAATTATTTTTAACTGATTTTTTTTATAGTGAATATATATTAGTTAAAAATTTATATGTTAAAAAAAGTATTGGTAACAATAATTAATAATATTAAATTTATTTGTTGGTAAAACAATATTAGATATTAATATGATAAAGCAAAAAAATTACATGTTAGTAAATCATATGTTAGTATTGAACAATTAATGATAACATATATATGTGTTCATTTAAATAAACGATTTTTATTGAATTTAATACCACTAAAAATTAATATCTGTTGGAATTTCTCATTATTACCAATAGATATACTATATGTTACTAAATTTCTATTGTGATAAGTCAAATATTCTGTATTGGGTCTTCATTGGATCTCTGTCAACCAGACTTCTTAACAAACTTCTCACATTATTCAATTTTTTACTCTAGATTCTATATATTACATAATTTCATACAACATTTTTTCTTGACCATTTGAGTCTCTAAACAAGAAAGGTGAGAAGAGGGGAATGGTTTGAGAAATTTTCCTTTTTTTGTTCTTTTTTCACATAAACATATCCTATTATGACATTAGTTTAGTAACCTTATAATTAGACTTTTGATTCTTTAGAATCCCTTTTTAGAATCCATTTTCAGTTTTTTTGATTTTTCTATGTTGTAGAATCCATTTTCTGTTTTTTGTGATGTTTAGGGAAAATATTTATTGCCATCTTCTTAACAGAAGTTTGCTAGAGTTGAAGCTCTTATATCATATGGTTTTGAATCAACTTATTTTTATAACATCTTTCATGTTAAAGTATCATTACCATTATTTCATTATTACACATTTTATGAATGATGTTATAATTTATTTCGAATTAATCACATTTATGGAAAAAATTATTCTGTAATTACATATTTTATTATTTTTTAGTACTTTTAAATCATTGGATAAAAAACATCAATATAAATTTTCCTGTATGAATCATTAATGTCTACATGACTCAAGGTGATTGATTATAGTTAGGAAATATGTAATTTATTAACATAAAGAAAAATTACCATCAACGTGTGAAACGATCAAAAATAAAAGTACTCAATCATTGTAATTTTTTTATTTTGTGTATGTCCATCATTAATGAATTTTAACAACTTATCTATCACCAATTTGTAGTTTTTATTTTTTAACCCTGTATATTTTGAAGACATTTTAAATATATCGTCTCCACTTTTTATTTAGTAGTAAACTATTTATGGTGAGATATGGTGGGTGTTTGAACCCTTGGATGACCTTGGTCGTTGGCTAAAATACTGTGAAGTATGAGGTCGACATACAACTTTCTATATATAATTAATGCTGGGGAACTCGAATTTATAGAAGAAGAAAAATCAGTTAGTGACTCAAATTGGTGAGTTTCTATTTAAATAAAGAATTTGATTGGAATAGAAGATAAAAGACAAAATTGTACCAGACCTGTCCTAGATAGGTGAAAAACTTTGAACTCATTCTCAATGTTTTTCAAAGAACCTTAACAGGTTGAGGTGGCTTAAATGGTGGGTTGTTATAAATTAAAAAAATTAAAAAAATTAATCCATATGAATAAATAATGTTTCAATTGCAATATTTTTTTTAAATACCATTCTATAAAAAATAATCATTCTCTCTTTAACATTAATCATTAAAGATAATAGTATTTTTCATATATAAAATTAGTTATTTCTATTTAAATTTCATAAAAGGGTAAAAATTAACACACATTGTTCCATATGTATTATGAATATATCAATACTAATTTATAATGAAATGATATGGACTACCATGTCAGTTTAAATGATTTTATTTTAATTTTATTTTCCAATGCACCATTGAGATCCAATGTCTAATTTTATAAATAGTTAAAAATGTAAAGTGAATTTAGTTGTGAAACTAAAATCATGAAATTGGATACAATATCTTCAGTATGTTTCTATATTTTTTAGAAGATAGGGTTTCATTATAGCTTTACATGTCTCCGCTACTTTTATAGGTACTCCAAGATCATGGATCGATGAAGATCGGTAGCCTCTGTCATGATATCATGCAAGCAATTGTAGCTAAATCTAAGAGGTATAATTTAACTAGTTGTCTGTCGTGAGATATTATTTAGATCTACATTAACAAACCATATTATAGAACTTCTCACATTATTCAATCCCTTACTATAGATTCTATATATTGCATACTTTTTTACAATGTTTTTTATTAACCTTTAGTGTCACAAAATGAGAAGTGGTAGAAGAGGGAGATGGTATGATAAATTTAATTTTCTAGATTTTATCACACATAAACATAGTGTACTATGACGTCAGATTAGTCACCTTCCAATCAATATTCTTCAATAATCATTTGACTTTCATTTACTGGTTCCTATAAAAAAGAATTCAGGTCCCACGATGCAACCTCATGTTTTAGATCTCTATTTTTATGGAAAATGTGGGGATTTACATTTCATTTTGTTTTGATTCAATAATAGCATGAGTTTAGGAATAAAGATTATTAACAGTCTAGTGAAGATGGGATCAATCATCCCTACCTAAAAAAATCATAAGCTAGATCTTTGAATACAAACCTGCCTAATCTTTCAGAGTTATCCCCTTATTACTCTTGAAAGGATACTATCGATGTTATGGATCACATTCTTTCATTTTATCTTTTTTTTATTGTTGTGAATATTTTTCCATCCAGAATAAATTTCTAGTGAGTTTTTAATCCTGAGATAATGATTTCCTACTATGGTCTACTTACCAGTTGGTTTTGAATAAAAAAATTTTTAAAATGAATGACATTATTTATTTATAATTTATCTTTTATGATTACTAAAATTTGTTTATAATTAAATATTTTGTTATTTTATGATACTTTTATTAAATCATATGAAATTGTATTTCAATACAATTATTCACCATTATTTGGTCCATTTTTTGTTAAATATTAGGATGTTATTGTCACATTAATAACTTAGGTAGATGTTACCATTTCATATATACTTTGATTTTAATTTAATAATGTCATGGAAGAGAAAGAAAAAAATAAAAAAAATGGTGAGTTTTTTCTAATAAACTCACAGTGATGATAAATGTGAATTTCGTGTGTAAATATTATTTATCAACTTTACCTGATATGTTAATGTTGTATTAAAATTTCATTGTTTACATGTAAGAGAAAACATTAATAATTATTAAAAAATGTCAACTATAAAAATAATCAATCAACTATGATTTTATTATTTTAATAATATATTTGAAAATAAATGTTGAATGATAATATTTCTACAAAATATGGAAACTTTCCTTCTTTTAACCTGTATCCATGGTGAAAAATTTATGTGATGGTTCTAAAACTGTAGTCACTGAATCGAGTGTCACAACAAAGAAACCTAAAAATGATATGCATTGAATATATATTATCCATGGAAATGATCATGATGATATTGAATGATGCAATGTGATAAAGAGAGGGGAAACATAATCTGGTAATGGGTTCGACAATTGCTTAATGTGGACCCTTATGTATTAAAATTTTGATTTAAGATGTCAATATAATTAACTTATTTGTTTTCACCACTTTATTTATGATGTAAATTATATTAACTACTTGATGGTGACTATAATTTATACAATCATTCCTCGTAATTTTGTTTTATGGTATTCCTTTTAGGTTTTTTCATTTTCTAAGGAATGTATCTACACTTTTTCATGGGGAGTAACCATTAAAGAATGGTGATGAGAAGAGTGGTTTGCTTTGGAAAACTGTTACAAAGTCTATCGTAAATATATTTTATGAATAATTAAAATTCATGATGAGATTTGGGAGAAATGGTGAGAAATTAAAAAATGGGAAAGGTTGTTTAATAGGATTTTGAGATTGTTATGATTTAGTGTTGATTTTATCTATTCTCATTATTGATAGAAATTTGATAATTTCCAGATGAAAAGAGGCTCTTTCTATGGGCTTCAATAGGATCAGAAAATTTATGTAATTAGTTGGGTTAATCAAGGAAAATAATACTACCATAAATGCATATATGACCATATTAAATGAATCCTTAGACTAGCAGTTTTAACCTCATCAGATACCCTATAACCCCACCGGGTAACTGATGGGCTACCATAGAGGTAACTACTTTTTTTGGAACTTTTATCTAGTATCTGATGGGTTATTTGTAGGTAAATACTCTTCTTGAGTACTTGGAGGAAACCACACATCTCGATAACTGAGGGGTTACCGCCTTCATCAAAGGTCGGACGACCGATCTTCTGCTTATCAGGGATTTTGGACATATGGTATTCGATAACCAGTGCATTTATGTAACAATGCATAATATTTATCAATATAATTTTTTAAAAAATAAAAAGAGAAATTGAGTAAAAATGTCGTCATGGGAGAGCTAGGACCGCGATGGTTCTCCCCCTTCCGTCATGATGGAAATGGCCTTCGGGTCAGTCCCTCCCCGCATGGTGGGGGAGGGACCCTCACTACCCCACAAGGTGTTGGAACCAAAACCATTTTTATGCATGAAATAGAGTATGGATTTTGTTCGTTTTCAATCCTCATTGGATGTTCATAATTTTTTCCAAGAAAGGGATCATATAGTTCAAGAGAATAATAGTATTGAAGGAGGCATCATTCCCCAGTGTTTGCCAATTTTTTGGGCCTGAAAATCGGAAAATTGAGAAATGTTTGTTTGGAAGTGAAATTTGCATGGAAATTTTTAAGTGTTTTGGAAACTTGTACAGAAGGAATGTTTTGGTATCAAAACATCAAAAAATCGAAAAGGCATGAGGTGCATGAAAAATATGTTGATGTACGGGGAAAAGGGTTTCTGCATGAGATGCATTGTGCGCAGAATGAGAGGTTTTTCACAAAAAGGTAGGTTTTTTGCGTGGGGATCGGCAATTCCTATAAATAAGAGGTGACCCCCCTCATTTTGTACAGCTGAAGACTTAGTGAAGTTCTGAGTTCTGATGTGCGTAAAAGTTTCGAGAAAAGAGAGTTGTGTGGAAAAGTTGAAGTTTCATGGAAAAGTTAATGTTGTGTGAAAAAGTTAAAGTTGCATGCAATAGGTCAAGTTGTCTGAAAAAGATAAAGTTTCACATAAAGGGTTTAGATTCATGAATGATTTTCCATGTAAAAAGGAAAATCTCACGTGCAAAAGTCAGATCTTGTGCGCAGAGGGTAGGTATTGCACGAAATTGTCAGTGTAAGTTATTTACATGTTCTGAATATTCGGTTCAATGGTTATGTGCTTTAAAGTGCATAAATTTTGGACATCGATGTAAGAAGTGTATCATGATGAGCAGAGAAAAATATTTCAATGTAAATCTATTGATGAAACCTTCAATTTGATAAACTGAGTTTGACATCTCTCATGGCAATGAGCTATGGGGAGTCAAGGGGGGTGATCTGATAGACGTAGTGAGCTATCCCTAAACCTTTATGAAGGCAGTGTTCCTAGCACAGAGTGACTGTAAAAATACTTTTTAACCCACAAACTAGTGAAGATTAGTGGATTTAGATACGACTGACACACTGTCGGTGTATGCTCCATGGACGTAGCCCTTAGTGGCGAACCAAGTAAAAGTGTTGTTTGGTCTTTATGATTGAGGTTCTTTTCTTTCTGTTCTCATTAGTCTTACAGGTTTAACGAGTTCCTACAAATGTGGGATCAAGATCCTCATCTTAAAAGAAATATTTGACACTCTGATTCACCACTCCCCTCTCAGGGTATCCTGGGGTCCTACACAAGGGAGCCCCATCTGTTACCTTCTCCCCCTTTTCAATCCCTGACTTTCTCCCCTATTTTCCCCTCATTTATCTTTTACCTAATATTCCAAATCTATTTGATGGATTCCATCACCTTTTGAATTCATCTACAGAGTTTAATAAGGCCTAATCTCTTTTTTATCTAACGTTGTTTGCTTGGTTCAAATAGCACTGCCCTTCGGTGGATTCATTTGATAGACATATATTTAGATTCTGGTGTTTAAAAGATCAAAAAATTGTGAGCCTCCTTGACAATAGGCATATCATGGTTCATTTTTCTTCATATAACAACTTGGTGAGGGATTGGTTTAGTGCCTCCCCCCCTCCCGCAACTACAATGACATATGGTTCAACCTATTCATGTAGAATTAGGACTTTCACATGAATTGTTATACCCAAAGCATGGAAATCTAGGTTAGTTTCCCCAAACTCCCATCACCATTTCAAAATCCTTTAATTTTTCATATGCTAGAGAATCTTGTGAGCAGAAAACGGTGTTTCAATAGTAGGACTAGATTAGTTTGTCATCCAATTCCTTCTTAAATATACATGGAAATAGATGTTTCAAGGACCTTTTAATATGTTTGGATTACATAAATAAATAAATATATATATATATATTTATTTAAATAGTTGTAAAAATTATAATTATATTTATATGATATCTTGGTTTGGTTTATCAATGTTTTCATTGGCATCACTTGGTTTTCATATGACTTGGTAAGGGGAATTTATAATTTAGTGTTGTTTTGATGGAAATGTATCTTCTATGTATTATATGTATTTTATAGTATTATACAGATGATTTTCATTGATAAAAACACTAGTTAATATTGTTTTATGAAAAATGGGATTTTCAAAGTGGGTTTCCCTTTTTTTTTTAAGGATTGTCTTATTTTAAAGGCGTGTCTTTGTTTTATATAGTGAAATGGAGGTTCCCTTGGTTTTTTTATTATGAATATTGATGAAAATAAATTCATTTGGAAGTTTTTTTGGATTCAGATATATATTCATTAGGAATCTAATGGTTGTTGGGATCATAGTCGTGACTTGTGAGTCACATAGAGATAATTATCAGACCTTTGGTTTCAAGGAATCAGTTGGATCAGATTTTCTTCTTATTTAGCATTATATTGTAATTCTATTAGATTTTGTTGGATATTTTTAATCATTAATTAAATATTTGTTTATATGATTTTAGTTTTTTCATTTATCCTTATCAATTTATTGTTATGCTATGATTATATGTTTTATTTGGTTTCTCAATGTTAAAACCATCCCCAATGATTATATCTTATTCCCTGGACACTTTTCATTAGCCTAGGGGGGTGAGGATGCTTCTCAAGTATATATAAGGACATGTGGGGCACCATTATGGATGTAATATCGATTATATTTTTTATAAGAGAATTAGATATTGTACAATTTCTACCAATTTTAAATTCCTCTTTACACCATTTATCCAATTTTAAACTTGAAACTCGATTTATGATTTAGAAAATTTTAACCTTTTATGTTTAACCTGAAATTCAATATATAAAAAGTATTAAAATAAGTAAATCATCCCATGTGATTTAATAGGGATCATCCCATACTGGTAATCTTGCTCCTTTTTATGCTTGGGGTGTTCAAATCATGGATTCTTAGCTAAAATATTTTTTTTCGATACAGGTTTAATTTTCTATGCATCATTTGTAAAACCTTGTTCATAGAATATTTCACATGTGTTGTAATTATATTACATAGGTGAAATGTATTCAGTGTATTTCCCAATTGAATAGATCTTTATACTTCTTCTAATAGTGTTCAAATTGGTAGCACACCAACTAGTTTTTATTTTCCTTCTTCCTTTTTAGGTAGATCAATAATATTGTCAAGGTATTTCACATCACCCTAAAATTTTGATATGATTCCCCACAATAGAGAAATAAAAACTACCTCAAATTCATTAATAAATACACATGAAACCCATCCTCTATTAACAGATTTTCACATATATTATTTATAGATTTTTTTTTGGAATCATCTCATCTTCAACTATAACTAAATATAAACAAAAATTAGGGAACTCAAATTATTCTTTTCTAATTTATCTTACATTGAAACACATATTAGCTATCCACTTTTAAATGGTATTGGTTATTATATATCTTCTTCTTTAGAACATGTTGTGGGTTCGCATGCCCTATCTTCCTTGAGAGTCTCAACACCTCTCTAATTCTAATTGTTTTCTTTTAGTTATCTTCTTTTTTTATCTCAGTATACTCTAATTCTATATGCATGCACGCACACACAACATCGATGTCTCTACCATCTTTTTCTATTTCATCATCCTCAATATTCTAAATTTATTAAATGCATGAGAAGCAAAATTAAATCCCTTGTATAATTTTCATTATCCTTTTATGGAATGTATATAGACATACATATCATTTGTCCCAAAACAATATTATAAAATAAACCAATGTGGATTCCAATCATTTACATTGTAATTATTTTTAAACTCAATTTATATTAAAAAAATATCTTAATCTAATACATCTAATAAGGATGAATAATTTTTCATATTATTATATAGAAACCAAAACATCATCTTCTTCGACAATATTCCAAATTGTCTTTCACTTTAACCTCCTCATCTATATGAATTTCATGAAACAAATCTATTTTCAGCCTGAGATATCCCCATTTAAACCATTATATATTCAATTTGAATATGTACCAACAGTAAAAACTATTTACTCATAACTAATCAGGTTCAAATGACAAATATTTCAACACTACTGAACAACTAAAGCATTTAGATATCTTTATCTTTATTATTCTTAAAACCCCAATATCTTACTTAAGAGGATCATTCATTCTATATTAATTAATACTAGGCTTGTATAATGTATTGAACAAGACATAATGATATTAGTAGCACATGAGAACAAATCTAACATCATCACATTTTATTTCTTATTTATAATTATAATTATATAAATCATACATTTTGTTATTCATAGGATTTATAAATTATTTCTAAGTCAAATATCATATGTGTTATGATATTTTCATTTCCTACAAAACTACAAAAAAATATCTTTGTCAAATGTCATAAGTTTCTTGAAATATCAAACATGATTCATCATATGTCTTGATTGAGGATTGTGTAGGTAAATTTAGTTATGGGTGTTGAAAATATCATAAACACAACCAAAATCTATTCCACATTTTTTAACCTATTTTTCTATTTTTTTCAAAATTTCATATATATATATATATATATATATATATCAATTAACCTACTTGACTGATAAATATCTTATGTTATGTTTAAAAATATACTATGTATGAATTTTACATTTTTTAGATTTTATCATAATAAAATATTATATAGGTGTCACAAAATTTTATACGAGATACTCACATAACTCAATTCACTTATGTATAAGACAAAACTCCTCAGTTGTCATCATATTCTTATCAGTGTAGATAAAATGACTTTTTTATTTTTTTTTTCTCAAAAAAATATCCTATAAATGGATAAATTATATTACACAAAATACGAATAACATAAACACTTCCCAAAATGTCTTCCACATTGATCAAAATTATGAGGCGCATGATAAATTAATCTTCCATTTATGCAATATTCAACTAGAGAACTATAATTCTAGATTTTCTTTAATTTATCTTAGAGATTATTAAAACAATCTCTTTTATTACCAACCAATATCATTCATTTTTCAATAGATCCACATAATTGTTTGAAATATTAAGCTAATTTCAAATTGATTAATGCTAGTTTTAATGTCTTATATTTTAATAAATAATTATGATAAAATATTTTCAATAACTCTATTACCTTCACAGTTTTAGCTTCATTTCATCCTTTATAAATCATCATCAAAGAGATATACAACACTATAAAGATCACCCTTCCTGTTTGATCTCTTAAGATTGTGTTCTCTTACTTTACGTAGATGAGGATTTACCGACTAGATAACTTAAATCTATCTAAATACTATTGATATTAGTTCTACAACTTCATAACATATCTTTGAATTTATGATCAAATATCCAATATTCTGATGTGTATGCTACCATTTGATATTTACATAAATTTTCTTTTGAGGAAAAATCACTTAAAAAATATCCTTTACCAATTTATAGATGGAAATCATCATCTTATTCATTTCCTTTAGGTGTTTACTGCTACATCTATCACCCAGGAAATAACCTTTTCATAAATTAATAAAAGAATAATTAATAAAACATATATCTAAACACCATCAAGAACATCAAACTCCAACTGATTATTTTCTCTAAATTCCAAATAAATTTCATTAGGAAACATAATTGTTCTCCCCCTAATTAATAATAAATAAAAGGGAGGGATGTTATTATCCTTCTTAAAAGACATTGTACACAAGGTTTTTCTTTTCATCAACTAACTCTTCTCATTTTATGTAACTCATATTATCTCCATATGCTCATACACTTTCCGTGTATAAAATTAATACCAAGAGAGAAGGGTGGCACCATAGTCTTTTTATGAAAGTGTTACCAACCAAATAAATCTATGACTACATGGGATAATGTATTATAAAGAACAATATTGGTAAATATAGGGAAAAAAATTATTTAATCACTTCAGTGTTGCACCAACATATGAATTTCTTTGTCATGGTTCTATACAAACAGATTAAAAATCATAAACTTGTACTCAGTTGAAATGAAATGTATAAATATTTCAAGTGCATGATTTTATTCCCCATATGGTTAGATGATTATTCAAACTTTATAAACACAATGAATATTAGTTAAAATAATGACTGGGGAATTAAAATCATACATGATCCCTTAATGTTTGAAGAGTATTTTTAGGTTTCTATATTAATCAAAGAATGTTAAATCTATAGAAACATGATCATTTTTAATATCTCCCCCTCATGGGATTCTCTATGAGATATTTCACCTTCAATTCATTGCATTATAATAAAAACACAACATTCATAGGAATAATGAATATCATCATCTTAACACTTACTTGATTATTGTGATTTAATTAAAAATATGAATACATATTATATCATCTTGAATGCATTGAGAACAATACATCATTTATGTGTGGATAAGGGAACAGTTTTAGTTTAGGATTCTCATATATCTATTTTCTTTCAATTTAATCCTCTTCACATGTGATATTTAGTTTCCTCTGAGACAAGGGTGTCTAGACTGCATGAAGGGAGACTTACCAAGAGATCATTCATATTAATAGTGTTCTTTCCCCTATTTTGGCTAAGTGGGTTTCAATGCTCTTCATTGAGCTGTTTTTGATTGATTTTATAATCATAGTTTATTGGAATGATTTTATTTTTTTTTCAAGTAGACCAGCTGAATTATTTTTGGGTTACTTGGGAAAATGAATGCTTTTTGTTTGGAATAATAGAGTTTGTAATGTTCTTTGTTTTATAGGACGATCTTGGATTGAATATTTATGTTTCCTATGGGTCCTTTATTTCCAACTAGAGACCTTCAGTTTTTTAGGCCAGACTATTCTTTTGAGTTTTAAATTTTCCCTTAATAATAACTAGGGTGATAATATTTTAAAATTTTATGTAGGTGCCACCTGTAATTCACAAACTAGATGATCGACTAAAAAAAGAATAACCAAATCAATTATTAGCATTGTTACTACATCTATTTCAACTTTCAAATTGGGTTTTCTGCTTCTCAGCCTCATGATCACCCATCATTTATTTGGGGAGATTATGGAGTTCCAAATCAATGCCAAGCCACCCTCCCCCCATTGAAATTTTGTCCCTCTACCATATCTCATCTATCTGCCGCATCCGAATATTGTGGGATATCATTCTCCCCACCTGTAATTCCTACAGGGTCATCCATCACACATGAATTTCATGGTGTCCCTCCACTTGTGAAATCAAAATCAACCTCTAGCGGTCCCTGTTGCCTCCTCCATAATGATGTTTTGGGTATTCCAGGTTATTTTTGGCCATCCAGCTGATGAAGGCTAGATATTATAAACCAAACCCGTAGACGAACATCATCACAGCTATGTCTCACAATATGTATTCGACATGGTCTCTCATCAATTACAAGACACAAATGAGGATAAATAAACCAAACCCAATAAAGGTCACCATAAGCATGAATCCCTTGAATATGTACTTAGGAGAGGTGTGCCACCAAAATCCTCCTTCACCTCCCCTTATCCCACTTCTCAGATATTCTCTTAGGATCGAACAAAGGCACCTGAGGAATTCCAAACCCAAGACTTCCATGACTAATATTGAGACCACAGATCTGATGAGGTACAAGGATGGTTATTTTAATATCCACCACGCAGATGCCCTGAATACCAAAAGAACATTTAAGATGGAGATTAAACCCTCCAATTCCCATAATTGGTAAGTGACACGGGGAACGAAACTTTTCCCATCCTCAAAAATTCTCATTTATAGGAAACCAAAAATGGATGATGGAGAATAGGATAATATTACTAAATATTCAAGAAATATCAGAAGAAAAATGGTGTAGAATAGGAGAATATTGTTGAATATTCATGTGAGATGAAGAGGGATGATGGGGGTGTGTGGAAGAGGTCACTCCCCTCTCCCCTCTTATACCCCTAACCATAACTGAGGCCCATGGTACACATCCCCCTCCTCTACAATACCCTTTGGTAAAATAAATGAATAAATATATTTATTTATTTAAATAATTATAAAATTATAATATAAATATATGATATTTAATGGATTCTCTATAATTGAAAGCATCAACAAAATCTCCAGTCTCTATTTATGTGTTTTTTGGAATCCATCATTTCTTTATAGCTATAGATGTCACCATTACTACTATAGGTACTTAAATAACATGTCTTGATGAGGATATGTATCTTGGTTCTTGATATCTTTGAAGGGGGTGTAGCAAAATCAACAAGGTATAAGTTAACTGGCAATTTTTCATGAGATCTTCTTCGAACCCCTATTGAAAAACCTCCTTACTAAACATCTAAAATTATTCAAACTGTTAATATAAATTCTCTATATTGTTTAATTTTCTATAATTTTTTTAATGAAAAGTTGAGTTTCTAAATGAGAAGGGGGAGAATAATCGAATGGTATGAGAAATTTCCTTTTCCAATTCTTTTCACACATAAATAGAGCGTATTGGGACATTAGATTTTCCACCTTCGAATCAGGATTCTATATTTTCAGAAGCTAGGGTTTCTTTGTATATCTAGATGTCACCACTACTACTAGAGGTACAAGAATATCATGGATCTATGAATATCGGTAGCCCAAGTCTTGATATCATTGAAGTGGTTGTAGCTAATTTGACGAGGTAGAAGTTAACCGACAGTCTTTCATGAGATCTTATTTTGATCTCTGTCGACAAACCTTCTTACTGAACTTCTCACATTATTCAATCTGTTACACTAGATTCTCTATATTCCTTAATTTTATACAACATTTTTTATTAAACTTTTTATTCTTTGAATGAGAAGGGGGAGAATAGAGGATGATAAATTTCTTTGTCTATTTCTTCACACACATAAACATAGCCGATTGTGACTTTAGATTAGTCACATTCCAATCAAGCTTCTATGTTTTTAGAGTCAAATTTCAATTTTTTGTATTATTTTGTTTCTTAGAATCTATTTTGAGTTTTTTTTAAATCACGGGGAAAGGATTTCTTATGATCTTCTTGACAAAAGTTTTGTTATAACTGAAGATCTTCTGCTGACAGGATTGTTTTGAATCATCTTTTTGTTTAAAATGTTAGATCTATTGAATTATCATTACCATAATGTCATTATTACATTTATTATGAATTGTGTTATGATTTATTTTGAATTTATCACTTCTATGAATAAAATTTATATTTAATTAAGTATTTTATTATTTTTTCTACTTTTAAATAACTAGAAATGAAACTTAAATATAAATGTTTTTGTGTGAATCATTAATATTTACATTACATAGTGACATTGATAATATTTTGAAAATATTTCATTGATTATAATAAATAAATATTACCATCATTGTGAAAAATGATGAGCAATAAAAGTAGTCAATCAAATGAAATTTACATATTCTGCGTCCATCTATATTTAAGGAAGTTTGAAACCTATCTATCATCAAGGAGTAGTTCTTATTTCATAACACTATATATGTAGCAAAAAATTGAAATAGGTAGTCTATTTTTGTTATGTAGTAGCAGACAATTTATGGTGAGATATGGTGGGTGTTTGAACCCTCGGATATCCTTGGTTGTTGGTGAAACTGCTCTTAAGTATGAGGTCAACACAAAAATTCATACTTCTAATGAATGATGGGGAACTCAAATGTCTAGAAGAAGTAGCATCACTTAGTGACTCAAAGCTGCATTTTTACAGTTTAAAGGAAAATTTTGATTGAAATAGAATATAAAAGACCAAATTTCACCAGGACCATCTTAGACAGGTGAAATTTTTTAACTCATACTCAATGTTTTCAAAGAACCCTAACTTATAGAGGTGGTATAAATGGTTTGTAGGTATAAATATAAAATAAATAAAAATTTTGAGCCATAAAAATAAATAATGTTTTAATTGCAATAATTTTTTCAAATATCATTCAATAAAAGTAATCATTTTATATTTAACTTTAATCTTTTAAGATAAGAATATGTTTCATATCTTATATTAGTTATATCCTTTTTTTCATAAATGTGTTACAATTAACACACATTATTCCATATGAATTATAAATATATCAATAATAATTTAAAATGAAATGATATGGAATACCAGGTGAGTTTTAATGGTTTTATTTGTATTTTAATTTCCATTGCGCTATTGAGACTTCACATCTACCTGTACAAATACTTAATAACATCATGTGAATTTATCGATGATTCTAAAACCTCAAAAGCATCTGCTCCATATTCTGTTTGTTTCTATGTTTTTTAGAATCTAGGGTTTCATTATAGCTTTGTATGTTACTGATACTTCTGGATGTACTCTAAGATCATGGCTCGGTGAAGATCAGTAGCCTGGGTCTTGATATCATTGAAGTGAATACAAATAAGTTTAAGAGGTTTAAGTTAACTAGTAGTTTTCCATGATATCTTATTCGGATCTCCGTTAAAAAACCTTTTTACCAAACTTATCACATTATTCGATGGATTACTCTAGATTCTCCTTATTGAATACTTTTATACTATGTTTTTTATTGAAATTTTGAGTCTTTGAATTATAAGGGGAGAAGAGGGGAATGTTTTGATAAAAAGTTTTTTCTAGTTATTCTCACACATAAAAATAGCATATTATAACATCAAATTAGTTACCTTCCAATTAAGAGTCTATAATCATAATTTGAATTTCCAATAATGGTGCCTTCAAACAAGAATCTAGGTCCCTATATGATTCCTATTATTTTAGGTCTCTAATATTTTATTAAACAAAGTGATTGAAATTTCCTGGTGGTTTGAGTCAGTTGTTGTGGGAGTTTGGTAATCAAGCTTATTGATGGTCTAGTGCAGATGCGATCAATCATCCCAGCCAAACAAAATCATAAGTTAGATCGATGAATTCTATCCTGCATAATCTTTAAGATTTTTCCCTTTATTAATCTTAAGGGGATGGTATGTACATTGTGGATCACATCCGTTCATTATATTTTTGGGTTTCTTGTTGTGAATATTTTTCCTTGTAGAATCCAATTTTTGTTAGTTGTCAATCATGAGATAATGTTTTCCTACCATGATTTTCATACTGGTTGGTTTTGAATCAACTTGTTTTCTTATAATTAGTGACATTATTTATTTATCATTTATCACGATTACTAAAATTTGTTTATAATTAAATTTTTTTATAGTTTTATGTTTTTATTTAATCAACAAAAATTTATGTTCAGTACAAATGTTAACCTTTATTTGGTCTATTTTTTATTAACCGTGAGGCTGTTATTAGTCTATGCACAAATTTATAAAATGGAAATATTTTATATCTACTATTATTTCAATGTAATTATGTGGTGGAAGGGAAACCAACAAATGTTTAAAATGGTGATTTTATGATAATAAACTCACCGTGATGATAAATGTGAGTTTGTTGTGTGAATCTTTTATATCTATTTAACTAGATCAGCTAAAGTAGTATTAAAATGTCATTGTTTACAAGTAATAAAAATGGTAATAATTGTGAAGAATGTTCAATAATAAAAACAACCAATCATCTCTGATTTTATTATTTTAAAAGTATACGTGAAAATAATAGTTGAAATATATAATTTCTGTAAAACATTGAAACTATCCTTCTTTGAGCCCATATCCATGGTGAAAATTGTTTTTTTGTTTTGGTTGAAAAATTGAATTCATTGAATCAAACATTACAATAAAAAAACCTATATATGATATGTATTAATTAAATATAGATTAAGAATATAAATGATCGTGTTGAGATTTAATGATCGTGTTGAGATTAAATAGAGGCCAAATCGGGTAAGGGGTTCAACAATTAATCAATGTGGACCATAATGTATTCACCTGTAGATTCAAGATGTCAATATATCAACCTATATGTTTTCACCTGTTGATTTATGAAGTTAATAATATTATTTTTTTGATCTTGATAGTAATTTAGAAACTCAATCCTTAGGATTTTTTTGTAATCATCCATTCAGGTTTTGTCAGTTTCTAAATAATGTTTCATCGCTTTTGTGTTGCGAGTAGCGGTTAAATAATTGTGATGAGAAGAGATGTTTTCTTTATAAATAATATTAAAAATTTGTCCGTAAATCTACTATATGAATAATTACAATTGATGATGATATTTTGGAGAAATGGAGAGAAATTAAAAAATGAGAAAGGTTCTTTGAGAGGATTTTGAGATTATTAGTGATTAATCATCGATTTGATCTGTGATCATTATTGGGTGAAATTTTTTACTTTATAGATTATAAGAGGATCATTTTATAGGCTTCAAGAGGACCAAGAACTTTTTAGAATTATTTTTGGGTAATCAAGGAAAATCAAACAACAATACATGCATATTTGACCGAATTTAATGCATCCTTAGACTAGTAGTTTTAACATCATCTAATACCATATTACCCCACCAGGTAACCAGTGGGGTACCTTTGAGATAACTACACTTTTAGAACATGTATCAGGTAGCTGATAGGTTATTTGGAGGTAACTATGCTTTTGGAGTTCCTGGAGGTAACAATAATTCTTGGGAATTGAAGAGCTGCTACCTTTGTCAAAGGATGACCGGTCTGTCTTCTGGTGATCAGGGAGTTTAGACATATGGAACTGGGTAACCTGTACTTTGGTGTAACAATAAAGAATATTTACCGATAAAAGTTTCTATAAAAAAAAGATAAAAAATCATTATGGGAGAGCTAGGCATGAGATGGTGCAACCCCTTCTGTCCTGGTGGAAATGGTTGTCAGGTCGATCGCTCCCCCCATGGTGGGGGAAGGGCCCTCACTGCCCCCACAAGGGACCTCTGCCAACTTCCATCACTCCCTTTTCCGACCCCAACTTTCTACCCTCATTCCCTCTAATTTATATTGTTCATAAAGTACTATATCTATTTGAAAATTTTCATCATCTTCCAATTTTGTCTTCATATTTCGGTGTGGCCTGATATCTTTTGAATTTGACATTGATTGCTCGGTCCAAAAAACATTACCCTTATGTGGATTCGTTAGACTAACATATATTTGAATTTTGGGGTTTACAATATCAATCCATTATTGGTCTCCTTGACAACATGCAAATCAAGGTTGAATTTGCTTTGTATAACAACTTGGCCAGGGCATGGTTCAGTGCCCCACACAAATACAATGGCTTACAATTCTACCTATTCAGGTGAAATTATTTCTTTTACATGAAGTGTGATACCCCAACCATGGATAAATTGGTTATTTTTTCCAAACTCCCATTACCATTTCAAAATCCTTCAATTTTCTATATGTTAGCTAATCTTTTGTGTAGAAAACTATGTTTCAAAAGTTTGACTAAATTAGTTTTTCATCATATCATTCCTCAAATCTACATAGAAATTGATGTTTTAAGAAGGCCATCCAAATCTTTTTGGATTGAATAAATAATAAATATATCAATTTAAATAATTATAAAAATTATAATTATAGGTATATGATATCTAGGTTTGGATTATCAAGGTTTTCATTGGCACCATTGGGTTTTCATTAGGCTTGATAAAGGATGTTTTATAATTTAGATTTGATTTGATGGAAATGGATGTTTTATTCATTATACATTGTTGATAAAATAATAATGATTATTTTAATTGATAAAACACTAGTAATTCTTATTTTATGAAAAAATGGGCTTTAGAAGTGGGTTTCCCTTTTTTAGTTTAAAGGTTTTCCAGGTTTTAAAGGGGTGGTGTTGTTTTATAGAGAAAAATTGAGGTTCCCTTGGGTTGTTGGTTATGACTATTGATGAATATTAATTCATTTGGAATTTTGTTTGGATTGAAAAAGTTTTTAATGCATTTTCCAAATTTAAATTATATATATGAAATGATAAATATTTTATTTTCACTTTGTGAAGGTTGACTAGTTGATTATTATTGTACCCTTTTTCACCACCTAGTTCTTGTTAGTGGTGTTATGTTAATCAATGTGATGTATTTTTGATATGTTATTCATGTTATGTTTATGTATTAGTGGTCTTTTTAAGGTATTTATGTGATATAGGAAGGATGTGATTATGGTGTTGTCCCTAGGGGATTTGTTATTG
Source organism: Viscum album (assembly GCA_963277665.1). Lineage (NCBI taxonomy): Eukaryota > Viridiplantae > Streptophyta > Magnoliopsida > Santalales > Viscaceae > Viscum > Viscum album. Next base: position 305,975,295 of record OY728147.1, read on the forward strand.
TAATTTGATTGTATTGTTTTCCTATGGTCACGGTCATTTATTATTCTAAGAGAAAATTATGGTGAATATGTGGGCAGTAGTGGGATGTTTCTTGTACAATTGATATTATTCACCAGATAGTCACCCAAAACTATATAAAATATGCATCTAGTCATATTTTCACTGATGGGACTACGTAATTATGATTCAGTTTATAGATGTGTGATTGTTAATCTACTATTAATAGGTCCAATTTTCATGTCTCATGATGTCCAATTATTCCATGTGGTGTTTCCTCATGCTATGTATCATATGTTACACTTTATGTAGTGTATATATATATATAATGTTATGTGATTTTATTATTATTTTTATGGACTAGATTGATATTTTGATCCTTTTGGGGTTTTAACCTTGATGTTGACTAGTTTGGTCATATTTGTTTATTGGAATTATTTGTGACCTTCTATGGTTGTGTATTAAATATTGACTCACTTATTTCTTTTATTTCCATTGAGTTTGGTGTGTAAAATATTTTAATGGAAAAGTGTAGAAATGGTATCAATGTGATTGTTTTTCAGTAAACTCTTTTGAAACATTTTATACCATGTGTGTGTTTGTTTTCTAAATTTTTATGTTTTAATGTTAAATGATTCGTTTTGAAATGGGAGTGTTTTGTTTAATCTTATATGGGGAATGTTATATGAATATTATTATTTGAGAAAGTATAAGTTCTATTTTTGATTTGTTCCTATATCATGAAATTTAAAATAAAAACATGTTTGTTTTCATTATTTTCAAACTAGAAAATGTGGTTTATTTTACAAAAGAATGAATTGGAGTCATGGTGGTATCATTAAGGATTTGGATCACACCCTATATACACACATTGGGGTATTAAATATCCTTATATTTTGAATGATTCTTCAGGTCTACTATTTTAGGGTGGATTCAGTGCTATCTTCCATAGAAATCTGACGATTGTTGGGATCATGGGGTGACCTCTGAGTCACATATAGATAGTGATCAGACCTTTGGTTTAATGGAACCATTTAGTTAGAGTTTCAGTTTTTTCCTCTTTAGTGTAACATTCTATTTCTTTTATATTTTTTTCATATTTTTAATCATGACATTAATATTTCTTTATACGAGTTGAATTTTTTCATTTAACCTTATCACTTTATTTTTATGCATGGATAATATGTTTTATTGGTTTTCTTGATGGTAAAACCAACCCTAAAGATTATATTTGATTCCCTAAACACTTTCCATTAGCTGGGGGTTGATTTTTCTTATAAGGTATATGTAAGGTCATATGGGGCACCATTATGGATGGAAGATCGATCCGATTTTTTATAGGAGAAATAAATCTTGTTTAATTTACACCAATTAGAAATTCTTCTTTACACCATTTAACCCCATCTAAAAATGAAACTCTTTTTTTGAAAATTTGAACATTTCATGTTTATCCTAGCATCCAGATGTATAAAAAGTAGTAAAATAATGTAAATCAACAAATTTATTTTAATAGGGTTAAGACCCTCCTAGGAGTCATAATCTTTTCCATGCCAGGGATGTTCAAATCATGGATTCTCCAATAAAATATTTTTATCAATAGAAGTTGAGTTTTTTATTTGTCATCCATAAAACCTTTTTCATAGAATATTACACATGTATTTTCATGATATTACATAGGTGACATGTATTCTATATATTTCACAAGAGAATGGGTCTTTATACCGGTTCTAATATTTTTTATACTGGTAGCACACCAACTAGTTTTCATAATCATTTTTTCCTTTTTAGGTTGAAAAGAAATATCACAAAAGATAAGTAACATAACCCTAAAAATATGATATTCTTCCTCACAATATAGAAATAAATACTACCTCCAATCATTTAACAACTACACCTAAATCCCATCGACTGTCAACTGGTTTTCTCCGAGATTATTTGTAGAAACTTTTTGTTTGAATCCTATCAACTTCGACTATAAATGAATTGAAACACAAATTATTGCACTAAAATACTTATTATCTAATTTAGAATACATTGAAACAAATATAAGATTTACTTTCTCAAATGGTATTGGTTACTCTACCTATTCTTCTATATAAAATATAGTGGGTTATTATGCCCCTTCTTCTATTAGAGTCTCAACATGTCTCAGATTCTACTTGTCTTCTTTTATTTCTCTTCTTTCTCTCTCAGTATAGCCTACTTCTATATGCACGTTCACACACACTCACACAACATCAATGTCTCTAACAACTTTTTTCTATTTCATCCTCCTCAATATTCTCACTTTATTACATGTAGGATAATAAACATTAAACCCATTTTATAACTTCCATTTTCCTTTTAGGGAATGCATATCAACGTATATAAACTTTATCCAAAAATAAAAATTATAAAATAATAATTTGTGGTTTCCTATCATTTTCCATGTTATTTATTTTCAACTCAATGTATATTAATTAAATATAATCATTTAATATATCTAAAATGGCTAAATAAATTTTCATATTATTATCTATAAACCAGAACTTCATCTTCCTTAACAATCATACAAAAATTCATGCACTTTAAACTCCCCATATATATGAATGTCATAAGACAAATATTTTTGGGGCATGAGAGATTACCATTTAATCGTTTATAGAGTCAGGTTGAATATGTACCAATAGTAATAACTCTTTGCTCATAACTACTCAGTTTTGAATGAAGAATATTTCAACACTACTGAACAACTTATAGTTCTATGTATCTTTATATTTATTATTATTAAAAACTAAATTTTATAATTAAGAGGATCATTAATTTTATATTCATCATTACTGGTTTTGTATCATGGATTTAACAAGACATAATGATATTAGTATCACTTGATAAAAACTCTAACATCATCAGATTTTATTTCTTATTTTGAATTATAATTATTTAAATCTTACATTTTTTTCATAGGTTTTATGATTTATTTCTATGTAAAATATCATATGTGATATGATATTTTCAATTCATACAGAACTATTTAAAATTATACATGTCATATATCACAATATTCTTGAAATATTAGACATTATTCATAATATTTCATACTAGTGGATTGTGTAGGATAATTTAGTTTTGTGTTGAGAAAATATCCTAAACACAACCAAAATCTCTTCCATGTTGATGAATTTATTTTTACATTTTTCAAAAAATATATATATATATAGACCAATTTTTTACCTGCCTGATAAATCTCTTACACTTTTTAAAAATATATACTATGTATTAATTTTTAATTTTTAAAATTTTATTATACTAAAATTTTATATGGGTTTCACAAAATATAATTTGAAAGACTCACATAACTCAATTAACATATGCATAGGAAAAAACTCTTACAGTCATCATAATATTCTTATCAACATAGATAAAAATACTTATCAATTATTATTTATCAAAAAATATACTAAAAATGGCCATATTATATTACAGAAAGGAAATATTACAGACAACTACCCAACATTTCTTCCTCATAGATCAAATTTATGAAGAGTAGGATAAATTAATTTCCCATATATCAAATATTAAACTTGAGAAAAAAAATTCTAGATTTTCATTAATTTAACATTGTGCTTCTCCAAATAATATCATTGAATTATCAATAACCATAATTAATATTTTAATAGATCCAAATAAATGTAGGAATTATTAAGATAATTCCAAACCAATTAAAGGTAGTTTTAATGTCTTATATTATAATAAATAATGATGATACAATATTTCTATGAAATCTATTGTCTTTACTATTTCAACTTCATTGAATCATTTATAAATCATCATCAAAGAGATATACAACACTATAAAGATCACACTTCATGTTTGATAAATTAAGTATGTATTCTCTTACGTTTGGTAGCTTAGGATCTCTCAAATAGATAACTTCACACTTTTTAACTACTATAGATAGTAGTTCTATAACTTCATTACTTATTTTTGAATTTATTATAAAAACTCTATTCTTATGATGTGTAGGGTTCTATTTGAAGCTTTATATCAATGTTCTTTAAAAGAAAAATCACTTACCAAAATAAGAATTACCCATGTATAGATAGGAATCATCAGCTTCTTTGTTTCCCTTTGGTGTTTACAACTCCATCCATCACCCAAGAAACCAGCTTTCATAATTTACAACAAGACTAATTGATAAAACATACATCCAAAAACCATTGAGAACATAAATCTCCAACTGTTTGTTTTCTCTCTTTTAAAAATAAACTCTATTATGTAACATAATTATTCTCCCCCTAATTTATAAAAAATAAAGTGAGGGATATTTTTCTTCCTCTAAAAAGACATTGTACATAAGTTTTTTCTTTTCACCAACTAACACTTCTTGTTTTATATAAGTCTTATTATCCCCACATGGTCTTCCACTTTCCAATTATATAATCTATACCATGATGAGAGGATAGAATCGCATAATTCTTCTCAAAGTGTTACTGACCAAATGAACTTAAGTCTACATGGGATAACCTAGTGTAGAGAACAAGAGTGGTTAACTTAGATAAAATGATATATATTTAATCACTTATCTGTGGCACCAATATAGGAATTTGTTTATCAAGGATCTTTCCAAATATATTTTAAAAAATATTGATAAACATTTACTCACTTGAACTCACACATAAAAATATTTCAACTACATGATTTTTTCCGATATGTTTATATGATAAATCCAACTTTATAAACACAATGAATATTAGTTAAAATAGTTAGTAGAGAATTAAAATCAAATATGGTCCTATAATGTTTATAGAGGATTTGAAGATTTATATATTAATCAATTAATGTTAAATATCTAGAAACATTATAATTTTTAATAGACCCCCCTCATGGGATTCTCTATGAGATTTTTCACCTTCAATTTAGAGAATAATAATACTAACATAACATGCATCGGAATAAGGAGTATCATCATATCAACACTTACTTGATTGTTGTGATTTAATTAAAATTTTAAATACATATTATATCATCTTGAATGCATTGATAACACTACATCATTTATTTGTGTGTGTGAGAGAAAATTTTTAATTTAAGATTCTCATATTTCTATTTTCTTTAAATTCATTCTTCTTTGCATGAAATTTTGAGTTTCCTCAGAGCTAGGGCTGTCTAGACTACCTGCTGGGAGACTTACCAAGAGATAATTAATCTTAACAATGATATTCCCTCTAATCTAGCTATATGGGTTTCAATGCTCTTCATTGAAACTGTTAGCAAGCTGTGTTTGTTTTCTGGGATAATCTTAGTTCATGAGAATGATTTTATTTTCATCCAAGTTGAATAGCTGAATCGCATTTAGGTTACTTGAGAAAATTATTTTTTTTGGGAATAATAGAGTTAGGATTGTATTTGTTTCATGGTATGATCATAGATTTCATAATGATGCTTCCCAAGAGTCCTTTACTCCCAAATGGAGGCCTACTTTTATTGTGGGTAGACTATTATGGAGCACCCAATCGATGTCTAGCTGCCCTCCCCCTCCAAAATTTCTTCCCTTCACCGCATCTCATCCCTCCGGCACATATTTATTTCATTTGGCATCATCCCGCCCACCTGCATTTCACCGTACATCATCCACCCCACTAACAATTTCTGTGGGATCATCCACCCAACCTTCATTTCGTGACAGCCCTCTACTTGTGGCATCATAATCAACCTCTAGAAGGCCCTACTGCATCCTTCATGTTGTTGATTTGGGTATTCCATGATGCAGTCAACCATCCGTCAATTGAATTTCCAAATATAATAAACTGAACACGAAGACAGCTGGCATCATAGCCATTGTTATGAAGATGTATTTGATAGGGTATCTCATCAATGAGAAGATACAATCAAGGATAAATAATCTGAACCCGATTAAGGTCACCATAGTCGTGAAATTCCTTAAGATGTACCCAACAAAGGTTCACCATCAAGACCCACCTTTGCCTCCCCATCTCCTGCTGCTCAAACAGTCTCTGAGGATCAAAGAGAGACACCTGAGGAATACCATACCCAAGACTACCATTACCGTTATGGTGGTAAGGGCTCCGATGGGGTACATGGATGGTTCTTTTAATATTCACCACATATATTCCCCAAATACCAAAAAAAGTATGAAGAGGGAGATTATACCTGCCAGCACTCGATATAAGTATATGAAATAGGGAATGACCCTTTTTTGATCCTCTAAATTCCTCATATTTTGGAAAAGGAATTAGGATGATGAAGAATATGAGAATATTTTAGAATATTCAAGAGATATCGGAAGAGGTATGATCGATAATTGGAGAATACTTGTGAATATTTAGGCAAGATGAAGAGGGATGTTAGAGGTGAGATCGGAAGAGGGAACTCCCCACCTCCCCTCTTCTACCCATCTCTATAGATAAGCCCCACAATACCCATCCTCCTCATCTACTATACCCTTCAGTAAAGAAAAAATAAAAATAAAATATATATATATATAATTATAATATTAATATATGATATTGAACAAAAAATCCATCCTCGAAAGCGACGACACCATCTACAGTCCCTGTTTATGTGTTTTTATATGTTTTTATTTCATTATAGCTCCAGCTATCACCGCTAATACTACCAATACTCCATGATTTTGGATTAATGTTGATCGGTAGACTGGATCATGATATCATTGAAGCGGTTGTAGCTAAATCTATGAGGTAGAAGATATCTGGCTTTTTTTCTGTGAGATCATCTTCGGATCTCCATCGTCAAAACAACTTAGAAAAATTCCCTCATTACTCTATCTGTTACTCCATATTTTATAAATTGTGTACTTTTCTACAGTGTTTTTACTAACCTTTTGTGTCTCTAAATTAGAAGGGGGACATGGGGAATCATGTGAGAAATTTCCTTTTCTATTCCTTCTCACATATAAACATAGCATATTGTGGAATCAGATTAGTCCCCTTCCATCATAATTTTGGGTTTTTAGAAGATTGGGTTTCTTTGTTGTTCTAGATATCACCGATACATCAGTAGGTAATATATAATCATGGATCAATGTAGATTGGTTGCCTGGGACATGATATCATTAAAGCGGTTGTAGCTAAATCGACAATGGTAAAAGCTAACTGCAGTTTTCTATAAGATCACTTCAAAATAATTATATTTTTCCAACATGGGTAAATCTATTAGAAATAGTGGTTTTGTTGGTTAAATAATTTACCAAAAAAATTTTGACATCAATAAATTGTTGGTAAAAACTCAATCACTAAATATTATTGTGATAGATAAAATAGTTCAGTTGCGATTATAATAATACAAAAATATTACATATATTGGTCAATTTTTTTAGCAAAAAATTTATATGATAGATTTATCTATTAATAATATTATTACCAACATATATAATCAATAACAACTATTAATATATTTAAATCATATTTTAAATAAAATATTATGCATGTATATTCCAATATTTATCACCAAAATTTTATATTATAATTATCAACATAATTACATATAACATATTTATTATATTTATTATATGATAATTATAAAATTATTTTATATGAAACTCCAAAAAATTATTCTCTATTTGAAATAATACATTAAAACATAATATAAAAAAATGTCCATACTCCAAAAGAATCATAAATCTCCAAGAAACATATTCTATAATTTTTTTCTATTTTTTATTAAATGGATTCACAGTTACAAACCATATTAAACCAATAAATTGTACAATGTTATCCCACAAATAATGCAGAATTGTTGGAATGAAAAGCATATCCATCCCCCCAGTAAAAAAAATTTTCACCTGCTGATCAAGTGAGATCTCTTAAAAAAAACATCCACCCGATATTTCTTAACAATAAAGAGGATTTACTCCTGAGACTTCCCATTAATCTTCTGCACTTAAAGGGAATTATCGGTTGGGGTGATCATCATTTGACTCTTCATCGAGGAGACCAAACCATTTCATTGTGGGAAGTGGGGAGATCTACATATAGGGCTTATCCTCTTGGAATGCTTCATCCACAATAGCTTGAATCTGAGCATCCCCGACAAGTAGCAGCACGTCCTATACACCTTTGTGATCACCAGAAATCAGAGATTCTTTCTGTGAGTTGAAACCATAACCACCTTCATACAAAGGATGGATGAGGGATGGAAGATGCGGTTCCTGCATAGTCTGAGAAGCGATCATCCTTATCCCTAATGGGAGATTTCTCTATTCAATCCCCCTCCAACCACTAAAACTTGTGGGGAACATAGAGGGGCACAAATATTAGAGGAATCCAACCAAAATTATTGAAAATTCAAATTATACCAATCAAAGTTGTATAAGATGGTTTAAAATTTTCCATCATGCACACCTATATAGAAATCAATGTAGAATAAGAAGGTTTCCAAATTACATAAAATGAAAATTTTAACAATTATAGTGTTTGATGTAGTATTATAAAAATAAGGGAAAAGCTGGTGATTGCCTTTGATCATTCTTCTCAAGCTAATATACCAATACCTTACAACTTGAACACCTGAAAAATAAGAAATTGTGACATAGGGGTGGGGGTTCAAACTATTGATAATAAAATATGATGGAAACCCACTCAATAAGTAAACAATAACACAAGGAGAGATTATTCTCATTGTCAGTTATGACCAGGGAATACCTAATAAAACACATGTATAAAATGAAAATGAATTTTCAAATACATTTACCAAAGGAAACTCCCAAAGGAAACTCAAATACACTAAAAGTAATAATTCCAGTCAAATTTTTAAGGGAATCAATAGGCTAAAAAAGATCAATTTAGACTAAACCTCTTGGAAAGTTCATTCCATGAGGTAAATTGAAAATGCGATTAAATATTAGGATGGAATATGATCTATAAATATTTGGCTTTAAATCATTTTCCCTTTAGCATAGACCCTACATCCACCATTGATACAACTATTCTAATTTTTTTTGAGAACTAGGAGCAACATGTTTTATTGAATGAAATGCATACATTTTTATTACTCAAAGGGAAATTAATTCTCATAGATAAATCGATTAAATGTATGAAATTTATTTTTGCACATGTAAACACTAAATTTTAAGTAAATAACAAAAATTTTCCATTAAGTATATACAACATAAAAATAAATATATTTAAATGCATGAAAATTGATAAATATGTAATGCAAGGGAAATGATAAAAATAGACTATAAGCTATATATACAACACTTGATTCCCTCAACATGTGTTAAATGTAAAATAAAAACTATATATACTCTAAAATGATACATTATCTAACTCTACGATAAATACCACCAACTTCTCTAGAAAGAGTGTTTTACGACTAATGTTTTTCTATGAGAATATTTTTCATTTAGTGCATGAATTGTATCATCACACACATAAATGAATGTCATCTAGAAACTGAATAATAGAATAACCAGTAAATTAAAATCCAGACATTGATATAAGGGGACAGTGATATATAACGTGTCAAGAGGGGTCCAACAGGTTAAACAACAATAATCTTTTCCTCACCTTGGTGTGTATAGTAGATTTCAACACATTTCACTTATTTATTAATTGAAATGATCCTTCTACATAAATAAACAGATCCATATCTAATGAATAGCTATAATGTGTAAATATTTTGAAAAATCTAGAAGTTGAGAGGATAAAAATTTTCTTATAAAAATATGACAATAAATAAAAATAAAAAAAATACGAAGTCTAGCATAAAAATAAGTCAAACTAAAATCCTAAACTAGAAATCAAATAATTGGAATGGATTTTCGAACACATACCATTCCAAGAATAGCCAAAAATGGGATACAATAAGATGGTAGTTCCATCTTCATGGTTTGAGTAAGCTCAATAAGCACTAAACCTATTCAGCCATGTATCAACCACTCCTGACTTCCCAGAATTCACAAAAAATGTGTTCATTATTATTCTATATTATGAGTAGACATTATAAATATTAAAACTACTGAGAATTTTTGTCTAAATACATTCATTTGTATCACCACAATTCTATGATAGATGGTGTTTTGAGGATGATTGGATATATATCGAGTGCATTATTTATTAAACTAATTGCTTTTAAGGAATATTTTTTGACAGATAAATTTACTAAAGAAAATATCTATACTACCAATAAGGTGGATAATACAAGAGTATTTATTAAACATGAATTAATTATACTATATTTTCCTATGATCAAATCTAATAATTTTTTTTCTTGTAGTTATTGAAGAATTTCTGTTAAGGAAGAAAGAGATCAAGAAGAAGTAGTTCAATAAAAAAATGAAGAGATTATTTTTAACATTGGAACCCAAACTATTAATTTGGTGATTATAAAAAGATTATAATGAAGAAGTTAATATTGGTATGCTGATTGATATTAAATATGTGGTGGAGGTTAGAATGGATAAAGAAAAATCTTCTGAGGGAAATGAGAAAATTTCAGTGGATGATAATGTGGAGGTTGAATTAGTATAGAAAACTAGTTGAAAAATAAAAAAGGATAAATGGAAATATTGTATAAACACATATTCAAGTGAAATAATTAATTTAGGAATATAATGATAAGGGTGATCAGAATTAATAATTTTAGGATGATGTTGGTGTTGAAAATGTAGAAGTTTTAACAATATAGTGAGAAAGAGTGGTAATAGATAATGAAATTTCATCACCAGCCATTGAACAATAAGATCAAGATATTGATAAAAAATCTAAAATAGTTTTCTATAACAATATTTTCTTCTTTAAATCATTTTAAAAAAGTAATCATAGACATAAAAGGATGTTTAAATGATTTAAATGAACATATGAATAAGTAGAAGGAAACTACAGTTTCTAAAGGAGACATTACATAGTTGAAATCATCTATGACTTTATACTCATGATTTGATGAGTTAAAATAGTTGATGATAGTTGAATATGAATTTCTAAAAGGTTTTAAAAATATGACATAGGTATTAATGAATAATATAAAAATGAGAATAAATATATTCTAAAACATTAATCATATTTATTGAAGAAAAAATAACTAGTTATGATTGGTGTTTTCTAATATATTGTTGTGGTAGATGATATCAATTATCGATTAGTTAACGACTTTAAATTAAAATCTAGTTTTATCAATAGTAATTTAATGAATATCTAAATTGAAATTTTATACGACAACCTTTGAAAATTTTCAAGAGTTCAAAAATGAATTGATCATTGAATCAGTAAAAGTTAAGAATCAGGAACTCAATTTTAATAATTGTATTCATATTCTATATTGTATTGTGGATTTTCCGAAGTTCTAGTATGATGTCAGTAATAAACACGATTAGAGTACAATCCATTTATAACATGTTAGTAATTTTTTTAGAAAACTAAAACATGAAGAGGTATCTAAAAAATTATCTAATGATGGATATGTTCAAAATATGGATTCAGATATTGAAGGTTTTAAGAAATAGTGTTATGGTAGTCATGAGTTGTTACATCACTCTCATGAAGTTTTGTATAGAGTGTAAGATTCATAAAAATAATAAATATTATTTCAAGGATAAAGTGGAAACATTATTTGAGACATTCAAAAAAGAGAATGAAGATGTAAAATGAAAGAATATTGTGGTTTACAAATAACCAATTTTGTCTACATTGATGCACCTTCCCTGACTGAAGTGATTTAAAAAAATGGATATTTTCAGAAAGATGGAGAAAGATATTAAAATTTCTTAAAAGTTTATGGAGTAATGTAAGGAGAAACTGAAAGGTACAAATAGCGTACATAGTATTTCCCACATACTGATTTCATATTCTAAGAAATATTGGGATTAGATATTAGAGAAAATCTCAACCAAATAAGAATACAAAACTGACCAGTTTAATGCAAATTATACCTATAGATATGTTGTGAATAAAATGTAAAAAGAATATGGTTACATTTTGATGTAATGATATGAATTATTTCTTGAGTATAATAAAGATGAAATAATTTTAATATTTCACATCTTTTGCAAGCATTGTATGTGATCAAAGGAAAGTAGAGCCTTGATAGAGTTCCACAAAATAAGTTTCCCATTTCTAAATCCCAATAACCTAACATATTTGGTCAACTTAAATATTTTATGATTGATCAATGTAAGATCTTAATTATCAATAGAGAATGGACTTGTCGATATCCTATTTTCCTCTATAAAAATCTTTCAATAAATTTCTTGTAATGACTATAGTTCAATATAAAGCTTTATTGATACCCTTTAAAAAATCTAACACTAATAATAAAATGTTTAATGATGCGATGAATACTCTAGAGAAAATTTATGATTGTTCACTATGAAATTAAGAATACTTGAGAATGATAAGAATACTTACAGATAATATTCTTGTTATTTGAGTTTTAGGAGAAAATTAATGGGTGAAACTGTTGGTATGCCTAAAAAACATTCAATTAATTTTAGAATTAATATTTATCATCCTTTACACTTGAAAATATAATAATATAAATCAGAAATATTATAATAAATAGTGAATCATATATAATTTATGAATAATGAACTAAATATAAAAATATGGAACTCTTAACAAATCTGGATCACCTTTGATCATCTAACATGATAAAGCCTAATTGATTAAATGAAATGTTAACACATTAAATAAAAATTTTAGTACATGAAACATGTTGAAAAAACATGAATTATATTTTCAAAAATGAAACATTATTATGAAATAACAAGAATTAGAATTAAAAAGAAAGGATGATATTATATATAAATAATTAAATAATTATTCCAGGTATATATAAAAGCCTACATATATTATCTTAAAAACACCATGTCAACATTTAATTTAATTAGATAATAATTAAGTAAATAAAATAAATTATGTGATCTAAAGGTTTCATTGAAAAATTATATGTAAAACCATCAACCAGAAGCATTGGAAAATAATATCGGGATAATATTGTACATGTACTTCTAAGAGAAAACCTTGATGAAAATGAAGGTTCACTATTGAAAAAATGTATTTGTGAGTGGAAAAAATAGAGTTCCCTTGTAGAATTTTTAAATATTTTTTCATTTTACTTAACAATGATATGATTGGAATAAGTTATATTTTTAATTTATATATTTATTTTCTAGGAATCTAACATCTACAAAATGTATCTTCCTCTACCTTAAATAAAGTTGATACAAGGATAGAGGAATTCATAAATATGAAAATTATAACTGATTCTTTCTATGCCCAACCACCATCCCATTTTATTATATATTAACGCCTTAAATGGTATTTAATCTTGAAATTTAAAGGGAATACTAAAAAATCATGATGTAAAAAAAGATTAATATGAGAACATTCAAAAAATTAGACCCACTCTTACATCGTGAATTGATGTTTTCAATGCATTACTCAAGGTCAATAAGCCTGTTGCTGCTAACTGTAAATTTGATAGTGTCTATAACATAAATTTACTAAACATATCTATCAAACCATCAATTTGATTGAGCTATCTAGTATAATAGTGGGTATCAGATTTAGAAGAAGAAAATTAATCACATTGACAAGGACGACATACAGTTGATAGTTTATGTCATAGACTACATGCGCCGAAGAGGGTAGTAGTGAGGTACTAGTAGTAGTGATGAGGATGAGGCTCTAGGAATGTCACAAATGAGGGAAGGTGGGAAAGAGAGAATATTTTCGATGATGACTAGGGTTTATCCGACCCACTTTCTAAAAAACAATACATTTTAATATTATTAAAATTTTAATATATCAATTCTGAATAAAATTATTTAACTTTTTTGAAAAATAATGTGTTGGTGACAAATAATTAATACATTTATAATGAATTGTTAATAAATATTTATTAGTTATGAAAAAAATTTATATTATTTTTTACGATAAAATTTTTGATGTTGTATAGTAAATATTAATAATTGTTTCAAGTGTTGGTGATAAAATTTACAGTGTAAATTCAAATTGGGGAAAATTTTATTTTTTTGTAAAATATTTTTTTGTATTTAATGATCAATATTAGCAGATATATTTGTTGGTAAAAAAATTCATTATATAAGATTAATACCATAAAAATTTATTATATCTTGGAATTAATCATTTTTACCAATAAATATATCATATGTTATTAAATTATTTTTCATACCAATAATTTTTTATAGTGTATTAAATGAAAAGTTAATAACATATGATTTTTTAGAAACTAAAAATTCATAACTATTTAATAACAAAAAAAACTAACTTTCAAATAAAATATAGATTAATAGATTTTAAATACTATAATAAACCATGATTCGTTAACTTGAAAGATAGTTAGTTTATAATAATATAAATATATCATTATGGTGTTCTAAATACAAATTAAAGCAAATAAAGATATCAATTATCATCTAAGGTTCAACTATTTAATCTTTAAACATGAGTTGTACATTAGAAAAATTCTTATAATTTTAGACTCTCAAAATCAAAATCAAATATATACTATATAATTAATGCATCAAAAAGAATACAATTCAGTTTCACATCCCATAATATTTGAATCATACATTAATCAATAAATGATACATCATTACAACATCACACACACCAAATCAATAAATGAATTGTAATCAGATACAAAACGGGGAAACATTATTAACAAAATAATTAAGGAATACCCATAAAATTATATGATTTACTGTGTATTCATGTATTAAACATTCAATATCTGTTGATTAAATGTGTAAAAGTTCAATTTGTATTGTATGTTTTACTAAAATTTATAAAATGAAAACATTTTAGTTTATTTAAAATGCATTCATACCTTGAATGAGACACTGGATATAGTTCAATTTATATTTCAATAAAGAACCCATTCAACATCATGGGGACCTTTCCCCAATTTAATATCAATGACATTGTGCAACAAGTAATTTTAATGTGTTAGAAGTTGTGTTCTTTTCAAAGAGACCAATATATTATTATTAATGCTACTATTAGAAGGGGTTCATCTTTTTTATGATGATTAACATTGTTTTTTAATCTTTTAGTGAGAAAATGTATAATGGAGGCATATTCTCATCATTCACACTCTAAAATTGGGAAATCGTGAGATAAATTTATCATTTTTTCACTTCCAATATGTTCTCCAAAACCATAATCTGTCACTTGCATTTTCAGGATAAGTGAAATAATTTATTGAGAATGAAGTTCCAGGTTAAAAAATCATGATGGAGTTATTCCCATCCAATAATTGAAAATTTTATTTGAATACCAAACCCAAAAGTTAACCAGAAGGTTCACCTTTACTTCTTTTTCGATCAATCGTGAAGAGTTCTAGGTATATCATGTAATAATAAATATGGTGCACATTATTATTTTCCATATTATCTTTAGTCCTTCTATAATTTGGCAATAGAATAGTTTACCATTATTCAAACTGACAGAGATAAACTTTTCTACCTCACCATGATGGACATGAATAACAGAAAAAACACTTCTAGGGGGTTTCTAAGGGAGCATGATTCTATTAGGGGTATTGGAAGGTTGATGAATCAAATCTACTAGAACATGATTCAATTTTGGGATCAAATTCTTTACAAGTGATAATTATGTAATTTCAATTCTAAAATCACCCCAAAAACATGAACATGAATAAAAAGGATTGTTTCATTAGTGTTTCACTAAAACCCTAACTTTAATTCAATTTAAACACTAGATACATGGGATTTTAGGTTCTTAAAATATTGATAGTAGAAGATCATAGGTAATAAGAGGCCCAAACATTGACCGATTGAATTGGAAATGTTTTTTTGTCCATTCCCCTCCCTACACCTCATCTGTATAGTTTAAAGAGGAAAAATTAAATCGAACATAAATAGATGAAGGTGTTAGCAATGGTAGATAATCAAGAGTTCAGATGTGGGTGTGGTTGATGGTGATGATCTAGGTGTGTTACACTGGTGGATATCACCTTTGTGAGAGTAATGAAGATTGAGAGGTAACATAGGGAGAGGGAGAAGAGGGGATTAAGAACATAAGTAGAATGAAACCTATTTTAATTTTCATGTTCATTTTTCCTTTTTAACATTTTTAAATGACTGGTTGTTATATGTGAATATCGTCATGTTTTTTTATGTTTTTGTGGTTTTTTTAAAATACCATATAATAATTTATTTCAAATAAAAAATATTTCCAATACCAATTTGATTTTTTTTAAAATAGAGTGTGTTATATTAATAATATTTATAAAAATATTTTTGTTAATATAAATATAAATTTATATTAAACTACTAAATGATAGTGAAAAAAAATTTATTCTTAAACATTTTTTTGTAATGAAAAAATATCAGCAACAAATTTATTTGTTGAAAAAAATATTGGTAACAATAATTAATAGCAATAGATTTATTTATTGGTAAAAAAGATTCGTTATTAATATTATAAAGAAACAAATTTAATTGTTAGTAAATAATATTATGGTATTAAATAATTAATAAACACATATGTATATATATGTTGTTAAAAATAAATGTTAGTCCATGAATTTAATACCTATAAAACATAATATCTATTATAATTTCTCATTAATACCAACAAATATATAGTATGTTACCCAATTTCTATTGGTATAAGTAAAATATTTTCTATTGGATCATATTTAGATCCCCTTTTACAAATTTTCTTATTGAACATCTCACATTATTCGATCAGTTACTCCAAATTCCCTATATTCTGTTCATTTCTACAACATTTTTCTTGTCCTTTTGAGTCTTTGAATGAGAAGGGGGAGAAGATGGGAATGGTATGAGAAATTTTATTTTTTGGTTCTTCTCACACATAATCATAGTGTATTCTTACATAAGATTAGTCACCATTGAATCAGGATTTTTTTTAGGAGACATTTATAGAATCCATTTTCATTTTTTTTATTATTTTGTTTTGGAGAATCCATTTTTAGTTTGTTGGGAAGCCTGGGGCATTTATTTCTTACCATATGGTTAACATATGTTTTTCTAGTGCAAAATCTATTCTACCAATAGATGATTTTGAATCATCTTTTTGTTTGTAATGGATGATGTGTGGAAGTATCATTACCATAATGTCATTATTACACTTCTATTGAATGACAATCTGGTTTATTTAGAATTTATCACTTTGATGAATTAAATTTGTTTTTCATTTCATATTTTATTATTTGTTGGTACTTTTAAATCATAGGAATTTAAACTTCAATATAAATCCTTATGTTTGAATCTTTAATGTCTACTTTACTAGGTGTGATTAACTAAATCCAGGAAATATTCCATTGATTATAATAAAGAAAAATTACCATCAATGTGAAAAATGATCAGCAATAAAAGTAGTCAATCAGTTGTAATTTTGTTATTTTGTGTATTTCCACCTTTAAAAAAGATTAAAAACTTATCTATCATCAAGGCATAGTTATCATTTCTTAACCCTATATATTTTGGCAATATTTTAAATATGTTGTCTGATATTGATAAGTAGTATTAAACTATTTATGGTGATATTCAGTGGGTGGTTGAACCCTTGGATGACCTTGGTCGTTGGTTCAACTTCCCAGAAGTATAAGGTCAACACAAAACATCCAAATTCTAATGAATGTTGGGGATCTAGAATTTATAGATGAAGAAACATCACTTAGTGACTTTATGTAGTTATTTTACTATTTAAGGGAAGAATTTGAAGAAAATAGAAGACACAAGACAACATTTCAAAAGGCCCTTCTTATAAAGAATAAAAAATATCAAATCATATTCAATGTTTTTCAAATAACATTAAAATGTTTAGTTGGTTCAAATTGTGGGTAAGTCAAATTAAAAATACATAAAAATTTTAATTCATAAAAATAAATAATGTTACAATTGTAATATTTTTTTAAAATACCATTTCATAAAATTAATCACTCACTCTTTAACTTTAATCATTAAAAATAAGAGTGTTTTTTATATAATAAATTGATTATATACATTTAAATTTAATAAAATGGTTAAAATTAACACAAATTGTTTTAGATGAATTATAAATATATCAATTCTAATTTATAATGAAATGATCTAAAATAACAGGTTAGTTTTATGATTTTATTTTAATTTTTATTTCCATTGTGATACTAAGATATAACATATACTTAAATGAATACTTAATAACCTCAACTGAATTCAGACGTGACACTCAAAACCTGAAAGAAAATGCACCATATTCAGACAATTTTTTTGTTTTTTTAGAATCTAGTGTTTCTTTACTACTCCAAATTTCTCTACTACTTTTACAGTTACTCCATGATCGAGGCTTGATGAAGATAATTAGCCTATGTCTTGATATCATTTAATAGACTACAACTAAATCAAATAGGAAGAATTTAAATATCAATTTCCATTGAGATATTATTTGAATCTTTATTGGAAAACCTTTTTACAGAACTTATCACTAAAAAAATTCAATTATTAATGCTTATTTTTGTAGTTACTAGGAAATTTTCCTCACCCATATAATGTGTCCCATTCCATAGGTTAGGAATAATGATGATTAACTTATCTATTTCTATAATGGTTAAAAATGTCATGATGTTTGTGGGATATATTAAAATCATAATATGGAATATGAAAATATGGGTATAGTGGGAAATGTGCTCACGAATTCAGGGGCTCTGTTTATGTGAGTGTTTTTACTAATTCTCTAAAACACTATACCTAACTTGTCCTTTGGTATATAAGTGATAAAAATTTTAATTTTGATGTTGTATGTTTGTATGGTGATAATTGGGTCACCTTTATCGGTATAAAATCTAGATATGTAAATTTTATGTTTTTATCACTCGATCCGGGAGTGCATCTTCGAGAATATTATAGTTGGTATTAGATTTGAGTTTACATAAATTTGGAGACTATGATGTTTTTAGTAAAGTTTGTCTTATGATATATGGATAAAATCATGAGTATATGAGATTAAGGTTTATCGTAAGTCCAAATTCTTAGTCACCCATTTTCAGGTTTTAAGAAATGATATCTTAATGTTATTAGTGAAATTTTACAAAAAAAATTATTAGGTTGATGTATATGTAAATATTTGTTTCAATGTGATATATGACTTTTAATTTATTGAAAAATATTTTATTGAGTTGAAAACATGTAGTGTTTATATGTTCTAAGATATTAAGGTAATTATGGGAATACATGTTTTATCATATAGATAACCATTAGATTGAAAAGTGATTTGGTGGAAAGTGATTGATTTTTTATCAAAAGAAGGTCAATATATTTTTTGTAACGTTAGTTGAAAAGTATTTATGACCACTGAGGTTAAAAAATAATTAATTTTAATTTTATTGAGATTATTTGTGATATAGGGTTAATTATTTATGGAATAATTTAGTTTGAATATTTGGTACTAGTAATGAAATTTTAAGTTTAAGGTATTATTTCATCAAATGAAGGTTACATATTACCATATGCTAAACATTTTGGTTTTCGATAATGATTTAAGATAGGTGAATGCATTTATTATCCATGATATGGTTATTTGGTCCTTTAAAAGTATATTTTATGGATGGATTCATGAAAATTTCATCTTGAATACTCATCATTTGGAGCCAATGATTATATTTTGGTGGAAATTTTTTAATGGATGAAATTTAACTTATTATGTAAGAATACTTATTTCTTTTCATATTCTAGATTTTATGTAATTCCAAAACACTATGAAAAAGGATCTTGAAAATGAAAATGTTATCATATTATGTTCAATTATAATTAGATGTTAGTATTTTCACACCTTATTGGTTTATGATTTTATATATGAAGACATTCCCATGATAATCCACTTTCTTACGATCAAAAATCTCTACCACTATCCATCATTATTTTGTATGTTTCTTTCTTGAATTTTTTAATCCTTAAATCGAACCAGTGTTCTCATATCTAGAATCTTAGCATGTGTTATTTCAGATTACATTCTTACTTACTTTTCTTTCTTATCATGAGAAAGTTCTATTAAACCTTTTTTATGATGTAGGACTTCAAAAAATTTATTTTCAAATTTTTAACCATTAATTAATGAGATTATGTTAAAATTGAAAGGATTTACTATATTAAATTGGGGATAATGTACCACCTAAAGACTTTAAAAAGGGGATCTATGCTCTATAGGATACATGATACGGAACATCGAGCTTAAGGAACCATGAAATAATATTATTTTAAATATGACCATTATAATATAGAAATTAAATTAGAATATATGAATAGTATTAACTAAATATATATATAATTTTTTTAGTAAATTTATATTTATTGATATGATATAAGTTAATAATCAATCAATTTTTAGTAAATATGTTTTATTCATAAAAAATATTTTTTCTAGAAAAATCATTTATATTTCTTTTTGTGAGAAATTATTATAAGTAATATTTAGAAATTTTATAAAATATATTTTATAGAATGAATTAAAATTTTTAAAATTGGAATATCAAAATTAGATTATGGTGTAATTATGTTTTTTTTAATATAGATTTTTCAATGAATGTTGAAAAATTGCGATTTTTATAGAATCCAATTTCTGTTTGTTGTGAAGCTTGGGGAAAGGAATTCTTACCATATTCTTAACATAAGTTTTGATAGAGATTAATCTCCAATGTTCATGGGATATTTTTGAATAAGCTTTTTGTTTATAATGTTAGATTTGTTGAAGAGTGACTGTATTAATGTCATTATTACAGTTCTGATGAATGACTTTATGATTTATTTAGAGTTTATCACATGGATGAAAAATATTTATTTATAATATCATATTTTATTATTTGTTAGTGATTTTTAATCATAGTAAATGAAACTTCAATATAAATGTTTGTGAGAGAATCTTTAATTATTAATTTACTTGGTGTGATTGATTATTGTTAGAAAATATGTCATTGATTACAATAAAGAAAAATCACCATCAACATGAAAAATGATGAGAAATAAAATCCTTCAATCAGTTTCAAATTTCTTATTTGGAATTTTCCCATCTTTAAAAAAGTTTAACAATTTAACTATCATCAAGGCATAGTTCTCATTTCCTTACCCTATATATATAGAAAAAATTAGAAACGCATAGTCTCTTGTTATTAAGTAGCAGTAGAATATTTATAGTGAGATCTGGTGGGTGTTTGAACCTTTGGATAACCTTGGTAATTTGTTAAACTACTTTTAAGTATGAGGTTGACACAAAACATCGTACTTCTAATGAATTCTAGGGAACTTGAATGTCTAAAAGAATAAGCATCACTTAGTGACTCAAAGTAGTGATTTTACTATTTAAAGGAAGAAGTTGAAGGAAATAGAATATAAAAGACAAATTTTTTCCCAACCTATCTTAGAAGGGTGAAAGAATTTCAACTCATAATCAATGTTTTTGGAGAACCCTAACATGATGAGGTGGTTAAATGGTGGGTAGGTCAAAATTAAAAATATGTAAAAAATTTAAGCAATACAAATAAATAATGTTCCAGTTGAAATAATTATTTCAAATAGGATTCTGTTAAAACAATCATTTTCTATTTAACATTAATCATTAAAGATAAGAATATTTTTCTTATCTAATATTAGTTATATCCATTTATATTTCCAAAAAGGGATAAAATTAAGACACATTAGTCCATATGAATTATAAATATATCAATGCTAATTTAAAATGAAATGATTTGGAATACGAGGTGAGTTTTAGTGATTTTATTTTAATTTTAATTCCCAATTCACCACTATGACCCCACATCTAACTATATAAATTATTAACAAGGTGAATTTAATTAATCTATAATGCTCAAACCCTGAAAGTGGTCAGACCATCTTCAGCCTCATTATGTGTTTTTTTAGAATATATGGTTTCTTTATAGCTCTAGATGTTTCCACTACTACTATAGGTACTCTAAGATCATGGATTGATTAAGATCGATAGCCTGGGTCTCGATATCATTGAAGCTGATATGTCTAAATCGAATAGGTATAAGTTAATCATTCATTTTCCATGAGTTATTCTTCAAATATGAATCTCCAAACCTTCTTACCAAACTTCTCATATTATTTGATTCATTACTCTAGATTGTCCATACTGTATACTTTTCTACAACATTTTTCGTTGACCTTTTCAATCTTTAAATTAGATAGAGGAGAATATGGGATTGTTATGAGAAATTTACTTTTCTAGTTCTTCTCACACATAAACATAGCATATTGTGACTAAAATTAGTTACCTTCCAATCAATACTCTTCAATCATCATTTGACTTTCATCTAATGGTTACTACAAACAAGAACCTAAATCCCTTGATGATTCCACTTATTTTATGTCTCACTTTTTTTTTGAAAAACGATGGATTGAAATTTCATGGTGATTTGAGTAAATTGTTTTAGGAGATTAGGAATCATACATATTGACGGTTTGGTGTAGATGTGAGCAATCATCCATGTATAACAAAATCATAAGCCAGATCGATGAATTATAGACCGCCTCATCTTTTAGTGTTCCTATTATTACTCATGATGGGATGGTATCTACATTTTGGATCACATCCATTCATGTTATCTTTAGTTTTTGTGTTGTGATTGTTTTGTCTTGTATAAGACACTTTCTGTTAGTTGTTAATCTGGAGATAATGTTTTCTTACTATGATATGCCTACAGTTTGGATTTGAATAAACCTTTTTTTTATAATGAATTATGTTATTCATTTATAATTTATCATTTACGATTACTAATTTTTTAAATTATATATTTTTTTTACTATTTTATT
The DNA here is from genome assembly GCA_963277665.1 of Viscum album. Taxonomy (NCBI): domain Eukaryota; kingdom Viridiplantae; phylum Streptophyta; class Magnoliopsida; order Santalales; family Viscaceae; genus Viscum; species Viscum album. The sequence goes on from OY728147.1 coordinate 305,998,072, forward strand.
CTTTTATTAAATAATTAGAAATTTTAGATCAATACAAATTTACACCTTTGTATGGTCTTTTTTCTAACTGTGAGGTTGTTATTGGAACATGAAAATCTTGATTAAATTATAATATATTATATGTTCTATGATTTCAATGTAATGATGTTGTGAAGGGAAATTATTAAATACATAGAATGTTGAGTTTATGCTAACAAACTCACCATGGTGATAAATGTGAATTTGGTTTGTGAATATTTTATATATACTTTACCTAATAAATTAAAGTTGTAATAAAATATTGTTGATTAAAAGTAATAAAAATGGTAATAATTGTGAAAAACGTTATTCAATAAAAACAACCAATAAACTATGATTTTATTATTTTAATGGTATATATGAAAATAATAGTTGAAAGATAAAATTTCTGCAAAATATGGGAACTTTCCTTCTTTGAACCCATATCCATGGTGCAATGTTTTTTTTATGGTTCCAACATTTTAGTCTTTGACTCACTTTTCAAAATAAAAAAACCTAAATATGATATGTATTAAATATAGATTAATCATGGAAAGGATCATGTTGATATTGAGTGATGTGATGTGATAAATAGAGGGAAAACTCAATCTAGTAAGGGGTTTGAGAATTTTTAAATATGGATCATAATTCCTTCACCTTTTGATTCAAGATGTCAACATAATTAACCTCTATGTTTTAACCTCTTGATTTATGATTTCAATAATATTACCTCCTTGATCTGTAAAGTAATTTAAAAACTCATTCCTCATAATTTTGTTTTGTGATTATCCTTTCATGTTTTTTTAGTTGCTAAGGAATCTGACTTTACTTTTTTTTGTGGTGAGTAACCATTAAAAAAAGTTGATGAGAAGATAGGATTTCTTTGAAATAACTATTAAAAAGTTGGTTGTAAAACTCATGTATGACTAATTAAAATTTATGATGATATTTTATTGAAATTGTGAAAATTTAAAAGATGTAAAAGGTTCTTTGATAGAATTTGGAGATTCTTAGCAATTTAGAATTTATAAGAACTATGATAATTTTTGATAGAAAGTTTTTACCTTATATATTCTAAGAGGATATTTTTATAGTCTTCCAGAGGATTAAGAAATTTTTGGAAATCATTGGGGGTAATCAAGGCCAAGAAGTCTACCATAAATAAATATTTGTCCTTTTAATGCATCCTTAGACTAGAAATTTTAATGTCCTCAAATACCCTATAGCCTCACCTAGTAACTAGTGGGATACCATAGAAGTATATACACTTTTGGAACTTGTATTAGGTAGCTGAAGGGTTATTTGGTGGTAACTGTGCTTCTGGAGTACCTGGATGTAACCACACATCTTGGGAATTGAGGAGCTACTACCTTCATCAAAGTATGGATGGTCGGTCTTCAGATTATCCTTGATTTTGGACATATGGAACTTGATAACCAATACCTTGGTGTAATGATGAAGAGTATTTATCAATATAATTTTCTCTAAAAAAAGAAAAAAATGTGACAAAAAAACTCTTCCTGGGAGAGTTAGTTCCGCGATGGTGCTCCCCCTTCTTTCCTGCTGTAAATTGCTACTGAGTTGGTCACTCCCTCCATGGTGGGGGACGGGCCCTCACCGCACCACAAGGGAACTCTATATATTTCATTCACCCCATTTTCCAACCATAACTTCCTCCCCACCTTCCCTCTAATTTTTCTTTGGTGTAAAGTTCCAAATCTATTTGATGGATACCATCATCACCCAATTTATTCTTCAAAGTTCAATGAGGCGTTGTATATTTTGAATCTAATATTGATTTCTTGGTTCAAATAGAATTTCCCTTCAATGGATTTATTCGACAGACATATCTTTGGATTCTAGGGTTTAAAATATGAATAATTTATGGGTCTCCTTGACAACAGTCATATCATGGTTCAATTCAATTTTGAGAAAAACATAGATAGGTCCCGGTTCAGTGCCCCCCGCAACTGCAACAACTTGTGGTTCTACCAATTCAGGTGGACTTATGACTTTCACAAGATGTGAAATGGCCCAACCATTGTTATCTTTGTTAGTTTCCTTAAACTCTAGTTACCATTTCAAAATCCTTTGATTTTGTGCATTCTAGAGAATCTTGTGGTTAAAAAACTATGTTCTTAAAGTACGACTAAATCAGGTTTTCATCATGTTCTTCCCCGAGTCTATTCGGAAATTGACGTTTTAAGATGGCCAGCCAAAATTTTTTGGAATACAGAAACAAACAGAAATACGAATATATTTATAAATAATTATAAAAAATTATATTTATAAGTATATGATATCTAGGTTTTGTTTATCAAGGTTTTAATTGGTACAACTTGGTTTTCATTTGTCTTGATAATGCTGATTTTATAATTTAGTTTTGTTTTAATGGAAATGGTTGTTTTATGCATTATACATGGTTTATAGAATGATAAAGATGATTCTTAATAATAAAAACACTATCTAATCATGTTTTATAAAAAATGGGAGCTTCAATGTGGTTCTATATTTTTCTGTTTAATGTTTTTCCTTATTCAAAATTGGTGGAATATTTTATAAAGTGAAATAGAGGTTCCCTTATGTTGTTAATTGTGACTATTGATGAATAGAAATTCATTTAGAATTTTTTTTGGATTAAAAATTGATTTAAAATTGGTTTCCAAATGTAAATTATATATATGAAATGATAGAGGCTCTTTTTTAACTTTTTGATGGTTGGTTAGTTGATTGTTGTTGTTCCCTTATTGACCCCCATGTTCTAGTCAGTGATGTTATGTTAATCCATGTGATGGATTTTTTAAGGTGATACCTGATATGCTTATGTATTAAGTCTCTTTCTAAGGTATTTATGAAAGGTATGAAGGATGTGATTATGGTGTTGGCCCATGGGGATTTTTTACTATAATGTGATGATATTGTATTCTTAAATCCCACCTCCTTTATTATTCCATAGGGAAATAGGGGTTACTATGTGGGAAGTAGTGGGATTTTTCTTGTAGATTTGGTATTATTCACTCGATAGTCACCTCGATATATATAAAATATGTTTATTTTGTTATGGTCACTGATGGGACTATATAAAAGTGATTCAGTTGATAGCTGTGTGACCGTTATCCTACTAGTAATATGTACAAATTGAATGTCTCATTATGTCATGTTAGTCCATGTGGTGTTTCCTCATGTTATGTATCGTATGTTATAATTAATGTAATATATATACATATTGTTATGTAATTTTTTTATGATTTCTATGGGCTTTAATGAAATTTTGATCATCTTAGAGTTTTAGCCTTGATGTTGATTAGTTTGGTCACATTTGTTTATTAAAATTATTTGTGACATTATATGGTTGTGTATTCATTATTGATTCCCTAATTTTCATTCTTTCTCTTAAGTTGGGTGTGTAAAATATTTTAATAGAAAAGGGTAGAAATGGTTTCAATGTGATAGTTTTGTTGGAAATTCTTTTGAAACATTTTATACCATGTATGTGTTTTTTTTCAAAATTTTGATGTCCTAATGTTAATGGAATGGTTATGAAATGGATTTTTTTGGTAAAAATATATGTGGAAAGTTCTATAGATATTAATATTTGAGAAATTATATGTTCAATGTTTTATTTGTTCCTATATCATGAAAATGGAAATGAAAACATGTTTGTCTTCATTATTTTCAAACTAGAAAACATGGTTTATTTTATAAAAGGGATGAATTGGACTCATTGTGGTATTATATAGGTTTTTGATCACACCCTACATACACATATTGGTGGGAATGTAGTATCCTATTATTGTGAGTGATTCTTAATGTCTTGGATTTTAGGTTGGATTTATTGTTCTCTCCCTTGGTATTCTGATGGTTGTTTGGATCTTGGTGGTGAATTGTGAGTCATATAGAGATAGTAAATAGACCTTTAGTTCCATGGAACTAGTTTGCTCGAGTTTTTTTTCCCTATTTATTCTTCTATTACATTTATTTTATCTTTTGAAATAACTTTTTAATCATAACTTAAGTTTTACTTTACATGAGTTTAATTTTTTCATTTATTGTTATTACATTATTTTTATTCCATGATTATATGTTTTATTGGGATTCATGATGGTAAAACAATACCCATTGATTATATTTGATTCCTTAGACAAGTTTCATTAGCTCAGGAAGGCGATGATTCTCTTATGGTATATGGAAAGTGGTCTGGGGAACCATTATGGACGGAAGCTCGATCCGATTCATTATAGGAGAAATAAATTTTGTACAATTTCTACAAATTTTAAATTTTTTGTTACACCATTTAACCTCTTTTAAACCTAAATCTCCATTTATATTTAAGAAATTTTTAAACATTCATGTTTAACATAGAATTAAAATGTATATGAAAAGTATTAAAATAAATTAAATAATCCCATGTATTTTAAGAGGGTTTATCCCTTCCAAGGTATCATACTAAATTCCATTATTGGGATGTTTCAATCATAGATTCTCTACAAAAATATTTTTATCAATACAAGTTGAAATTTCTATGTATCATCCATAAAACCTTATTTGTAGAATATTGAACACGTGTTGTCATGATTTAACATAGGTGAAATGTATTCAGTATATTTCACAAGTGAATGGATCTTTATACTACTTCTAATGTTATTCAAATTGGTAGCACACTAACTAGTTTTCATGTTTCTTTTGTCTATTTTAGGTAGATGAGAAATATTGCAAAGGGATTTTATATCACCATCAGAATATGATATGCTTCCTCACAATAAAGAAATAAAGACTGCCTAAAATTAATTAACAACTACACATGAAACCCATACTCTATCAACTTATTTTCTTTTAGATTATTCACCGAATCTTATTGTTTGAAACCTATTAACTTTGACTATAATTAAACAGAAACACAAGTTAGTAAACTCAAATTTTTCTTCTCTAATTTATCTTACCTTGAAACAAAAATAATCTTTCCATGCTCAAATGGTATTTCTTACTCTATATCTTCTTCTCTATAATAGTTAGTGGGTTTATATGACCATTCTTTTTTGGGAGTCTCAAAATCTCTCATATTCTAATTTCATTATTTTAGTTATCTTCTTTTTCTCTCATTATAGTCTACTTCTATACGAACACTCATACACACACACAACATCAACATCTTTAATGTCATTTTCTATTTCATATTTTCAAATATTATAACTTTATTATATTCCTGATAAGAAATATTAAATCACGTTTATAATTTATATTATCTTTTTAGGAAATGAATATAGTCATACATATCCTTTATCCCAAAAAAATTATAAAATAATGATTTTTGGGTTCCTATAATTGTCCTTGTAATTATTTTACAACTCAATGTATATTAAAAAATAGAATCATTTCATACATCTAAAAAGGTAGAATAAATTTTCATATTATTATAAAAAACCATAACATCATCTTCCTGAACTATATTCCAAAAATTATATCACTTTAACCTCCTCCACAATATGAATGTCATAAAACAAATATTTTTTCAACATGAGAAATTACCATTTAAACCTTTATAGATTCAGTTTGAATATGTACCAAAATAATAAATCTACACTCATAACTACTCAAGTTCGAATAAATGATATTTCAACACTTCTCAACAACTAAATGTTCAATGTATCCTTATATTTATTATTCATAAAAAATTAATTTCTTAATTAAGATGATCATTCATTTTTTATTCATCAATATTGGGCATTTATCATTTAATTAACATTACATAATGATATTTGTATCTCTTGAGAACAACTCTAACATCATCATATTTTATTTCTTATTTAGAATTATAATTATATAAATCTTAAATTTTTATGTTTGTAGGTTTTATAAATTATTTCCATGTCAAATATCATATGTGATATAATATTCGTATTCCCTATAGAATATTCAAAAATTATCTATGGAATATATCATAAGCTTCTTGAAATAGTAGACATGATTCATAATATGCCTTTCTAGTAGCTTTTTTAGGTTAATTTAGTTATGTTTTTGGAATATATCCTACACAGAACCAAAATTTTATCCATTTTGAGGAATTTATTTTTCCATTTGTCCAAATTAATTATATATAGATCAATTATCCTACGTGATTGATAAATATATTATGATCTTTTAAAATATATAATATGTATAATTTTATCATTTTTCAAATTTTATCATACTCTAATTTTATATGGGTTTCACAAAATTTCATCTGGGAGTCTCACTTAACTCATTTCACTAATGCATAAGACCAAACTCCTACACTCATCATAATATTTTTATCAATGTAGATAAACCAGCTTTTCAATAATTATTTCTCAACAAATATTCTATAATTGGTCGTATTATCTTACACATTAGACAAATTACATACACAATACTCAACATGTCTTCCACATAGATCAAATTTATGATGAGTAGGGTAAATTAATTTTTCATTTATCAAATATTCAACTAGAGAACAATAATTCTTGATTTTCATTAATTTAACTTCAGGCTCATTCAAATAATCTCTTTTCTTTATCAAACACCATAATTCATTTTAGAATAGATAAAAATAATAATAAGAATTATTAAGATATTTACAAAAAGATTAAAGCTAGTTTTAATTTTTTTATATTATAATAAATAATCCTGATAAAATACTTCCAAGAACTCCGCTATGTTCACTATTTCACCATCATTGAATCCTTTATAAATCACAATCAAAGAGATATACAACACTATAATGATTATCCTTCCTATTATAACTCTTAAGGATGTATTCTATTACATTAGGTAGATTAGGATCTCTTGAATAGATTACTTCACTCTTTCTAACTACAGTAGATAATAGTTCTAAAACATCAATACTTCTCTTTGAATTAATGATCAAAACTATAATATTTTGGTGTCTAGGATTCAATTTAAATCTATATATCATTGTTTTTCAAAGGAAACATCACTTCCAAAAATACCATTTGCCCATGTATAAATGGGAATCAATAGCTTCTTGATTTCCTTTGGGTGTTTACTACTCCAACCATCACCCAAGAAATATCCTTTTTATAATTTACAACAAGACTAATTGATAAAACATATATCCAAACACCATTGATAACATCAAACTCAAACTATTTATTTTCTATCAATTCTAAATAAACTTTATTAGGTAACATAATTACTCTCCCCTAATTGGTAATAAATGAAAGGGAGGGATATTGTTGTTCCTGTTAAAAGACATTGTATAGAAGGATTTTCTTTTTCTCCATCCAACTCTTCTCGTTTTATGTAGCACATATTATCCCCATGTACTCATCCACATTCCAAGTATGCAATAAATACAATGAAAAAATGTTGGCATCAAATTCTCCTTATCAATGTGTTACCGAACAAAAAAATCTAAGCTACATGGGATAAAATAGTTTAGAAAACAAGATTGGTTAACTTATATTAAAAGATATATATTAAATAACATTAGTGGGGCACCAACATATAAATTTATTTATCAAGGGTCTTTCCAAATAGATTTAAAAAAATACTCATAAACATGTACTCAGATGAAGATACACATAAAAATATTTTAGGTGATTGATTTATTCCCCATTTGGTTAGATGATAACTCCAAAATTATAAACACAATGAATATTAGTTAAAATATTGAGTAAGGAATTAAAATAATAAATTATCCCCTAATTTTTGAAGAGTATTTTCAGATTTTTATATTAACAATAGAATGTTAATTATCAAGAAACATGAACATTTGTAATAACTCCACCTCATGGGATGATTTATTATATTTTTCACCTTCATTTCATAGAATTATAATACAAACACGACATTATTGGGAATAAGTAATATCATTACCTTAAAAATAACATTATTTTTGTGATTCAATTACAAATACACAAACATATAATATCTTATTGAATTCAGTGATAACACTAAATCATTTATGTTTGGTTGAGAGAACATTTGTATATTAGGATTATCATATTTCCATTTTCATTAAATTGAATCTTCTTCGCATGAAATTTTGAGTGTCCTTATAGATAGGGGTGTCTAGAATTCATGGAGAGAGACTTACCAAGGGATAATTAATCTTAATAGTGATATGACCTCTAATCTGGCTAGGTAGGTTTCAATGCACATCATTGTAGCTGTTAGCAATTTGTTTTTGATTGTTTCGATAATCTGAGTTCTTCAAGATGATTTTATATTCAACCAAGTGAAATAACTGATTCGCTTTTGGGTTTCTTGAGAAAATTAATTTTCTTTTGTAGTGAATAACTGAGTTGTGATTGTTTTTGTTGCTTGGGATGATTTGTATTTCCTATTGATTCTTCCAATGGGTCCTTTACTCCCAACCAAAGACCTCAGGTTTCTGAGGCCAGACTATTCTTTTATTTTAAATTCTCCCTTAAACAGAATTATTGTTCTATTCTTTTAACATTTTATATAGGTCTCTCCTACAATTATAAAACTATACTATTTACTAAATAAAAATAAAATGACCCTAATAAAATCATAATGTCCCTACTCTATCTATTTCAACTTTAGAATTCGTTATTTTTCTTGTCAACTGCCTGGTTCCCCTTCATTTATTGGTTAAGATTATGGATCTCCAAATATATGTCTCCCCCCACCGACATTTCATAACTTCACTACATATTGTCCCTCCGCCACATCCATATTTCATGGGGTATCATCTTCCCCACCTCCATTCCATCATGGATCATCTTCCCCATTAGAAATTCTTGGGGAATCATTAGCGCCACCTTCATTTCGTGGCGGACCTCCACTTACAACATCATAATTGACATCTAATAGGTCCTACATCCTCCTCCATGGTGTTGGTTTGGGTCTTCTAGGTTGCTTCCAAACATCTAGTAGATGATGGCCAAATATTATAAAATTAACCTAAAGATAGACAACATCGCAACCGTGACTCGAAAGATGTATTCGAAAGGGTTTATCATCAATGAAAAGACATAGTCAGGGATGAATAATCCAAACCCGGTTAAGGTCACCATAGGATTGATGCCCCTCAATATGCATGCAAAAAAGGTGCACCACCAAGAGCCGCCTTCACCTCCCATTCTCTGGCTTCCCTGATAGTCTCTAAAGATATAAGATAGACACCTGAGGAATAACAAACCCAAGACTACCATGACCATTATTGTGGTCTGGGATCTGAGGTGGTACATAGATGGTTCTATTAATATCCACCATATAAATTCCCAAAATACCAAAATAAATTAAAATATGGAGATTATACATGCTAGAGCTCTGAATAGTTATGCGATGTGGGGTTCCAAACTTCACTCACCTTCTAAATTCCTTATTTATTGGAAAATAAAGATAGATGATAGAAAATATGAAAATATTTATGAATATTAATGATAGATCGGAAAATGGACGATAGAGAATAAGAGAATATTTATGAATATTCAAGAGAGATGAAGAGGTATGATGGAGGTGAGATCAGAAGAGGGCACTCCTTCCTCCCCTCTTATAGCCATCACAGTAGAAAAGGCCCATGATACCCCTCATCCTCCTCTACTATAACCCTTACTATAGAAAAAATTAACATATATATATATATAATATTATAATATTAAAATAATATGTTTAACAAAATATCTATACTCATAAGAGACAACACCATCTACAGTCTCTATTGATGTGTTATTAAAAAATTAGGGTTTCTTTATAGCTCCAACTGTCACCACTACTGTTGCTGGTACTCCAAGATCATGGATTGATGAAAATTGGTAGTCTAGTTCTTGATATAATTGAATTGGGTGTAGCTAAATTGATGAGGTAGAATTTAACCGGAATTTTTTTTGTGATATCTTATTCAGATCTCCATCGACAATCCTTCTTACCAAACTTCTCACATTACTTGATCTGTTACCCAAGATTCTCTATATTTCATACATTTCTACAATGTTTTTGCTGACCTTTTGAGTCTCTATATTATAAGGGGGAGAAGAGGGGAATGGTATGTGAAATTTTCTTATTCTAGTTCATATTAAACATAAATATAGCATATTGTGACATCAAATTAGTCACCATCCAATCAGGCGTCTATGTTTTTAGAATCTAGGTTTTCATTGTTTTTCTAGATGTTGCCGCTACTGCCCCAGGTACTCCAGGATCATGTATCGATGAATATTAGTACCTGGTTCTTGATATCATTGATACAGTTGTAGCTAAATCAACGAGGTGGAAGTTAACTGATAGTTTTCCATGAGATCACTACAAAAGAATTAGATTTTTCCAACAGGGGTATATCTATTGTCAAAAGTGCATTGTTTGTTGGTAAAACGTTTTACCCACAAAAATTGTCCAGTCACTAAATTTATGGCAAAAAACCTATCGCTAAATACTATTGTGGAAGATAAAACATTTCTATTTTAATTATAATAATACTAAAAATATTATATATATTTGTTAAAACTTTTAGCAAAAGATTCATATGATAGATTTATCTATTAATAATATTATTACGAACAATTGTAATCAACAATAATAATTAATTTTTTAAATCATATTATAAATAAAATATTATGTGTGTATATTCAAATATTTGTAGTTAAAATTCTATAGTATATTTATTAACATATTTATATATAACATCTATATTTTATTTATTATATAATAAAGATGAAATTATTTTATTTCAAACTCCAAAAACCTATTCTTTAATTGAATGAAATTATTCAAACATAATATGAAATGATGTTCAGCCTCTAAAAAAGGTCATAATGCTCCAAGAAACATGTTCTATATATTATTTCTTATTTTTTATTAAATGGAGTCACATTTACTAACAATATAAAACCAAAAAAATTGTTCATCATTAATCAACAGAAAATGAAGCACTATTGGAATGAAAATCATAGTCATCCTCCCAGTACGTGAATTTTCCACTTTTTGATCATGTGAGATCTCTGATAAAAATATCCACCCAATATTTATTGATAAAAATGTTGATCCACTCCTAAGGCCCATTCATCTTCTTTACTTTAATAGAATTGTCGAGCAGGATGATCATCATTGACCTTTTCATTGAGGAGACCAAACTATTTAATCGTGGGAAGAGGAGAGATCTACAAATAAGGATTATCCTCTTGGATAACTTTAGCTACACCAGCTCAAATCTGAGTAGTCCCAGCTAGCAGTGGCACATCCTGTTCACCTTTTTGATCACTATAAATTAGATAATCATGCTACAAGGGACAACCATCACCTCCTTCCCCAAAGGATAGATGAGGGATAGAAGATGAGGATCCAGTATAGTCTATGAAGTGATCATCCTTATTCACAATGGAAGATTTCTCTTTTCAATCCCTGTATACCATTTAAAACTATGGGGAACATAGAGGGGAATATATAATCAAGGAAGGCTAACCAAATTATAGAAAATGAAAATTATAACAATCAAAGTTTTATAATAATGATTAAAAATTACCATTATGAACACATATATACATATCAATGCTTCAAAACAATGTTTCCAAATTAATTAAAATAAAAATTATAACATTTATATTGTTGATGTAGTATTACAAAAGATTAGGGAAAACCTAGAGATTAACATTGATCATTATTCTCAAGATATTATTCAAATCCCTTGCAAATTGAAAACCATAAAAACTCAATAATGACATAGGTGTGGGGGTTCAAACTATTGATAATAAAATATGATAGAAACCTACTCAATAAGTACACAATATCGTAAAGGGAAGATTAGTCTCCTCATCAGTTATTATATTGGAATACCCAATAAAACACATCTATATAATGAAAATGTATATTCAAATACATTTCCCTAAGGACACTCACAATGAGAACTCAAATACACTGAATGTAATAATTCTAGCCCAATTTAAAATGGAATCAATAGGATAAAAATGATCACATGAGACTAATCCTCTTGAAAATTACTTTTCATAAGAAAAATCCAAAATGTAATTAAATAGTTGGTTGGAATATTATCTGGAAATATTTGTCTTGAAATCCTTTTAGATTCTAAATAGGCCATGCTTCCACTGTTGTGACAACTATTTTAGTTAAGAAACTTGTTTGAGAACTAGGAGAAACATGTTCTTTTAAAGGAAATGAATATATTTTTATTAGTCAAAAAATACAATTAAGTCACATGTATAAATAAATTCAATGTAATAAATATATTTGTGTACATGTACACACTAAATTTTATGTAAAAAACAAAAAATTGCAATTCCATTATATACAACATCAAAATAAATATATATAAATGCATGAAAATTGATAAATATGTAATTAACTAGAAATACATAAAAATATGCTATAATATACATATACAACACTTTATTCCCTCAAATAGTGTTAAATGTAATATAAAATATATATATATATATATATACTCTAAAACAAGACATTATATAACTCTAAGATAAATGGTACTGACTTCTCTGGTTGGAGTGTTTTACCACCAATGTTTTTCTATGAGAAGCTTTTTCATTCAGTGCATGACATGTATCATCACACACATCAATGTATGTTATCTAGAATCTCAAAAATATAATAACCAATAAGAAATCCAGACATTACACCCTGCAGAAAAAGACATATAACATGCCAGGAGGGGTCCAACTCATTGAACAACTATAATATCTTCCTCGCCTTGGTGTGCATAGTAGATTCTAGAACATTGTATGTATTTTTTTAATTCCAATGATCTTATAACATAAATAAATAGATCCATATCTACAGAGGAACCAGCATGTGTGAAAATTTATAATAATCTAGAAACATATAGGCTATAATTTTTCATATAAAAATATGATAATAATTAAAAATGGACAAACAATAAATAATGCCTAAAAATAATTCAAGCTACACTCCTAAATTGGAAATCAATGAATTGGAGTGGATTCATCGAACACATCCCCTACCAGGACTATCCTAAAATGCGATACAACAAGAGGGGAGTGACATCCTGATAGTCTGAGTACGCTTAATAAGAATCAAACCTATTAATCCATGTCTGAACATATTATTACTCCCTATAATGCAGAAAACAAAGAAAAATGTGGACATAATTATTCTATATTATGAGTAGACATTATAATTTTTAATACAATTGAGAATGTTTGTCTAAATAAATGATTTTTTATCACCATAATTCTATGATAGATGGTGTTTTGAGGATGTTTGGGTATATACGGAGTGAATCCTTGATTAAACTAATAAATTTTATGGAATAGTTTTTTAAAGTTAAGGGGACTGAAGTAGATGTCTTAACTACAAATAAGGGGGATCCCAATAGAATATTTATTAAAGATTATGTAATTATTATAGCTTGCCCTAATAACAAATCTACTAATTTTCTCTTGTTGCTATTAATTATTTTTTTCAAGAAAGAGATCATGAATAAGTAGGTGAATAATAAAATTAAGAGATTATTTTGAATATTAAAAACAAAGTTGTTAATGATGATATGACTAAAGATGCTAATAAAGTAGTGAATATCAGTATGGTGATTGATATTAAAGAAGTCGTGGAGGCTAGAATAGATGTAGAAAATAATTCTGTGGGAAATGAGAAAATTTAAGAGGATGAAAATGTGGAGACTGATTTGGTGGAGAAAACTACTCGAAATATAAATAAGGGTTAATTGGGCATTTTAATAAACACATATGGAAGTGGAAGAAAGAATTTAAGAAGATAATGATAAGGGTGATTAGAATGAATACATGGAGGATGATGTTGGTGTAAAAAATGTATATGTTACTAATATACAAAGAGAAAAGGTGGTAATGAATATTTAAATTCTATCACTATCTGTTGAAAAGGAAGATCAAGATTTTGATAAAAAAATCTAAAACAGTTTTCTAAAACAATATTTTATTCCTTTCAAAATTTACAAAAAGAAATCACAAACATGAAAGGATGTTTGAATGATTTAAGTGAATAGATGGATAAGTGGAAGGAAACTGAATTTTCCAAAGAGGGAATTACAGGGTTGTAATATTTAATGGATTCAAAGTTAGTCTATGATGAGTTCAAAATATTTATGATAGTTGAAGTTGAATTTCTAAAAAGGTTCTAAAAATATGATAAATGTATGAATGAATAATTTAAAAATAGGATTAAAGATATTCTAAAAGATCAATCAGATTTACTGAAGGAAAAATAACTAGTTATGATTGGTGTTTCTAAATATGTTATGGTGGTCAATAAAGGCAGTCATGGATTAGTTAGATGCTTTAAATTCAAATCTAGTTTTATCAACAGTAAATAAATGAATATCAAAATTTAAATTTTATTCCACCAAATTTGATAAATTTCAAGAGGTCAAAATTGAACTAATTGACGAATCCATAAAATACTAGACTTAGGAACTCAATTATAACAATTATATATATTTTTTGGAAGGTATTGTGTGTTTTTTGAAGTTCTAGTATGATTTCAATACGAAACACGATCAACATGAAAGCCATTTAAAATATTTTAGATAAAATTCTAGAAATCTACAACATGATGATGTATCTAAAAAAGAATTATCTAATTATAGATATGTTCAAAATGTGGTTGAAGATATTGAAGGTGTTAGAAAATAGTGTTATGGTAGCCATGATATGTTACTTCAATATCATCATATTTTTCATAGAGTGTAAGATTCATAAAAATATTCAAAATTATTTCAAGGAAAAAGTGGAATATTCTTATAATACATTCCAAAAAAGAGAATGAAGATGTTAAATGAAAGGAGATTGTTGTTTACAAATATCCGCCTTTTTCTACATCGATTCACCTTCCCCAACTGACGTGATTTTAGAAAAAAATTCATTATCTAAGAAATATGACAAAATATATTGAAATTTCCTATAATTTTATGGACGAATGTAAGAAAAACCTTAAAAATACAAATACAGTACTTAGTATTATCGAAATAATTATTTTATACCTAATAAATATTGGGATGAGATATCAGAGAAAATTCCAATCAAATGGGAATACAAAATTGACCAATTTTATGCTAATTCTACCAATAAAGATGATATGAATAAAATGTAAAAAGAATATTGTTACATTATGAGGGATGGATATGAGGTATTTCTTGAGTACAATAAATATGAAATCATTTCAATGTTTCACATCTATGGAAATCATTCCATGTCATCAAAGGAAAGTAGAGCCATGTTATAGTTCTGCCAAACAATCTTCCCATTTCTAGAGCTCAATAACATAACATATTTGGTCAACATAAATATTTTTATGAGACATACATGTAATATTATAATTATCAATAGACAAGGGATGTGTCAATATACATGTATCCTCCTTAATCTTCTTTAAATAAATTTCTTTTAATGAATCCAATTGAATCTAAAGCTTCATTGATACCCTATAAACAATTTAACACTAATAATAAAATGTATCTTGATGTTATGTATACTCTAGAGAAAATGTATAATGGTTCACAATGAAATTAGAAATACATGAAAACTATTATAATACTTATAGATAAAATTCTCGTTATTAGAGATTTAAGAGTAAAGAAGTGGGTGAAACTATTGTTATTCCTGAAAAACAATTCAATTGGTTTAATCATTAATCCTCATCAATATTTACACATAAAAATATAATAATAACAATGATAAATATTATAATAAGTAAGGAAGTTTATAAACTTTATGATGAAGGAACCAAATCTAAAAATATGGAACTCTTAAGAAATTTGGATCACCATTGATCATTTAATAGGATGAGGCCTAATTGATTAACATAAATTGGAACACATGAAAGAAAAATATTATAACATGAAACATGTTGAAAAAAAATTAAATATACAACCCAAAATAAAACATTATTCTCAAATAACATATCATATAAATAAAAAATGGATGATATTATAGAGAAATAATTAAATAATTATTCCAGGTATATATAACAACAACAATATATTATCTCAATAACAATATGTTAACTTTGTATTTAATTGAAGGAAAATAAAGTTAATAAAATAAATGATGTGATCCAATAGTTTCTTTGAAAAATTATATGTCAATCCATCAACAAAAAGTAATAGAAAATAGTTTCAGGATAACGGTTTGCATATAGTGCTAAGCCAAAACCATGATGATAATGAAGCTTCACTTTTGGAAAAATGTATAATTCAGGGGGGGAATTAGAGTAGTCTTTTAGAATTTTGTAGTTTTTTTGGATTTTAGTTGTCAAAAAAGAGGTTGGAATATGTTACATTTTAAATTTATACATATATATTTTCTAGGAATCTAAAATGTACAGAATGTACATCTTCCACCTTAATTAAATATGACATATGTATAAAAAAATTGATAAATATGAATAATATTATTGATTAATTATATTACCAAACACCATCCCATTTTATTGTATATTAACTCCTAACATGGTATTTAATGTTTCCATTAAAAGAGAATAATAAAAAAATGTTGAAAAAGGATTAATATGATAAAATTTTAAAAAATAGACTCCCTCTTACATTGTGAATTGGTGTTTTCAATCGTTCACAATAGGTCAATAAGCATATCACTACAAATATGAAATTCTAGATTGTCTACAGCATAAATTTACTAAAAATATCCATCCAACCATATTTCTAATTTAATTATCTAGTATAATAGCTTTCATCAGAATTAGATGAAGAAAATTAATCGCATTGGCAAACACTATGTACAGATAATAGTTGATGTCCTAGCCTGTAGGCGCCGAAGAGGGGTAGTGGTGAGGCACTAGTAGTAGTGATGAGGACGAGGCTCTAACAATGATGGAAGGGACGGAAGTCATGAAAGAGATAATATTGTCGATGGTGACTAGGGTACAACCGACCCACTTTCCCCAAAATAGTACATTTTAATGATATTTAAATATTAATATCTCAATTCCGAATAAAATTATATAAATTTGTTGAAAAATAACGTGTTTCTGACAAATAATTAATACATTTATATTAAATTGTTAATAAATATTTATTATTTATAGATAAATTTTTATAAAATTTTTAATGATAAATTTTTTGTTGTTGATCAAAAATATTAATAACTTTTTATGTTTTGATGATAAAATTTTCATTGTTAAAATAAATTGGGGTTAAATTTAACTTTTTATAAAAAAATTATTTAATTGTTAATATTAGGAGATATATTTGTTGGAAAAAAAAATTCTTTACTTAAAATTAATACTAGAAAAATTTTAATATATGTTGGAATTATTCATTTTTACCAATAAATATAACATATGTTATTAAATTGTAGTTCATAAAAATATTTTTTTTGTAGTTTAGTCAATGAAAATTTAATAACATATGATTGTTTAGATATTAAAAAAGTCAGAAATATTTATTAACAAGGAAACTAACATTCAAATAAAATATAGAATAATAGATTTGAAATACTAAAATAATATATGATTCATTAACTTGAAACACTACTAGTTTGAAAGAAGATAAATATATCATTATGAAATTCAAAAGATAAATGAAAATAAATTTATATATCAATTATCATCAAAGGTTTAACTATTTAGTCTTCAAACCCAATGTATGCATTGTGAAATATATTATAATTTTAGACTCTCAATATCAAATTCAATAGTACACTAAATAATTAATGTAACAAGAAGAATATAATGAATTTTTACATCACACAAAATTGGAATCATACATTAATCAAGAAATGATACATAATTATTGTATCACACACACTAAATCAATAAATGAAGTTTAATCTAACACAAAATTGGGAAACATTATTCACAAAATAATGAATGAATCCCCTTAAAATTATTTGATTTATGGTTTATTCATGTGTTTAACATTTAATCTCCAAATATTGAAGGTGTAAAATTTCAATTTGGATTGAATGTTTTATAAAAATTTAAAGAATGAAAAAAATTCAGTTCATTTAAAATGCATTCATACCTAGAATGATACAAAAGATCTAGGTGAATTTAGATTTCAATAAATCACCCATTCATCATCATGGGGTACTTGGCCCCATTCAATATCAAAGGATTTGTGCAATAAGTATTGTAATACATAAAAAGTTTTGTTCTTGTCAATGTGACCAATATATTAATATTAAAGATACTATTTATAAGATTTTGATCACTTCAATGATGACTAGAGTTGTTTATTTATATTTGAGTGAGAAAATGTAGAATGGAGGTGTAATGACCCGGACCCGGCCAACCACCCGAACAGTTCCAAACGGGTCGGATATTACAACCTTAGGCGCACCTCCCCTGAACTCCAAAGGCTCCCGACTAGCAGCGAGGGTCTGAATAGGTATAGTGGGGAGGTTATACCCTATCGGAGGAAATAAAGGTACTCTTCTGAGTATAATGTATATAAGTAGTAGAAATTAAATGACTCAGTAGAATCGAACCAGAACCGCATAGCAGAAGCATATCAGTATCAAATAAACAGTGTAAGTAATATAGAAACAACAACAGTAGAAAGTAAACAGAGAAACATCTTGAACATAACTGCAACTACTACTGTGATAAACAAACATGCATCCATATAAAGTCATATATATCAATACATAACGGTGCCAATGTCTAACCAATAGTTGCTACAGAATAAAGTAAGCATGCTGATACAAATAAGAAACTAAACAAGTAACTCTAGTAAGACACGAACTAAAGGATCATGATAGTCTCCATGCCAACAACACTAAGGTCCATCTCCTGAGGCTGACCCTCCACCTGCACACAATTTCATAAAGTCTACACACGTCCCGAAGGGCCAGTGTAGGGGGTGAGACAAGTCTCAGTAGGATACCACCCAAGGGTGCATACCTAATATAAGTGTTTCGGTAGACATGATTATATAAGAAAAATAGTAAACAGTACAAAGCCCAAAAGTAAACACAAACTTCACTGGTGCTCCATAGACACTAGGATGTGTCACCTGCTTCGGCCAATGCTGGAACCTCTGGTCTGTAGCCCAGCACCTCGTGCCACCTGACACCATGTGTCCAAAGTACTGACGTCCTGAAGGCACGCCCAACAATCGTAACCCAGCTCGGAATCTCAACCTGCTCATGGCATAACATCTAGAGGAACAACGATACATGTCCTCAAAAATGATACCCGGAGGGACAGCGATGTCTGCCCTCAAATAATACCGAGAGGAACAGCGATATCTGCCCTCAAAATCACAACGAGCCTCGGCCCCCAACTTGACAGCCTCAACGCTATCTCCCGAAGGCTCCTCACCTTCCACGTGGCTTCCTATGGAAAGCACCTCCAAACCAAAAAATACCTAACCGCATCTACCGGGGGCCTCTACCCAGTGATTGGCCGTACCACCTCATCTCGAAGTCTATCTGTGTGCACACTACTCAAAAGTACCTGGTGAGCGGTAATCACCACTGTATGTCCCCAAACCAAAACATCTCTGACACCTCGTGTCCCTGAGAACCTGTTCCTCAAGTCTTATAGCTTCTCCATCCAAGTAACCTGGGCCAAGCCCAACCCGACAATCCAACTGCCTCAACCGACGTCCATAACTCTCAATCCCATGGTAGCAACCACCCAAAGTAACCCGAGTAAAGCCCCAACCTGTGATTCCCATCACTCAACAGTATATTCAGGCCACGCCCAACAAAATTCCACAGTTCAACAATTTCAATACCACACATTGCATAATTATACTCAGAAGCATCACTTTAAACAGGAAATTACTAAATAGTCAAATTGCACTAACTTGGGTTGTCCCATTCCAACACCTAACTCATTCATAACTTAACAATTAAACTAAATAGTTTAACTCAAGACATTCAATAAGCAGTCTAAACAAAATAGTTTAATCAATGATCCAATACATATGCATTTTGGAACCCCCGATCGAATTTCCCCAAATGAGCAACGACCTCTAAACCAGCCTCGCTCAACAACAACAGGGTCAGGGAATACCCAGAGGCATCCAACAATGCAGATAATTAAATAAAAACAATTAAACAGGGTTTCTCTCAATACGCAGCGTCACTCTCGAAGGTTGCAACCCCCAATTGTCTACAAAAACACGAAATAAGGTATGCACCCCCACCGTGTACTCGTTGGATGACACTCCTTTGATATCATCCTCTGAATCAGTCTAAATTGTGGTAGATCTGTGTTTCCCTAAAATCCTGACAATTCCGTTCGGATGGAATCTGTAGAGAAATCGGGGAGGAATCAAGGAAAAAGAAGGGTGTGCGGGGTTAGCCTCTCCGATGCGGTCTCGCAGCCACCAACGGAACGAAGAACGAACAACATATGAAGAATCTAGGAGGGTTTGTGTTCGTCAGAGGTTTTCGGACGAGATGTTCGTCCAGAGGAGAAGAATAAGAGGTTTTCAGAAATAAGATGCGACAGAGTCTTATATGCTCAAATAAAAACAAAGTACACGATATGTATTTTAAGACTGCACTCCATGTAGATGAAATTTATGTACTCCGACTTAATTGGAGTCTGGAACGCGGCTTAGACCATGTACACGGTCAACACACAGCCAGGGAATCGGCCATTGCATGGAATGAAGAGTACACGATGTGTCAAGGAAGACTGCATGTCGTGTAGATGGAAATTTATACCTAGGCACCACACTACATGTACTTGTCCTCGCACGGTTAAGGGTACATGACGTGTCTATAACTACATGTCGGGTAGTAAGAAACTTCTACATGGTCTTCAAATGGCATGTACTCGGTGAGCACACGGCCAGTCACTCTCATAACATCTACACGACGTGTACTTAAAGTACATGGCGTGTAGTATGGAAATTTCCAGAAACATCCCAGATTTTCTAGACCTCTCAAAAATCAGCCAAAATTTTTATAGAAAAGCGAAAAATTCAAACAGGGTCGAAAATTTTAACCCGTTTCAAAAACCCGGGTTCTTACAAACTCCCCACCTTAACATAGCTCATCCTCGAGCTACCGAACGAAACTCAGAGATGGTACCGAACATGCCCATTATGGTTAAGCAACCTAGCCTACCCCGGTCTCAAGGTTCTGGCTAAATTCCTCAAGGGGCTCCCTGCCTTAGGAATTTACTACTCTTTCTCAACCTGAATAGAGCTCAAAGAAATAAAAACAACAAACAAGGTTCAACGACCTATTTCCCAAACTCATGGTCCTCTCGTGATGCATCATCACCCCTACACCTCCTCGGTGCTCACACATCACTTACGACACCCAAAGTAACCCTCGCTGAATTGGTGTCCACCTCCAAGAGGTCCTGCATCTCATAGATGCTCCAATAAAAACCTAGTGCATTGCACCTCGAGTAACCTGTATCCCCGATGCCCTAATGCCCACAGCACCTCACATAACCTGCATCCTTGATGCTCCTGATGCCACGCATCTCAAATATATAAATAAAATATATATAACGCATATGATATGATGTCAATCCCACTAACTAGAATCTAGTCAGTCCAGAAGTGTCCTGTGAAGCCCATGAACTCAACAAGACATGACTCAAGAGGCCATGCCAAAAGAAAGCAAAGAAAAATCACGGCCAAACCCGTGGTGTACCTGCCACCATCATCGGCTCACCAGCTTGCTCAGTCCCTGGAAGCTCCATAGTATGCACCTAGCCTGAAGTACGGCTACTTGATGCCTGATCTCCCTACGGTGCTGCTCCAGTCACCGGCCACTGACCCCTAAGCTGGGTCCCACCGTCTCTGTCATGTCTTCCTCGCACTGCTAAACCTCGACTACCCTCTCCTGGTACCAAACCAGAACCAACACCTGGCACCACAGTCTGTCCAAGTCCCTGCCTATCGGCTTTCTGTGAAGGCTACCTGCAGAACCTCTCCAGATGCCCGACCTATCAACATGCCCATTACTCCTTCGGAGGCCTATTGCACTAAGCCTGAACATGTCTCGTCCGCCCACACTGAGAGAAAACCACCGTTGAACTACCAAAAGGAGGCCTAGCTGAGTCTTTGGCCTACCCGCCCTGCTGGAACTCATCTCTACCTCAGTTCCTACTGTCTGAACCATCACCTAAAGCTACCACCCTGCCAATATGGGGAATATCCCTCTCATTTCCCTCTCCTATAAGCACCTGGTTCACTGCCTCGGAGAAGGAACCCAGCCTGAAGATGTTCACCTAGACCCGTATGGCATGTCGTAATCCATCCTCGAAGCACCTCACCCTATCTGCGTCATCGCTTACCATACCAGGTGCAAAGCGAGACAACTCTGTGAAGGTAGCTGCGTAGTCCATGACAGACATATCTCCTTACTGAAGACTCAAGAACTCCCAAGCTATCTCCACCCTCAGTGTCTCTAGATAGAAGTTCTCAAAGAACATGTCCTCGAAGTCTATCCATGCCATTCCCTCATGCCTATAAACCTGAACCTGCACATCCCACCAACACTTCGCCGGTCCTCTCATCATGTACATCGCCAGCTTGACCCTCCACCCTGGAGGCATCTCTAGCTACTCGAAGATCATCCGAATACTGTCTATCCAATTCTCTGCCGCCTGGGGACCACCCTCACCCTGAAAAAGCGGCGGGTGCTGTGACTGGAACTCCCGCGTCAGATATTCCATAGAAGGCTATGTACCCTACACGCCTCTGTCAATCCCTTGTAAGACACGTACCAAGCTAGCTCGGAGCTGCTCGTCAAGCCATGGTCCGAACGTTGCCAAACCCGGCTGCTGCCCTGCCTGCACGGGATCCTGAACCTGATCATGTCACTGAGCCTGTACTTGGGGCTCATGCTTTGCCTGCACCGGATTCTTAACCTGATCCTACGGCACTGCATCCTCTCTTTCTTGATGCTCCATCGAGTCATCAAGGAGTAACTCGCTGAAAACCATAAATGGTCAGACAGCCGATATATATATAACAATATATTCTATGCAGATAAGGAAAGAAGTAAAGAGGCAGTGTATAACAACGAACCTTACTCTCCCCTATCGTCATTGATTCCCTCAGCATCCCGACCTCATGGCCTCTTTACTCGCCCTTAATAGAGCCAAGTATCAATAATACCTCAGGCCATGCCCATTCGGACAACAAACGTTGCCTCAAACCTGACGACCTGGTCGTCTAATCCTGATAGTTACACTGCCTCAACCATAGTACATGCCTACTCTCATTTGAGCCAGACCCAAATATCCTACAACAAAAAATTCTAAAAATATATAAAGTATGACACATCACATTGCAACTAACAAGAAATTCTATCAGGAATCTCACCTATTCAAGTTTTATAAGCACACAAAGCATGGAAATTGATTATATTCACATGGAATTATCACTTCACAAAGCATACGTGAAATTATGAAATTGAAATACCCTAAAATGTGCCTATCAAAAGTCGTGAAAACAAGCCTTTCCATACTGGACATGGTTTTCATATCATAATCAATAACATCACACAACAAGAGAGCCACTGAGGTGGAAATAATATCAACTGTAACCTGAGCAGAAAGAAAACAGCAATTCCCACCCATGGAAACTTGGTTCATCCCTCCTACCTAGGGCTTCAGGCACCCAAGCACAAGCTAGGAACTCAGTTCTAGTAACAACCTATCTCCAGTCTACCATATCCCAAATAGTAAAACCAGCTGAAATAAAAGAGAAGTCTCAATCTCATTAATAGCAATAAAAATGATGCTAATAAATCCCTGTCAAGAACTCCTATGATACCACTTTGTAATGACCCGGACCCGTCCAGCCACCCGAACAGTGCCAAATGGGTCGGATGTAACTACCTTAGGCGCACCTCCCCTGAACGCCAAAGGATTCCGACTAGCAGCGTGGGTCTGAATAGGTATAGTGGGGAGGCTATACCCTCTCAGAGGAAATAAAGGTACTGGTACGAGTATAATGTCTATAAGAAGGGGAAATTAAATGACTCAGCAGACTCAATCCAGACCCGCATAGCAGAAGCATATCAATATCAAATAAATAGCGGAAGTAATATAGAAACAACAACAGTGGAATGTAAGTAGAGAAACATGTTGAACATCACTGCAACTACTACTGTGACAAAAAAAACTTGCATCCATAGTAAGTCATACATATTAATACATAACGGCTGCAATGGCTAACCAAAAGTTGCTACAGAATAAAGTAAGCATGCTGATACAAATTGGATACTAAAAAAGTAACTCCAGCAAGACATGACCACAAGGTCCATGCCAGTCTCCATGCCAACAGCACTAAGGTCCAGCTCCTGAGGCTGACCCTCCACCTGCACGCAATTTCATAAAGTCTACACGTGTCCCGAAGGGCCCGTGTAGGGTGTGATACCAGTCTCAGTATGATACCACCAAAGGGTGTGTACCTAATATAAGTGTTTCGGCAGAGATGCATATATAAGAAAAATAGTAAACAATACAAATCCCAAAAGTAAACACAAACTTCACTGGTGCTCAGCAGCCACCAATAAGTGTCACCTGCTTTGGCCAACATCGAAACCTCTGGTCTGTAGCCTAGCACCTCATGCCACCTGACACCATGTGTCTCAAGTACCGACATCCCGAAGGCACACCCAAAAATCATAACCAAACTCGGAATCTCAACCTGCTCATGGCACAACATCCAGAGGAACAGTGATACATGTCCTAAAAAATGATACCTGGAGGGACAGTGATGTCTTCCCTCAAATAATACCCGGAGGAACAACAATATCTTCCCTTAAAATCACAGTGGGCCTCGACCCCCAACCTGACAGCCTCAACGCTCTCTCTCGAAGGCTCCTCACCTTCCACGTGGATTCCTATGGCAAGCACCCCCAAACCAAAAATACCTAACCGCATCTACTGGGGGCCTCTACCCAGCGAGTGGTCCTACCACCTCATCTTGGAGTCTATCTGTGTCCACAATACTCAAAAGTACATGGTGAGAAGTAATCACCTCAGTATTTCCCCAAGACACAACACCTCTAACACCTCGTGTCCCTGCGAACCTTTCCCTAAAGTCTGATGGCTTTTCCATCCATGTAACCCGGGCCAAGCCCATCCCGACAGTCCAACTGCCTCAACCGACGTTCATGACACCCAATCCCGTGGAAGAAACCACCCAAAGTAACCTGAGAAAAGCCCCAACCTGTGATTCCCATCAATCAATAGTATATATGGGCCACGCCCAACAAAACTCCACATTTCAGCAATTTCGATACCAAACATTGCATAATTATACTCAGAAGCATCACTTTAAACAAGCAATTACTAAACAGTAAAATTACACTAACTTGTTATGTCCCATACCAACACCTAAATCATTCATAATTTTACAATTATATGAAACAGTTTAACTCAAGACATTCAATAAGAAGAATAAACACAATAGTTTAAACAATGGTCCAATTCATACGCATTTCGGCACCCCCGGCCGAATTGCCCCAAACGAGCAACGACCTCTAACCCAACCTCGCTCAATCACAACAGGTTCAAGGAATACCCATAGGCATCCCACAATGCAGATAATTAAACAAAAACAATTAAACAGGGTTTCGCTCAATACCATGTGTTGCGCCCGAAGGTCGCAACCCCCAATTGTCAACGAAAACATGAAAGAAGGTATGCACCACCCACCTCATACTCGTACGATGACACTCCTTTGATATCAGCCTATGAATCGGTCTAAATTGCGGTAGTTCTAGGTTTTTTTCAAATCCTGGCAATTCCGTTTAGAAGGAATCTGCAATGAAACAGGGGAGGAATCAAGGATGAAGAAGGGTGCATGAGGTTAGCCTCTTCGATGCGGTCCTGCAGCCACTAATGGATCGAAGAACAAACAACGTATAAAGAATCTAGGAGGGTTTGAGTTCTTCGGAGGTTTTCGGACGAGTTGTTCATCCATAGGAGAAGAAGAAGAGGTTTTTCGAAATAAGACGCGATGACGTCTTGGATGCTCAAACAAAAAAAAGTACACAGCGTGTATTTTAAGACTACATGTCGTGTAGAAGACTTTTTCGTACTCTGACTTAAAAAGAGTCTGGCACACAACTTGTACCGTGTACACGGTCAACACACAGCCAGTGACTCATCTATTGTACGGAATGAAGAGTACATGGTGTTTCAAGGAAGACTACACGCCATGTAGATGGAAATTTATACCTAGGCACCACATGGCATGTACATGGCCTCACACGGTTATGGGTACACGGCGTGTCTAAAAATGCACACCGTGTAGTAAAAAACTTCTACATGGTCATCACACGGCATGTACTCAGTGAGCACACGGCCGGTCACTCACTTAAAATCTACACGATGTGTACTTAAGGTACACGGCGTGTAGTCTAGAAATTTCCAGAAATTTCCCATATTTTTCAGACCTCTCAAAAATCATCCAAAAAGTTTATAGAAAAGAGGAAAATTCAAATACGGTCGGAAATTTTAACCCGTTTAAAAAACCTAGGTTCTTACAGGAGGCATTCGCTCAACATTCACACTCTAAAATTGGGAAATCGTGATATAAATTTAACATTTTCCGCTTCCAATATGTTCACCCAAATTTTATTCATTAAATTGATTCATCAAGAAAGGTGAAAATTTTCATTGAGAATGAATTTCAATGTTTACAAAGTCATAAGGGAGTTATTCCCATCCAACCATAAGAAAGTTCATTCGATAGCACCACCCAAAAATTAACCAAAAGGTTCACCTTTACTTATTTTTTGATCAATCATGAAGAGTTATAGGTATATCATGTAATCATAATGATGGTGAAAATTATTAGTATACAGATTTACTTTATTTCCTCCCTAATTAGACAACAGAATATATACCCATTATTTAAACTGATAGAGATCAAATTTTATACCTTTCCAGGATGGCTAGGACTAACAGAAACAACTCTTCTCGGATTTATCCTGGGGTGTTTCTAAGGCTCTATAATTATAGCATAGGTTATGGAAGGTGGATGAATCTTATCTTCAAGAATGTGATTTAATTTTGGGATGAAATTATTTTCCAGAGATAAGTATTTAATTACAATTCTAAAATCACTCAAAAAATAAGATCATTAATAAAAGGCTTGTTTCATTAGTGTTTCACTGAAACCCTATTGGGAATTCAATTTACACACTAGATACGCATGATTTTAGTTTTTTAAAATATTAATAGTATATGTACATACCTAATAAGAGGCTGAAGAAAAAATTTATTGAATGTGAAATGGTATTTGTCCATCACCCTCCCTACACCACATCTGTATAGTTGAAAGAGGAAAAATGTAAACAAACATCAGTAAAAGAAAGTGTCAGCTATAGTAGATAATAAAGGGTGCAGTTGTGGGTGTGGTCAACATTGATTATCTTGGAGTGTCAGCATGGTTGGATGTCTCCACTGTGCAAGTGATGAATATCGGGAGGTAACAGGGGAAGAGAGAGATGTGAGGAGAAAGCAAAAAAGGAAGAAAAAACTTGTTTTTGCTTTTACATTAATTTTTTCTTTTTAACAAATTTTAAATGGATGATTGTTAAATGTGAATATCATCATGGTTAATTTAATTTTTTGTTTATTGTTTTTAAAATACCATATAATAATTTATTTCAAATAAAACATATTTAAAATACTAGTTTGAGTATGTTTCAATTAGAGTGTATCATATTCATAATATTCATCAAAATATTTTTTTAACATCAATATATTTTTTTCTAGTAAAATGTTAAATGATAGTGATAAAAAATTATTCGTAAATGATTTTTATTATAATGAATAAATATTACTATCAAATTTATATGTTGAAAAAAATTATTGGCACTAATAATTAATAAAAAAAGATTCATTTGTTGGTAAAAAAAATCAGTATTAATTTGATAAAGAAAAAAATTAATTCATAGAAAATCATATATTAATATTAAATAATTAATAAAAACATATATATGTGTTGGTAAAAATAGATTTTGGACATTGAATTTAATACCAATAAAACATATTATCTGTTGTAATTTCTCATTAATACCAATATATATATAGTCTGTTGACCAATTTTTGTTGGTATAAGTCAAATATTTTGTAGAGGATCTTCCTTTGATCCCCCTCGACAAAGATTCTTATCAAACATCTCACATTATTCGATCCATTAATCCAGGTTATCTATATTATATACTTTTATACAATGTTTTTATTGACTATTTGAGTATCTGAATGATAAGGGGGAGAAGAGGTGTATGGAATGATAAATTTTATTTTCCAATTATTATCACACATAAACATAGCGTATTATGATATCAGATTAGTCACCTTCCAATCCTGATTTTTTTTTTAGGATCCATTTTAAGAATCAATTTTTAGTTTTTTTGTATTATTTTGTTTTATAGAGTCTATTTATAGTTTGTTATGATGCATGGGGAAAGAATTTCTTACTATATGGGTAACATAAGTTTTTCTAGTGTTGAAGCTCTTCTGTTGATAGATGGGTTGGAGTAAACTTTTGGTTATAATGACTGATGTGTTGAAGTACCATTGCCATAATTTCTTTATTAAAATTTGGTTGAATGAAGTTATGATTTATTTATAATTTATCACTCAGATGAAT
Source organism: Viscum album (assembly GCA_963277665.1). Lineage (NCBI taxonomy): Eukaryota > Viridiplantae > Streptophyta > Magnoliopsida > Santalales > Viscaceae > Viscum > Viscum album. Next base: position 306,026,591 of record OY728147.1, read on the forward strand.
TAAATTTGTTTTTAATTACATATTTTATTAATTGTTGGTACATTTAAATCATTGGAAATAAAACATCAATATAAATTCTTGTGTGTGAATCATTAATGTCTACTTTACTCATTGTGATCGAATATAGTTAGTAAATATGTCATTGATTACTATAAAGAAAAAATTTCCATCAATGTGAAAAACAACCAGTAATAAAAGTAGTCAATTAATTTTAATTTTACTATTTTGTGTATGTCTATCTTCAAAGGAGTTTAACAACTTATATATAATCAAGGTGTAGTTATCATTGCCTAACACTATATATGTTGAAAACATTTGAAATATATAGTCTCATATTATTATGTAGCATTATACTATTTATTGGGAGATCTGGTTGGTGTTTGAGCCCTCAGATGACCATGGTTTTTGGATAAACTTCTCTAAAGTATGAGGTTGACACAAAACATCCAACTTCTAATGAATGTTAGGGAACTCAAATTTTATGAAGAAGAAACATCTCTTAGTGACTCAAACATATGAGTTTAATATTTAAAGGAAGAAGTTGATGGAAATAAAATATACAAGATAAAATTTCACCCGACCCATCTTAGATACGTGAAATTATTTCAAATCATATTCAATGTTTTTCGAGTAACCATAATACGTTGAGTTTGTTAAAATAGTGGGTAGGTAAAATTACAAATACATAAAAAAAATTAAGCCATAAAAATAAGTAATGTTTCAATTTTAATAATTTTTTAAAATACCAATCTATAAATTTTATCATTCTCTCTTTAACTTTAATCATTAAAGATAATAGTATTTTTCATATAGAATACTATTTATATCCATTTAAATTTCATAAAAGGGTCAAAATTAACACAAATTGACTAGATGAATTACAAATATATGAATGATAATTTATAATCAAATGATCCTTCATGCCATGAAAATTTTCATGATTTTATTTTAATATTTATTTCCATTGCACCATTGAGACCCCACATATACCTATACAAATACATAATAACATCAAGCAAATTTAGCCATGATGCTCAAAAAAAAATTATACCATCTTCAGTATGTTTCTATGTTTTTTAGAAAATAGGCTTCCTTTATAGTTATAGATGTCTCCACTACTTCTGCAGGTACTCCAAGATCATGGCTCGATTAAGATCGGTAGCCTAGGTCTTGATATCGTTGAAGCGACTGCAGCTAAATCAAAGAGGTAAAAGTTAACTGGCAGTTTTCCATGAAATATTTTTTGAATCTTCATAAAAAAACCTTCATAAAAAACTTCTCACTAATGAAATTCAATTATTAATTCTTACGTTTACTCTTATTGAGAATTTGAGCTCACACATATTATGTTTCCCATTCCCCAGGTTATGAAGAATGAGGATTTAATTTTTTTTTTTATTTTAAGAATGGTCTCTAATGTGATGATGCTTGTGGGGGATATTGATAATATAATATGAAATATGAAAATATGGGTATAGTGGGAAATATACTCTCAAATTATTTGGTAATATTTATCTAAGTGTTTTTACTAATTCTCAAAAACACTCATCCTAAATTGTCCTTGGGTATATAAGTGATAAAATATTTCCTTTTGATGTTGTATATTTTTATGTTGAAAATTTGGACACCTTCATCAGTATCAAGTCTATATATGTAAATTTTATATTTTTAGCACTCAATACTAGAGTGTGTTTTCAGGACTATTATAATTGGTATTAGAGTAGAGTTCAGTTTAATTTGGAGACTACGATGTTTTAATTAATGTTTGTCTTAAGATATATGGATATAATAATGGGATTATGAGACTAAGGTTGATCATAAGTCCAAATTCTTAGTCACTCATTTAGAGTTTTTAACAAATTAGATCCTAAAGTGATTAATGAAATTTTATTAGTTATTTTATTAGGATGATGTATATGTAAATATTTGCTTATATGATGTATGAATTTACATTTATTAATTTTTTTGAATTGAAAACTATTGGGGTTTATATGTTTCGGTATATTATGGTAATTATGGGAATACATGTTTTATCAACAAGATAACCACTAGATTGAAAAGTGATTTAGGGACTAAGTGATTTATTTTTTTCAAAATATGATCAATATTTTTTTTGGAATTTTAGATGAAAGGTATTTATAACCACTGAGTTTGAAAAAATCATTATTTTTGAGTTTATTCATATTATTTTGGATATAGGTGTAATTATTTATGTAATGATTTAGTTTAAACATTGGGTATTTGGGTTTATTATTAAAGATTATGGTATTATTTCATCATATGATGGTTATATCTTACCAAATACTCAATATTTTGGTTTTTATTAATGCTTAAATATAGGTGTAATACATTTATTATCAATTATATGGTTATGTGATACTTTAAAATTTATTTTAGTGCTTGAGGCATGAAAATTTACTCTATAATACTCATTACTTGGAGTCAAAGATGAGATTGCGGTGGAAATTTTTTAAATGATAAAATCAAACTTATCATGTAAGAATATTTCCTTATTTTTATTGTCTAGATTGTATTGAATTAATAAACTCTATGAAAAGGCTCTTAAAAATGAACAAGTTATCATATTATGTTTATTTTTAATGAAATGATGGTCTCTTCACACCACTTTGGTTTATGGTTTTATAGATGTTGATTTTACCCTAATGATCCACTTTATTGTGATCGTCAATCTCTGTCAAAATAAATTATTATTTTGAACATATGTTTTTCTTCTTTGTATGAATCTTAATATTGAACCAGTATTCTCATATCCGGAAACCTAGCATGTGTTATTGAAGATGACTTTAAAACTTCCTTTTCTCTCTTATCATGTAGACGTTTTATTAACCATTTTTTACGAGGTGAGACTTCAAAAAATGTGTTTTCAAATATAAAACTTTTAATTACTAAGATAAATATTAAATTGGGAGGATTAACTATATTAAATTGTGGATAATGTAACACCTCAAGACTTTGAAAAAATAATCTATGCTCGATAGCATACAAGATACGCACCATCGAGCTTAAACGAACCATGAAATAATATTATTTTAAATATGGCCATTAGAATATAGCCGTTAAATTAGAATGTATGAATAATATTGACTAAATATATATAAAAATTTATTAATACATATAAATTTATTTATAATTAATTAGTAAATAATCAATCATTTTTTTGTAAATATTTTTTATTCATTAAAAATATGTTTTCTTTAAGAATCAATTTTTTTTGTGAGAATTTCGTGTAATTAATTTTTTGAACTTTTAGAAAATATATTTTATAAAATGAATTCAGTTTTTTAAATTGGAATATAAAAATTATCCTTCAGCGAAATGTTTGTTTTTTTCCGAAAAATATAGATTTTTCAATGAATAGTGAAAATTACTAATTTTTTGTGAAATTGTATTTTCTTTCAAACAAATTAAGTTATTATAATGTCCCATTATGATTTTTTAAAAGTTAAATTACTATTATTTAGTAAAACTTAATCAAATATATTATATTTATATAATATTTATACTATATTTTTGTATAATTTTTTTTCGGTTTAAAAATGGGTTTTTTCTAGAAGTTGTCTTAAAGTATATAGTTTTTCTTCAATTTAATTAAGTTGAAAACCCCTAATAAAGAATAACTTAAATTAAATTTATATATAATACATAAATAAATATTAATTTAAATTCATACAATGATTGTTACTATTCATGGAGTTGATGAAATGTCATATTATGCTTGAAAAATACATTTCTTAAAAAAATTATTTTTGTCTAGTCTACGTGTTTTATTTTAAAATTAAATTCTCCCACTTCCATGAATTTAATTTTTTTTAAATGGATTACATAATTTTAATTAATTTAATATATATTATCAAATAATTTATACTTTATTTTTAGTCATAATGAATAGTAAAATCCCTAAAAATCTTTATTCGCTGCTAAAGTGAAAATGACTTTATCGGGTGTTGAACAAAACATATTAAGGTTATAATGAACTAAAACATTATATAAAATATATTTTCTAGAAATAATTATTCCTTATCGTGTCTAATTATGTCTAATTCTCCATTTTCATCATTTTAGAATATGAAAAACGTGGTTACACAATTTTATTTAGAATATATACAAGTGTTTCACTCACCTCACTTATAAAATTTCACCCTTATCCTCTACTATTCACACACTAAAGGGATATTTTATTAAAAAATCACTACCAAAATACCTTATTTACTTACATAAAAATGACCAAGTTCCATTGATTTATTCATAAATCAATTATATGATGGTTTCTTGTGTTAACCATCAAAGGTTGTCCGAATAAGAGGTATTGTGCTTAACCTTGAATTTTTATTTTATTTCTTCATCCATCTCCATAAAATATTATCCAATTATGTTGATATAATAACCAAATAATATAAAAAATCATAATATGTTATAATATTAATGTAATAAGTAAATTCATCCCCTCTTCGATAAAATAGGAAATGAAACCATCATTTGTGTGTACGGCAGACTATCGTCTCACGAATTGATGAAATTAATTTATCATCAACACCATTCACATATATTTATAATAATGAATTTAAAGAATACATATATGATATTTGTAACATAATTATACTTATAAAACTATTATATCACAAATAACATCTCATTTGACATTCTATGGGGGACATTATAGAGACCCAAGCTTGACGTACATGGAAATTACATAACTTTTGCAGAATACCTAATACAAAACAAAAACAGACACCCAAGGACCATAATAGTTTAGTGTCTTTAGAAAATCGGATCAAAATCTTCTAATCATGGTGAAATATCTTCAAAATCTCTAATAAATATTTTCCCCTTTTGTTTTCTTAAATAAAACCTTTAATTATATCTTGGGGAAAAACATAAAAAGGGTGATCTCAAATGCTCGGTATGGGTAAGCATGGAGAAAATAAAACAAACCATATAAATTCGAACATAGAAACATGAACACAAAGCTTAAACATCAAAATCATGAGTCGTGAAATTAATCATGGCAGTACGTAAGGAATAGATCATAAAGAAACATTAATCATGATAAACTAGAATGTGAATAAAACATGTAATTTTGGTATCCATTAAGCACATTTTATGATTTCCATAGTTGACAAGGCATTGTTGCTAAGACCATCATAGTGGACAAAGTCCATTACTGAACCGGGTTTACTTTCCGTTCCAGACATGTCTATCTCATGAGATATAAATCTTTACCCAATGCATTTGAAGGAGATATAGGTCCTACCCATCTCATATTTAAATCATTCTTACGTGTGCCACAATACAATCATAAATCATTCATCATAACCCAATGAATAAAATGGGTTTCATAAACATCATCCCATCGTGACATAATCCATATAAAACAAATGGATATCATTTCATAAAAATAAAACCATTTAAATAATAGTTAAATTATAATTGAAACATAAACATGCTATATAATGTCATCTTATATGGAAAATAGTTTTGATAAAACACTTTAGATGAATTCTCGAGGAAAATATCATTTCTTCTTCAAAATAATTTTCTTTTCACAAAATATAATTCAATTTTAAAATAAAATGATTTTTATGAAAATAATCATGACATATTGTAGAGTAATCTTCATGAAAATTAGGCATTATGAAACCATAAAAATCTGTTCATACCGTATAAGATAAAAAAACATTCTCCTTGTACTTTTACCGAAAAAGTCGAAAAATACCTTGTATGGTAAATAAAAGAAAGATTCCTTCCATAACACAAAGTAAAAGTCAAAGAGGGGTAAAAATGACTTTAAAAATATAAGGAATAATATTAATCACTTTATGAAAAACATTTTTATGGACATGGATGAAAAATATAACCCCAGTAAATACTTACGTATAAGCAATCTCGGATAAAAATGAAATTGGAAAATTATGTCTTACCTTATGTCCAATTTCTTCCGTATGTGTCCGAGACTCCTGTACAGTGCGGTTAAACATATTATTAACTTGTAAAATAACCATAATAATATTTATGATATCATATATTATTCACTTAAGACTTTATATTACCCGTTCATTTGTCAATTCCATGTTAAAGCAGTGTTTTAGGTAAAATCATTTCATTTATCGTCTATGTATTGACTTGTAATTATTCATGTGATTATTTAGATCATGATTACTTAATTCCATAATGTGATACATGATTTATATATAATATTTATTCAGAATATACATATATATAACAGATCGATAAATGGAAAGAAATACACCATTCATGGAGACGGTAGGTCGTACATACGCATGAACACTATATTTATTTCCTTATTAAATGAAATATAAGTATGTAAATTACATATAAAAAAATACAGTATCATTAATATGTCATATATTTCATGATTATTTATTATATATACTTTATAATCATTCTGGAATGGTTAACTTGGAGAATGAATCTCATCACATCATGGAGATGGTAATCTGTACGTACGCACGAGCGATGATATTGTTCCCATAATTATTGAATGGAATTAGAGTGGATGATATAATATTTAAGAATTATTATCATGTCATAATAACAATATATATTTATTCTTTACACCATTATACACATCCAAGTAAGGTTTTGGTGGAAAAACATATTACACCATAGCGTGGAGACGGTATTCTGTACGTACGCACGCGCGGTGAATTCATTTTTCATAGGATGGGTAGAAGGTGAAATAGGGTTGTTTCATATTTATAATAACATATAAGTATATTATATATACTATTGTTACTACTTTATAATGAAACAAATAAAAAAGAGGCAGTAGAATAATAAAGAAACCTGAAAGAATCGGTAGAAGAGATTATCTCTTCTTCGACGCACCTCCTTCGAACTTTCTCTTAAGAGACTAGAGTTGGTCTTTTGAGAAGACCCAAATCTCAAAAATATTACTAGGGAAGTTTATAATAGTAATGGTTAGGGGTTTTCCAATCTTTAAGGTTCAAAATTATGTGAGGAGGAGAGGGATGAGGTGCCCTTTTATAAGAGAAGAGTGGGGCACTTTTGGAAACCTCAAAAATATTAATTAATAATAAAATTGAACCCCACTTAAAAACTTAAAAAGTGACTAAAATTATGATATGAGGTTATATATGGTTGTAATATCATCAAACAATCAAATTTAGACATGTTGGGAAATTATTTTAAACCTTATCAATTTGATTTATCCTTATTTAATTTATTTATTCTTATTTGTGGTAATAATATTCTAAATTTTAGATTGTTATAAATACATACTTATATGTGGTAAATTTCCAATAATTGGATACTTTATAACCTTTTAGACCATATAATTTTCAGTTCTTAATTTTTGAAATATTTTTTTTATTTTAAAATAATTTAATATGATGTAAATTTTATATAATACCAATAGTGTAAATTTTTTCACTATTCATTTATTTGAATTTAAATAAAATACAAACAGATAATATATTCAAAGAAAAATATTTAATAGGTTCCTAACATGTCATATAAATCTATAAAATTCGTGGAGCATGTTAATTAGTTCATATAATATTTATTTTAGTATTTTTAAATCCATTTAATTGATATTTCTCTTAATAAAATAATTACTACAACATTATTGTATAATTATTTAATATACTTATTTTTGCATATAAATTGAAAATAAAATACTATGATGAATATAAATCTAAAATATTTCCTAATATTACTTTTAGTAGAGTTTATATTCTAAAACACCCAACTTTTAAATTGATATATTTATTAAATTATGAAGCTGACAACATTAATATCATTTAAAATAAAAAAACTATAAATGTCATAATCACTTTTATAAAGATCCAAATGGTCAAAAATTCTACATTAAGATGATTATGGTTCATATGTACACGAAATATAAGTTTTGGTCAGGTTTTTGGGCCTTTTATGGGTATTATTATTCTAATAAAAACTATATTATTGATTTTTCACTAAATAAATAATTTCAGCATCATTAATGTATAAGCTTTTAAGGTAATTATATATTTCTTAAAAATTAAAAATAAATTACCATGATAAAGAGAAAAAATTTCATCTTTATAATGATTATTTATAATTTAATTTATATTATTTATAACCTTGTATTAAAAATAATTTAATTATTAATGTTTGAGTGAGACATATTTCAATTTCATTTAAATAAAATAAATTAAAGGTCTTAATCACGTACAAGTGGTTTGTAATAGATACCATTTCGACCCAAGTATATTTTAGGATGAAATATAATAATCCAATTATATTACGACAAGTGTTAGGGTAATATTATAATATTATTTTTACCCTTAATTACCTAATTTACCATTAACTGTGGTAAATAAAATTTACCGTAATTACTATTCATAATGCCCAAAAATAAAAATTAGCATATTAAAATAATTTGTACCTAATGATTCCAAATTTGGAATCCATTTTTCTAAATTCAAAGCACATAAGTTTTAGTAATTAATTTAAAATTAGTCCCATTGTCGAAAAAATGGGTTTTTGTTTAAAACATTGCAAAAGATGGAATTGATTTAACCTATAAATAATATGTAAAATAAATTCTAATGACATAAATTATATTAAATGGTAAAAATATATTCTATTTATACTTTAAAACAATTTACTATTATAATTTAACCATATAAATTATCTTGATGAAAAAAAGATGTTTTTAAGTAAAATTTAGCGTGTTTTTACTATTCATCAAAATAAGAACGTTGTCAGAAAAATATCAAAACCTTATCCATTGTAAATTTTTATATCATTATTCAAAATAAGAATTTTATTTTGTAAAATTTAACTTATAAACTTTTCAAAAATTAGATTTAAAATGGGTGCGCCATCAAAAGGTGGAAAAACTACATTTTTTTAAAAATGCTTCTTTTATCCGAAAAATTGATTTTCTTCTAATACCTCATTCTAGAAAATGTGTCAGATGAATTATAATGTTTTAAAATTCAAAATTTGGTTAATATAATTAATAACGGCTAGTTCATAATAATATTATAACAATATATCGTTTTTTAGTAAAACTCGGTATTGCGTACAACACACGCTATTGAGGAAGGTCACTCTTACGTGCAACACAAGCCAAGAATAGTGTTGTGTATACTATAAGAGAATAAGGTGTTGCGTATAGTTAAAACTAATCTTGGTGTAGGGTACAACACAAGACATCAAAGAAATTAAAAAGAATATTTCTCATAAAATTTAGGGATGTTACAGATACTATAATGTCGCTCATGTGCAAATCAGCCTACAGCCTCGCGAAGCGATTTGATTCATTTTTTACTAACACTATACATGGATGATAATTAGTATAATGTTAATAAATATATATGATATATATGATATAATTATTATATTAATGATATATTTTTCATTATTAAAAAATAATATATCATATTATTTATTATATTTCTACTCACATAAAAATGATAGCATCGGTTGTTAATACATGTGGACTTCCACCTCTACAAAGTGATGTGATTATTTTTGTATTTCCAAATTACATGGATGATATATATTGATATTAAAATATATAATATTTAATTTATTACAAAACATTCATTATATGTGTTATAAATAATAATTAACTACTATCCTTAAGGATAATGGAAAAATGGAAATATTGTTTATTCGTACGAATGACCTACCATATTTGTTAGTCTATAAGAGTCACGTCTTGGAGCAGCTTCTTCCCCACATCCCCACGACAGCTAGGCTTTCTCAGCCCACGTTTCCCTTCCCCCCCCCATTCGGGCTCATTCCTGCAGTGACTTCCTCTGGGTTTGCTTTAGTGTAGGCGTGTGTTGGCGATGGTACAACATAGTGGGGTTTCGGTGCTGTCATCGGCTATTCTCGGTGATGTCGTGACCCTGCTTGGTTCGTCGCGATTCCCTTCGGCGTCGGCAGCTCACCGTGATGCTTGGATCGGCATGACTTCATTTGGAGCGGCTTGATCTGGAATTGGGGGCTCCTTGAATCGGTCTGGCATGGTCCGACGACGTCTATGGAAGGTGTCCAGTATGGGTCAACAACATATCTAGAGCAAATCAGAGGGGGGTAGTCCTGGTTCCTTGAGTTTTCTTCTTCTTGTTGTTGTTTTGAGGTTTTGAAGGTATGTTGGTTGGTTTGTGCGGCGTCGACGTCGTCGGTTTCTCCCTGCTCCTCCCAAGTTAGACTATGCCTCTTCCCACGAATGGGTGGGTTTGTCTGTGGATGGAATCATGGCTGATCTCAAGTGGTGTTCTGGAAACCGGTGAAGGTTCCATGGCACGAGGTCTCAGTTCGGGATCTACAAGTGTTGAAGCTTGATGGTTTTTTTGGTGGTGGTCATGTTTGTTTGTTGCAGTTTCTTGTGGAATGGTTTGATGCTAAAGGTGGGGAGTCAGTGCTGCTAGATTTGACAACATGTAACAGGTCTCAGAGGAGGACTCAAAGCTGGACTTTCATCTTTGCAGTGCTCTATGGATTTGGTTGTTGAGAGGGTATGACGTTTGTCATCGGATCGGGCATGTGCTTTAACAGAGGACACTTTATTTCCGTATTGCTTTGCAATGATGAAAATCTTCATCATGTTATATACTGGGGAGGGGCAGCTCCATATTTGCAGTCTGTTTTTATGGTTCTTTTCTTCAGGTGTGTTTTTTCTTAAGTCTATGAAGTCTGTTGGGTTTCCCCTTCCTCCCTTAAAAGGGGCTTTCATAATAATAAAAAATTTAAGGCCTTTGGGTCGTTGGATGAAAAAAAATAGATCATTTTTCATAGAAATATTTCATTATTGGTATGGGAAGTATAATAGTTAAATAAATATTAAAAATATTTTATGATTATTATTTTGGTGAAGTTGAAGTAATTACTACTTTTACAATGGTCGATACACTAACTCTATTTTAAAACAACGGATTGAACATCTTCAAAACACCTAACCTAGACTTAACTGATTGAGTATTTAAATAACCAATTTTTTAAAAAAAATTATTATTTTAGTATAATTTATTAATTGTGGAAAGGTTTCTTAATAAATCATATAATTTATATAATTTTATTATCTAATAACTAAAGAAAATATATAGAATGTCCAGACATGAGGTAAGGGATTTCAAATCAATTTTCTTTCACTGCTACATATTATATTTTTATGCACCTGATTTATATTATATGGATTATATAAATATACATTTACATTTAATATCATGAATAATTCATACATTGTGGTATTTTTAGTTTGGATTTTAATTATTTTATCCAAGATTATTTGACTTGAAAGTTACCAAGTGGCATAAAATTTCATAACTCAATTTCTTTTCATTATGTTATATTACATCATTATTTTCATTGGTATTTTATGATTATGTTTGCATTTATTTTTTATTATATTTTTTTATACTTCCACACATTTTATTTACATTAAAATTAGATACACATAATTGATTCATTGATTAATTATCTCTTTAATGTTATGATCATTTGTAAGGGTTTCTTATCTTAAATTATCTTCTATGGGATATATGTTATGTTATACACCAATATTATATTATGAGGTGTCTGTACTATTTATTTTATATTTCATATAATAAATCTATATATGTTTATCATATTTAATTTTCACTTGATGTTATTCATTCATGGAGTTTACAATTTTGGAGTCACCATAGTGGTAAAGTGTTTATGATACAGTCTCCTTTATTTTCTTCATTATTTATGTTGAAGGCCATTTGGGAGGTAATAATATGATCTAATTTTCTTGAACAACATATATTTTCCTCTCATATGGTTATTCATGAAATTATCATGTAATAGTATCATTTTAATCTCTTTGGTACATGAAATTATTGATATATTTTAAAAAAATGTGACTTCAAATCACTATTCGGTTGAATATCCTTTTTCATCAAAATCCATGATTTCAGAAAAAATCAAAAACTTTTTAATATAATTTTTAAATTCATTTTCACCCATAGTTGGATTTTTTTCATAAAAAATTAAATTTTATCTTCATATATTTTTTTTAAAAAAATGTACTTTGTTACTTTTCATACAAAAAGGTGAAATATATATTATTTTAACATACTAGAAATAAATAAATTTTTTTCTATCATGAGCACTCAATTATTTAAATTTACATTTTCTATTTTAAGGGATGCTTTCAATGAATATTATTTTCACAATATTTTGTTAGTATTTAGTCTTTAAATTTGATTTTCAAAATGAAAATGTTATTTTTCCAAATAATTCTTTAATTACCATTTAGTGGTATTTATATTCCTGAAATACAACAATCATTATTATTACTTATAATCCATGGGAAATATTTGGGATTAATATCATCACTATCCTTTTCGTGGATGTATAAAATTTTTTCAAGGAACCCATTTCTTTTCCGTAGGTGAAATAAGAAATGAAAAAAAAAATGATTATTGTTATGTCAAAAAATGAATAATTGCAACAGTTTTATTCATTAATGGTACTTCGATATTATTAATGATCACATATTATCCCAATATAGCTTATATGATGAGTGCTTCTAAATACTATAAGGTGATACCAATATATCTTATATAATGGGTGCCTCAAGATAGCGGTTAGTGATCCCTGTATATCTTATATAATGGGTGCACGAAGAATGTGATCCACTATATTGGGTAATCGTCCCTATATTTAATGGAAATAATGAGGGAGTTATCAGATGGTTTATCTTATGGATTTAACTAGGCTTCATTTATTTCTTAAAGTGTTTAATATGGTTCATGATGATGATGTTCCAAAGAAACCAATACATTTTATTTATTATTTATATGATTTTTTAATGAATACTTTGATCAATATTGAAATCAAATGGGTCATGATCATTTATTCTTATGAATCTTACCTTTGATTATGATTTATGATATGTTTAAAAATGTATTATCCTTATATTGATGGTTATGAATATTCCTATTTTATACTCAAGAACTTTGAATATGTCATCATACCCTTAAACTCATCTTATACTCACTGATGAAATTAAATTTTAATGCATATATTTACCATTACTAAGAATTTGGGATCCCTGTTCTTGTGTTTCATATTCCTTAGGTTGTGAATAATGATTATTAAAATTTTTGTTTCCATAAAGGATTCTAAAATGAAGATGTTTGTGGGAGATGTTAGAGACTTGATATGGAATATAAAAAGTTGGGCAAAGTTGTAAAAATAATCCCTTAAATTTATTTGTAAGTGATATAATATTTTATTTTTATGCTATAAGTTTATAATTGTAAAATTTTGGTCACCTTCATCAGTATCAATGCTATAAATATAGTGTTTATGTTTATTTCACAGAATCCAATAGTTCGGGTTTAGGGATATTATATTTAGTTTGGACAATCTTTTTCCAAATACCGTACTATAATACCTCCCCATGATCTAAAGGTATTATTTTTTATATAATATTAGTTGTAGAGGCCTTAATGTATTTAAAAAAGGAGACATTCTAATGAAGATGTATCATTTTTATCTTTTTATTATAGTTTTATTTCTTCTTAAACTTCCTTGAACATTATTCATTCCTGATAAATTAATAAAACCAGTATCCTATATATACCTAGATATTTTTATGTTAATGATATTAGATATATCCATGTTTAATATCCATCAATTGGAAAAGGAATCCATCATTCCAGTGTCTAGTGGGCTACCACCTCACAGACCGATGCAATTCATTTTTAATACCCACATTACATGAATGGGTATAATTATGGAATTAATGTTTATATATGATATTAATGACATATTTATACTTATAGAAAACTAATATATAATTTAATTTTTAACCATTCCATTCAGTGAAAAATGGTAATGTCGTTCACATATACGAGTGCACTGCCACCTCCATGAGTTAATGTGGCTCATTTTTCATCTCTATATCACATGAATGATAGATATAACAATAATTAAGGAAATAATATTATATTTATGATATAATTATAATTTTTAATGATAAATTTATATTGACTTTATTACCATAATGATCGTTTGAAAAATGGAAATGTTACTCATGTATATGAATGCCTGATAGTCTCCATGATTGCAATATAGTTTATTATTCATAATCATTTTTAACGATTTGTTTTAAAAGTATACATAATATATAAAAAATGATAATTATTTCATTATTAGTTTTCTGGATATTATGTAATAATTACTTCTTTTACTATAACAACTTACTGAATTCATTTTTGACCTATAAAATGAATATCATCAAAACAACCCATGTGAACATAAATGATTAAGTAATTGTTATAGTATGTAAATAAGTGAGATAAAAAGAATAGTATACTATAAAATGGTTATAAAAAAATTAAATAATTTAAATAATTTTATTATTCAACATGATAAATAACATATGTGACGAGTCAGAATCATAGTAAGGGATTTTCTGTTTAAAAACCCTATTTTAATGTTTTCCTTAAAACAATTTTTTTGCGTGTTTATATTTTTAAAATAATATTATTTATGTGTTTATATGGACCAAAAAAATTTATAATGTAAATTTAATGTATATTTTTTACTTTCCCTTAATGGTCTTTAAAAGGAATAATTTATGAAATGATTTGAGATTCTTTACAAAAAACCAACATAATGTTCAATTTTAACGTACATAGTGATAATAACTATACTTTCCACCGTATCTATTATTTGATGTATGGATTCCATTAAAAGTATTAATGTTTTATAAAAATAGATAACTTTTTCCATTTTATTTTAGAATTTTATTTTGTAAAAATGGGATTTAAAGGAATAGTATATATCAATATCCGGAAATGTTTTCTTATGGGTAGCAAGAACATTTTATGATTAAATAATCCGTATACAATATTACGGTTCTTGAGAATAGTTTATGTGGATGGATAGTTTTGTTATAATACATGTGTGGGAGATTCCATTATAGCTCTAAAATCCATTGGGTGATGGAACATAGTTAACCGATTATGTTTCTCCTAAGAGAATATGGGAATATACTATGATAGTTATCAAAATATGGAACAGAGTTAACAGATTAGGTTTATCAAAATATATTATGTGAAAATACTATGATGTTTATTCCAAGTATAATCATGATATTTATTTCATTTTTAACTGTGATGGGTAGTCCTCATATAACTATGATGGTTATTCCTTATGAAAAGTTGAGGCTTACTCCATATTTAAGAGTGATTTGAAAATGGTTTTTAAGTTTCCTACTTGTTTTATATATGCTTTCTCTAGTTTTAAAAAATTCCATTGAGATAAATGTGTTTATTTAATACGTAATTTATTTAAATTTTTATATAAATTAATAATGTGATAAATGTAAGTGTTTTGTTTTTTCATGTTTTTCAATAGACCAACATGTTACTTTTGTGCGTCCATTATTGAGTTTTTTGTATTCATCTCACATTATAAAATGTTTTTTAAATGGGTTAAGGATGATTAAAGGGAATTAATCATTAAAGATGAATGTTTTGAATATTTTTCAATAAAATATGTCATATTTTATTTTAAATGTTTTATTTTTTGAAAAATCGAACACCGATCAATATTGTCTACTTTGTAAAATATGGTTTTGTAATATAAGAGTTGTGACCTAATTCTCTAAAATACTCAAACTAAATGATCACTTTTAATGAAATTTAGTGAACTCTATAAGAAATACTATAGTTTATAGGATTTTAAGTATGGTTCTATATATATACTATCATATTTGATACACTTATTTCATTTTAATTCTCATTTATTAATAATTCTCTATTAATGTTTTCAATTTAGATGTTAACTGCTTTGTTTTCATTTAGGTTGTAGTTCAATAGTCATATCCCCTGAACAATGATCATAATTATTCCATAAATATAATTTAAATCATGATATAAATATCATATATATTCATTATAAACATATTTATAAATAATTATAATCTATGGTGATGAAAAATTAATTACATCACTTCATGGAGATAATTACCCATATATACACATGAGTGATATTTATTCTTTTCAATAGATTAAATTAAATAAATTTAATGATGTTTTAAATTTTTATAATAATTATTACAATTAATATCATGTATGTTCACCAAATCTATACTTATTACTAACCAAATAAAGTGGAAATGATTAATAATTCGCATTATTTCTTAGAGGTGGAAGTCCACTTGTATACACGAGTGATATTATCATTTACCAATGAATTGAAAGGTGAAAAGGTAGATAATATATTAAAATTACACAAGTATAAATATTTCATAAATATAATATAAAATAATTAAATTCATAATTATGTTCAATGAAAGATGGTGATGGAAAATAAATCATTTCACTACGTGAAGGTAGTAGTCCACACATACGTGTGTGCAATACTTTTATTTCCTATTTGATGGATAAGGGGTGAAAAATGGTTATTTTATAATAATAATAACATCTAAATCTATTTATTATAAATTATTTATCATTTTATAATAGCTATAACATGAATAGATATTGTGTAAGAAGAAATAAATGTGAAAAAGAGTGGTTTAGATTTATACTTCTCAGTTGAGAGACCTTCATTATATTATAGTTGAATCAATAATTAATTTATATTTATAGAGTAAAATAAGTTATAGGATCACAAGAAGAAATATATAATGGTATTTGAGTAGGTATTTTATGATAAATAAGGCTCTAGTGGTGTGAATAAGGGATGATGAGAGGTTCAATTTTATAAGTGAGAGGAGGGGCACACATGGAATTTCTTATGCGATTTCAATTATATAAGGCCATTTTCATATAAATTGGGATCCAAATGTACATGTATTAAAAGTACGTATAATTTAAGGTATATATATCATCAGAGAATAAAAAATATATACTTATGAAAGGAAATCGTACCATAATATTTGGGTTTAACCCCCCTAATAAACCTATTTTAACTTTAATCGTGGTATCAATATTTTACTTTTTTACTATCCATTATGAAAAAAATAATTTGACCCTATTAAAATATATTAACATTTATGATTAATAATATGTAATACATTTTAATAAATTAAATTTTTATAAGTGGTATAATTTATTTATAAATAAGAATGTAAACAGCGAATACTAGTTTTTGAAAAATATATTTTTGAGCCTAAAACATAATTTAGTTCCATTAATTTCCATTTAAAAACCAAAATATGAATGATAAAATATATTATTTAATATATAATATATAAAAATTTCCTTAAAAACATTAATTTTTTTTATAAATTTCAATTATTAAGATACAAACACACTGCGCACAGAAAACCATTATTAGAATAATGTGATTTTGTCCCAAAAAGTAAATTATAAAGAATAATATATAAAAATGATTCCAATTTCATTAATTATACTATTTAAAATTAAATTAGTATTATTTTAAATTACTATTAGATAAAAAATAATGGGACATTTACTTGAATCTAAATTTTAATTTTTTATAGATTTTGATTTTCCCTCCTCACGGAAAAATAAATCTTTGTAAGAAAATGTAAAATATAACCGTACTATAATGTTTTCATGGTGATTTAAAAAACCATTTAATAAAATAAAATTTAATAAAATTTCTGGAATTAATTATAATTATCTAATGAAAAAATACGATAAAACCCTTTTTGAAGGAAACAAAATTTTAAAGCATTGAATGACATTACTAAAAATTGACTACTAATTTATTATCAATTAGTCAATAAATTTTTATTATTTAAAAACATTATTTATACTTGTAATAATTTGGTTATTATTATTCAATCATGGTAATTAAAGGGCTATATTATAATGGTTTACAAGGTTCGAGGTTTCTTGTATGGTAATATATTCTAAAATATTGGGGTGTCACAATGACCACCCAAACATCATATAAATATGTATTTATGGCCTACTACTCGATTGTTCTTCTATACCATAGACCCTCAAAATGTCTATCCATGTTACTGGTTATAAATAAAATTACACATGTGAAAATTTAAACCTAATAAGGTCCACATATAGGGTGTGATTATGAAGACCCACTTGGGTCCATAAAGAGACCTAAAATCCCATGGTTCAATAACCATGTGAATGAAGTTTTGTTTATAGGGAATATATATATATTATTTTATTTTATTAATTGAAAATAATTGAAAAAATAGCATAATATGTATAACCCAAAGAATAATCAAAATGTAGCTGTACATAGATATTACACAACCATATTAACCTATTCTTTATCAAATACAAACATCATAATCTATAATGAGATGACTAAATCCTCATTGGATAACAAATGAGAAAAATAACCACACACAAACACACACATACGATCAACAAACACTATAAGTGTGAGAAAAATCTCATATATGGTATATATCTATGTTTTTGTGTATATATACCCTAATAAAGAAAAATAACAATATATAGGGTAGTAAAAATCCTCCATGGATCAGGGTAACTTCTTAATTCATCTAGAATAATACTAAAAATATACAAACCTTTTGGAGGGACACCACTTCGACCGTGGGTATAAACAGTAATAATAAAATATATATAAAAAACCCACTCACATAGACATTTACTATAATCAGTAACTCATTGAGACTGAATAAAATAGAACACATGATACTACTCAAAGAATCATGTAAAAAATTTATGATCCAAAACAATGTTGAAAAAGTAATTAAATCATGTTAATTTAAAATGAAAAAACATATATATTTTTTAAAAATAATTTTTTCATATAAAATTATTACATTATAATCCACCTATTTTTTCCCAAATTACTACAAAAATAATCTACTAGAAGGATACATGGTACTAACTACTCATTAATACTTTCACACAAATAATATATGAAAATAGATTCCAACTAAAATTATAATTCACCCAAATTCCCCATGAATCCTATAACTTAAGTAATGAATACCTATAATAATTTATCCATACTTATCCCAGTAACCATAAAAAATGAGAAACACAAAGACACACCCAAACACACTAAAAAATATATTTAATCACAAAAGTCTTTAACTCTATCTCAGAATAACCGAAACCTAACATACTATATAGAATTTCTAATGTCTCTAACCAAAATAACAAATATAACAATAATAAAAGTCTTTAAATCTATCTCACAATCACCAAAACATAACATAATTTATAGAATATACTATATCTAGAAAATAGCCAATATTAAAGACGCACATAAACATGAATTTCATTTAAATACCATAGTAAAACCATCCGTGTAAAAAAAGAGAAACCATCGAAAACCGTTGAAATAATGAGGAAGAATAATCCAAGTTAATAAAAAACATCCAAATAAAGAATAATCAAGAATTACCATAATGAAAATGAAAGGAAATAATATAAAACAAATGTTTTTAGAAATGGAATACAATAAAAAGAAGAAAAAACCAATAAAAATAATGTTACTATAAAAGAATTATTCATTAAATAATTTATCCCTAATTTCTTTATAGGATTACTAGTTACGAAAATTACCCACACATAATATATTACCTTAATTGTACCAATATAGTGAAATGTTGTTTCATAGTCCTAAAGATTAATATTAAATAATTTTGTCTTTAAAATAAATGCTCTTAATATAATGAGAGATAATTACTTATCTCACATCCACCAAGTCTATCCATTACATTACCACTGATTCAACCTTTAATTTAAGGATTAATGTTTTTAGTTAACTTATAATTCAAAATTAATTATTAATAATTATATATTTATAATAAATCCTCTTAATATCAAGAGATTAATAAATTCCTCTCCCATCTACCAAGACTGTTAATCACATTAGCATTGATTCAACCTTTTAATTTAAGGTTTAATGTTTTTAATTAACTTATAATTCATTTAATATATCTTTAGAAATAAATAATTTACTCTTTTGATCATAAATAATTTCTCAAATAAAACTTTCTTAAAAAGAATAGTACGTATCAGAGAATCTTTCTTTATGAAAAAATCACAACTCATGTGATGAATGACATAAATAACAAGAGGTATAAATGGTGGTATAGATATAAAAATTATTAATAAACATTCATTTTTAGTAGAATGATCAAAATTAAAATTAAAATACTATTTTGGACATAAAACATAATTATGGAGGATTTTCAATGAACTAAAAATTCATATGATGTAACTATAGGAACATTAAAATAACTAATTAAACATGCACTAGAAACATTACAATAAATTAAAGTTCAATTCATCAAGGAAATTACCTTGCAAAAACATCCCATTTCTATTTTCAAAATTATTATTTAATATTTACTAATCATTAGGACATTCAAAAGGAGACACATAATAATAAACACCCAATTAAATTTTCTAACCATCTACCTGTATCAATTCATTCACTCTATAATTACTAAATTATATAAAATAATAAATTTGTCAAAAATAGAATGTTCCATCTTATATTAAAAATTAAATTCTACCAAATGATGTTGAAAGTATTCTATGTTTAGTTGGAAAACCCTCTCATTAATATTTATATTTTACAAAATAATAAATATATACACAAAATATGTATTTTTTTTACCAAATATCATAAAATAAAATGGTAATATGTATCTGGTTTTTATAATAAATATACAGGTTTATGTAAAAATTCATATTTTTAAATTGACATGTCATTTTATTAGTTCCTTGAAAGAAAATATATTTTTATGTATAATATTATTTAAAAAATATTTTAAACAATTGTTTTAAAATTTTCAACTATTTAATTATATTTAAATTAATATTTTTTCAATGAATTACATATATAATTTAAAACATATACTATTTTAAAACTAAAATAATTTTATAATAAATCATAATCATGAAACCAAAATGACATGATTTGTGAAAATAAAAATGTTTGGTATTAGTACCTTAAAATTTTTAAAAAATAAAACTTATGAAAATGCTATTAAAAAATACTTCATATTCATTTTTAAAAAGGTAATTATTGGATCAATTTATACTATATTTTTCTAAAATGAATAAACATATCCCCTGTTTAGATACACTATTATCAAGTAAATCATATTCTCAACATCAGGGTCTATTTTGATATAACAAAATGATCTTGAAATAAATGATGAACACACTAAATAAATATCTTATAAAGATGGTAAAAAGAATTAAAACTCATGAATGTAATAAAATATGCCATAAAAATAACTTAAAGAGAAAAATTGTTAGGTAATTAGAAATTCAGAATAATTTTATTATAATCATTATCTTCGCCACCATCATTATATCCACCACCTTATCTCATAGTAAAATTCTCAATTGAAGAAACACAACCTTCACTATCAACATGATGTGGGTTAGGGGGATAATGTGACCAATTTATATAGAATAATGAAAGTATGGGAATCATTATTGAATCAATATGTGCTTCGATATCAACTGGAATCATTGAATACATAAACAAGAACATATATAGAAATAATTATCTTAAGTGATTTAATAATTAATTCATTTTATTACTTGATTGGATGGATTTGCCTTCTCAATGTTCTCATACAAATCCATTATATTTTTGATGATTTGGAAGAACTCTTTCTACCTAATATAGAATAATACAACATTGGTGTAATTTTATTTTTTATCTTACCTTAAACCATTTTTGGTTGCTCTACGAAAAAACTTGACTGAAGTGATTATAATTTCTTGAATATTCCTCCTCTCATTTGTTAAATTCCTCAAAAAACATTTTGTGACATAAATTACCAAATTATAATATTATATGTAATTACATAATAAAATAAAATATATATGTTAAAAAAATTAAAATAATTCTTATAATTATCTATTTACTGGTTTCATTAATAACATTGATTTCTTTTTTTATGGTTCAGCTTGGAATTAAACTACCCAAGCTACCACTGATCCTGAAAAATTATTTAGCCTGTGACAAGGAGATATAGTCATTCCCTCCCATTGGTCAATAAATTATTTATTTGTAATTAATGAAATACCTGTGGGAATAGTGTTTCCAATAAATCAATCAATGAGGTAGAACTAACTAAGAACCCGACATGAACTCACAATATATTGGAATCTCTTGAAATAAGGTATGTGAATCATAAATAACTAAAATAATAATAATAAAACAAAACACAACATTTAACATAAATATAATACAAATTTAAATATACATGAAAATCAAAAAATAGAAAAAAAGGCGAACAAGATGGGAATCTAGTATAGTGATGAAATAAATAGGTCTAGTATAAGGCCATGAAAAAATTTAATAAGAATAAATATACAAATCACCATGTGATATAAGGTATATCTCCCACCATGTCACATATGCTGAACCAAAGAACCACTAACATTAATAGACACTACCTCTAATATGGGCCTTTCACTTAGTTGTATCAACGAAAAAACGGATTACATACATCTAAAGGTTGTATGTAGGGTGTGAGAATAGCTATCCTAGTACGATCCTAATAACTTTTCTATGAAAAAAAATTTTAGATAATACAATAATATTTTTTGAAATTAAACATATGAAAAACTAATTTTAACATTTTTAATTATAAGTAAAATATAAGAGGTTTTATAATAATTAATGCTTGGAAGTAAAGGTCATGCAAAAAATAATTTCAAAAAAATCATCATAGGATAAGACCTATGGAAAATAAGTTTACAGTATCCTAATATCATTATACTTATCCATATCCATACATCATAGTTGTTAATACACTCATATCCAGAGCTTGTTCCTAAGATAACAATAAATAATCACTATCTAGGGTGGAATACTAAACCAGTGATGTGATCCCAATAGTACATGGTATGGTGGAAATTATTCTTAGTGATATTTTTATGTGGACACCTACCCAAGCGCCTAAGGTACCCCATTAAGAATAACCTTTTCAAATTAATCCATATCTATGAAATAATCTAATTACTATAAGCCAATATTTTTGGTATTTTTAGATAAAATAACGTTTAATGGGTAAAGTGGGAACTCACACAACTCAAAACCCAGAAACCAATACAACTAAAAATCCCACATTCAAAATTTAAATTACAGGACTACAAAAATAAATACAAATTAGTCATGGTATCCATCGATGCCACACTATAGACTAAAACCATTGTTATCGACCCCATGTCATCGTCTCTCACACAATCCCATCAAAATCCATCACACAATCCCCATAGAATCAAATCTAATCATGTCATCTTCATTATCAGTGATATCAACCAAATTCTAATGAGTTATCATTAAAATAACCCACTATAATCCCAACATGTAAACAATTTCTGAACCATCATATACATGACCAAAAACCAAATTTATAATGATTAAAACATTGTTGGAACCTCCAACACTAGCAAGAATGAACTTACCATCATAAGAGTACATTGGAACCCCAAAGAGATCCATCAAGGAAAAAAACATAAACATCACCAACATCTTACTAAAAAGAAAACAAGTAATTAAGTCCAAAGGAAAGAGGGAAGGTATTGTATAAGTCATGCCACCTAGAACACCATTAAAAACTCTAAAATCCCCTCTTAGAGCCACATTGATAACCACTACAAAAGATCAACCTAGGTAGGAGTGATGGGACATGATGCCAATGTAAATTTTAAGTGGAATATGGCCATAAAAATGATCCACCGCCTTCTCCAAACCATCTAAAACTTACTTTAGAGCTACCAATTTGTAAGATTCTCTAAAAACCCAGTATAATCATTCAAAACAAGCTACAGAATTATTCAAAAAATAGACATCACCACCTCAATCCATTTCATGATGCACCTCTTGGTACACTATGGAAACCATTGTATAATCCATCCAAACCATCTTAAATAAACATTAAAATTCCCCAAATAAAAACTTCCAAACATTGTTATATCAAAAAAAAATTACATAATCACATTGATACCACCTATTAAATCATAGACATGTCCATCCTTGATTCCAAATTCAATAAAAATTATTACATATTTAACACCCTATTACTTTTTTAGGCATTCCTCAACCCTCAATTTTTTTTGGTTGGGGTTCGTTTCATGTTTTTTCAAGAAGAATGTAGAAAATTTTAGAATTTACTTGGTTGTGCATGGTTAGTGAAAAGTTCTCCCAAACCTTGCACCCACCAAAGGAAAGCCGTGAGAACCCAGACAGTAGAAGTTTTCTTGGTTGGCGTAGGGTTTGAAAAACCTTTCACCCCCATAGTAGAAACCGTGAACCCCATTAGTGGGTCACATGGTAAGGGATCACAATTTTGAAAATTGTGCGACCCTGCTCAACAAACCATGCATGAGAAATTTTATTATTCAGAAATTATTTTAAAAATTTCCAAACCCTCATATAACCTCCTGATCAACCCTAACTCTAGGTATTATAAAATCCTAGGCCATTTGAGCTCTCAAGAACCTATTTTTTATCTTTTAAATCCCTTCTTAGTTATATCAAATCTTGGAAAACATTGTTCAATTCTTCTTCGGTATGGGATCATCTCTCATAAATTCTCCCATTCTCTCTTATTCATTCATCCATAGGGTTTATTATATCATCTTGTTGTTGATGGATATAAACTCTTTCATTTTGGATCTTGAATTTTGGTTTTATTCCTTGATCTATGTAGCCATCATTTTTCATTGGTGAATCTCGTTGCGGGCATTGTGTTTTATGATACCATGGTTAAAGGCAGCTAGTTCTGTTGATATTTCTATTTAATAATCCTTTTAATTTCGTGATGGATTTTTATTGATTTTTATTAAATTATGAAAACAAAATTCGGTGTGGATTGGAATTAAAAATTGGATTGTAAATTTTTGGGAAACCCCCAATTCCAATGTAATTAGAAATTTGGGCTGTGATTTGAATTTGATGGAAATTGTGGAATTTATTTATGGAATTGACCTTTGAAAAAAATGGCTTAAATTGATTTCATAAGAACCTATGGTTGATTTCATCTTGAAAAATACCTAAATTTATTATAACCCCATATTTTGGTTTATAATGTCAAATTGGAATATTGAAAAGAAATGGGTCGATTGCATTTTAAACATTTTTGAAAAAAATTTCTCATTATTGATTGATTGAGAACATCTGAGCATGTGTGGTAGGTTATTTGGAAAAAACACTAAGATCGTAATAACCTAGAAACATATTGATGCATTAATACTCAAAAAAATACATAGTTTGTCACACCTTTTCCCTGATGGGATGTGGATGAGTCTTGGTTGGAATGTTTCTGAGGGATATGTGTGTACATATTGTCGTGATCACCAATATGAGATGTGTGAGGATCACATGAATTGAAACTATCATACACAAAGGAAGATGACCACATTTCTTTTTGTGATTATGTGTTATATATTCCACTTATTTAGAAACTATTTTACTCATTCCTAGTGATTTGAATAAACTATTTTGTATAGAATGTTTACTTAATCCTTTTTTTGATATGTTTCTATCTTTTGAAATGAAAAGTGTGATTTTATTTAAATATAAAATTGTACTTCCATTCATGTTTTGTATAAAATTGAAAAAATGATTTGGTCTATTTATTATGGAATCTTAATATGGAAAACTTAGCGAAACAATATGAAGTTTTCATCTCACAACCTACATTTTCCTTCGGTAATTTGAATATTATATTATTTTAGGTTTGAGAAAAGGGAAAGAACCTATGGGAAGAGGTGGATGACCTTACCCCTTTGGGCTTGGAGTGTTGAGACCATTGTATTGTTTGATATTTATATCTTTTTTTGATTATTTTATGGTGTTTGGTTTTTGTTTTGATTTTCCAGTTTTAATTCTGGTACTATCTCATTTGGGATTTTCCTTTGATCATAATGATATTTATACATGTATTCTACTGTTTATGTAGAAAAATTGTTCCCAATTTTATCTTTTATGATGTCAGGTTTAAGCCATCAACCCTTGGGGATTGGGAATACCCTTCGAGTCCTATATGGATTGTATTGGGTAACAATGTGCCAGGGTACCTGAGAAAATTTAGGAATTTTTTTATAAATGTGAATTTTATAAATATTTATTTGATTCTAGTATGCAGTTAAGAGATATTTTGGAGACATAAAAGGTAGTTACGACTTATTGGTTGTCCATCTCTCATCCTAGTGGGCCTTAAGTCGCAATGGGTGGTTTGGGAAATATGTATTGTGGATTATTTTGTATTTTCCTTGATTTATATTTGTATAGGTAGAAATAAAAAACATGTTTTCTTATCTGATGGGATTAATTAACCCCACTGATCTTATTTGTGTGTTGATCCGAGTATTCTTATGACATCTTAATTTTATTGTTTTTGTGTAGCATCAAGCCTTTGAGAAAAGGTTTTAATGGGATCTTGGAGGAATCCGCTAGTGAACTGTAGTGAGAAAATCCATTGGTGGACTAGAATATGTTTAATGTTATTGAACCTATTGTCCATGATCTGGGAAAAGCACCTACAACTATTCAAATTCTAGATCCAGATATGGAACCTCATAGTAATGAATTATAGAGACGTTCTTATGCGATCCTTTACCACAAGACACCTGAATTACCATCCTAAAGTAATCCTCAATATGTTTAGGATTATTTGAGAAGGATAGACAGTTTTTTTAGTTCTTAGATGGGCTTAATTAAATCAATATGAAATATTCCACCTTCAAGCTGGGAGGAACTAAAATATGATGGTGGGAAATAATGGTGATTGCGAAGAAGAATGAGGTATTATAGTGGAAGGAAATTAATGTTCTTTTTATTTACCGGTTTTATCCAATGTATACGGTGTTGGCTAAGGCTATCATGTTTTTCAAACTCAAGAAGGATGAAAGGACTATGTATGAGTGTGAAATTTTTTTATTAATTTTGTGTGTTTTTCACATAAGATTGTATCGAATGATAATATGAAGACTTAACAATTCGAGATGGGAATTAAAAGAGATATTCAATTTTTGGGATTCTTTTTTATGATATCTTCTTTCACTGATGAGATGGATAGAGTATTTGAGCTAGACCTAGATAATATGTCAGGGTTGACAAGAGTTCCCTTATATCCCAATGGAAATTCCTTCTGTTATGTCAAAGGAATGAGAAATCATGATGATTGTTATGGTGGTTCTTGATATAAAGATTATTCTATAACTTCTACTATTCTATTTAGAGGCCCCTTGACTTTCTACTAGTGTACCAAGCCTTCAGATTCAAAATGGGTTTGGATAGAGGCACCCAAGATATGTGGTTATTTCAGACACTCAAGTCACTTTTAGAGGTTCGGTCATGTCTATTACACTCCAGGTTGTGGGATGTGATAATCAACACCTAAATGTACTACAGTGCAATCAGATGCTTCAAAAACTAAGGTCATTTAGCCACACACATCTAGAATGAAGCCTCTACATGTAGTGGATGAGTTTCGAGAGGAAGAATATATTAGTCCAGTGACTCTGAGATGTACCATCAATATCTCATCATCCTTAGTGAATGCATTATTTTATACTAGTACATATCACACATTTATATCAACTCATATTGGTAATATGTTAAATATTACTATGTATATTTTATCTTATGGAATGAATATTACTACACCCCTTAGAACTAAGGGAGAGAAGGGTCTTTGTTGTCCTGATTGTGTTTTCTCATTATAAAATTTCAATCTTACTTAGGATTTTCGGGTTTTCGACAAGAAACCTCTTGATGTCATTTTCAAAATGGATTGAACCATTGTTAATAAAACATGAATTGATTGCTATCTTAGATGGTACTACTTTACGGAGCCCTTTGGGGTGTGTCATACCTTTAAGGTAGAATGAGACCTGAAGTCGATTATATTTTTACCTTCTTATCCATAGTCAAGGAATGTTTTATCAGTGTTTTATTTTGATCTAGAGTACGAATCCTCGAGTTGTAACCCCCTCCTGTTTTTGATGAATTTCCAAATCCTTTTTCTTAGAACTTGTCTATTCTCTCACTAATAAGGGAGGTAGAGCTTTCTATATATTTAGTACCTAGAACCGAACCGGTATCGATTCCTTATTACAATATAAAACCAGATGAAATGAAAGAGTTGAAGATTTAGATGGATGAACATTTAGAGAAATTATTTACATGAACAATTGTGTCACCTGGGGAGGTTCCAGTTCTATTTATTAAGAATGAATATGGGACACTTTTCCTAGGTATTGATTACATAAAACTCAACCAAGTTATGATAAATAACAAGTATATATTTTCCTATATTGATTATCTATTTGACCAGTTGAAAGGGGAGAAGTGGTTCTCAAAGATAGATCTTCAATCGAATTATCAATAGTTGGGAATAAAAGAATCTGACATTCTGAAAACTGCCTTCAAAATCATGTATGCCCATTATGAGTACCTGGTCATGCCATTTGGTCTTACCAATGCTCCTATAATTTTTATGTATTTTATGAACATTTTATTCCATGAGTGTCTTGATACTTTCATCGCGATATTTTTTGATGAAATCCTTGTTTACTCAACTTTCGAGGAGGATCATGTGCCTCATCTAAGAGAACATGTGAAATTGTTGATAAATCACTGACTTTATGTTAAGTTATCAAAATGTGATTTTAGGACATGGGATGTGAATTTCATTGGACATGAGGTGTCATAACATGGTATCTCAGTTGATTCTGATAAGGTGAAATCAATTATGAAATGGGAGAAATGGTGTGATGTTTTCAATATCTAGAGCCTATGTTTAGCTGAGTATCATCTCCAATTTATATAGTATTTATCAATGTTGGATTCTCAAATGACTACCCTAAATTGAAAGGAAGAAAATTTTTCATTGAATGGGAAATTTCAGAGTAATTTTGTTAATATGAGAGTAATTTTGACTTTTGTGGTGGTATTGACTCTTCCATAGGTCATTTAAGGCTATGATGTCTTCTGTGATGCATCATGGTTGTGGTTGGACTATGTTCTTTTGCAGGGTGATAAATTTTTTCATAGGAATGTTTTAATGGTTCTTAGAAAATTAAGGGTGATTTATTATTTAATGAGATAAATACTGATATAACATTTTGAAAACCAGAAAAATCATTATTTACATATTTATATAATATTATAATAGTGACTGTTATATCATATTCATCTATTATATAAATGTGAAGTATTGTTCAAGTAGGAGGTTAAACCAAATCCAACATCAACCTATAATAATTAGTGGAAGATAATTTGGTGGATCAGTTTCAATTTCATTATAAAATTATCATAAATATCAGATTTAGTGTTAATTTGTGTGAAATTTTATAATTGAAAATAATTATAAAGATAATATAATTTATATAATGTCATTAATTTGAAAGAATAGAGCATTTTTCTCTAAATTTTCTCATTTTTAATGACAGAATTACTGATAATTATTTCCTGATTAGATCATTAATAGGTTCTCCAATTTTTCATCAAATAACCTTAAGGATTTCATACAAATTTTATTTATCTATTAAACCCATTATTGGGATCATCCATGAAAATGGTCATAAAAATAAAAACGAAAATCAATCATTTCATGGAGGCAGTGGTCCATACGTATGTATGGATGATGATTTTAATTTTACATAGAATATGATAAATATATAATATATTTTATCATTTAAGAATCTATAATAGGTTAAAAATATATTAATTATATGTTACATTCCATATTAGGAATATGGTTTCAAGTAGGTGATAGAAAATGAAACACATTTTTTTCATGGAGGCGATAGTCCGAACAACACATGAGTGACATTTTTTTTGTTAATAGAAAATGGGAAGGTGGTTAATCTTTGAAACATAATTATAATAAAATACCTGAATAATAATGACCATGATTTTATTATTTAAAGATGGTAAAAACACAAGGAAGAATAAAACACATAAAGAAATAGGAAAGAGAAAGAGTTTTTAAGAATGTATACCCACTTATTGGATTTTCCCCGTAGAAATGGGAATCAATCCATTATGGTTTGATATTTTTAAAATAAAAGAACCTCATTAAAGTGAATAATAGTGTTTAGGAGAGTTTTTGTAAGATATTTGGCTGATATTATTGGTTTTTCTAATGAGGTAAAGTGAGGAGATGAGGGTATCTTTTATAAGTTAAAAGGGATGACATATTTGTAAATACCCAAAAGATTTCAATAATGGGAAGTCACTCTCAAGGAAAGTGTCTCAAAAATTCATAATTAATTATAGTATGTGTGGGGGAGGGGTAGTTATAATGTTGATATTGTCTTAAACCAACCATTTCAACACATTTATTAAACATTATTGAGTTATTTTATTGTTAAATCCATTACTGTTACCATTTAACTTTTACCATGGTAAATAGTTTTTACCTATGGTATGTTTTGCTTTATTACAAAAAAATTGGTACTTATTAGATAATTTGAAACCAATGAATCAAAATTAGAAATACATTTCATTTTATTTAATTTATATATTTTATATAAATTAATTTTAAATTAAATATGTATACTTTATTCATTTTTGGTTTTGTGAAAATAATACTTCTATTATAAAATTTCTTATATAGGTCTGCAAATTTAAATGAAAAAATTTAAAATTATAAGTTCACATAAAAAATAATATTCTATATTAAATAAATGTTTCAAATACTTTCAATTATTACTTATATACTAATAATTTCATAAAATTTATATTAATTATAAAAATTATATTTTATCATAAATATCGTTCTTTTTAGAAAAATGAAAAAAATCGTATTATGTAAGTATTACTATGATGAATCCAAAAAAAATTGCATTTTTAAAATTAAATTTCTTAATTTTATAAATTTAATTCTTAAATAAAAGGATGATATATAATGAAAAACTATTTTTATAGGAACATAACTTTTTTAGAATATTAACCAATATCATTTATATTTTTTATTATTTACTAATTAAATTATTATCCACAAATTAATAATATAAAATATATTTTATCATCATTAGTTAAATATTTCCTAAAATATAAAATCATTTCAATAGAAATGAAGTATTTATAAAAATATATTTTTGTTTGGAAAATGACTTTATTAGACATTTTTGTTTTACCAGTGGAATTTCATCCTTATTAAAAGTATCCTTTATTTTCTCTCTATAAATACTTAATAAAGAGGTTATTATTATTCATTAATATTAATTAAATTACTAGGTATTAATGATCATACTTAATATTTATATTTTTATCTAAATATATCATAGTTTGGATTTTATGTTGGTGTTGTGTGTGGAGAAGACAATTAAATCGAATGACTAATTTAAACAAAATCATATGTTATGTTATGAAGTTTTTATATACAGTGATTTGAACTATGTAGGTTTGGAATGTAAATAATGATGGTATGATTATATGAAGAAACACTGACAACATCAACTGAAATGTGTGATCAAAAAAGAAATCGTACAGGAGAAAACATCACCGGAGTGAGATAACGCATGACTGAATGAGAGATGAGGGTAAGGGGAATCAAAAGGAAGAAGAAGAAAAATATGGGGGAGTTAAGGTGACACCAGAGGGGAAGTACACTTCACTCCCCCTTTTTATCATTACAGAAGAAGAACTGTTGGATTAGAGGAAGGGGTTACCCCACCACTCAAAGTCCTTACCTTCTAACCACTATTCCTATATGAACTTAGTTGAAGAATTTCATAAAAATGTAATAGGAATCAATAAATCCAAATGAAAATAATTATTATAAAACTAAATTAGTCAGCCATAGAAAATTATATTTTAATAAAAATTATATCACACATATGTCAGGTCTCAATGATGAAATATAATACATTTAAATATATTGGAACCTCAAATATAAAAATCCAAAATACATTGTTTCTAAAATAGTGGAACTATATAAAGTTGCATACCATAAAATGATGAAACATCTTATGGATGGAAATAATCCAATAAGGTGGAGTAAGGACCCCTCACTGAGAATTCAGATATCATGAACCCTATGTTTCCTTGGAAATAGGGGATGTTGAAATAAAATGTGAAGAAAATGATAGAATTAATGGAGAAAGAATAATTGCCCTTACTTAGAGACTCTTTAATGAATCATGATGAATACCTGGTAGAAATCACTAAAAGGGGTGGAGACGAAATTTTCAATATCCTATAAGGATATTGAATTTGAATCGGGAAATAAAGGATAATAAGAGGGGATTAAATGAACTTGGATAAAAAGGTTAGGTCACATTTAATATTTTCAAGGTAGGCCACATGGTTTGGGAAATAGGGAGGAAACCATTGTAAAGGAATTCACAATACATAAGCATATACACGTGGTTTGTCTACACAATTTAGGAAACCTTTTATAACGACCCATGCTTTAAATACATTATTATTACATCATAATTGAAGCATACTTATTACAACATATAACAAAACCATGAAAGGACCATATATGTATAGTGACTTTAGAAACTGGGAAACATAAACAACTGGTTCATAAAGCATCAACATTGTCTCCAGTTTATTTCATCGTATTTAGAGTCCCTTTTGGCATATTCTACTTAATACCCTTATTCCTGACCTAGGGAAAAGAAAACATACAAGAGTGTGAGCTAAAATGCTCAGTAAGGGTAAAGAAAGGAAATATCAATCATATCATATTCATAAGAACATAACATTTTGAAAATCATAACCTGCAAAAGAGATCATAATATCATAACATGATATAAATCATAGTAGTGAAATGTAATCCCAATAATCATATCATAAGACATTAAACTTTTTGGAATACACACATAATCATAAAGAATCATTTATTAGTAGTCAAGACTCATTTCCAAGACTATCCTAGCAGACAGAGTCCATTTCTGAACTGAGTTCACTCCTCATTTAAGTTCTGTATCACTGAACCGGATTAACCTGCCATTCCAGCCATGTCTATCTTATGAGATATAAATCTTTACCCAATGAATATTAGGGAGATATAGGTCTCACCCATATCCTAATGATACCATTCTTATTTGTGCCACAAGATCACAAATCAAACATCATAGCATAACTCGTGTAATAAAAAGGGGATTCTTAAACATCACGCCATCATAACATAATCCATATAAGATAAAAGGACATCATAAAATATATTCCTTCATAAAATAATCAAATAAATTTAAAAATAGGGATATAAACAGAACCCTATATTATCTTAGATGGAAAATAATTTTGATAAAACACTTGAACTCCATTCTTGAGGAAAATATCCTTTCTACTTCAAAAACATTTTTCCTTTGTTAACATGTCATACAATTTTAATCCAAAATAAGTTGACTAAAAATAAACTTGAAATCATGTATAGGATTCTTCATGGAAATAATTTTCTATGAAATCATAAAAAACCATTCATTCTGTATAAGTTAAAAAACATTCTTCTTATACTTCGGCCAGAAAAGTCAAAAAGTACCTCTTACTAAAAACGACAAAAGATTCCTTTCATATCTTTTACAAAAAAACTCACCAATGGGTAAAATTGGATTTAAACAATTGTAGGATGATAGAAATAATATTACATATTGTGGAAACATGGATGTGGTTGATAAATATTCCCTAGTAAATTCTGAAGTATAAACAATCTTGGATAAAATGAGATTGCGAGATTTTCCATTACCATGGGTCCGATATTCTTTGTACATATCTGAAACTATTGTATAATGATTAAAATAATGTCATTGACTTATTATATAATCATATTCATCGTTATGATATCATATATAGTCATGTTCTTATCTTCTTATTAGTAATATTTCATTGCAACTTGTTATTCGGGTGTTCATTGCGTTATGTTCTTATGCATGTTTTGTCGAATAAATTCTTATTCTTCATTTTAGGTTATAGATAACTAATTTACAGAATGGAATTAGTGTAATAAATATCAAATTTATTAATTCAATTGGTTTATATAATCATTATTCAATGAAGATCATGTAGAACGAGTGGCATCACATCGTGGAGACGGTAGGTCGTACGTACGCACGAGCTATGATATCGTTCCCATGATCGTGGAATTGTATTGGAGTGTATGTATACTATTTCAAAATCAATATCACTTTACAATAATCATATATAGTAATTATTTAAACCATTATACCCATCCATTTATGGTGGTGGTGGAAAACTGATTACACCACGGCGTGGAGACGATATTTCGTATGTACGCACACGCGGTGATTTCATTTTCCGTAGGATGGATAGAAGTTGAAATAGGGTTGTTTCGTATTTATAATAACATATCAGTATATGAGTGATACTGATGTTATTAATTCATAATGAAACAACTAATTAAGAGGAAGTAGAAGAAGAAATAAATTTGAAAGAATCGGTAACAGATATTACCTCTTCTTCGACACGCCTCTTTGAGACCTCCTCTAAGGACCTGGAATTGGTCTTTGAAGAAGAACAGGACCTCTAGTATGTTTATAAGTAAGTTTATAAGGGAAATTGGTAGGTTTTGGATGATATAAAGGGCTCAAAATTCTGTTAGTGGGAGAGGGAGGAGGTGCCCTTTTATAAGGGAGGAGAGGGGCACCTTTGGAATTATAAGAAATATTAATTTATAATAAATTACAACCCCACTTAAAAACCTCCAAAAATGACTCAAATCCAAATATTAGATTATATAGGGTTGTAATATCATTAAAAAATAAAATTTATACTAGTTGGGAATTTATTTTAAACATTATCAACTTGATTTATCCTTATATAATCTATTTAATTTTATTTGTGGTAATAATATTCTAAATTTTAAATCATTATAAATAATTACTTATATGTTGTGAATTGTCCATAATTGTATAATTTATTACATTTTAGGGCATATAAAATTTAATTTATAATTTTTAAATATTTTTTTTATTTTTAAAAAATTTTATAATATGTAATTTTTAAAAAATAACAATAGCGTCAATTTTGACAATATTCATTTATTTGAATTTAAATAAAATATATACAAAAGATATATTCAAACTAAAAGATTTAATAGATTCATAAAATGTCTTTTTTATCTAGAAAATTAGTGGAGCACATTAAATAGTTCATATAATATTTATTTTAATACTTTTAAAATCCTTTATTTGATATTTCAATCAATAAAATAATTTCAACATCACTATTGTGTCATAATTAATGATATTATTTAATCCCTAAAAATTATAAATAAATTCAAAAAATGTAGATAATTTTATTATATTTCTGGAAACTATTCATTTTCGATGTTTCATGAAGTTTATCACTAAATTAAAATTATTATACTTATAAGATTTAATAGAGTGACATATTGTCACTTTTTTTAGTTTTAATAATAATTACTTCATTTTCATGGTCAAAGGTCCCTGAAATGAATCTATTCCTACCCTTTGGTGATATGAGTCGACTTTTATTCATCCAATAGAATTTTTGAAAGTATTAGGGTAATTTTACAATCTTATTTTTACCCTTAATTACCTGATTTACCTTTACCTGTAGTAAATAAAAATTACTGTAGTTACTATTCATAATATCAAAAAAATAAAAGTAACCTATTAACATAATTTGGACCCAATGAATCCAAATATGGAATCCATTTTTTAAAATTCAAAACACAGAATTTTCAGTAATTAATTTAAAATTAATCCCGTTGTTAAGAAAATGGGTTTTAAAAGGTAAAACATTCCCAAAGATTGAAATGTTTTTACTTATGAATTCAATGAAAAAATAATGGTAATTAAATACATTATATTAAATTGTAAAAATATATTCTATTTATACTTTAAAACCACTCAATATTATAATTTAACCATATAAAGTATTGCGATGAAAAAAGTTATTTTTAATTAAAATATAGCGTGTTTTTACTATTCATTAAAATATGAAAGTTATCAAAATAATATGAAAAATTTATCCAAAGTAAATTTTTATATCCTGATTCCAAAGAAGAATTTTATTTTTTTCAAATTGAACTTATAAAATGTCAAAAACTAGATTTAAATTGGGTGCGCCATTAAAAGGCGGCAAAACTGCATTTTTTGAAAAATACTTATTGTACCGGAAATATTTATTTTGTTCTAATGCCATGTTCTAGAAAATGTGTAAGATGAATAATAATGTTATAAAATTAAAATTTTAGTTAATACTATTCATAAAGTCTAGTTAATATAATATTTTAATAACATGTTGTTGTTTAGTGAAACTCGATATTGCGTACAACACATGCTATAGAGGAAGGTTGCTTCTACGTATAACGCAAGATAAGATAGTGTTGTGTGTAGTGAAAGATTCCTTTACTGTTTCATATAAAAAAAGGAAAAAAAATACTTCTCATAAAATATCAAGGTGTTACATTCTACCCCACTTTAAATGAATTTCTCCATCGAAATTCGTCACTTCATAACAAACAGATGAGGATACCTTTCCTCCATCATATCCTCAAGATCCCATGTAGCTTCTTCTAATTGGTGGTTCCTCCATAAAACTTTAACCAAGCGAGTGGTCTTGTTTCGTATAACTTTTTCTCTACGATACAGAATCTCTATCGGCTATTCTTTATAAGAAAGATCTTTCTTCCGCAGTACAGCTTCTGAGCTTAGTACATGTGAAGGATCGGGTATGTACTTTCTCAAGGGAGATACATGGAACACATCGTGAACTTGAGAGAGATTCGGTGGAAGCTCCAATCGGTAATCTACCTTCCCAACATGATCCAGTATTTCAAAAGGACCGATATACCTCGGGCTCAACTTTCCCTTCTTTCCAAATCTCATTACTCTCTTCCAAGGAGATATTCATAAGAACACTTTCTCACCCACTTCAAACTATAGGTCTTTTCTTCGGTTGTCGGCATAACTTTTTTGTCGACTCTGAGCTGCTCTTATGTGTTCTTGAATAGATCTGACATTTTCTTCCATCTCATCAACAAGATCAGGTCCTAATAGATTTCTTTTCCCAACTTCATCCCAGCAAGTTGGAGTCCTACATTTCTTTCCATATAGAGCTTCATAAGGAGCCATCTGAATACTGGAGTGAAAGGTATTATTATAAGAAAATTCCACTAAAGGTAGGTGTTGATCCAACCACCTTTTAAATCCATAGAGCAATATCTTAACATATCTTCTAGAGTTTGAATTGTTCTCTCAGACTGACCATCTGTCTGCGGATGATAAGCAGTGCTGAAACTCAACTCTGTATCAAGAGTATGCTGAAGACTTTGCTAGAACTTCGAGGTAAACCTCGGATCATGATCAGATATAATGGAAATCGGTACTCCATTCAATCTTACCAATTCATTTACATATATCCTGGCAAGCTGATCCAGAGAGAAATCTAACCTAATAGCAATGAATTGTGCCGACTTCGTAAAATGATCAACTATGACCCAGATAGCACTATTGACTTTGAATGTTTTAGGAAGTCCAGTGACAAAGTCCATGGTGATGTTTTCCCATTTCCATTTTGGTATGGGTAATGATTGTAACATCCCATTATACTTATATATCCCATCTTTAACTTGCTGACAAACCAAGCATCAAGAGACATATTCAACAACATCTCTTTTCATGCCATCCCACCAGAAGTACTCTTTCAGGTCCCTATACATCTTCGTGCTTCCAAGATGAATAGAGAATGAAGAACTATGAGCCTCATCCAGCAGCTCCTTCTTTAATTCTGGGATGGGAGGAACAAAAACCCGATTCCTGAACCTTATTATCCCATCCCAATCAAGGTTGAATTCAGGAACATATATCACCTTCTTTTGTAACTCTACATCTTCTTTCTATGCCTCTTTAATCCTCACATGAATAGATTGTTGAACATTCATTTGATAAAGATAAGATGTTTCCCCTTCCATTATAATTCCAAGATCCATCCTTTGTAAATCCGTAAATATTTGATCTTTCGTGATCCTCATCATGGATAAGCTAGCATGGTCTTGTCGACTTAATGCATTTGCCACCTCGTTTGCTTTCCCAGGGTGATAATGAATTGAGCAGTCGTAATACTTAATCAGATCCAACCATCTTCTTTGGTGCATATTCAAATCATTTTGTGTGAAAATATACTGTAAACTTTTATGATCAGTATAAATATCAAACATTTCCCCATAAAGATAATTCCACCAAATCGTTAATGCAAAGATTACCGCAGCAGACTCCAAATCATGAGTTGGGTAATTTTTCTCATGGATTTTTCAAATGTCGTGAGGCATAAGCTATCACCATATCATTTTTCATGAGAACACAACACAATACCTTCTTGGATGTGTCACTGTAGATCACAAACCTCTCTCCACTACAAGGCAGTGTGAGCACAGGTTCACTGGATAAACTTCTTTTCAACTCCTTGAAATTCTCTTCACACTCCTCTATCCACACAAACTTAACTCCTTTTTGAGTCAACCTGGTGAGTGGATTAGATAGCCTTGAAAAATCTTTCACAAAATGTCGATAATATCCATCCAGACCAAGAAAACTTCAGATCTCCGTTACTGTCATTTCTCTCGAACATCTTTCAATAACCTCTATTTTTGCTGGATCCACAGATATCCCCTCTTTTGAGATTAGGTGACCCAAAAATGAAACTTTTTTAAACCAAAATTCACACTTGGTGAATTTGTCATAAAGCATCTATTTTCATAGGGTCTTTAATACAATTCTCAAGTGATCTTTATGTTCTAACTTTCTCTTTGAATAGAAAAGAATATCATCTATAAAGACTACCACAAAATGATCAATATATCCTCTAAATAATCTATTCATTAGATCCATGAAGATAGCAGGGCCATTAGTAAGACCAAATGGCATCACTATAAATTCATAGTGTCCATACCTTGTACGAAAAGCTGTCTTTGGTATATCCTCCTTTTTGACCCTTAATTGATGATACCCTGAACAAAGATCATTCTTGGAAAAGTATTGAGCTCCGCATAGTTGGTCAAATAAGTCATCAATGTGTAGGAGATGATATTTTTTCTTGATAGTGATCTTGTTAAGTTCTCGATAATCAATGCAAAGTCTCATTGATCCATCTTTCTTCTTAACAAAGAGAACAAGTGCTCCCTAAGGTGATGCACTAGGGTGTATGAATCCTATATCAAGATTCTCTTGGAGTTTCTTCTTCAATTACTGCAACTAAATTGGGTCCATTCTATAAGGTGTCTTTTAAATAGGCATAGCACCTAGTATGAGTTCTATTGAAAGCTCAACTTCACGATTTTGTGTAAGACCTGACAATTCCTCCAAAAAGACATCATCAAACTCTCGTACAATGGGCATATTCGTAATCGTGAGTTTCTCTCTAACCATTTGAGATAAATAACCTTCATTTATTGGAATCAAGACCCATAAGATGGAATAAATTTCCACTGGAAGGTTATGTTCATCCTTGCATCGATAGACAATCATTGATCTGGAATATGAAATGTGACTTCCCTTCTTTGGAAATTGATATGAGATCCATATAAAGAAATCAAATCCATTCCAAGAATCACATCAAATTCCACAATAGGAAGGATCACAAGATTTTCAGGAAGCACTTTCCCACAAACGTCAATTGGAGAAGAACTATAAACTTTTGAGGCGATCGTTGCGCCATTAGAAGTTTTCACAGCTAACTCAACATCTATTTGTAGAGGTAACATAGAGATACACTTAGAAAATTCATCATAAATAAAAGAGTGGGTGGATATAGAATCAAATAAAACATTTTCTACTTTAGAGTGGATGGTAAGTGTACCATTCACCACTTCGTTATCGTACTCCACATCGTCAATAGAAATTACATGTGACTTTCCTTTGTCTTTGGCCTTAAGAGTTTGTTGACATCGATCATCATCAACAACCCTTGTATTAGGGTATTGATTAGTATAATGCCCCATTACCTTGCTCCTGTAACATTGAAGTGTAGGAGGTGCATTCTGTGTAGCCTTTTCATTGTTCGCATCACTAGACATCTTTTTCCTGTCATTGCGGTATTCAAATGCCAGATGACCCTCTTTTCCACATTTGAAACATTTACTTGTCCCTTTTAGAAAATTCCCTCCATGTTTATTTCCACACTTTGAGCATAATGGAAAACTCATCTTCTTTTCATTGTAGTCATTAGATTTCCCTTTGAATTCCATTTTCATCTTCTTATCAAACCCATATAACTGATGGGTTACTCCAATCTCCATCTCAACCTTGAGAGTACATCGAACAATTTTTTTTGTAGCTATTGAAGTCCCTTATGGATAACGCCCTTTGAAGACTTGGTTTTATGCCACTAAAGAATTGATCAATTTTACTCTCAGGTTGGATAATAATTCCAGAATCGTACCTTGCAATCCTTGTAAAATTTTCTTCGTAGATACCAACAGATTCATCATAATTTTGATTTAGTTCAATAAAATCCTTCTCCATCTTTTTTCAAAGAATACGAGGGAAGTACTTATTTAAAAATAAGTTCTTGAACTCGTCCCATTCCATAGACTCAGTTTCATAGCTTTTCCTCATATTCTTGATAAGATTCCACCATTGATCAGCTTCACCTTTCAAATGATATACTGCTAAGATGAATTTATCATGCTCAGAACATTGAAGGACTGAAACTATCTTCTCATTCGTATTGATCCATTGTTCAGCCACTAATGGATCAGAAGACCCACTGAATGAAGGTGGACGCTGCCTCATGGAGGATTCAACAGAATGTTGCTCCTTCCTTTGCTCGTTTGGATGTCCAGCATGATTCATAGCTTGAGAAAGTTGTGTGAGCATGGCTACAAGATTTTTCATTCAAACTCATATAACATTTGGTTTCTCAGGTAGAAAATCATTGCATTGTCTGTCGCATTCAGCATTAACATCCTTCGGGTTCCATCCATTGACTAAAACCAAGAAGCATAGTGTGAGAAACACTAATTACAATAGGAAAACCACATAATTAGTAATAAAATATTACACTTAAGGTCTTATCATAGGTTATTCATGGCCATTTATAAAACACTAATATTGTGTTCTATGCCTAGACATATCCTTATAGTTCTTACTAAGGCTTTCGCATCCTAGTTTCCAAAGGTTGACTATACCTTCCCTATGATACCAACTATAACGACACATACTTTTTATACATTGTTATTAGTTTATAATTAAAGCATACTTATTACAACATATAACAGAATCATGAAAGGACCATATAGGTATAGTGTCTTTAGAAACTAGGAAACATAAACAACTGGTTCATAAATCATCTATATTGTCTCTCGTTTATTTCATCATATTTAGAGTCTCTTTTGTAATATTCTACTTAATACCCTTCTTCCTGACCTGGGAAAAGAAAACATACAAAAGGGTGATCTTAAATTCTCAGTAAGGGTAAACAATGGAAATATCAATCATATCATATTCATAAGAACATAACATTTTGAAAATATTAACCTGCAAAAGAGATCATAATATCATAACATGGGATAAATCATGGTATTGAAATGTAATCTCAATAATCATATCATAAAACATGAAACTTTCTGGAATATACACATAATCATAAAGAATCATTTCTTAGTAGTCAAGACTCATTTTCAAGACTATCCTAGCGGACAAAGTCCATTTCTGAACCGAGTTCACTCCTTATTTCATTCCTGTATCACTGAACCGGCTTAACCTGTCGTTCCAGCCATGTCTCTCTCATGAGATATAAATCTTTACCCAATGCATTAGAGGGAGATATAGGTCTCACCCATCTCATAATGATACCATTATTATGTGTGCCACAAGATCACAAATCATACATCATAGCATAACCCATGTAATAAAAATGGGATTCTTAAACATCATGCCATCATAACATAATCCATATAAGATAAAAGGAAATCATAAAATATATTCCATTATAACATAATCAAATCAATGTAAAAATAGGGATAGAAATAGAACCCTATATTATCTTATATGTAAAACACTACTGGAAAAATGTTCTATACCCACGGTTCAAACCCGTGGGTATAGCCTCAAAAACCGTGGGTATAGGCTATACCCACGGTTTTGTGAATCGTGGGCTAGAGTGGCATCGGTATAGGTCACAGAACAATACCCACGGTTTACCAAACCATGGGGATAGATTTTTTTCCATGCAGTCAAATCCCTTCTACACTGTCAAAGAGTAATGCCCACGGTTGTAAAACCGTGGGGATAATTTTTTTTAAAAAAAAAATTCAGCAGGTTTTGAACCCGCGATGTCAGGAAATCTGCTCGTCTAAGTCGAAGTGTCCTCACCACTTTAGCTACGTCACTTCTTCTTTCTTACTTATAAATTTTTATTCATATATTATATATGCGCGAATTAGATAAAATTAAGCAGCGGGTTTTGGAAAAAAGAGCCCAGCGAGTTTCGAACCCAGGTTTTCCACAACTAAGATTGTGCGCTTCTCCAACTAACCAATACAGCTTTTGAATTTATTTATTTTTATCTACATAAATAGATGAAACCAAACCATGGGTATAGGCGGGAAAATCGTGGGTATAGGTTTTCCTGCCAATTTTTTTTGTCTCCTGTGGATTTTTTTCACTGCCATAACACGAGAAAGCTATACCCACGGTTTTACAAAACCGTGGGTATAGGTCTTCAGAAAAAAAACTCTATCCCCACGGTTTGGCCAAAACTGTGGGTATAGACCTTGAAAAAATACACGTATACCCATGGTTTTGCCTAAAACCATGGGTATAGGTGTTTTTTTCCCCACGGTTTTCTAAACCCATGGGAATAGGTCATCAAAAAAACATATACCCACGGTTTTTGGTAAAACCATGGGTATAGGGAAATTTTCCAGTATTGAAATAATTTTGATAAAAAAACGTGAACTCCATTCTTGAGGAAAATATCTTTTCTACTTCAGAAACATTTTTCCTTTGTTAGCATGTAATACAATTTTAAACTAAAAGAAGTTGATTAAAAATAAACTTGAAAACTTTTAAAGGATTCTTCATGTAAATAATTTTCTATGAAATCATAAAAATACATTCATTTCCTATAAGTTAAAAAAACACTCTTCTCGTACTTTGGTCGGAAAAGTCAAAAAGTACCTCATACTAAAAACAACAAAAGGTTCATTTCATATATTTTACTAAAAACTCACCAATGGGTAAAATTGGATTTAAATAATTGTAGGAGGATAGAAATAATATTACATATTGTGGAAACATGTATGTGGTTGATAAATATTCCCTAGTAAATTCTGAAGTATAAAAAATCTCAAATAAAAATGAGATTGCGAGATTTTCCCTTACCTTAGGTCCGATATACTTTGTACGTATCCGAACCTACTATATAATGATTTAAATAATGTCATTGAATTATTAAAGAATCACATTCATTGTTATGATATCATATATGGTCATGTTCTTATCTTCTTATTAGTAATATTTCATTGCTACTTGTTATTCGGGTTTTCATTGCTTTATGTTCTTATGCATGTTTTTTCGAATCAATTATTATTCTTAATTTTAGGTTATAGATTCCTCATTTACAGAATTCTATTAGTGTAATATATATCATATTTATTCATTCAATTTATTTATATAATCATTATTAAATTAAGATCATGTAGAACGAGTCGCATCACATCGTGGAGACGGTAGGTTGTACATACGCATGAGCGATGATATCATTCCCATGATTGTGGAATTGTATTGAATTGTATGAATACTATTTCATAATCAATATAAATTTACAATAATCATATATAGTTATTCTTTACACCATTATACCCATCCAATTAATGTGTTGGTGGAAAATAGATTACACCACGGCGTGGAGACGGTATTCCGTACGTACGCACGCGCGGTGATTTCATTTTTCGTAGGATGGATAGAAGGTGAAATAGGGTTGTTTCATGTTTATAATAATATATCAGTATATGAGTGATACTGATGTTATTACTTCATAATGAAACAACTAAATACAAGGAATTATAAGAAGAACTAAATTTTAAAGAATCGGTAACAGATATTACCTCTTCTTGGACACGCCTCTTTGAAACCTCTTCTTAGGGCACTATAATTGGTCATTGAAGAAGACCAGAACCTCTATTATGTTTCTAAGGAAGTTTACAAGGTAAATGGCCAGGGTTTGGCCGAGATTTAAGGCTCAATATGGTGTGAGGAGGAGAGGGAGGAGGTGCCCTTTTATAAGGGAGGAGAGGGGCACCTTTGGAATTATAAGAAATATTAATTTATAATAAATTTCATCCCCACTTAAAAACCTCCAAAAATGTCTCAAATCTAAATATTATATGATATAGTGTTGCAATATCACCAACAAATAAAATTTATACAAGTTGGTAATTTATTTTAAACATCATCAACTTGGTTTATCCTTATATAATCTATTTAATTTTATTTGTGTTAATAATATTCTAAATTTTAAATCATTATAAATAATTACTTATATGTTGTGAATTGTCCATAATTGTATAATTTATTACATTATAGGACATATAAATTTTAATTTATAATTTTTAAATATTATTTTTATTTTTAAACAATTTTATAATATTTAATTTTTATAAAATAACAATACTTTCATTTTTGACACTATTAATTTATTTGAATTTAAATAAAATATATACAGAAGATATGTTCGAATTAAAGTTTCAATAGATTCATAACATGTCATTTTTATCTATAAAATTATTGGATAACATTAAATAGTTCATATAACATTTACTTTAACACTTTTAAAATCATTTATTTGATATTTC
The DNA here is from genome assembly GCA_963277665.1 of Viscum album. Lineage (NCBI taxonomy): Eukaryota > Viridiplantae > Streptophyta > Magnoliopsida > Santalales > Viscaceae > Viscum > Viscum album. Next base: position 306,071,337 of record OY728147.1, read on the forward strand.
AATCAATAAAATAATTTCAACATCACTATTGTGTCATAATCAATGATAATTATTTATTACCTAAAAATTATAAATAAATTTACAAGATGTTTATAATTTTATTATATTTCTTTAGACTATTCATGTTCTAATTTTCATGATGTTTATCATTAAATTAAAATTATTATACTTATAACATTTAAGAGAGTGACATATTGTCACTTTTTAGTTTTAATAATAATTACATCATTTTCATGGTCAAAGGTCCATGAAATGAATCTATTCTGACCCTTAGGTTATATGGGTCGACTTTTATTCATACAATAGAATTTTTTCAAGTGTTAGAGTAATTTTACAATCCTATTTTTACCCTTAATTACCTGATTTACCTTTAACTGTAGTAAATAAAAATTACAGTAGTTACTATTCATAATATCAAAAAAATAAAAGTAACCTATTAACATAATTTGGACCCGCTGAATCCAAATATGGAATCCATTTTTTTAAATTCAAAACACATAATTTGCAGTGATTAATTTAAAATTAATCTCATTGTTAAGAAAACAAGTTTTAAAAGTTAAAACATTGCCAAAGATTGAAATGTTTTTACCTATGAATTCAATGTAAAATTAATGGTAATGACATAAATTATATTAAATGGTAAAAATATATTATATTTATACTTTAAACCCATTAAATGTTATAATTTAACCATATAAATTATTGTGATGAAAAAAGTTTTTTTAATTAAAATATAGCATGTTTTTAGTATTCATTAAAATATGAAACTTATCGGAATAATATGAAAAATTTATCCAAAGTAAATTTTTATATCCTGATTCTAAATAAGAATTTTATTTTTTCAAATTGAACTTATAAACATTTCAAAAACTATATTTAATGTGGGTGTGCCATCAAAAGGCGGTAAAACTGCATTTTTTGAAAAATACTTATTTTACCCGAAATATTTATTTTGTTCTCATACCATGTTCTATAAAATGTTTAAGATGAATAATAATGTTATAAAATTCAAAATTTTGTTAATACTATTCATAATGGCTAGTTTTTATAATATTTTAATAACATATTGATGTTTAGTGAAACTCGATATTGCGTACAACACACGCTATCGAGGAAGGTTGCTTTTGCGTATAATGCAAGCCAAGCTAGTGTTGTGTGTAGTGAAAAATTGCTTTGATGTTTCGTATAAAATAAGAATAAAAAAAATATACTTCTCATAAAATATCAGGGTGTTACACCATTCACCAACAATGTTGTAAAGGAGACACTATATGTCAAAGTCCCTTACAAAATTTCTCCTCTATACATAAGAAAATACTCAGGGTTTCCCTTAACCATACACTGACTATGAATGGTTATTTGATATATAAAACTAGGAAAAGTCATTTCTCTAAAATACATAATGGAATCATCATGGTTTGGGGAACTATAGAGTAACCATACAAACTTTATTGGATAAATTTTTTCCCATAATCATGGTGCGGGTATATAGTCATCATTGCCTATGTGTTAATCGTGTAACCTATCATATATCCCCACATTCAAAAAAATATCATTATAAAATAACTAAACAATGACAATAAAATATAAAAATCAATAAATAATATATAAAATACACAAAAATGAAATTTTTGGTGTGATAATTATCACTATTATACTATTTTTTCGCCTAAAACATCAACAAATACATTATTAAAGAAAATATGACTCCACTGCTTCCATATAAAGAATAATCACTCCCTTGTCTTATGATAATCACTCATGTGATTTTATATTATTTTTATTACTAAATAGGTTTTCCACATAGTATATTTGTCATGGATTTTAAAATTTGGATCATTTGATCAGTCACTGAAACATCCAACTATATTTCAAGATCTGTCAAGATCAACACATAAGATAGATCATGGTAATAACTCTTTAGTTGAGAATCATGAAAAACAATATGTATTTATTTCATATAAGGTATAAGTTACAACCGATACACAAACTTACTGACTCGTTTAGTGGTATCAAATGGTACATATATTAGTTTGAGAATCCATTGCATATTGGTCCATCGTGATGTAAATGATGTGATATGATTAAGAATTCCCTGAAACAAAATGAGAACTCCAAAGGGGGATAGTGATAAATAGAATAAGATTTATGGTGAATCTGAGTCATCATTAGTTGTTACTGAATAATTTAGATCTTTTTTTCATTTATTTAAAAACGATCGATCCCACTTGAGAAGTCCCTCCTACCTTGGTCCATTAGAGAATAAAATAGAATGGTTGACTATATGAGGACCCAAAGGAGTAGTAGAGATATAGGATTGATAAATTTTGTTATAGAAAAATTTAAACAATTTTATATGAGAATCTCATTACCCTATCATTTTAAAACATAAGCACATATCATAAGATCCAAAATCTAGATCACCCATTCTATTTGACCTTCCAATTGTGGATTATATGTTGTGCTCAACATCACTTGGGATCCCACATTGTTTTTGTTGAATTTATAGAGTATGAAAGTGAACCGAGGATAAGTATTAAAACATATAGTAGAAGGCTCCCAGTGTAGTTTCACAATCTCATCCAAATAAAACTTTCTAAAATCCTCTACAATGGTGTTTTCTTTGATTGGAAATATATCAATTGACTTAGTTAACCCATGAATCACAATATAGATAGAGTTATTACCTAGATGGGTAAGTTAATCCAATTATTAAATATATGTACAAATAATTTTATTTACTAATTGGTATATGAAGAGGCTAATGAGAACCATATAGAAATTATTATTTATATTAATATGCAGAATGTTATAGAATCATAAAAAAGTATATTATTCCCTATCTCATACTAAACCACTAATATCAGGATATCATGTCATAATACATCTTGGTAGATCCTGGGTGAAATTATCACTAATAATGATGATAATCTCTCATAATTGCATTCCTCATAAGAACATGGAACTATATCATGTATTTTGGAATATATAATGCCATCAAGAGATAAAAACCACTTATTTGTGGTATTCCAACCATATATAATTCCCCCATTACACTAAAATTAATGATCCTCTGCTTTCTCTAGATAAATAATATCCTGAAGAGAAGGCACAGACTAAATATTAGAAATAAATATGTTCTACTTATCTTCCTTTACCTACAAGTGTTTCTTAGAAGATAAACACATTATATTTCATTAATCACATTATTCATTCTTGGATTGAAATGAAAATTTCATACTAAGGGAATAAATAGCCACATTCCCTATTCATAGTTTATAGGAGTGGTAAAATTAAAATGCATGAAGGTATCTCATGCGTAGTCTTTTCCAAAGGTTCAAATATTTTCATGATATAATATAGATCAATCTTTTATGATCAATATATATCATGAAATTTTCACCAAAGAGATAGTGTTTCCAATATTTGAGAGCATGAAAAATAGCTTATAACTCAAGTTCATGGGTTGGTTAATTATTTTATTTCATGTAAATCTAAAAGGAATCATATACCACAACATGATTTCCTTACATAAGCATGAAACCAAAACCCATATTTAATACATTATAATAAATTAAATAGCACTATTATTTAATAGGTATAAACATGATTTATGATGATCTCATCCATCATATGAACTTATTAAAAGAGCATTTACATTTATTAATCCATAAATAATTCACTCTTTTATGAGTGAGTTTGGTAAAGGAGATGAAGTATTATATAATTCTTTGAAATTTCTCTTATATTAATATTTTCAAAACAAGAATATATTTATATTGAATGGATTATTTAGTTTTTACCTTGAAATGATTGCCTTTTCATTTTTAGAATCAACTAAAATGACTTGTTTCAACACCAAATGTTCCAAGAACAAGACTTCATGGATCTAGATTCCATAAATACTTCACTCATTTCTGAGTGAGTTTGGTAATGGTGATGATGTATTATATAATTCCTTGAAGAAATGATGGTATTAATCTTTAAACTACAAGAATATATGTATATTGAAGGGATACTTTAGTTCTTACTTTAATATAATTGCCATTCCATTTTTAGAATCAACTAAAATTCCTTGTTTCAACACCACATATCCATAGAACATGACATCTTGGATCCAGAATTTGAACATTGATTTTATTCATAAAAGAAATGATCACAAATTGTTTTAAAGTTTATATTTATTTGATTATCATTGCCCATTTTGGCTTTAAAATAGACCAAGGTATTATCCATGAATACAATAAAGAATAATTTGTTGAATAAATGAATTATTAATTTCATAATGGAAAGGAACACCACATGACATTGGATAAACTTAATTGAATCACCATCATTCATGAGGATCATATCCATTTCTAAAAGTTTTCTTGGGAATATCATAATCATTTACCCTAAGCTAATGATATCCTCATCTGAGCCCGTTTCAAGAACCACCTTTCCCCAATCAAATGATCACAAATTACATCAATACACATAAAAGGAAATTTATTCCCAATGTACATATGATTCGACTTATTATATTTGATTCACATATGAAGTGTCATATCTCCATTCTTATAAAAGAGTACAAGATCATCTCATTGAGTGACACAAGTTCAAATGAAGCACTTGGTTTCAAAATAATCAATCTGGATCCTAAATTTCATTAATTTATCAAAATTAATTCAATATAATGGTAATGTAATTAGTTAAATAATGATAATTAATTAAAAATAAAATTGTACTTCTTCCTCACTTGGTAACCCTAATAAGCCATCCAAGATCACTTCAGGAAACTTCTTATCCAATGAAGGATATTTTATCCCAGTGTTTCCTTTATCTATGTATAATAACTGATGAGATTAGATATATAAACCTACTTAACATGTGAATATGAGATCATTATGAGTTAGAATGTGGAACCCATTCAACCAAAAATAAATAAGAGCACACAATTGGGGCTGTACAAATCACCCTAGTATGGTAAAAATAAATATGGGATTAAAAGTGACTATCAAATCCATTATTATAATTATATCAATGAGTTCAATTATAAGAATAATAAATTCCCATATTAAACCCACCTCTTTTATGAATACAATAAATGAAAGATATCAGAATCCACACTCCTTTATCTTCCAAAGAGTAACAGATATTTCCATTAAAAATGACATGTGTTCAAAAAAATATTTAATAGATCCTAATTATGGGTATATATAAATGACTAAGAGGAACCTAAATGAATTATATAAATATCCATATATGATAAAACAAGAATAAAACCATGAGAATTTATTAATCTCACATCCCGGACTCCATGCACCTACTGCACCTTATATAACTAACTAACTTCAGAATGGGAATGTGGATTACTATTATCTAGTGGGTTTACCCTAAATGGACAGTACCAATATGATGAACCATTTATATATCCAAAACCATGATTCTAGAAACCCATTTCAAAATAATATACATCGCTTCTCATTAAGATATTGGTTGTAAAAAACCTCCAAATATGGCCCATATGCCCAAAAGTATGATTGGTCCTATATGCCTCTATTAAATATGGATTTATATTCCCAATACCCTCCAAAGTAATGTAATATAAGAGATATATTCCACATTGTAGAGGAGGAATCTGACTATGATAGATGTCTTCAGCCATAACTATTTCTATTCAAGATTCTTCATGTTTCATCTTTCTCTCAGGAAAGCCACCTTCACTTCTAGTAGGCATGGAAGGAGTTTCAGTAGTCTCTATAATCCCATATGGGTCTATTTCCACAATTGAACATAGTCCAAAACATATGTAGAGGTGGAAATATTTAATATAAATAACTCGTATTATACATCTGGTTGAAGTCCCATTTCATATAATTAGTATTTTAAAAAATCATTTAAAACCATCTTTGGGGAGAAGTGAATGAACTCGTCAAACATTGTTTTATACACCAAAACCATCTGGTTTTACTACTAGAGGCTCTGACATCCTTCAATTTCACCAAGTCCATCGTGTCTTCTTAGAACTTCTAAGTGGACATAACATTAATGTCCTTCCACTATGGATTCTCAAGTATCATGGCCTAAACCAAGGACTCCCATAATTTCCATATGGGCCCCTCGAACGTGAAATAAAAAATTTCAATTTTATTGATTCTAGAGTCTTATGGAATTATTTCTTCCTCAAAAGGATGGAGATAATAACAATGAAACTTCTATATGTAGTCCTTATCTTTACATAGACTGTGAATTACCTCTCTAGCTTCATCTTTGGTAGAGAATTCTCCATGATCTATATATTAAATGATTCTTATCATTGTCTCAATCAAATTCCCATCCACTGGAGTATGATCTTGAATAAAATTATCTTAATCTCACTCGAGAGGTTCCAGAAGAGGTTCTCAAGGGGCATAATACTACATAAAAATAAAATATAATATAATAAACCAATTAAAATAAAAAAATAACATTGATTTAAACAATAAAAATATCTTAAAAATATAATAATTATAAGAAGGTATTAAAATAATTTAAAACATATAAATCATAATCATTCCCATCATAGAAGGTAACGATGTATGGTTTGACAAACCATCTTCCAAGCATTTCTGTCTCACTAGATTGAGGCCATGTGTGATAGTCTCACTGAATATATGGGTTTTAACTACAATGTCTGACAACATAGATTTACAAACCATATACTAAGTGCGGGGGAACATTAAAGGTTTTCGACAATATTGATCACATGGTTTGTGTCATTTCATGTAGGCTGTAACACCCCAAGCTTCCACGGTACGCTTTCTTTTGAATAATACAGTAGTGTGTGTTGTACGCAACTTCGAATTCTAACACACACACCGCAACCAATCAAACTAGCCATTATGAATATTAATACGCACTTTTTGAAATTTTATAAATTTTATCTTTCAAAATGGATTTCATTTTTGGATTCGGAATATCGAAATTAGCCTTGGGTGAAATTTTGGTATTTTTCTGAAAACTTTCAATTTTGGATAAATAGTGAAAAACACTGAGTTATAGTTTAAAACAGAATTTTTCTTTAAATAATTATTTATTTTATTTAAATTTAATTAAGGTAAAAATAGATACATAATACCTATATTAGTTCAATGTAATTCATTGGAGTTAGTTTAGAATAATTTTAGATATATAAAATGTTTTATTGAACTTTTCACCGTCTTTTACCCACCTCCTAGGAGAATTTGAAATTCACATAAAACTTAATTTTACCACTTCTGTGAATGAAATTTCAAAAATCTGAGAGACATAGTTAATATCAAGGAGTAAAATCAGTTTCAATGAGATGAAAATAATTTTTGGTGAATAGTAACTTTTTACTTTTATTTACCACGGTTAAAAGTAAATAGGATAATTAAGGGTAAAAATGATATTAATATTACCCTGACATATGTCCTGATTCTATTGGATAAGCTTAATTAGACCGAAAAAAACCTTATGAATAAAATATGAACCTCTTTGGTCCACTTGGATTAGATTAGGACATTTATTATTATTTAATTCAAAGAAGATTTAAAAGAGGTAAAATCAATGTTTTATAACTAAAACATTTTTAATACAGGGTTACACATAAGATAAGTTCTATTATAAATATTCATTAGAAAGATAAAAATATTTCCTACATAATTATATTTTATTTATAATTTTATACTTTAGATAATTTAATATATTTATGACACAATGATGATGCAGTAATTACCATAATAGTGACAATTAAAATAATTGATATTATAAATACCCAAATAAATATAATTTGAGACTTTTTATGAATTAAACTAATTTTATTTGTTAATATAACATGTTAGGATTTATTTAATTAACTTTTTTCAAAGTAATAATTCTGTTATTATTTTCACAAAAAACAACTTTCCAAATAGTGTCAAAATTGACATAAAAGAGTTTTTAAAACAAATATTCTATTATTAATTTATATTCAATTCGTAAAAATCTAAGGCTCGGTCAAGAGACTTATATCATGATAGGTGTATCATTAATGGACCACTTGGGGTCTCTTGGAGGTATATATTAAGTGTATTAACTATATAATATAAAAATACAATGTGACATGGTAAGTGTCAAACTAATTAACTAATAGTTAAAACTAAAAGATAAGGTTAATATAATGACCCAAACCTTTCTAAATTATATTGGTTGGGTGGTTTTAGACATATCCCAACCTTATCCTTTAAATAATCCACTTTGGATCCATTATAAACCGAATATAAATTTATAATAAAATAATATTTCTAGCTTTTCCAAAGGTCCCCCTCACCCCTCTTATAAAAGGGCACTCCCCCTTCTCACTAATTCACACATTCAAAGCCTTTTGGCTCAGCCAAACCCTTCCCAAATACTCTCTCAACATCCCTCACTACATTCTAGAGTCCTTATTTTGATCAGAAATCCAACCTAAGGATCCCTTTTGATCAAATCAAAAGGAAGAACCCGAAGAAGAGGTAATGTTTTCACAACCCTTTTTCAAGTTCATTTCTTCTTCAACTTATTCTTTATGTGTTTTTCCCATTATAAAATAATAAATCCATTATCTACTATATAATTTGATATTATTATAAATATTGTACAACCATATTCAGTATTCTATCCACCCTTTGAATGACATGTCACCATACGTGCGTACGTACGGCTTACCGTCTCAATGTCGTGGTGTAATTGTTATTCAATATATTATTATTCGGATGGGTATAATAATGATGTGTAATTCATGTAAATAATAAATATAACATGATAATTATTCTTTATATATGATATACCATCCAATTATATGTTATTTTAATATCAAAAGAATGATATTGTCGCTCGTGCGTACGTACGGACAACCGTCTCCACGAACGCGATGAGATTCATTCCCAATCGTATCCATTCAAGTATAATTCTCATTTAATGATTAAAAATAATGTTTAAGGACTTGATATAAGTCTGTATATGAATAAGATACAACTTATCTATAACAAACACAAATTATGTAACAAAACATATAAAAGAAAACGAGTAAGTTAACACCAAAAACGACGATAATTCTAAGATATTATTAACAAAGCAATGTTAAAAGATCATATATGATATAATATTAATGTATATGATTAATGTATAATTTAATAAAAATTATTTAACCATTATACATGAGGTTAACCTACCCTCAACCAAAGAAAATTACAAGGTAAGGGTTATTTCAGAATCTCTTCATTAACCGAGGTTGTTTATATGTAATTATCTACTGGGACCCCTTTATCATCAACATCCATGTTTCTTAAAAATGTATTTCAAAACATTATTGCTATTTTACAAAATATATGTTAAAGTCATTTATACCCTTGTTTTACTTTTAATAAGAGGTTTATAAAGGAATCTTTCCATCATTTTCCAAATAAGGTTCTTTTTAACCTTTTCGACAGAATTAAGGTAAGAATGATTTTTTTAACTTATATGGTAGGTGCGGCTATTTTCTGTCGTTATAAAATCTTAGAAGCTTCCCTTACAATCTTCTAAGAATATTTTCAAAGTTAAAGTTTAATTTTATAATTATGTGACTTTTCAATCATTTCAAAAAAAGAGATATTTCTCTCAAATAGTTTTGATTTCATATATGTCAACATCCTTTGATGGATTTTAAGCTTATTTGAAGTTTATTTATTATGATACAAAACTTTCATATTGTATTGGATGTTTTGTGATATTTTTGACTGTGGATGTGTTATTTTTATACCATTCATGTTTTATGGGAAATGTATTGACATTTCTTATGCTAGTTTTAATACGAATGTTTATGTTATGTTTAAACCTGTTCATATGAGGAATGAATTGGACATAATAAGTGACGGGTGGAGCCCGCTATAGCTCCTAGATTCATCGGTAGGTCTCATGAGACAAACTAGTTTCTTGTCACAAGGCCTTGAAAAAATCTTATTTGTAGTCTTGGAACAAGGACTTGGCTACGTGGTTATGATAGTCTGGCATTATGCATTCCATCATTATGAAAGTGGTTATTGATATTGCATGTGATTATTCGACTAGTAGAATATCCATGTGAATAAGTATATGGAATTATTTCATTTTATTTCTGCCATATTATGCTGAAGTTCAAGTTTTAAAAGGCTTTTGTTTTAGTTATACATTGCCTAAATTGTTTATGATTATTTATGAAAGTTTCCGCTATATTGTTATCCTTACTGGGCATTTGAGCTCACCCATTTCAATGTTTTATTTTTCCCGGGATGTGAAGAAGAATTTTATGAATGACCTATAGGGATAGTATGAAGGGATAAGAGTGTGGACTATGGAGACTATATTGTTGTAGTTTTCATTTTATGATGTAATGTAAACTTTATGAAAGTATCTAGTTATTCCATGGCTACAAAACTAATCGGTCTTTCGAGAATTGATATTTCTTGTGATCATGCCAATGTTATGTAATAATGCACCGACTTTGGGTAACTGGGGTCGGGGCATTATAGTTGGTATCAGAAGAATTTTAGTACAAACCTTGGAAGCTAGATTTATATAAACTCTGATTAGAGCACATAGATTTAAGATGGACTTTGAGGATTAGTATAGAAGAACTTCCTAGAATTTTGGTATTGTAGAGATTTTGTGAGTTTTTTGAGAAATACATCCCTGTCTGGATACGAGCAGGTAGAGGCAGCTCTGGCACAGATGTACCTTGGGGTAAAACCCAAAAACACCACTTTGAGCTAGACTCGAACGGAAACTTGTGCACGACAACGGGCCTTGCTGCACTCTTGGTTACGACACTCCCGGGGGATATGCTTAGGATAACTCTCATTTTATTTACAAACCGTTATTAAGGGTTTATGAGTATATACTTCCACAAAGAAAAGTTTTTTATGATTATGGATTATATCCATAAATAGTTCAATTTATGTTAAGTGTTTTATAAGTATGGAATTATGTATTTTGATTCATAAATTGATCTAGTTTATGCCATTGTTTAGAAATGGAACCTAGTGGAAGAAATGTAAACAATATCAATTCACGCACTCCATGTAGGTATCTCCCTCCTGCTCAAGATAATTATAGTGGAGCTGGTGATGCAACTGGTGCTGATCAACTAATCACCATACTGGGACAACTCATTCAGGTTATGAATAATAACCTTACCTGTATGGAGCACCCTGATCCAAAGCTTGGAGGATCAATGTTAGATCACTTAATGAGGAAACAACCACCAACATTCAATAGGATTACAAATCCATTGGTAGTTGAGCAATAGATAAGTTCCCTAGAGAAAATATTTCAGGCTTTGGGAAGTAGTGAAATGGAAAAAGTTGTCACGGCAGTTTATCGCCTCACTAGAGATGCTGATCAATGGTGGTCATTGATTAAAAACATGAAGTAAGATGATGAAGTATCAAATATGGAATGGAGGGAGTTCAAAGATCTATTATTAGAAAAAAAATTCCTTGTGACCATCGAGCAGATATGGAAAGACAATTTCTGAGTCTGAGACAAAAGGAAGATGATAATGTCACAAAGTATGAGGCTAAATTTATAAGGTTAGAAAGGTATGCTAGAGATTATATACGTAACCTAAGAAGTAAGATTGATCATTTCTTTGATGGGTTAAAACCATTTCTTCGTGAAGCATTAGTGTCACAATCCTTCTCATCGTACAAAGATATTTTCTCATGTGCTATCAAGATAGAAAAGTAATTCTCTAAGTCTTATAAATTTAAAGAAAAGTAAGAGAAGAAGAGATCTTCCAATAAATCTGGGAATGGAAATAAGGGGAAGAAGCGAAATTTTGAGTATCCATCATGTAGTAAATGTGGGAAGAAACACCCTGGTACTTGCTTGAAGGGAATGGGATTCTATTACAAGTGTGGTGAAAGAGGCCACCAAGCTCGTGATTGCAAGGGGAAGAAAGAAGCTACCGATGTTCAATGATACAACTGCAGAGAGATGGGACATTATGCAAATGAATTTCCTAAGAGTCAGGGGAACTTACCTCAGAAAAGGCCAAGGGATCAAGGCCAAGCTTATATTATCACTACTGCTGAGGTAGAAGCTCCGAAGGACATGGTGGCAGGTAATTTAATGGTTTCCTCAAGTTTAGAAAATGCATTTTTTGATTCTGGATCATCGCATTGTTTCATATCTTCCCAGTTTTCTAGGAAAATTAGATATTTCCAATTTTTTTTAACAAGGGATTTGTCAGTTAAAACTCCTAAGGGAAGTATCATTGCAACAAAGTTTTGTGAATCAGTCCCCATTAGAGAACATAAATGTTCTTTATCTGTTGATCTCATCATCATACCTATGATTGAGTTTGATATAATCCTCTGTATGGATTGGATTTCAGACCATGATGCGAAGATTTATTGTAAGAAGAAGGAGGTTATGATTTTTGATAATGATGATAAGGAACACCTTATCTTTAGATCGGAATCGTCACCACCTAATTCTTATCTAGATACACCCCTAGTAGCTCAACTAAATTCAATTATTAGGGAGGAATAGAATGAAATTACAGTGGTTGAGGAAAGGAATGTTCAAATAGAGGATGTACCTATTGTGAAAGAATATGTAGATGTGTTTCCAGAAGATTTACCTGGACATCCTCCAAAACAAGAAGTTGAATTTTCCATTGATTTAATTCCTGGATCAAGGCCTATATCGAAGACCCCTTATAGAATGGACATTATATAATTAGTTGAACTAAATAAACAACTAGATTAATTGAGTAATAAGGGGTTTATTCACCCTAGTGTTTCTTCATGGGGATCCCATGTTCTTTTTGTTAAAAATAAATATGGATCTATGAGTTTATGTATCGACTACAGGGAGATCAATGCTATAACAATAAAGAACAAGTATCCCCTACCTCGCATTGATGATTTATTTGAACAACTGCATGTATCTCAATAATTTTCAAAGATTAAACTTCGATCTGGATACCATTATTTGTGTGTGAAGAAGGAAGACATTCTGAAGACAGCATTTCAGACAAGGTACAAGCATTACAAGTTTACGATAATGCCTTTTGGGATGACTAATGCACCATCTGTTTTCATGGATCTAATGAATAGAGTTTTCAAGGAATATATCGATGATTTTTTTGTTTTATTTATTGATGATATCTTGGTATACTCCAAAAGCTACGAAGATCATGAAAACCACTTGCGCACTATCCTGAAGACTCTGAGAAGACATGAATTATATGGGAGTTTAGCAAGTGTGAATTCTGGCTTCAAGAGATTTCTTTTCTTAGAAATATTGTCTCTAAAGATGGAATCTCTATTGATCTTAATAAGACCGAGGCAATCCAAGAATTTCCATCACCTACGATTATAACTGAGGTAGGTAGTTTTATTGGTTTATCAGGTTATTATTGAGGTTTTGTCCAGAATTTTTCCTGATTGGCTAACCCATTAACAAAGCTCACGCGTAAGGGGGTTAAATTTGTTTGGACAAAAGAGTGTGAAGAATTTTTCGAAGAACTGAAGAGAATATTAGTCAATGATCCTATATTGACTCTACCATTTGGGAATGATGGGTTTGTTATTTATAGTGATGCATCGAAGAAAGGAATTGGTTGTTTCCTTATGCAGAATGATAGGGTTATTGCCTATGCATCAAGACAGTTGAAAATTCATGAGCAAAACTATCCTACTCATGATCTCAAGTTAGCATCTGTGATCTTTTCTTTGAAGATATGGAGGCACTACCTCAATGGTGAAAAATGTGATATTTCTACTGATCACAAGAGTTTGAAGTATATTTTCTCACAAAAAGAACTTAACATGAGGCAAAGGAGATGTCTTGAACTACTCAAGGATTATGATTGCACGATACACTACCACCCGGGGAAGGCAAATAAGGTGGTAGATGCTTTGAGCAGAAAAGATCATGGAGTTTTGAACATGATGAGAATTGAAAGGGATCCTATTTTCATGGATCTAGTGAAGATGGACATGGGAATAACCATGGAAGGTGAAAAATCAGTTCTTTTTCAAATGGTTGTCAAACCATCTTTACTAGAAATGATTAAGATTTCTCAGACCGATGATAAAGAATTTCAAAAGACGATTAAAGTTGTGAATGATGGGAGATTGAATGACTTTGGGTATGAAGATGGAATTTTGAAATTTGGGAAGAGTCTTTGTGTTCCCAATATACCTGATCTACAAAGGAAATTGTTGGACGATGCTCATAGTTTCAATTTCTCTATACACCCTGGGAGCACCAAAATGTATATAGACTTGAAGGAACATTTTTGGTGGGACAACATGAAGAGGGAGATTGCTGATTTTGTGTCAAGATGTATGGTTTGTCAACAAGTGAAAGCTGGAAGGCAACAGCCTGTGGAGTATTGCAACCTCTTCCCATAACTGAGTGGAAATGGGATAATATCACGATGGACTTTGTCATGGGACTACCAAAGACTCCTAGAAGGAACGATGCAATATGGGTTATTGTTGATTGTCTTACCAAGTCAGCACATTTTCTTTCTATAAGAAAATATCTACCACTGAAACGTCTAGAAAGACTATATATTGATAAAGTTGTGAGACTTCATGGATTACCCCTATCGATTGTTTCTAATCGTGATCCCCATTTTACTTCAAGATTTTGGAAAATTATTCAGAAAGCCTTGGATACTGAACTTCATTTGAGCACTTCCTACCACCCTCAAACAGATGGACAATCAGAACGAACTATTCAAACCTTAGAAGACATGTTTAGATCCTGCTCACTTGACTTTCAGGGTATGTAGGATCAATATTTACCTCTGGTAGAATTTTCTTATAACAATAGCTTCCATTCGAGTATTCAGATGGTACTATATGAAGCGTTATACCAAAAGAGATGTCACACACCAACCTGTTGGGATGACGTTTGTGAAACAAAACTTGTAGGCCCATAACTTGTGGAGGAAACGATGTAAAAGGTGAAGATAATCCAAAACCATATCAAAGCAGCTCAAAGTAGGTAGAAGAACTATGCCGATAATCAAAGGAAGGATTTGGAATTTCAAGTCGGTGATCATGTTTTCCTGAAGGTATCTCCATGGAAGGGAGCCATACATTTTGGTAAGAAGGGTAAATTGCGTCCCAGTTACATCGGACTATTCGAAATTCTAGAATGAATTGGGGCTGTAGCTTACCATTTGGCAATGCCGCCAAGTCTCTCCAAAGTTCACTATGTGTTCCAGGTATTACAGTTGAGGAAATACATGCCTGAACCAACGCATGTACTCACTTACGAGGAATTAGAACTGGAACCCGATCTGTCTTATTGTGAAGAGCCCTTCAGGATTCTTGATACCAGAGAACAAGTGCTGAGAAACCGGACGACTCATCTGGTAAAAGTTCTATGGAGAAACCATAAGATGGAAGAGGCAATGTGGGAACCCGAGGAACTTATGATGAAGAACCACCCGAGTCTTTTCATGCGGTAGTATTCTAGAATTTTCGAGGACAAAATTATTTGAAGGAGGGGAGAATGTAACACCCCAAGCTTACACGGTATGCTTTCTTTTGTATAATATAGTAGCATGTGTTATACGCAACTTCAAGTTCTAACACACACACCACAACCAATCAAACTAGCCGTTATGAATAGTAATACCCACTTTTTGAAATTTTATAAATTTTATATTTAAAAATGGACTTTATTTTTGGATTCAAAATATCAAAATTAGCCTAGGGTTAAATTTTGGTATTTTTCTAAAAACTATCAATTTTTGATGAATAGTGAAAAAACACTGAGTTATAGTTTAAAACCGAATTTTAATTTAAATAATTATTTATTTTATTTAAATTTAATTAAGGAAAAAATAGATACATAATACCTATATAATTTCAATGTAATTCATTGGAGTTAGTTTAGAATAATTTTAGATGTATAAAAAATTTTATTGAACTTTTCACCGTCTTTTACCCACCTCCTAGGAGAATTTGAAAATTCACATAAAACTTAATTTCACCGCTTCTGCGAGTGGAATTTAGAAAATATGAGAGACACGGTTAATATCAAGGAGTAAAATTTGGTTCAATGAGATGAAAATAATTTTTGGTGAATAATAACTTTTTACTTTTATTTACCATGGTTAAAAGTAAATAGTATAATTAGGGGTAAAAATGATATTAATATTACCCTGAAGCATGTCCTAATTCTATTGTATAAGCTTAATCTGACCAAAAAAACCTTAGGAATGAAATATGAACCTCTTTGTTCCACTTGGATTTGATTTGGACATTTATTATTATTTAATTCAAAGAAGAGTTAAAAGAGGTAAAATCAATGTTTTACAACTAAAACATTTTTAATACGGGGTTACACATAAGATAAATTCGATTATAAATATTCATTAGAAATATAAAAATATTTCCTACATAATTATATTTTATTTATAATTTTTATACATTAAATAATTTAATTTATTTATGACACAATGATGATGCAGTAATTACCATAATAGTGAAAAATTAAAATAATTGATATTATAAATACCCAAATAAATATAATTTGAGACTTTTTATAAATTAAACTAATTTTATAGGTAAATAAGACATGTTAGGATTGATTTAATTAACTTTTTTTAAGTAATAATTCTGTTATGATTTTCACAAAAATAAATTTTCCAAATAGTGTCAAAATTGACATAAAAGAGTTTTTAAAAACAATATTATATTATTAATTTATATTCAATTCCTAAAAATCTAAGGCTCGGTCAAGAGACTTATATCATGATAGTTGTATCATTAATGGACCACTTTGGGGTATCTTGGAGGTATATATTAAGTTTATTAACTATATAATATAAAAATACAAAGTGACATGGTAAGTGTCAAACTAATTAACTAAGAGTTAAAACTAAAAGATAAGGTTAATATAATGATCCAAACCTGTCTAAATTCTATTGGTTTAGTGGTTTTCGACCCATCCCCACCTTAACATTTAAATAATCCACTTTTGAGCCATTAGAAACCGAATATGAATTTATTATAAAATAATATTTCTAGCTTTTCCAAAGGTTCCTCTCACCCCTCTTATAAAAGGGAACTCCCCCTTCTCACTAATTCACACACTCAAAGCTTTTGTCTCGAAAAAAACCTGCACAAATACTCTCTAAACTTCCTTAACTACAACCTAGAGGCCTTAGTTTGATCAGAAATCCAACATAATGATCCCTTTTGGTCAAATAAAAAGGAAGAACCCGAAGAAGAGGTAATGTTTTCACAACCCTTTTCAAGTTCATTTCTTCTTCAACTTCTTCTTTCTTTGTTTTTACCATTATACAATAATAAATCCAGTATATAATATATAATGTGATATTATTATAAATATGGTACAACCATATTCATTATTCTATTCATTATTTTAATGACATGTCACCATACGTGCATACGTACGACTTACCGTCTCCACAACGTGGTGTAATTGTTATTCAATATATTATTATTTGGATGGGTATAATAATGATGTGTAATTCATGTAAATAATAAATATAACATTATAATGATTCTTTATATAGGATATACCATCCAATTATATATTATTTTAATATCAAAAGAATGATATTGTCGCTCGTGCGTACGTACGGACTACCATCTCCACAAACGCGATGAGATTCATTCCCCATCGTATCCATTCAAGTATAATTCTCATTTGATGATTAAAAATAATTTTTAAGGACTTGATATAATTCTGGATATTAATAATATAAAACCTATCCATAAAAACACGGCTTATGTAACAAGACATTTAAAATAAAATGAGTAAGTTAACACCCAAAACGACGATAATTCTAAGATATTATTAACAAAGCAATGTTAAAAGATCATATATGATATCATATTAATGTATATGATTCTTGTATAATTTAATAACAATTATTTCACCATTATAAAGGAGGTTAACCTACCCTAAACAAGGAAAAGTACAAGGTAAGGGTTATTTCACAATCTCTTCATTATCCGAGGTTGTTTATACGTAATTATCTATTGGGACCCCTTTATCATCCACATCCATGTTTCTTAAAAATGTATTTCAAAACATTCTTGCTATTTTAAAAAATATGGGTTAAATTTATTTATACCCTTGTTTTACTTTTTATAAGAGGTTTATAAATGAATCTTTTTGTCGTTTTCCAAACAAGGTCCTTTTTAACCTTTTTGACAGAATTAAGGTAAGAATGTTTTTTTAACTTATATGGTGGATGTGGCTATTTTCCACCGTTATAAAATCTTAGAAGCTTCCCTTACAAGATTATAAGAATATTTTCAAAGTAAATGTTTTATTTTATAATTATGTGACTTTTAAATGATTTCAAAAAAAGAGATATTTCTCTCAATTAGTTTTGATTTCATCTATGTCAACATCCTTTGATGGATTTTAAGCTTATTTGAAGTTTATTTATTATGGTACAAAACTTCCATATTGTATTAAAGGTTTTGTGATTTGTTTGACTGTGGATGTGTTATTTTTATACCATTCATGGTTTATGGAAAAAGTATTGACATTTTTTATGCTATTTTTAATACGAATGTTTATGTTATGTTTAAACCTGTTCATATGAGGAATGCATTGGACTTAATAAGTGACGGGTGGAGACCACTATAGCTCCTCAATGCATCGGTAGGTCTCATGATACAAACTAGTGTCTTGGTACAATGCCTTGACAAAATCTTATTTGTAGTCTTGGCACGAGGCCTTGGCTATGTGGTTATGATAGTCTGGCATTAAGCATTCCATCATTATGAAAGTGGTTATTGATATTGCATGTGATTATTCGACTAGTACAATATCCATGTGAATAAGTATATGGAATTATTTCATTTTATTTCTTCCATATTATGTTGAAGTTCAAGTTTTAAAAGGCTTTTGTTTTAGTTATACATTGCCTACAATGTTTATGCTTATTTATGAAAGTTTCTGCTATATTGTTATCCTTACTGGGCATTTGAGCTCACCTCTTTCTATGTTTTATTTTTCCAAAGATGTGAAAAAGTATTTTATGAATGACCTGCAGGGATAGTATGAGGGGATAAGAGTGTGGACTATGGAGACTATATTGTTGTAGTTTTCATTTTATGATGTAATGTAAACTTTATGAAAGTATCTAGTTATTCCATGGCTACTAAACTAATCGGTCTTTTGAGACTTGATCTTTCTTGTGATCATGCCAATGTTATGTAATAATGCACTGACTCTGGGTAAATGGAGTCGGGGCGTTACATAGGCCTTGTGAATAAATATTTTATCATGAAAATTTATTTAATTCTATATTTTTGGACATTATATTCTATAAAATAAAAAAAAAATACATAATATTCATATCATTACATCCATTGGTAACTTAAATCTCATTTTAATAACTGTTTTCCACATAGTCACTCATAACCTTCCAATCAATTCTAAAGGACCATATCGCATTTCCAACATAACTCCAGAATTATAGAAAATTAAAACAGAGATCTGATATGGTTTTTTCAAGAACCAATAAGGGATTCCCTTAACAGGAGTTCCCAATCCCCATTTTATGGAAACTAGTTCTTAGGAATAAAGGATATAGATTTGGTAATTATTTTTTTCAAATAAATCCTTCAATAAATGGGTATTAACAGTGAACCTAAAATTATCTCATCATGTATTGGTCATTCATGAAATAAAGCACTCGATCCTAAAATAACTAGAACAATAATAACAAAAAAACCATAACATTTAACTTACATGAACCAAATGATAACATAAATACTAATTCAAAATAAAATAAAAATGGGGAAATGAAGGGAAACTTGAAAAGAAATATTATATAAAAGTTTAATATATAGAAATTCCAAGAAAATCAAAATACGAATTCAAATCTCCATGGTAAATGAGGTATCTTTCCAACCATATCATTTCCACTAAACTTGAGTACAACTAAAATGAATATCCTCTACCTGACACTAGTTCTTTCTTTTACCCCTATCAGTGAAAATAATCCCCACATATAAACAAAGGGTGTATGTATGGGGTGAGAATAACTATCCTAATAGGATCCCCTAAATTATTCCATGACCAAACTTATTTAGATAATTCAACCATTATAGTTATGAATGTAATCATAAGAAAATACCTCTAAAACATTTTCAAATACAGGTAACATGTAATTGGTTTTATAATAATTGAATCATTTATGTGAAAGTTAAGTAATGAATGAGTTTGAAAACTAGTATCATAGGATATGATCTTTGGTAAATATGTCCACATATTTCTATGATCCTCTTACTAACTTATAAGCATACATTTCCTTTTTTAATAGGCTTCTAACCAGATCATGATCCCACAATAGATGAAAATAAAAAAAACCTAGAGAAGAATACTAACCTAGTGATATAATATCAATTGCACTATAAATATTTTCATCGATACATAGTGGTAAATATAGAAGAAACCATACCTCAGCACCTAGGTCACCACATGATGTATACCCATTTCAAACTCACCTTTATTCAATGAAGAATTTCATCACACATGTAATATACATCATTAAACCTATATTAAAACATTATTTTAAAACCACTTTAATCACTTATATCAAATATATATTGAAATAAATTATAATACGCATAAACCCAAACTCGTTGAAGCAATTTAAAACATTTAATAATTTTTAAAATACATTTGTATGAATCAACAAACATATAATTTGTCAAATGATATAAGAGAACAAAACCAACTACCTTAAACTGATTAAACATCTTTCCAATGGTGTGAATCAAAAAAGAAATGTGAAAAGTAACTTAACCCAAAAGGGAAAGTTGTAAACATCAAAACCCCTCATTGGTAATTTTAACATCATAAACCTAGGGCCTTCACAAGAATATAGGAAGAATAAAACAAAAAAGAAAAGTGGAAAAAAACTTAAGGAAATGTAAAAAATACACTTACATTGTGTTCCTTTGATAAATCAAGATTAATATCCACTATTTATCAGGTGAAAGGGGAGGAGAAGTATTGGTATATGTCTTATAAAGATCTAGAATTATAATGGGGGAGATTAAGAGGGGTTAAAATGAATAAAAATCAAGAAGTAAATTCAAATATTTATCTTTTTAAATATAGAACAAGGTTTAAGAAATTATGTCGTAATCATGTGGTAACCTCTCTGAAGAATATCCCATTATGTAAGGATATTTTATCAATTTAAATGAATGGTTTTAGAAACCATGTGTCAACCATGTGCTAATTGGGACACATATGTAAGACTACCTTGAACAGTTTCTCCTTGATACATAATAGAATCCACATTGTTTCCCTTGACCATGAACTAACCATATATGGTCACTTCATATATAAATTTATTCTATAATATTTATCATAATAAAATTAATATTATTTGGGGATCTTTTTTCAAAATGTATATAATAAAATAAAACCTACCTCCTCCATTCACGATTTGGGTGAATTCTTAACACTAATTGTGTGTTAAACATTCACCGAGTCCCACATCCATATTTTCAATAATTTCAAAATAATTTGAATAAGAAATTATGATTAAGGATAAAAATAAATAAATAACAAATACCATAGCTATAAAGTACATCATGTGTTTGACTCGACCAAAAAAATTTGGCATAAAGAACATAACCCTTTATTTCAATTACTTTTTCTATACATTAATTTAAAAATGTTAAAATAATTACTTTTTATTATATAAATATATATAGGTATCTAAAATAAAAAAAATAAGTTTTTTTTAATTTTTTATCATGATCTAAAATAATATTTTTTATATTATATAAATATTGTATTGAAAAATAGTCTTTTTATTCTTTTGTTATGATACATAAATTAACATTTCATTTATAGAATCATATAATATGTGCAATGCGTAGTTTGGGGGTGATGTGATTCATCAAGGTGTCATTCTGTTTGAAATAATTATGTTTTTGTTTTTCAACTTGAGTTGTGGGTATTCTAGTTTTTTTAGTTTTTTGGGATATTTTACATGGGTGAATGGTTAGGGAACACAGTTTGGAAGCTGTGTAGTAGAAATCATACACCATGTGTTGTGATGTACAAAGAGGAGAAAATAATCTGTGGAAGGGTATGGAAACATGTTGGAAAATCGTGTGTACTCTACCCAAAAGTTTATTCAAAACCATCCAACTATAGAAGAGGTTCACCTCTAGTAAAAATTATTTTAATCATATGGTAAGAAATCCTTACCCAGGCTTCACAACAAACTGAACATGGATTCCCAAAAATAAAATAATAATAATAAAAAAAATGAATTCTAAAAATGGATTCTAAAGACAGAGAAGCTAGATTGGAAGGTGACTAATCCGATGTCACAATATGTTATGTTTATGTGTTAGGAGAACTGGAAAAGTAAATTTCTCATCCCTTTATTACCCCTTCCAATCCAGATACTCAAAAGGACAATAAAAAACATTGTAGAAAATTAATCCACATAGATAATCTAGTATAACAGATCGAATAATGTGAGAAGTTTGGTAAGAAGGTATTTTAACATATATCAAAATAAGATCTCACAGAAAACTTCTAGTTAACTTCTACCTTGCCGATTTAGCTATATTCACATCAAAGATATCAAAACCTAGGCTACTGATCTTCATCGATCCATGATCTTGGGGTACTTGCAGTAGTAGCGGTGACATCTAGAGCTACAATGATACCCCAACATCTAAAACCAAAAAATCCCAATTGGAAGGTGACTAATCCTATGTAACAATATGATATGTGTGAGAAGAACTTGAAAAATAAATTTCTCATAACATTCCCCTCTTTTCCCCCTTCTCATTTAGAGACTCAAAAGTATAATAAAAAACATTGTATAAAAGTATACAAAATAGAGAATATAGAGTAATGGTTTGAATAATGTGATGTTCAGTAAGAAGGTTTTTCCAAGGAGATCTGATGAAATCATGGAAAAATAATAGTTACCTTTTACCTCATTGATTTAGTTGTACCCTCTTAAATGATATCAAGACCTTTGCTAATGATCTTGATCATGCCAAGATCTTGGAGTACGCGAAGTAGTAGTGGTGACATCTCAAGCTATAAAGAAACCCTGACTTCTAAAAAACACATAAATAGATATTGGAGGTGGTGTCATGACTTTCAAGGATGGAGCGTCCATTAAATGTCATGTATTAATATAACAATATTATAATCATATATATATATATTCCTTTCTTTACATAAGTGTATAATAGAGGAGGGGTACCATGGGCCTTAGCTACAAGGGGTATAAGGGGGAGGGAGGTTTCCCTCTTCCGATCCCACCTCTATCATCACTCTTCATATCGCATGAATATTCAAAAATATTCTCTTATTATCAATCATCCTTTATTCGATGTCACCAAAATATTCATAAATATTCTCCTATCCTCCATCATCATTCATTCATTTTCAATAAATGAGGAATTTATAGGGTGGGAGAAGGGTCGCACCCCGCATCTCTTACCTAATCAAGGCGGTGGAAGGTACAATATTTATCTTAAGGTTTCTTTTGGTATTCAAGGCATCTGTGTGGTGGATAATAAATAAACTAGCTTCATACCTCATCGGATCCTTGGCCGCAAAAAAATTCATGGTAGGCTTAGGTTTGGTATTCCTCAAGTTTCTATGTTTGATCTTTAGAGACTATTTGAGTAGTGGGAGAAGGGGAGGTAAAGGTGTATTTTGGTGGTTTACCTCGGTTGCATACATATGGAGGGGTTTCATGCCTATTTTGACCTTCAATGGGTTCGGTTTATTTATCCTTGTTTGTGTATTGTCGTTGGTGAGAGACTATGTCGAATACATCTTGCGATCCATGGATGAAATTTTGGGCATATTTAGGTTCGGTTTATTATATATGACCTTCATCTTCTAGATGTATTACCACAACCTGGAAGTCCCAAACCAAACCAATTGAGGAGGAAGCAGGGTCTACCAGTGGTTAAATATAATGTCGCAAGTGGAGGGCCCCCATGAAATGAATGTGGGGTGGATGATCCCAAAGGATTATTTGGTGGAGTGGATGATCCGTGATGAAACGTAAGTAGGGTGGACAATTCCCCACATAATGCGGATGAGGAGGAGGGTCGAGCCGTGGAGGAGGGATGAAATGATAGTGGGGGGGGAACTATTAATTGATTGGATGCTCTATAATCTCCAACAATAAATGAAGGGAGGATGATGGTTGTAAAGCAGAACAACCCATTACGGAGGAGGGGTGGGATGCGACGGAGGGGTGAAATTCCAGTGGGGGGGATCCATGCATAAATTAGATGCTCTATAATCTCTAGAAATAAAAAAACGATGAGTAGGTGGTTGATAAGCTGAACAACCAATTATAAAGATGAAATAGATATAGTTTTAATTCTTATATTTTTTTTCTTGTTTTCATTTATTTGAGCATCCAGTTCATGAATTACCGGTGGCACCTATAGAAAATGTTAAAAAAGTAACACCTTATTCTTTATAAGGGAAAATTTCAAAATCAAAATAATAGTCTAGCCTCTAAAATTGGTGGTCTCTAGTTGGAATTAAAGGAACCATGGGAAGTATCAATAGGAAATCCAAGATCATCCATGATCATACCAAGAAACTCATGTTTCCATTACTTATAACTAGAGACCTCTGGTTGCTGGGGCTAGAATATTATTTTTATTTTGAAGATTTCCCTTGAATTGAATTAGGGTGCTATTATTTTAACATTTTATACAGTTCCCGCCAGCAATTAATGAACTAGAAACTTTAATAAATAAAAACTAGATGACCCAAATCAAATCATCATGTTACAAATATATCTATTTCATCTTTCAAATTGGTTATTCTGCTTCTCAACCACCAGCTCCCCCTACATTTATTGGTTGAGATTCTGGAGTGCCCAATCGATGCCTAGCCACCCCAACTATAATTTCATCCCTCCACTGCATTTTATACCTCCCCCATATACTAATTTCATAGTGGAACGTTCTCCCAACCTGTATTTCATAACAGATCGTCCACCCCACCGGTAATTCCTGGAGGATCATCTCCCCCACCCGCATTTCATGGAGGCTCTCCACTTGCCATGTCAGAATAAATATCTAGAAGGCCCTACTGCCTCCTCCATGTTGTTGGTTTGGGTCTTCTTGGTTGTGGTCAGCCCTTGAGCAGATGAAGGCCAGATATAATAGACAGAACCCGAAGACGACCAACTTCACAGCCATGTCTTGCAAGATATATTCGACATGGTCTCTAATCAATGAAAAGACACATAAAAGGATAAATAAATTGAACCTGATGAATGTCACCATAGGCATGAATCCCCTCAATATGTACGCAACTGAGGTGCACCACTAAGGGATGCCTTCACCTCTCCCTCTCCTAATGCTCAGATAGTCTTTGTGGATCGAACAGAGGCACCTGAGGAATACCAAACTCAAGCGGACCATGACCATTATTGTAGCTAGTGATCCAATGTGGTACATGACTATTTATTTTAATATCCACCATTCAAACACCATGAATACCAAAAAAATCCATAGATGGAGATTATACCCTCTTGTGCCCTGAATAGGTATAATACACGAGCTGCGACCCTTCTCCCACCCTCTAAATTCTTCATTTTTTGGAAACTGAAGAGGGATGATTGATAATATGAGAATATTTCTAAATATTCTGGTGATGTAGTAAGGGGATGATGGATAATAAGGTAACATTTCAAAATATTCAGGTGATATGAAGATGGATGATGAAGGTAAGATCGGAAGACGACACTCCCCCTGCCCTCTTATACCCACGTCATAAATAAGACCCATGACACCCCTCCTCCTCCTCTATTATACCCTTAAGAAAAAACACACACATATATGTATATATAATTAAATAAAAAAAATATTATAATATAAATATATGATATTTAATATATTCTATATCATAGAAAGAGATAACACCATCTTCGTTCTCTGTTTATGTGTTTTTTAGAAGTCAAGGTTTCTTTATTGAAATATATAAAACAGTTTGATATGAAAATATTTTCTTCTTTTCTACAATTAAAAAAAGAAATAACATACATCAAATGTTATTTGAATGGTTTAAATGAACATATGAATAAGTGGAAGGAAACAACCGTTTCCAGGGATGACATTGCAAAGTTTAATTCATCAATGGATTCATAGTCAGACTTTGATGAGATTAAATAGTTGATGATAGTTGAAGTAGAATTTCTAAAAGGATATAAAAATATGATACAATGAAGAATTTAAAAATGATATGAAATTTATTTAAAAAGATCAATCATAATTATTGATGGAAAAATAAGTAGTTATGATTGGTGTTGTTGTATCTGTTATGGAGGTAGATGAAGTCAATTATAGATTACATATATACATGAAATTTAAATCTAATTCTATCAGCAGTAAATGAAATAATATCTAAATTACAATCTGATACCATATACTTTGATAAATTTAAAGTGTTTGAAAAGTAATTGATTTTTGAATCCAAAAAATTAATTCCTTAGAAACTCATTTCTAACCATTTTATACATATTCAAAAATATATTTTGGATTTTTTGATGTTCAAGTATGATGTCAATAAAAAACATGATCATTATGAAAGCCATTTAAATGTTGTTAGTGAAAATTTTAAAAACATTATACATGATTAGGTATCTAAAAAATAATTATCTAATTATAGATGTGTTCAAACGATGGTTGTAGTTATTTGAGGTATTAAGAAATATTTTTATGGCATCATAGAGTTGTTACTTCACTATCAACATGTTTGGCATGGAGTGTAAGATTTGTAAAAATATTCAAAATTATTTCAAGGGGAAAGATGAAACTTTATCTAAGACATTAGGAAATTATAATGAATAATCCACATTAATGGAGATTTTGGTTTACAAATATCTACCCTTTTCAACATCGATGCACCTTCCCTGACGTGATTTCAGAAAAAAATGGATATGTTTAAAAATATGGCAAAAGATATTGAATGTTATTATAAGATAATAGAAGAATATAAGAATAGATTGAAAAATAAAATATCATATTTAGTATTATCAACATAATGATTTCATATACTGAGAAACATTAGGATGATCTATCAATGAAAATCACAACCAAATGGGAATACAAAATTGATCAATTTTATGTTAATTCTACCTATAGTGTTGATATAAATAAAATGTAAAAAAATGTGGTTAAATTCAGAGGAAAATAAATGGGGTTCATAATGATTATAATAAAGATTAAATCATTTCAATATTTCATATCTTTGGCTAGCATTGTATGTTCTTAAAGGAAATTAGAGCTTCAATACAGTTCTCCCAAATAATCTACTAATTTCTAGAGCTCAATAACATAACATATTGGGTCAACATAAATATTTTCATGAGAGATCCATGTAATATCCAAATTATCAATTGATAAAGGATGTTTCAACATCCAAGTAGCCTCTATAAACTTCTTTAGATAAATTTATTGTTATGAATCTAGTTCAATCTAAAGTTTTATTGAGAACCTTTAAACAAACTAACACTGATAATAAAATGTTTCCTGACGTGTTGCATAATCTAGAGAAAATTTTGGATGGTTCACTATGAAATTAAGAAAACTAGAAAATTATTTGTATACTTAAAGATAAAATTTTGTTTATTTTATTTTTAGGAGAAAAATAGTGGGTGAAATTGTCAGTATGACTGAAAAAACATTCAATTAATTCGAGCAATCATCCCCATCATCCTTTACACATGAAAATATAATAATAAAAATGGAAAATGTTATAATAATGGGGGAATTGTATAAACTTTATGATGAAGGATCAAAATCTTAAAATATGGGACTCTTAACCAATCAGGATCATTTAAAAGGATTATGCCTAATTTATTGACTGAAATCTAAACACATAAAGAAAAATATTATAACATGAAACATGTTGACAAGACTTGAATTATATTCACAATAAGAAAACATTATTACATCATATAATTACTTAGAATTAATAAACCTCGATGATATTATATAGAAATAATTAAATATTTATTCCAGGTATCTATAAAACCTGCCATATATAAACTTAATAAATCTATGTTAACATTTATATAAATTGGTGGAATATTAATTAACTAAAATAAATGTTGTGATCCAATTGTTTCTTTGAAAATATATATATAAAACCATCAAACTCAATCATTAGACAATAGTCTTGGGATAACAATGTGCATGTACTAATTTCACAAAACCTTGATGGGAATGAAGTTTAACTATTAGTAATATGTATAACTCAGGGAAAAAACTAGAGCAC
This sequence comes from Viscum album, assembly GCA_963277665.1. Lineage (NCBI taxonomy): Eukaryota > Viridiplantae > Streptophyta > Magnoliopsida > Santalales > Viscaceae > Viscum > Viscum album. The sequence goes on from OY728147.1 coordinate 306,099,633, forward strand.
TCTTTTATCATTGTATAATATTTTTTTATTTTAGTTGACAAAAATACAATTTGAATAAGTTACATTTTCAATTTATATATTTATTTTCTAAGAATCTAATATGGTTAAAATGCATCCTCCTCTATCATAAATAATGATGAAACTAGGATAGAGTAATTATTAAATATAAATACTATAATTGATTCATTCTATGCCCAACCTCCATCCCATTTTATTATATATTAATGCCTAATAAGAAATTTAATCTCACAATTGAAAGAGAATACTAAGAAAATGAGATGGAAATGAAATAGTAAAACATGAACATTCAAAAAATCAGACACACTCTTGTATCATGAATTGAGGTTTTCAATCCATAACTAGTCGTCAATAATACTATCACTGATAACTAGAAATTAGACAGTGTCTATAGATTTTATTTACTAAACATATATGTCCAACCATCTTTATGATTCAGATATAGTATAATAGATTGTACCAAAATTAGAAGAAAATGAATCATATTGACAAGGACTACGTACAGTTGATAATTGATGTCCTAGCCTACAGGTAGTAAAGAGGGGTAGGGGATAGGCGCCATCTGTAGCGATGAGGATGAGGCTATAAAAATTTCAAAAGGGATGGAAGACCTGAAAGAGAGAATACTACCAATTGAGAATAGGGTTCAATGGTCCCACTTTCCCTAAAATAGTATATTTTAATTTTATTAATATATTAATATCTCAATTATGAATAAAATTATATAATTTTATTCAAAAATAATGTGATAGTGACAAAAAAATAATACATTAATATTTAATTGTTAATAAATCCTTATTAGTTAGGAATACATTTTTACAACATTTTTTGTGAAAAATGTTTTCTTGTTGATAGTAAATATTAATAAATGTTTGATGTATTTGTGATACATGTTTCAATGTTCATGTAAATTTGGTTAAAATTTCACTTTTTATAAAATATTATTTTTAATTAATGATTAATATCAATAGATAAAGTTTTTTGGAAAAAAATGTCAATACAAAAAAATAATACAAAAAAATTAATCTAAGTTAGAATTATTCATTTTTAAAAACAAATATATCATATGTTATTAAATTGATGTCACTACAAGTATTTTTTTACATTGAAGTAAATGAAAAGTCAATAAAATAAGATTATGCATATATTAAAAAACTCAATACTGTATAATCAAAAAATAACATTCAAATAAAATATCAAGTAATATGTTATAAATACTAAAATAAACTATGATTCATTACCTTGAAACACTGCATGTTTATAGGCACATAAAAATATCATTATGATGTACAAAATATAAATTAAAATAAATATAGATTTCCATTGTCCTCAAAATTTCAACTACTTAATATTTAAACATGAGGTATGAATTTTTAAAATCATAGAATTATAGACTCTCAATATCAAATCCAATAGTATACTAAATAATTAACGTGAAAAAATGAATATAATGCATTTTCACATCACACAAAATGGGATCATACCGTAATTAAGAAATGATACAACATTGTGGCATTCCTTACACCAAATCAATAAATTAATTGTAATCAGTTAAAAATTGGAGAAACAATATTCACAAAATAATGAATGAATACCTTCCAAATTAGATGATAAATGGTTAATTCTTGTGCTAAACATTCCATCTCCATTGATTAAAGGTGTAAAGTTTCAATTTTTATTGTATATTTTAATACAATTTATAGAATGGAAAATTTTAGTTTATTTAAAATGAATTGAATTATACAATGGATCTAGGTAAATTTAGATTTCTATAAACCACCCATTATTCATCATGGGGTCCTTTCCCCAATTCAATATCAAAGAATTTGTGAAAAAATTAATTTTCATGTGTAATAAGATATGTTCTTTTCAAAGTGACCAACATATTGGAATTAAAGCTACAATTTTAAGTGGTTAATCACTTTTATGATGACTAGAATTGTGTTTTTATCTATAAGTGAGGAAATGTAGAATGGAGGCATTCACTCAACATTTAAACTCCAAAATTAGGAAATCTTAATAGAAATTTCACATACTTCCGCTTACAATATGTTCACCCAAATTTTACTCTTTTACTTATTTCATCATGATATGTGAACAATGTTACTGAGCATGATGTTCTATGTTAACAAAATCATGGGATAGTTATTCCCATCAAACCATTGAAACGTTCATTTTAGAGTACAACACAGAAAATAACCCGAAGGTGAACCTTTAATGATTTTTCAATAAATCATGAAGATTTTCAGGTATATCATGTCACCATAAAGAGGGTTCACATTTAATTTTTTCTATAATAGGAAAATAGAATAGTGTACCCTTCTTTAAAGGGACAAAGATCAAATTTCCTACCTTTCCATGATGGTGAGTACTAAAAAAACAATTCTTCTAGGATTAATCCTAGGGTGTTTATAAGGGAGCATACTTCCAGAAGCGGTGTTGGTAGGTGGATGAATCTTATCTATAAGAACATGATTCAATTTTGGAATCAAAATCTTTTCTAGGGTGAAGAATTCTATTAGAATTCTATAATCAACCAAAAAAGAAAGAACATGAATAAAAAGGCTTGTTTCATCATAATTTCACTGAAACCCTAACTGGAATTTAATTTAAACACTAGATACATGTGATTTTAGGTTCTAAAAACATCAATAGTAGAATTGAATACCTGATTGGAGGCCCAAAAATCGACCGATTGAATGTAAAATTGGTTTTTGTCCATGCCCCACCCTACACCTCGTCTGTATGGTTGAAAGAGGAAAAGTGAAATAGAACATTATTAGATGAAGGTGTCAAAAACGGTATATAATAAAGGGTGTAAATGTGGGTGTGTTTGGTGGTAATGATACAATAGTTTTAGTATAGGTTGAGATCCCCAATGTGAGAATGACAAAGATCAGGAGTTTATAGGGGAAGCGGGAGATTCAAGGGGAGAGCACATATGGAGGAAAAAACCTATTTTCGTATTTATTTTAACTATTATTTCCCTCGTAAAAGCATGGAACATAGTTTCTACCAAAGGAATAAATAATAAAAATTATTTAAAAAGAAATACTAATATGTATTTTTCAAGAATGAATGTATAAACTATGATTATATTAATATGGATATAAGAATTGAAGATATAGAGTTGTAAAACATTAAAGTGGATGTGTGGAGTTTTGACAGAGCACAAAAATACCTAATTTATGAGATGTGGGTTCATATTCAGGATTGATAAGAAAACATCCAACTGCCATATAATATATATACACATATATAAAACACACACACACAAACACACACATATATATAAAGACACTACATACAGAAAAATTTGTAACTACTTCATGAAAATCTTAGCTACTTATAAAATTAATTAAATACTTAAATTTGAATGATCGGATCCATTCCTTGGTGGCTGCATGTTTCTATAAAAAGAAACATTCTATACCTTTGCAATATATGGATATAAATTTTTCTAGTTATGGATAGAAAATATTGATTTGGAAATCTACACCGAAAATTAGGGCAAAATCCTATTACTACCCTAAACTATGTGATACCTGCACCTGAATCAATTTCCAAAATTATCAACGAATATATGTTTTAATATACTAAAAGACTTCTCAGAATGGTAAACTATAATAAGATACAAAAATGTATTATAATTTCAGGACAACAAAAAGAAACACCCATAATGTTATGTCCTTATTTATATTTTCCACAAAAAATTTACCAAATCAGCATGAATGTATGATGTAAAATGTTCCATGACCATCCAAATCATTTCTCATTTTATCATAAAATTTTATCCTACATTCAATGGGAGAGTTAAAAATATATTATTATGGAAAACATAATGTCGTGAATTCCATTTCATGCATGTTTCATGGTTTTAAAATCTATAAGTAAATCTGAATAGTTGTACTAAAATTAAAATAAAATATATGTAGAGAAATATAGTTTCCAAAATAGTAACATTCATGTTGATATAAAATGTAAAAAGAGTGATGGAAGTGGAACAAAATAATGGGGAATAAAAAATTAAAGGAAAACATGGAAATCCAAAATAATAATTATTTGTTATCATGATTTTAGAGTATAATTTATGTAATTAGAAAAAAGATGAAAAATGAAATATGGAAGACCCATTAGTGAAAATCATAACCCCATAAATCTAGAATCTCACCGATATAATTTTTCATGATGATAAGTGTATAATAAAGAAAAAGAAATTGAAAATAGGTATGTTTAATTATTTGTAGTAAATCCCATGTTCAGAGGAAGTTGACTCAAGTATCATAGAAAAAAACTACTGACACTGCTATGAACTATTGGAATAGAATAATAAGAGTATAATGAGAAAATGAGGAGGAATAATTTAACTGAAAAATAAATTAACATTTAAAAACAACAAAAAAACATGTTCAAACATTTATTAATAGAACTGGGGTTTCTAAAAGGAGAACATACCAAAGGAAATTAATGAGAGTGATCAACCAGTTGCGAGGTTGAACAGAAATAGAGATGCAAACAAAATGGAAATGGATCAATGTAGGAGATGGATTTAATAGATGCATTGTTTGGAGATCGGGGAGACTCGATCAAACAAATGATAATAAGACTAAAGTTTCATAAATCTGACAGTGTAAAACCCAAAAACCATCCAAAATTTGAATTAGTAGGTTAGTGTTTTCTGGAGGTTTGAAGGGCCAAGATCTATGGTGGAGACGAAGATAAGAAGTTGGAGAAGGGATGGAAAATAGAGAGTAGGGGAATAGGGAAGTAGGGGTATCAGGGGGAGTAGGAGGTTCAAAGGAATTAGGGTTTTATGAAGAATATTAAAGGAGGCTAGAAGACTAAGAAATGAAGGAAAGGGAGGTTGAGGTGGGGAGTTAGAGAGGCACTGACTAGGAGGAATTCAAGCAGGGGCATCGAAGAGGTAAGGATTTATCGAGAGGTAGAGGCGATGGTGGAATTGGCCAAAAATGTGGAGTGCGGGAATGGAGAGAGGGGGAGTGGGGTGACTGGAGAGGGAGATAAGGGGAAGAGGCAAGAAACATGGAGTGCCAGAGCGATGGAGCTGGGTGACTGGAGAGGGAGATAGAAATGGGAGATAGAGAAGAAGACATGGGAGTAGGGGGAGAAGAGGGAGCCCAGAAGGTTGAGTGAGAAAGGGAACACATAAATGGGAGAAAATAGTTGAGGAGAAGACACATGAATTTAAATAATATATTTTTTATTTTTCTATTTATAATTGACTCATTATTAACTATTAATATCATCATGTATATTTTAATTTAATGTAAATTGTTTTTAAAATCCCATACAATTTATTTCAAATAAAACAAATTTAAAATACTATTTTTATTTTTTTTTAAATAGAGTGTGTCGTATTCAAAATATTTATCAAACTATTTTTTAATATCAATATTTTTTAAGTAAACTATAAAATTATAGTGATAGAAAAAATTATTCTTATGTTATTTTTTTGTTGTTAATATTTATTAGTAACAAATTTATATGTTGGAAAAAGATATTGGTAACAATAATTAATAACAATAGATTCATTTGTTGGTAAATAATTATCATTATTAATATTATAAATAAACAAATTTAATTGTTAGTAAATCATATTTTAGTATTAAGAAATTAATATTAACATATATATGTGTGTGTGTTCGTAGAAATAAATGTTGCTGCTTGAATTTAATACCAATAAAACTTAATATCTGTTAGAATTTCTCATTAATATCAACAAATATTAAATATGTTACTAAATTTATGTTGGTATATGTAAAATATTTTGTAGTGGATCTTCTTGAAATATTTTTCAACAAACCTTGTTATCAAAAACCTCACGTTATTCGATTTGTTACTCTATATTCTCTATATTGTGTACTTTTCAACATATTTTTTATGTCCTTCAGAGGATCTGAATGAGAAAAGGGAATAGAGGGGAATGATATGAGAAATTTATTTTTGTAGTTCATCTCACACCAAAACATAGCCTATTATGAAATAAAATTAGTCACCATCCAATTAGAATCTTGTATTTTTCAACTCCATTTTTAGAATCCATTTTTATATTTTTATGGTTTTGTTTTGTATAATCCATATTTAGTTTTTTGTGATGCATGGGGAAAGTATTTTATACCATCTTCTTAAAATAAGTTTTTCTAAATATGAATATATTATATCAGATGGTTTTGAATCAAATTTACAAATATAATGTCTAAAGTGTTGGAGTATCATTACTATAATGTCATTACTACACTTCTGAGGAATGATGTTATGATTTATTTAGAATTTATCACTTTGATGAATAAAATTGTTTTGTAATTAAAATTTTTACTATTTGTTGGTACTTTTAGATCAAAAGAAACAAAAATTCAATATAAATTTTCATGTGCGAATCATTAATTTCTACTTTACTCAAACTGATTGATTATAGTTAGAAAATATGTCATTGATTATAATAATGAAAAATTATCATCAACATGAAAAACGATCAACAATAATAGTAGTCAATCAATTTTAATTTTTTATTTTGTGTATGTCCAGGAGTTTAACAACTTATCTATCATCAATGTGTTGTTCCCATTTTATAACCCTATATATGTTGACGACATTTGAAATTTAAAGTCTCATCTTCTTGAGTATCAAAAGACTATTTATAGTGAGATCTAGTGGGTTTTTGAACCCTTAGATGACCATGTTCATTGGCTAAACTACTGTGAAGTATGTGGTTGAGACAAAACATCCTACTTCTAATGAATTATGGGGAACTCGAATATCTAGAAGAAGAAACATCACTTAGAGACAAAATGTATTGAGTTTTCTTATTTAAAGAAATAACATGATTGGAATAGAAGATACAAGAAAAAATATCAGGCGACCCATATTAGACGGGTGAAAAAATTTTAACTCATACTCAATTTTTTTCAAAGAACCTTAATAGTTTGAGGTGATTTAAATGGTGAGTAGATCTAAATTTGAAATACTTAAAAATATTAATCCATATGAATGAATAATGTTCTAATTTCAATAATTGTTTCAAATACAATTCTATAAATGTAATCATTATCTCATAAACTTTAATCAATAAAGATAATAGTATTTTTCATATATAAAATTATTTATTTCCATTTAAATTTCATAAAAATGTCTACAATTAACACACATTGATCCATATTAATTATAAATATATCAGTTCAATTTTATAATGAATTGATCATGAATACCAGGAAAGTTTTAATGATTTTTTTTAATTGAAATTTACATTGCTCCGTTGAGACCACAAATCTAGTTTTATAATTACATAATAACCTCAACTAAAATTTTTCATGACACTCAATCCTCAAAACAGCATACACCATCTTCAGTATGTTTCTGTGTTTTTTTAGAATGTAGGGTTTATTTATAGCTCTAGATGTCACCGCTACTTATGTAGGTATTCCAAGATCACTGATTGATGACGATCAGTAGCTTAGGTCTCGATATCATTGAACCAATTTCAATTAAATTGAAGAGGTAGAAATTAATTAGCTATTTTCCATGAGATCTTATTTGGATCTCTATCAGCAAAACTGATTATAGAACATCTCACATTATACGATCCATTTCACTAGATTCTCTATCTTTCATAGTCTTCTACAACATTTTTTCTAACTTTTTGAGTCATGGTCTTGCCCAAATTTACCAAATATTTTAGGTTTAAGTGGTCGCTTGTAGTTTATCATCGGTTGTTGAATCCTCAAAGAAATAAGAAGTAACCTACTGACACAAAAATTATATAGATTTTTTCCATTATTAAGTTTCCATATTGGGTTTATTTTATATGGTTCTAAGTGAATGATAAATGAATTAAGTGAATTCAAATAAATATAATGATTCGATCCTAGTTTATCGCTTGGGGTGGATTGGATGAAATTATTTCTTTTAACAGCATCAATTTCTTATATTTGAGATTGGTTTATTCAAGAATATAAAACAACTTCATCAATTACTGGTTTAATACCACCACTCCATAATAATAATCACTTACACACTTGTAGGATCAAATTTATGATCACTCCAAGGTAAAGGTTGGTATTAGCACTTGAAGTATATTGCCTTAACATTCAACAAGGACAAAAAAGTTTTAAAATCATCAAATACAAATCTCAATTAAATGAAGTTATTATAAATCAATGGGGTGATAAATAACATCCAATTTTTCCCCTTTATAATCCCTTAGATTTACCAAAAATTGGGTTAGCCGTACATTGATTCTATGGTTTCAATGGAAGCGGAAATTAGGCTTATGATGGAGGAATTAGAGAATTAAAAAAACAATGAAATAATGATCACTCCACCATTGTGTGATAATTTCACAATGTTTGGTGGGAATAAATTCACCCCTTAAACCAACGGTATCAACTTGATATGAATAAGAACAAATTAATAGTATAAAAAGAAATTTTATTAAGAAACTAAGGTGATTTGAACAACTTACTTGAGAAGGGCAAACTCAAGGCAACAAAATCGCAACATAAAATTACAATTAAACAAAGAATCAAAGATGGTAAAATACTCCACCACCACTAACTTAGATATTAATTTTTAGGGTCTTGGGTCAATATCCCAAAATTACAAAGGATTTCACTCGAGTATGGTGGGCCTAGGGTGGTGGAAATTAAGGGAGAGTGAACTTCTTTATCCTTGACCCAAAGTGGCAGCCAACTTTCATCCATTAAACCGAGGTGGCTAAATGCCATTATATATGGATAAATTGGTGTGGGACATTGAAGAAACAAATTAATCAACCGATGTATCCTACCTCTCTGTAATATTTCAGCCCAAATAAATTTTTGGTTGTCGAGACATGATTAAATTTGTGGTCTGTTTTTCTAGGCCGTAGAATCTAGCCCAGAATTGTATCTCCAAATTGGGATGCCTTTAACTCTATTAAAACATCCTAATTATCTTTGGACACAATTTAATGAAATGTTCCCCATGATTTTCTCTATCTTATGCTAAATTTTGAGAACCATTTGACCAGTATCATGGCTTCTATAGTCTCTTCATTGTAATGTCGTTCAGTTTACTATTCCCGGAATGTGTTTCCATGAAAGCATATTTTGGTGGTCTACCAATGTGAATAATAAAATACTAATAAATTATGAATTGTTTCTTATATAATGAGATACCTAAAAATAAAATATTAAAATAAAATCAAGTCCATTTTTTATTTTAGGAGGTGTTCAAAAATATACCATGTAATAGTGCATTTTGAGGGGGAATTACAATAATAATGTGAAATGATATTCAAAGTGTAAAAGTAAATGTAATTTTGTTTATGAATAATAAATAACATGAATATTATATATATTAACAATTAATATTAACCTCATTCATTGGCTAATCACACCCCAACTTGATTTTTTATAGTCCTGAGAAAAATGTATCTCAAAAATATGAAATTTTAATTCCCTTTTTCAAAAACATTTTAATACACAGTGATTACTAAAAGACCTCATACCAAAAAATTATGAAACCCATAAAAACATTTAAAACATGATAGGTTCATAAGAATATCCCAAGCCCAATTTCTTTTTTTTGTTCAAATTCATCACCATGTTTCATCCAATTTTAATAAAGCATGATGATGTGTTGTGTGTCACAAAATACATGGGGTTAATTTTTATTCAATGTGAAAATGATGGAAGTGCTAGCTAGAATCACATTTCAGTATTAATATGCGCATTAAATTTTTTTATTTTTTATTTTTTATTGTATTTTTTTCAATTTTTTCATGGTAATCGAAATTGAACTAAATAGAGTCAACCCATGTAGCGAGACTTTGCCAATGACTCACAGTCTCAAATGCCTTAGGGAACCAAGTGAATCCCAAATAATCATTCATAATCTCTAGTTAATTTAGTTAAAAAGAAAGTCAAATTACCAAAAATCTAAAAAAAAATACAAACTTTGGTACATACAACTATGGAATCACGATCACCAAGTGCCAAAAGCCACACATTAGGTCATCTCATTGCTATATACGCAAACTTATTCTTTTTTTATATTTATTATTGAACACCCATATTAAAACTAAAATGATCACCAAAACTTTGATATTTATTTGGGGGACCCCATTAACACAAACTAATTCCCCACAATGCAGAGTACGTGCGTTGTGATTTTTTTTATTTGGATAAAAATATAAACGATGAAATATAACATTAGACAGCTACACTTTCCAAAATCTATGTTCATGAGATTATAAAAGGATGAAAATTAGAATTAGGGCATGATAAATTATTTGATATTTAGTTTCAAAGTGTGTAAGGTGTTTTAACATGTTCAAGGTTAAATAAATGCTTCCTTCCACACATTTTTTATACACAAAAAATTAATAATTTCTTTTCCATTCTATTCACCCCCCAAATTAGAATAACATTTTCCCTAGTGTTTAAAGAAAATAAAATTTAGAAGGGGGTAAAGGTAGATTAGAGGTTTTCTAAAAGGAATTTGAAATATGAGGATCATGGAATGAAGTCACATGGTGGTTGAAGTTGAAGTTCTTGCTGCTCCAATTTAGTCCTTTGATATCCATGTCACTTATAGAGTTCACTATTGGAGAAATGAAATATATATATATATATATATATATATATAAGTATAAATACAAAAAATATAGTATAAAGAAGCACTATAATACATAGGTTAGTGGTAGGCACACTCCCCTGTCTCCCTTTAGTCCCAGGTTCGAGTCCCTACAGCTTTGCCAGTGGTGACAAGATTTACCCCACAACCTACGATGTGTCCTTATATATATATATATATATATATATATATATATATATATATATATATATATATTAAATATTATTTTTTGTATTTTTATTTTAACCTAAAAACCCATAAAAATAAACTGATGAAACGTTGTCTTATTTTTAAATTTCTAGGTATGGTATTACTCAAGGATCACACCACATGACACAGATGAATATGGATCTCCCCTTTCATACCCATCCATACATAAAATAGAAGAACATGTCAACAGTTTATGGTACTATATTTAGAGTTGATTGATTAAGTAATATATTTTTAAAATATCAAAATGATTCACTAATCATATTTTAAAATAATAACGATTTACAAATATTGGAAACTTGAAAACCACAGGTGGCCTCTCATGCAACTCTTTTGTTTAACGTCGCTAGCTCGAATTGAATCCCCCTAACATACCCAATACCAACTTTAAAAATTTTAATGACCCCATATTTCTCCACTTCTACTCCATTACGATTGATTCTTTATTTAGAATTTGTTTCATGTACAAACCTATGTTCTACCATGTGTGGGAAAATCCAAGGAATATTCGAAGTTGTTGATCGAGTTTCCTCTGTAGTCTTGCCTAAGACACTAATGATCATTCCATATTTTTTGGTTTCAAGAGAAGAATGGATTCCAATTTAATGTACATGATTATACCCTATGAAGGGATACTTGATCGGGGAAGGAAGGAAAGTAATTTTGATGTCCAGTTGGATAAGACATTCAGATATAAGATGAGATTATAAATCCAAATCAATTTCATTTTCTAAATTTCTTTAAAAAAAATGGTTCCTTTTGAATGGAATATTAAACCACCAAATTGGAAATATTAGTTTCAGTAATGGGTATAGACTCGATGTTTTTTATTTCTCTCAATGGTTCTGTGATTTTTAGTTCTAAAAAATCATTAATGAAGTAATATACAGGAAACTCAATCCATGATGTCAAATTTTCTTCTTGTGAATACAAAAAATTAGTTTCCTCTTCATTTAATAATAAATCAACTATTAGTTCATGTTCTTAAGGTATATGATGTTCAAAGGAAATTTCTTTATCATTTTCATGAGATGTTTGTGTATAAAAAGATTCTTCTATGAATGATGAGGAATGGAAAACCTGATTGGGAATGGGTTCCATAACTGTTTCAATACATTGTTGTTCTACTCTAAAGGATGAAACCTCGGAATTAATTCTCTCCATTTTTTGACACAATTTCTTAATTAATGGATGTGGGTCATGATGCAAAAGTTGTTGATACATATGGTCTATTCCAATATGATAATTAAGTTTTTGGAATTCCTCAGGAGGATGTTCTGATTGGCCTTGTAGGGATTGGAACTCATAAAAAGTAGGAATTTTTTGTGGATAATAGGAGTTAAAAAAGTGTGGCTCAATAGGTTGTTGATTATCCCACCAGTAGAAACTAGGATGGTCATTGTACATCACACTTGGTGTGGGGTGATCAAAGTAGGTATGGGTTCCCCATGTTTGGATTTATTCAATAGGGTTTTCCATAGGAATGAAATTTGGGATGATATTAGAGAAGTGGGGTGAGAAAAAGAAGCTAGTGTCTAAGATAAATTAATTAGGTCCCCGAAAAAGATGCAAAAATTTGGTATCACCCAAATTTACCCATGATTTTAGGGTTAAACGGTCGCTTGTAGTATAGCTTGGGTTTTCAAATCCTCAGAGAACTAAGTAGTAACCTACAGACACACACATTCTATGAATTGTTTTTCGATATTAAGTGGATATATTGGGTTGATTTTATATGATTTTAAGTGAATTCTAAAATACTTAAGTGAATTAAAATTAATATAATGAGTTGATCCTAGGTTATCTCTTAGAGTGGATTGGACGAAATTCTTTCTTTTAAGGGTTTCAATTTCTTATATTCAAGATGGGTTTATTAAAGAAGATAAAAAAACACCATCATATAATGGTTTAATACCAACACACCCTAATAATAATAACCTATACACTTAGAGGATAAAATATTTGAGCACTCCAAGGTAAAGGTTCATATTATCACTTGAAGTATGTGGCCTAAACATTTAACAAGGAAGTGGATGTTTTTAAAATCATCAAATAAAAATCTCAATTAAAAGATGTGCTTAGACATTATTGGGGAGATAAATAACATCCAATCCACCCCATTTCTACTCACTTTTATCAACCCATAAGTGGGTTATCCCACCATTTATTCTATGGTTTCAATGGAAGCAGAAAGTAGACTCATGAAGGGGGAATTGGAGAAGTAAAAAACAATGAAATAAGGATCACTCCACCATTGTATGATAATTTCACATGGTTTGGTGTGAATAAATTCATCCTTTAAACTAACAGTATAAATGTGATATTAATAAGAATAAAATAAGAATAGAATGAGAAATTTTATTAATAAAATAATGTGAATTGAACAACATACATGAGAAGGACAAACTCAAGGCTACAAAATCACAACATAACATTACAATTAAACAAAGAGCCAAAGATGATAAAATAACCCACCAACACAGCCTTAAATAGGAATTTCAAGAGTCTTGGGTTGATCTCCAAACATTACAAATGATCCCACTTGAGTATGTAAGGCCTAGGGTGGTGGACATTAGGGGAGAGTGGACTTCTTTATCCTTGACCTGAAGTGGCAGCCAGCTTTCATCCACTGAAAAGAGGATCCTAAATGTCCTTCTAGATGGATGAATTATAGCGATTTCATAGAATAAAAACATGAATCTCCTGATGTATCCTAGAACTCTGTAAAATTTCATCCAAAATGAATTTTTGGTTGTCAGGATATGATTAAATTGGTGGTTTATTGTTCTGGGCCACAGAATTTGGCCTAGAATTGTATCTCCAAATTGGACTGCCTTTTACACCATTAATACATTCAAATTACATTTGTAAACTCTTTAATGAAATGTTACCCATGATTTCATCTTTCTTAAGTTAAAATTTGAGAATCATTGGGCTTGAATTCTAGCCTCTACAGTCCCTTTATTGGACTGTTGTCCAGTTTTTCTTTGCCTAGAATGTGTTGCCATGAAATCCCATTTTGGTTGTCTTGCAATGTGAATATTCAAATAATTTAAAAGTATGATTTGTTCTCTGTATCATGAGTGACCTAAAAATAAAATATGAAAATAAATTCAAGGCCTTTCTGTATTTTATGAGGAGTTCAAAAATGTACCACGTAATAGTGCATTTTTAGGAGGAATTACAACCATAATGTGAAATGATGTTTACAATGTAAAATTCACTAAAATGGTTTTTAAAAATAATAAAGCACATTAATATTATATATATTAACAATTAATATTATCCTCATTCAATGTTTGATCATGTCACGTAATGAGAAGTTATATAAGAGGGGAATGGCTTGAGAAATTTCATTTTTTTTTGATTTTCTCAGACGTAAACATAGTGTATTGTGATATTATACTAGTTACCTTCCAATAATGATTATTTAATCATCATGTGACTTGAGTATATTGGTGCCTACAAATAAGAATCTAGGTCCTTTGATGCATCCTCTTATTTTAAGCCTCTAATTTTATGAAAAAACAAAGAGAATTAAATTTCTTGGTGTTTTGATTCAGTCATTATAGGAGTTTAGGAATCAAGATTATTGACATTCCATACCAATGTGATCAATTGTCAATTCCTAAAAAAATCATATGCTAGATCATTGTATATTATCTTGACTCGTCATCTAGATTTTCCCATTTATTACTATCAAGGGGATGCTATCTATGTTGTATATCACATCCTTTCATGTTATCTTTGGTTTTCTTGTTGTGATTATTTTTTCTTATAGAATCTATTTTTAGTTAGATGAGAATCCTGATATAATGATTTCCTACTATGGTCTACCTATTTTATGGTATTGAATCAACTTTTTGTTTATAATTAATGAAATTATTTCTTTAGAATTTATCATTTATGATTACTAAAATTTTATTATAATTACAAATTTCGTTATTGTTTAATACTTTTATTAAATAATAGGAAATTTATTTTTAATAAAATTGGCCACCATTATTTGGTATATTTTTTATAACAATGAGGATGTTATTGGAACATGAAAATCTTGGTTAAATGTTAATATTTTATATCTACATTTATTTAAATGAAATTATTTCATGGATGAGAAAACAAAAAATACACTAAATGATGAGTTTATGATAATAAACTCACCATGATGATAAATGAGAATTTGGTGTGTGAATATTTTATATCTAATTTACCTGATCAGTTAATGTTGTATAAAAATATCAATATTAACTATAAGAAAAAATGGTAATAAATATAAAAACAATTCAACTATAAAAAAAACCAATAAAATATGATTTTTTTTATTTTAACAGTATATATTAAAATAAAATATTCAAAATAAAATTTCTGAAAAATATGGACACTTTCCTTCATTGAATAAATACATATTATGGAAAAAAATTTGAAGGTTCTAAAATTGTATTCATAGAATCAAGTGTGATAATAAAAGAACCTTAATATGATATTCATTGAATATAGATTAAGCATGGAAATGATCTTGTTGATATTGAACGATGTTTTGTGATCAATAGAGGGAAAACTCATTATGTTTAGGGGTTCGGCAATTGCTCAATGTGGACCCATATTTCTTCACCTTTTTATTCAATATGTAAATATAACTAACCTATATGTTTTCATCTCTTGATTTATGATGTTAGTAATATTAATTCATTGACTTTTATGGTAAATTAGAAACTCATTCCTCATAATTTTGGTTTGAGGTAATCCTTTTAGGTTTTTTTAGTTTCTAAGGAATCTGCTTTCACTTTTGTGTGGAAAGTTCCTGTTAAAGAAAGGTGATGAGAAGAGTGGTTATCTTTCTAAAACTTGTTACAAATTCGGTCGTAAATATCATGTATAACTAATTACAATTTATGATCATATTTGAGAGAAATTTTGAGAAATTACAAAAATGAGAAAGGTTGTTCGAGAGGATTTTGAGATTGTTAGTGATTTAGCATTGATTCAATCTCTGATCATTATTTAGATAAATTTGTTACTTTATAGATTATAATAGGATATTTTTATAGGATTCAAGAGGATCGTGAACTTTATTGAATTCATTTGGGGTAATCATGAAAAATAATACTACTATAAATGCATATTTGACCATATTAAATGCATCCTTAGAAAAGATGTTTTAACTTCATCATATACCCTATAACCCCACTGGGTAATCAATGGGCTACCATTGAGGTAACTAAACTTCTAGAAATTGTATCGAGTATCTGATGGGTTATTTAGAGGTAACTATGCTTCTAGAGTACCTCGAGGTAACCAGTAATCTTCATAATTGAAGAGTTGCTACCTTCATCAAAGGCTGGTCAGTCAGTCATTAACTTATTAGGGATTCTGGACATATGGAATTGGATAACATGTGCATTAGTTTAATGATGAAGAATATTTATTAGTAGACTTTGTTTATTAAAAAAACTGACAAAAATCTCATCATGGAATATCTTGGACCACAATGGTGCTCCCCCTTTTGACCTGATAGAATTGTCTATGTGGTCAGTCCCTCCCCCCATGGTGGGGGAGGGACCCCTGCCACCCCACAAAGGAGCTCCACCTATTACCTTATCCCCATTTTTTAAACCTTACATCCTCCCCTTCTATCCTATGATTTCCCTTTGTCGTAATGTTCTGAATCTGTTTGATTGATTCAATCACCTTCTGATTTCATCTTCAAAGTTCAATGAGGCCACATCTCTTTTGAATCAGATGTTGATTTATTGGTTCAAATAGTGTTGGACTTTAAGGGATTCATTAAACAGACATATTATTGAATTTTTTGGGTTACAAGATCAATAAATAGTGAGTCTCCTTGAAAATTTGCATATTATGGTTTATTTTTCTTTAGATAATGACTTGGTCAGGGCTTTGTTTAGTGTTCCCCCACCCTGAAACTACAATGGATTACGGTTGTACATATTCTGGTGGAATTATTACTTTCACATGAAGTGTGATTCCACAATAATGGAGATCTAGGTTAGTTTTCTTAAGCTCCCTTTACCATTTCCAAGTCCTTCAATTTTTCTTATGCCAGAGAATCCCATGGGAAGAAAATTGTGTTCCGACTATAGGACTAAATCGGGTTGTCATCTAATTTTTTAGTGAATCTATATGGAAATTGATGTTTCAAGAAAGACAGATGAATATTTTTTTATTACAAAAATAAAAATATATATATATAATTATAAAAATTATAATCATATATATATGATCTATTGGTTTGGTTTATCAAGGTTTTCATTGGAATCACTTGGTTTTCATATGTCTTGATAAGGGGGGTTTTATAATTTAGTGTTTTTTTGATGGAAATGGATCTTTTATGCATTACACATGTTTGATATATTGATAAAGATGATTTTCATTGATAAAAATAGTATTTAATCTCATTTTATGAAAAATAGGGTTTTCAAAGTGGGATTCCCTTTTTTTGTTCAAAGTTTTTCCTTATTTTAAAGGGGTGTTCTTGTTTTGTAAAGAGAAATAGATGTTCTCTTGGGTTGTTGATTATTAATATTGATGAATACGAATTAATTTGGACTTTTTTTTGGATTCTAGGCTATCTTCTATTGTAATCTGAAGGTTTTTCATATCATGCTGGGGACTTGTGAGTCATATAGAGATAGTGATCAGACCTTTGGTTTCATGGAACTGATTAGATCGAGTTTTTTTCCTCTTTAGTATTCCATTCCATTTTTTTAGATTTTGTTGGAGATTTGTAATCATGACTTAAATATATATTTATATGAGTTTAATTTTTTCATTTAACCCTATAAATTTAGTGTTATTCGATGATTATATGTTTTATTGGGTTTCTTGATGGTAAAACCATCCACAATGATTATATTTTATTCTCTAGACACTTTTCATCAACCTGGGGGGTTGAGGATTCTCCTCGGGTATATAGAAGTTCATGTGGGGAGCCATTTTGGATGGAAGCTCAATTATTTATAGGAGAATTAGATGTTTTACAATTTATACCAATTTTAAATTATTCCTTACACCATTTAACCCCTTTTAATCTTGAAACTATATTTATGATCAACACAATTTGAACCTTTTATGTTTAAACTAACATTCACCTATATAAAAAGTAGTAAAATAAATCAAATCAGCCCATGTGTTTTAATATGGTCCAGTCCCTCGTGGGAATCATACTCCTTTCCATGATGGGGCTATTCAAATAATGGATTCTCCAATAAAATATTTTTATCAATACAAGTCGAGTTTTCTACGTAACATCCCTAAAACCTTGTTCATAGATTATTTCACATGTTTTGTCATGATAGTACAAAGGTGACATGTATTTAGTATATTTAACAAGTGAATGGATATTTATACTGCTTCTAATAGTCTTCAAAATGTAAGCACACCAACTAGTTTTCAACTTCCTTTTTTCCTTATTAAGTAGATTAGAAATATCACAGAGGTATGTCACATCACCCTCAATATATTATATGATTCCTCCCAATAGAGAAATAAATATTGACTCAAATTATTTAACAACAACAAATGAAACCCATCCTATGTAAACTGCTTTTCACCTAGATTATTTTTAGAAACTTTATGTTAGAATCCTCTCAACTATGAATATAATTGAACAGAAAAAAATTGGTGTAAAAAAATTATTATTTTCTAATTTATCTAACATTAAAAAATAGATTAGCTTCCCATGTTAAAACGATATTGGTTACAATATCCCTTCTTCTCTATAACATGAAGTTGGTTCAAATTCCCTTTCTTCCTTGAGAGTCTCAACATATCTTAGATTCTAATTGTCTTCTTTTAGTTATCTTATTTTTCTCTCAGTATATTATACTTCTATACATGCAGACACATACACAACATCAATTTCTCTAACAAATTTTTCTATTTCATCCTCCTTGATATTCTCAATTTATTACATGCAAGAGAAAAAACATTAAATCCCCTGTATAATTCTTATTATCCTTTTAGTGAATACATAGAGACATAGATATACATTATCCCATAAGAAAATTATAAAATAAATATTTGTGGATTCCTATCATTTTCCTTGTAATTATTTTTCAACTCAATGTATATTTTGAAATATATAATCATTTAATACATCTAAAAAGGCTGAATAAATTTTCATATTATTATATAGAAACCAAAACTTCAACTTCCTAAACAATATTCCAAAAATTCTTTCACATTAACCTCTTTATCTATATGAATGTCATAGAACAAATCTATTTATAGTATGATAGATTCCCATTTAAACCTTTATAGATTCATGTTGAATATGTACCAACAGTAATAAATCTTCACTCATAACTACTCAGGTTCAAATAAACCATGTGTCAACAATGTTGAAAAACTCAAGCATCTATGTATCATTATCTTTATTATTCTTAAAAACTAAATTTCTTAATTAATAGGATTTTTTATTTTATATTTATAATTCTCTGGCTTGTATCATGGATTGAACATGACATTATGATATTAGTAGCACTTGATAATAACTCTAATATCAACAAATTTTATTTCTTATTTAGAATTATTGTAATATAAATCTTAAATTTTTTTGTTCATAGGATTGATGAATTATTTATATGTTAAATATAATGTGTGATATGATATTTTTCTTTCCTATAGAACAATCAATAATTATCTTTGTCATATATCATATGTTTCTTGAAATATCAAAAATTATTCAAAATATGTCTTGCTAGAAACTCATCAAGGTTAATTTACTTTTGTGTGTGTAAAATATCATACACACAACCAAAATATCATTGATGTATTTATTTTTCCATTTTTTGAAATTTATTATATACAGATCAATTTGCCTACTTTACTGATAAATCTATTTTTCTTCGCTAAAATATATACTATGTAAGAATTTTACAATTTTTAAAGTTTATCATACTCAAATATTATATGGGTGGAACAAAATATCATATGGGAGACTCACACAACTCAATTAACTTATGCATAGGAAAAAATTCCTACACTCATAATCATATTCATATAAATGTAGATAAAATTACTTTTCAATTATTGTTTCTTAGGAAATTCCCTATAATTGGACAAATTCTCTTGAAAACAGGACACATTACATACACACTACCCAACATGTCTTCCACATAGATCAAATTTCTTATGAACATGATAAATTATTTTTTGGTTTATCTAATATTTAACTAGAAATAAAAATTATATATTTTATTTTATTTAAAATAGAGGTACTTCAATTAATCACTATGTTTATCAACCACAATAATTCATTTTAGAATAGATACAATTAATTGTATGAATTATTAAGATAATTCAAAACCGATTAAAGCTAGTTTCAATGTATTATATTATAATAAATAATTATGATATAATATTTCCATGAACCCATCTTCCATCATAGATGAATCTTCATTACAACCTTTCTAAATAATCATCAAAGAGATATACAAAAATATAAAGATCACCCTTCCTATTCTTTCTCTTAAGAATGTGTTCTATTAATTTAGGTAGATGAGGATCTCCCAACTAGTTATCTTCACACTTTCTAACAACTATAGATAATAGTTCTACAATTTCATTAAATCTATTTGAATTTATGATCAAATATCTAATATTCATATGTGCAGGATTCTATTTGAAGATGTATATCATTGTTCTTTAGAGGAATCATCATATCCAAAAATATCATTTACCCATTTATAGATGGGAATCATCAGCTTATTCATTTATTTTTGGTGTTTACTACTCCATCCATCACCCAATAAATCACATTTTCATAAATTACAACTTTAATAATTGATAAAACATTCTTCCAAACACCATTGGGATCTTGAAACTCTAATTTTTTATTTTCTTTCAATTCCAAATCGATTACATTAGGAAACATAATTATTAGCCCCCTAATAGATAAAAAGTAAAAGGGACGGATGTTGTTCTCCCTCTTAAATGACATTGTACAAAAATGTTTCTCTTTTCTCTTAAAAACTCTTCTAATTTAATTTAACTCATCTTATCCCAATGTGATAATCCAATTTACAAGCATACAATTAATACTATGAGAAAATGTTGTAATTAAAGTCTTTTTAGATAAGTGTTACCAACCAAAAAAATCTATGTCTACATGGAATAACCTTGTGTTAATAACAAGAGTGGTTAACTTTGATAAAAATATATTTATTCACTTTAGTGTGGCAGTAACATATGAATTTCTTTTTCAATTTTATATCCAAATAGATTTAAAAAAAATATTCATAAACTTGTACTCACTTGAACACACTCATAAAAATATTTCAAGTTCATGATTTTATTCCCTATATGGTTTGATTATAACTTTAACTTTATAAACATAATAAATATTAATTAAAATGGTGATTGGAGAATTAAAATCAAATGTGATCCCCAAATGTTTTAATAGGAAACATAGATTTATATATTAATAAAAGAATTTTAAATCTCTAGAAACATGCCCATTTTTAATATCTCTCCCTCATAGGATGCTCTATGATATTTTTCACCTTCAATTTATAGGATTATAATATAAACACATCTTTCTTTGGAATAAGTAATATAATAATCTTAAAACATCCTTTATTATTGTGATATAATAAAAAATATAAATATACATTACATAATATTGAATGGCTTAAGAAAAATACATCATTTATGTGTGGGTGAGGGACCATTTATAGTTTTAGATTCTAATATTTCTATATTCTTTCAATTTAATCCTCTTTGCTTAAAATTTTGATTTTCCTCAGAGATTGGGGTGTCTGGACTGCATAGATGGAGACTTACCAAGATATCATTGATATTAATAGTGATATTCCCTCTAATTTATCTGAGTGGGTTTTAATGCTCTTCATTTCTAATTTGAGTGAGTTGATTTTGATTGATTGGATAATCTGAGTCTGTCTATATGATTTTATATTTAACCAAGTAGACTAGCTAAATCACTTTTCAGTTGCTTGAGAAAATGTATTGTTTTTGTTGGGAATAATTGAGTGCGAATTGTTTTTTATTTCTTAGGATGATCTTAGATTTCATATTGATGCTTCCCATTGTCCCTTTACTTCCATCTGGAGACCTCTGATTGCTAGGGCTAGAAAATTCTTTTGTGTTTTCAATTTTCCCTTAAGAATAATTTGGGTACTAATCTTTTCACATTTTATGCAGGCTCCACATTAAATTCACAAACATGATTCTCGACAAAAAAACCCAAACGAGTCAAATCAAATCATTGTGTTACTACTATATCTATTTAAACTTTCTTATTATTCTTTTCGCTTTTTAGCTGCCTACTACCCCTTCATTTAGTTTTAGAGATTTTGGAGTTCTTAATTGATTCCTAGCCACCCTCCCCCCACAGAAATTTCACCCCTCTTCCACATCCATTCTACCCGCCGCATCCGCATTTCATGGTACATCATTCACCCCACCTGTATTTCATCACAGATCATCCACCCCACTGAAATTTCTTGCTTGATCATCTTTCCTACCTACATTTCATGGTGGAATTCCACTTGTGGCATGTTAATCAACCTATGGAGGGCCCTCTCACCTCATTTATGGTGTTTGTTTGAGTATTCCAAGTTTATTTTGGCCATCCAACTGATGAAGTCTAGATATAATAAACCGAACCTGATGACGGCCAACATCATAGCCATGGATCAAAAATGTATTAGAGTGGGTCTCTTATCAATTAAAAGACACAACCAAGGATAAATAAACTGAACACAATGAAGGTAACCATAGGTGTTAAACCCCTGAATATGTATGCAACAAAGGTGCACAACCAAAATATGCCTTCGCCTCCCCTTCTACTACTTCTCAGATAGTCTTTGAGGATCAAACAGAGACACCTAAGGAATACCAAACCCAATCCTTCCCTGACTATTATTGCGGTCATGGATCTGATGAGGTATATGGCTAGTCATTTTAATATCCACCATGTAGATTCCCTGAATACCAAAAGAAATATGAAGATGTATATTATACCCTCTAGCACCCTGAATAGGTAAGTGATGTGGGACACGTCCCTTCTCCCACCCTCTAAATTCCCCATTTATAGGAAATGGAATAGGGATTATGGGGAATAGGAGAATATTTATAAATATTCATGAGATATCATAAGAGTGATGGGGGAGTATAGGATAATATTTCTTAATTTTCAATTTATATAAAGAGGTTTTATGTAGGCAAGTTCGGTAGATATCACTCCCCTACTCCCCTATTATACCCCTCACCCTAACTAATGTCGATGTTACCTCTCCTCCTTCAATACAATACAGTTCGAAAAAAATAAACAGAAATATATATTTATATATATTTAGATATTTATAAAATAATAATATTAATATATCATATTTAATGGATTCTCCATCCTCGAAAGCAACAACACCATCTCTAGTCCATGTTTATGTGTCTTCTAGAAGTTAGGGTTTCTATATAGCTCCAGATGTCACCACTACTACTGCAGGTACTATAAGATAATGGATCGATGATGATTAATATCCTAGGTCTTGATATCGTTGAAGGGTTTGTAGCCAAATCAATAAGGTAGAATTTAACTAGAGGTTTTCTATGATATCTTCTTCAGATATCCGTTGAAAAAACTTATTACCAAACTTCTCACATTATTCTAACTGTTAATCATGATTCTCTGTATTTTTTACTTTTCTACAATGTTTTTTATTGAACTTTTGATTCTCTGAATGAGAATTGGGGGGGTAGGTAATTAAATGGGAAATATCTTTTTCCATTTATTCTCACAAATAAATATAGCCTATTATGACATCAGATTAGTCACCTTCCAATTAGGATTCTGTGCTTTTATAATCTAGGGTTTATTTATATATCCATATGTCACAGCTTCTATGGAAGGTACTCCAAGATCATGGATCAATATAGATCATTAGCCCAGGACTTGATATCGTTTAATAAGTTGCAGCTAAATTTATGAGGTAGAAGTTAACTGGATGTTTTATGTGAGATCTTATTTGAATCTCCATCGACAAAAATTCTTACCAAACTTCTCACATTTTTGATCGGTTAATCTAGATTCTATATATTTTTTACTTTTTCACAACATTTTTATTAACCTTTTGAGTCTTTCAATGAGGAGGGGGTGGAAAAGGGGATGAAAAATTTCCTTTTCAATTTATTCTCAAACATAAACATAGCCTATTGTGACATCAAGTTAGTCACCTTCCAATCATACTAATGTGTTTTCAGAATCCATTTTTAGAATCCATTTTGAGTTTTTTTGTATTATATTTTTAGTATAATAAATTTTTAGTTTGTTGTGAATCTTGGGGAAAGGATTTATTACCATCTTCTTAACCTAATTTTTTCTAGAGCTGTTGCTCTTCTACTGGCAGGATGGTTTTGAATCATATTTTTTGTTTATTATGTATGATGTGTGGAAGAATAATTAACATATTTTCATTATTAAACTTATGATGAATGATCTTATGATTTCATTTTAATTTATCTCTTTGATGAATAAAATTAGTTTTTAATTACATATTTTATTATTTTTTAGTACTTTTAAATCACAGAAAATGAAACTTCATTATAAATGTTTTTATGTGTATCTTTAATGTCAAATTTACTGAGTGAGATTGATTATAGTTAGTAAATATGACATTGATTACTGTAAATAAAAATTACTATCAATGTGAAAAATGATGAGCATAAAAAGTAGTCTATCAATTAAAATTTCCTTATTTTTCATCTGTCCATATTTAATGAAGTTTAACAACTTATCTATCAACAAAGATTAATTCTCATTGTATAACCCTATATATGTAGAAAACATTTGAAATATGTAGTCTGTTTTTGTTATGTATACGTAGACTATTTATGGTGAGATCTTGTGGGTGTTTGAACCCTTGGATAACCTTGGACATTGGATAAACTGCTCTGAAGTATGAGGTCGACAAGAAACTTCATACTTTTAACGAATTTTGTGGAACTCTGAATGTATCTAAAAAAACAACACTTATTGACTCAAAGTAGTGTGTTTATGGAATAGAGGAATAAGTTGATGGAAATGGATGATAAAATAAAAAATTTCACCTAACCCATCTTAGATAGGCAAAATATTACAACTCATACACATTGATTTTAATGAAACATAACAGGGAGAGTTGGTTTAAATGGTGGGCATGTATAAAAAACAGATACTTAAAATTTTTAATCCATAAAAATAAATAATGTTTCAATTGAAATAATTTTTTCAAATACCATTCTATACATGTAATAATTTTCTATTTAAATTTAATAATTAAAGATAATAATATTTTTCATATATAATATTATTTATATTTATTTAAATTTGAAAAAAGGGTTTGAATTAACACACATTATTCCATATGAATTATAAATATATAAATACTAATTTAAAATGAAATTATTTGGAATACATGGTGATTTTAAAGGATTTTATTTTAATTTTAATTTCCATTGTGCCACTAAGACCCCACATCTACCTGTATAAATACTTAATAACATCAAGTGAATTTATCTGTGATTCTCAGACCTAGAAAGTTGATGGACCATCTTTAGTCTGTTGATGTTTTTTTTAGAAGCTAGGGTTTCTTTATAGATCCATATGTCACTCCTACTACTGTAGTTACTCTATGATCATGGATCGACGATGATCGATATCCTGGGTCTTGATATCATTGAAGAAGATACATCTATGTTGATGATTTATAAGTTAATAGGAATTTTTCTGTGATATCATCTTCATATCTCCATCACCAAATCTTTTTACCGAACATCTCACATTATTAGATGAATTACTCTAGATTCTCAATATTTCATAATTTTATACAAATTTTTTTATTGACCTTTTAATAATTTGAATGAGGAGGGGGAGAAGAGGGCAATTCTATGAGAAATTAGATTTTCCATTTTTTATCACATATAAACATAGAATATTGGGACAAAAGATTAGTCACCTTCCAATTAGGCTTCTTCAATCATCATTTTACTTGCATCTAATGTTGCTTACAAACATATATCTATTTCCCTATATGATTAATATTTTTTTAGGACTCTATTTTTTTTGGAAAATAGAGTTATTGAACATTCCTAATGGTTTGAGTCAGTTTTTGTAGGAGTTTAGGAATCAAGATTATTGATGGTCTGATGCGGATGGGATCAATCATTGTTGCCTGACAAAATCATAAGCAAGATTGATGAATTCTATCTTGCCTCATCTATCAGATTCTACCCCATCTTACTATTGAGGGGATGATATCTACATTTTTTATCACATCCGTTCATGCTATATTTGGTTTTCCTTTTTTGATTACTTTGTCTTATTGAAGCCCCTTTTAGTTAGTTGTGAATCTTGAGATAATGTTTTCCTACTATGATTTCTCAAACCGGTTGGTTTTGAATAAACTTTTTTTAATAATTAAGGAAATTATTTACTTATAATTTATCACAAATGATTACTAAAACATTTTTTAATTACATATTTTATTATTTTTTTGATACTTTTATTAAATCAAAGTAAAATAAAGTTCAATACAAATGTTCATCTTTATTTGGTCTATTTTTTTATTAACTATGAGGATGTTATTGCCCCATAAAAAATTGATTACATGTTAATCATTTATATCTACTATGATATCAATTTAATGATTCTATGGAATAGCAACCAAAAAATGCACAGAATGGTGATTTTATGATAATAAACTCGTTGTGATGATAAATGTGAATTTGATGTGTGAATGTTTTATATCTACCTTACCTGATCAATTAATGTGGTACGAAAATATAGTTGTTTAAAAGTAATAAAATATGGTAATAATTGTGGAAAAAATCAAATATAAAAAGAACTAATCAGCTATGATTCTATTATTTTACCAAAATATATGAAAATAATAGTTGAAATATTAAATTTCTATAAAATATGGACACATTCCTTCGTTGAACCCACATTCATGGTGAAATTTATTTTGTGATGGTTCCAAAATGGTATTCATTGACTTGATAATCATAATAAACAAGCCTAAATATGATATGTTTTAAATAGAAATTATGCTTTGAAATAATCGTGTTGATGTTGAATGATGCAACGTGATAAATAGAGGGAAAAATAAATCTGGTAAGGGGTTCGACAATTGCTCAATGTGGACCCTAATGTACTAACTTGTTGATTCAAGATGTCAATATAATGAACCTATATGTTTTCACCTCTTGATTTATGAGGTTAATAATACTAATTTCTTGATCTTAATGGTTATTCAGTAACTCATTCCTCAGATATTTTTGTGGTCATCCTTTCATGTTTTGTCAATTGTTATAGAATTTTCTTCACTTTTGTGTGTCGGGTAACCGTTAAATAAATATTATGAGAAAAGAGTTTTTATTTATAAAAACTATTAAAAATTTGATCATAAATATCTTATTTAACTATTTATAATTTATGATGAGATTTGAGAGAAATGGGGAGAAATTAAAAAATGTGAATGGTTCCTTGAGAGGATTTTGAGAATTTTAGCGAATTAACATCGATTTGATTCGATATGTGATAATTATTAAGAGAAAGATGTTACTTTATAGATACTAAGAGGAAATTTTTATTAGATTCAAGAGGATCAAGAACATTGTGTATTTTTTTAGGGTAATTAAGGAAAAGATGAATACCATAAATGCATATTTGACCATATTTAATGCATCCTTAGACTAAAAATTTTATCATAATATGATACCTTATTTCCCCACCGAGAACCTGGTGGGATAACATGGAAGTAACTTCCCTTTTAGGACTTTTATCAGGTAGATAATTGGTTATTTGGGGGGTAACTACACCTCGGGAGTACCTAGAGGTAACCATAATTCATAAGAATTGAGGAGATTTTGCCTTCATCAAAGGATGGTTGGTCAGTCATCGAGTTATTAGGGATTTTGGACATAGGGAACTGGATAACCATTGCCTCAGGGTAAAAATGTAGAATATTTATCGATAAAATTTTCTTTAAAATAAGGATACAAAAAAACTCATCATAGGAGAGCAAGTCCCGCATTGGTGCACCCTCTTCTGTCCTGATGGAAATGGATGTTGGGTCTTTCCCTCCCCCCACATAGTGGGGGGGCTCACAATCCCACAAGGGAGCTCTATCAATTTACCTCACCTCCTTTTCTAACCATGACTTCCTCCCCTCCTCCCCTCTGATTTCTCATTACTGTAAAGTTCCAGATCTATTTGATGAATTCCATCATCTTCTAGTTTCATCTTCAGAGTTCAATGAGGCCTCATCTCTTTTGAATTTCACATTGATTTGTCGGTTAAAAAAACATTTCCCTTATGTTTATTCATTCGATAGACATATCATTGGATTTCATGGTTTATAATATCAAGGAATGATGGGTCTCCTTGGCAACATATGGATCATGGTTCATTTCTCTTTAGAGAACAACTTGGCTAGGGCTTGGTTCAGTACCCCCTGCAACTACAATGACTTACAATTATACCTATTTCAGAAATACTATGACTTCCACATGAAGTTTAATACCCCATCCATGTATATTTAGGTAATATTCCCCAAACTCCAATTACCATTTCAAAATCTTTCGATTTTGTGTATGATAGATAATTTTTGGGTTGAAAATTGTGTTCCTAAAGTAGGACTAAATAATATTGTCTTCAGGTTCTCCTCCGAGTCTACATTGAAATTGATTTTTTAATAAGGGAAGAAAAATATTTTTGGATTACAATATATATATATATATATATATTTAAATAATTATAAAAATTATAATCACATGTATATGACATCTATTATTGTTTTATCATGGTCTCCATTGGCACCACTTGGTTTTCATTAAGCTTGATAAGGGGGATTTTATAATTTATTGTTTTTTTGATTAAAATAGATTTTTTATGAATTATACATGATTTATATAATGATAAAGATGATTTTCATTGATTAAAATACTATTTAATTTTATTTTATAAAAAATGGGGTTTTGAAATTGTGTTTCCCTTTTTCCTTTTTAAAGGTAATACTCGTTTTAAAGGGTTGGTGTTGTTTTATAAAGAGAAATGAAGGTTCCATTGGGTTTTTTATTACGACAATAGAAATATATGAATTCATTTGTAATTGTTTATGGAAACAACAAAAAATTAAAATGGGTTTCCAAATGTGAATTATATATTTGAAATGATAAAGGCTCTATTTTCACTTTGTGATGGTTGATATAATGATTGTTGTTGTGCCCTTGTTGACCCCCATTTTCTTGTTGGTGGTGTTATGTTAATCTATATGATGGATTTTGGATATGTGATTCATGTTATTCTTAGGTATTAGGGATCGTTATAAGGTATTTATGTGCAGTAGGAAGGATGTGATTATGGTGTTGTCCCTTGAATATTTGTTATTGTAATGTGATGATATTTTTTTCTTGTGGCTCACCTCCTTTGTTATTCCATGAGGAGATGGAGGTAACTATGTGGGAAGTAGTGGGATGTTTCTTTTACAGTTGATATTATTCACAATATAGTCACCCCAAACTGTATAAAATATGTATCAAGTAGTATTATCATTGATGGGACTAGGTAATAGTGACTTAGTTGATAGATGTTTGATTCTTAACTTATAGGTAATAGGTCCCATTTTCATGTCTCATGATGTTTCATTAGTCCATGTGGTGTCTCCTCATGCTATGTATCATATATTATGATTTATTTAATATATATACTGTTATAGTACTTTAATATTATTTTTATGTACTTGAATTAAAATTTTATTCTTTTGGGGTTTTATCCTTGATGTTGACTACTTTGGTCATATTCATTTATTAGAATTATTTTTGACCTTCTATGGTTGGGTATTCATTTTTTTCTCCCTTATTTATTTTTTTCCACTGAGTAGGTTGGGTAATATATTTTAATGGAAGGGGGTAGAAATTTTTTCAATGTGATGTTTTTGTTGAAAATGATTTCGAAAAATTTTATACCATGTGTATGTTTGTTTTCAAATTTTTGATGTTGTAATATTAAAGTATTTTTTTGAAATGGAATTTTTTTGGTTAAATATCTTTGCGGAATGTTATATAGATATTATTATTTGAGAATGTTTACATTCTATGTTTTATTTTTTCCTCTACGATGAAAATGGAAATGAAAACATGGATGTTTTCATTATTTTCAAACTGGAAAATGTGGTATATTTTGTAAACGGAATGAATTGGACTCATGGTGGTATCATATAGACTTTGGATCACGCACTACATACCCACATTGGTGGGTATGTCGTATCCTTATATTTTGAATGATTCTTCAGGTCTTGGATTTTAGGATGGATTCAGGGCAATCTTCCTTTGATAATTTGATGGCCATTGGGATCATGGTGGTGACTTTTTAGTCACATATAGAAATTGATCATACCATTGGTTTCATGGAACTAGTTAGATTGATATTTGGTTTTTCCCATTTAGTCTTCCATTCCATATATTTTATCTTTTTTAATTTCTTTTTAATCATGAAATAAATATTTGTTTATACTATTTCATTTTTTTCATTTATCCTTATCACTTCATTGTTATTCCATGATAATATGTTTTATTGGGTATGTTGATACTAAAACCATCCCCAATGGTTATATTTGATTCCCTAGACACATTTCATCAACACGAGGGAGTTATTGTTTCTCTTATGGTATATGGAAGATCATTTGGGGCACTATTATGGATGGAAGCTCGATCTGATTTATTATAAGGGAAATGAATCTTATAAAATTTATGCAAATTTTAAATTATCCTTTACACCATTTAACTCCTTTTAAGAATGAAACTCTATTTCTGTTTAAGACAATTTCAACCATTCATGTTTAACCTAGCATTCAGATTTATAAAAAGTTGTAAAATAATGTAAATCAACCCATGTATTTTAAGAGGGTATATTTCCACCATGGAATTATACTCATTTCCATGCATGGGATGTTTAAATCATGGAATATCCACTAAAATATTTATATCAATACTTGTTCGGTTTTCTATATATCATTTATAAAACCTTTTTCATATAATATTGAACATTTTTTGTCATGGTATTATATAGGTGTCATGTATTAATTATATTTTACATGTGAAGATATCTTTATACAGGTTCTAACAGTCTTTAATCTGGTTTACACCAACTTGTCTTTATCTTCCTTTTTTCCTTTTTATGTAGATCAGAAATATTGTAATGGGTTTTCACCTCACCTTAAAAATATGATATTCTTCCTCAAAATAGAAAAATAAAGACTCCCTAAAATTCTTTACCAACTACACATGAAACTCATCCTCTATAAACAAATTTCCTCCAATATTATTTGTCGAAATATTTTGTTGGAATCCTCTCAATATCGACTATAACTGAACATAAACACAAATTAGTGCACTAAAATTCTTCTTCTCTAATTTATCTTAAATTTAAATAAAGATAATCATTCCACGATAAAATTTTATTGGTTACTCTATCACTTTTTCTATATAACATATAGTGGGTTCATATAGCCCTTTTTCCATGAGAGTCTCAACATATCTCATATTTTTCTTATCTTTGTTTAGTTCTCTTCTTTTTATCTCACTATATTCTACATCTATATTCACATGAACACCCACACACACACAAAATTAATGTCTTTAATATATTTTTCTATTTCATCATCCTCAATATTCTCAATTTATTATATTCAAGAGAAGTAACATTAAATCCCTTTTATAATTTCCAATCTCCTTTTAGGGATTTTATATAGACATACACATCCTTTGTCCCAAAAGAAAAAATATAAAATAACCATTTTTGGAACCCTATAATTTTCGTTGTAACTATTTTTCCACACAATGTATATTAAAAATGTAGAATCATTTAATACATCTAAAAAGACAGAATAAAGTTTCTTATTATTATATTGAAACCAGAATATCATCTTGTTTAATAATCTTCCAAAAATTATTTCACTTTAATATCCCCGCTATATGAATGTCACAAAACAATTTTTTTGGGGCATGACAGATTCTCATTTAAACCATTATAGATTCAGGTTTAATATGTACCAATAGTAATAACTCTTCATTCATCACAACATAGGTACCAATGAAAAATATTTCAACATTACTGAACAACTCAAGGTTCTATGTATCTTTATCTTTATTATTCTTAAAAAATAAATTTCTTAATTAAGAAGATCATGTATTTTATTTTCATCAATATTGGGCTTGTATTATTGATTGAACATGACATAAAGATATTAGTGGCACTTGAGAACAACTATAACATCAATAGATTTTATTTTTTATTTAGAATAATAATTATATATATCTTACATTTTTTTGTTCATAGGTTTTATGATTTATTTCTATGTCAAATATCTAATTTGATATGATAATTTCCATTCTTACAGAACTTCCAAAACATAAATATGTCATATATAATAATCTACTTGAAATATTATACATGATTCATAAGATGTATTGTTAGCAGCTTGTGTAGGTTAACTTAGTTATGTGTTGATAAGATATCCAACACAAAACCTAAATCTCTTCTATATTGATGAATGTATTTTTCAATTTTTCTAAATAAATTTATATACAAATCAATTCCCATACATGAATGATTAATCTATTACACTTTTTAAAAATATATACTATGTATGAATTTTTCAATTTTCAAATTTTATAAGGGTTTCAAAAAATTTCATACATGAGACTCACATAACTTAGTTCACTTATGAATAGGATAAAACTATTACACTCATCAAAAATATTCTTATCAATGTAGGTAAAACAACTTTTCAATTATTATTTCTAAAAAAATATCCTATAAATGGCCATATTATTTTATAAATAGGACACATTACATACAAAAACCCAACTTTTACTCCTCATAGATCAAATTTATGATTTGTAGGATAAATTAATTTTCCATTTATACAATATTATAATAGAGAAATATATTTCTAGATTTTCAGTAATTTAACTTTGAGCTTCTTTAAATAATATCATTGCCTTATCGACAACTATAATTAATTTTAGAATAGGTACAAATAATTGTAGAAATTATTAATATAATTCCAAACCAATTAATGAGAGTTTTAATGTCTTACATTATAAAAAATAATCATGATAAAATATTTCGAATTAATCCTCTACCTTCACAATTTCAACTTCATTGAATGCTTTATAAATCACCATTAAAGAGATATACAATACTATAAAGATCAGCCTTAATGTTCGATCTCTTAAGGACTTTTTCCCTTATTTTAGGTAGCATAGGATCTCCCAAATAGCTAGATCCAATTATTCTATCTTCTATAGATAATTTTTGTACAACATCATTACTTCTCTTTGAATTTATAATAAAAACTCTAATCTTAATATGTGTATGATTCTATTTGAAGCTTGGTATCAATGTTATTAAAAAGAAACATCAATTCAAAAAATATACTTTACCCATGTATAGATTGGAGTCATAAGATTAATTATTTAGTTTTTTTGTTTACTACCCCATCCATCACCCAAGAAACCACCTTTCATATTTTACAAAAAGACTAATTGATAAAACATACATCCAAACACCATTAAGAACATCAAACATGAACTATTTATTTTCTATAAATTCTAAATAAACTCTATTAGGTCGCATAATTATTCTCCTCCAAATTTGTAATAAATTAAAGTGAGTGATGTTGTTCTTCCACTTCAAATACATTTTATATAAGGATTTTCATTTCACAAACTAAATCTTCTCATTTTAGGTAACTCATATTATTCCCATGTGCTCATCGATATTCCATGTATTCAATTAATACCATGAGAAAAGGATGGAATCACATTATTCTTATCAAAGTAATACCAACCAAACAAATCTAAGTCTATATGGGATACCCTAGAATAGAGAAAAAGAGTAGTTACTTAGATAAAAATATTTACATTTAATCACTTTTGTGTTGGACCAACATATGAATTTCTTTATCAGGGGTCTATCCCAATAGATTTTAAAAAAAATATCCATAAAATTATAATCACTTGAAATCAAACATTTAAATATTTAAAGTGCATTATTTTTCCTGATATGGTTAGATGATAACTCCTACTTTATAAAAACAAATAATATTAGTTAAAATAGTAACTAGAGAATTAAATTCATATATGATTATTTAATATTTACAGAGGACTTTCCAATTTCTATATTAATAAACGAATATTAAATCTCTCAAAACATGATCATTTTTAATAGACCCCCTCATGAGATACTCTCTGAGATTTTTCACCATAAATTCAGAGAATTAAAATACAAACACAACTTACTTAGGAATAAGTAATATTGTAATTTTAACAATTAATTGATTATTTTTATTCAATTAAAAATATAAATACATATCATATCATCTTGAATACATTGATAACACTACATCAATTATGTGTGGGTGGTGGAAAAATTGTAGTTAAGGATTTTTCATATATCTATTTTATTTCAATTGAATTTCTTTGCATGTGATTTTAAATTTCCTTAGAGATTGGGGTGTCTAGACTGTATGGAGGGAGACTTACCAAGATATAATTAATCATAGTAGTGATATTCCCTCTAATCTGGCAATGTGGGTTTCAATGCTCTTCATTTAGAATTTGAGAAAGATATGTTTGTTTTCTGGGATAATATGGGTTCTTCAGAATTATTATATTTTCAACCAAGTGGAATAGCTGAATCAATTTTGGGTTGTTTGAGAAAATTAGTTTTTTTATTGGGAATAATAGAGTTGGGACTGTTTCTATTGATTGGGATGATATTTGATTTCCTATTGATGCTTCTTAAGGGTCATGTACTCATAACTAGAGACCTCTATTGGCTGAGTCCATGCTATTATTTTGATTTTAAAAATTTCCCTTAAGAATAGTTAGGGTTCTATTCATTTATCATTTTATGCCGGTGTCGCCTGAAAATCACAAACTGGACGCTCGACTAAATAAAAACTAGAAGACCCAAATAAAATCTTATTTTTACCACTATATCTATTTCAAATTTCCTCTTTGTAGTTCTAATTCTCAGTAACATCCCCCCCCCCCCCTTTGTTGGGGGAGATTACGGAGCGCACAATCTATTCCTATCTGACCCCCCCCCCCATCGACATTTCCTCCTTCTGTTGCATCTCGTCCCTCCACTACATCTGTATTTCACAGGTTATCATCTTCCCCTCCTGCATTTCATTGTATATCATCCACCCCACTCGCATTTATTGGGGGATCATCCTCCCCACCTTCATTTCATGGATTCCCTATACTTTCATAATCATAATAAACATTTTTTAGGCCCT
This sequence comes from Viscum album, assembly GCA_963277665.1. Taxonomy (NCBI): domain Eukaryota; kingdom Viridiplantae; phylum Streptophyta; class Magnoliopsida; order Santalales; family Viscaceae; genus Viscum; species Viscum album. The sequence goes on from OY728147.1 coordinate 306,134,819, forward strand.
ACCACCTCATCTATGGTGTTGGTTTCAGTCTTCCAGGTTGCAGTGAACTATCCAGTAGATGATGGAAAAATATAATAATATGAACTCTTATACATCCATCATCGCAGCCATGGATCACAAGATGTATTTGAGAGGGTATCTCATAAAAGACAAAACACAGTCAAGGATAAATAATCAGAACCCAATGAAGGTCACCATATGCATGAATCCCCTCAAAATGCATGTAACAAAGGTGAACCATCAAGTGAAACATTCACCTCCCCTTCTCCCACTTCTTAGATAGTTTGTGAGGATTGAAGAGAGACACCTGGGGAATACCAAACCCAAGAATAACACAACCATTATTCCATCCAAGGCTCTGATGAGGTGTGCATATTGTTCTTTTAATATCGACCACAAATATGACTTGAATACCAACTGAAATCCGAATATGGAGATTATACCCACCCAGAGCCTAAAAAGGTAAGAGACATGGGGAGTGTCCCTTTTCCGACCCCCAAAATTTCTCATTTATTGGAAAAAGAAGTGGGGTGATGAAGAATAGGAGAATATTTCTAATTATTTAGGTGAGATCGGAAGAGATATCATAAAAAATAGAAGAATGTTTATGAATGTTCATATGAGATGATGAGGGATGATGGAGATGAGATCAGAAGGGGGAACTCCCCCCCCTATCCTCTTCAACCCATCAACATAGCTAAGGCCCAAGACACCCCCCAACCTTCTCTACTATACCCTTTGGAAAAGAAAAGATAAGAGGATATATATATATATATAAATAAATAAATAATTATAAAATTAAAATATTAATATATGATATTTAACAGACACTCGATCCTTGAAACGGATGACACCATCTATAGTATCTATTTATGTTTTTTAGAAGACATGGTTTCTTTATAGCACCAGATGTCACCGCTACTGCTTCCTATCCTCCAAGATTGTGGCTCGATAAAGATCGGTAGTCTGGGTCTTGATATCATTAAAGAGGGTGCAGATAAATCGATCAAGTAGAAGTTAACTATATTTTCTATATGAGATCTTCTTCAGATCTCAATTGACATCCCTTCTTACCAAACATCTCACATTACTCGATTTGATACTATAGATTCTCTTTATTGTGTACTTTTCTATGATGTTTTGTACTGACCTTTTGAGTATCTTAATGTGAATGGTGAGACGAGGGGAATGATATGATAAATTTCCTTTTAAAATTATTCTCACACATAAACATAGAATATTATGACATCAGAGTCACCACTCTCTAATAAGACTTTTGTTTTTTTAGAAGATCGGGTTTCATTGTATCTCTATATGTAACTGCTACTCCTGTAGGTACTCCAAGAGCATGGCTCAATGAATATTGGAAGCCTAGGTCCTGATATCTTTAAAGTGGTAGTAGCTAAATAGACTATGTAAAAGTTAATTGGATGTTTTCCATGAGAGAACTAAAAAATAATTAGATTTTTTCAATAAATGTATATCTATTGGTAACAGTGAATTTTTTTTGGTAAAATGTTTTACCAACAAAAATTTTCTTATAACTAAATTGTGGGTAAAAACTCTATCGCTAAATATTGTTGCGATTGATAAAAAAATTCTATTGTAATTATAATAAAACTAAAATATATTATATATATTTGGTTAAAATGTTTGGAAACATATTAAAATGATATATTTATCTACTAATATTATTTTTACCAACATTTGTTATCAATAACAACAATTAATTTCTTTAAATCATATAATAAATAAATTATTATTCATGTATATTATAATATTTATTTCTAAACATTTATATTTTTTTATCAACATAATTATATATAACATATTTATTATATTTATTATATAATAATTATAAAATTATTTTATAAGAAACTCCAAAAATTTATTAATTATTTGAAAAAAATTATTCAAACATAATATAAAATCATTTTCCCACTCCAAAAAACCATAAATCTCCAAGAAACATGTTCAATAAATTTCTTTCTTCTTATTTATTAAATAAAGTGACACTTAAAAACCATATATGACCAATCAAGTGTACATCATTAGTCAACACAAAATGAAGATCCATTGGAATGATAATCATAGTCATCCTCCTAGTACACAAAATTTTCACATGCCAATCAAGTGAAATCTCTAATAAGAACATCCACACAATATTTCTTGAAAAGAATTGTGATCTACTCCTAATACTGCCCATTCATATTCTACACATTAATAGAATCATCGAGCATGATGATATTCATTGACTTCTTTATCAAGGTGACCAAACCATTTCATTATGGGAAGAGGAGAGATCTACATATAAGGCTTATCCTCTTGGATTGCTTTAGCCACACCAGATAGAATCTAAGCAGCCCAGGTTGCCAGTATCATATCCTTTTCACCTTTGTGATCACCATAAATCAGAGAATTTTGTTGTGAGGGGAACCCATCACTACCTTCCCACAAAGGATGGATGACGGATGCAAGAGGAGGTTTCAGCATTTTCTGAGAAGATATCATCTGAATTCATATTGGGATATTTCACTTTTCAATCCCCATCAACCTCTAAAACCTGCAGGGAACATATAGGGGAACATATAATTGAGGAATCCTACCCAAATTATAGAAAATGAAAATTATTCTAATAAAAGTTTTACATGAATGATTAAAAATTACCATCATACACACCTATATACTAATATATGTTGTATAAGAAGGTTTCAAATTTTCATAAAATGGAAATTAAATTATAACAGTTATATTGTTCGATGTAGTATTACAAAAGATGAGGGAAAACCGGGTGATTTCCTTCGATCATTTTTCTCAAGATAGTATACCAATCCTTTACAACATGAACCCCTTCAAGAAACTCAATCATGGAATAGGGGTGGGGTTTCAAACTATTGATAATAATATACGAGGGGAACCCATTGAATAAGAACACAATAACACAAAGAGAATATTAGTCTCCTTGTTATTTATGACTAGGGAATACCCAATAAAACACATGTATATAAAGAGAAGGTATATTCAAATACATTTCCCTAAGGACACTTTGAAACGAAACTCAAATACACTGAAAGTAATAATTCTAGCTAAATTTATAAGGGAATCAATATGCTAAAAATGATCAGATGATACAAATCCTCTTGAAATGTCCATGTTGTGAGATAAATCAAAAATGTAATTAAATAGTAGGGTGAAATATTATCTGGACATTTTTCACTAGAATGCCTTGTCACATCAGTATAGACAATTCTTCCAGCATTATCAAAACTATTCTAATGAAGAAATTTGTTTGAGATCCAGGAGAGTCTTGTTCTTTTGAAGGAAATGAATACTTTTTTATTACTCAAAAAAGGAAATTAATTCACATGGATAAAATAATTCAATGTAAGAAAATAATTTGTGCACATGTACTCACTAAATTTTATGTAAACAACTAAAAATTGAAATACCATTATATACAACATCAAAAGAAATATATATATAAATGCATGAAAATTGTTAAATATGAAATTTAATGGAAATACTAAAAAATAGGATCTAATATATATACATGAAACTTAATTTCCTCAACATGAGTTAAATGTAATATAAAAACTATATATAATACAAAATAAAATATTATCTAACTCTTGGATAAAATCCACCAGCTTCTCCGACTTGAGTATTTCTTCAGCAATGTTTTTCTATGAGAATATTTTTCATTTAGTGAATGACTTGTATCATCACACACATCAATTTATGTTATCTATAAACTTGAAAATAGAATAAACAATAAAATAAAATCTAGATATTACTCCATGGGAAAAATTACATATAACATGTCTGAAGGGTTCCAACACATTAAACCACTATAATCATTTCCTCACTTTGGTGTGTATAGTGGATTCCAGCACATATCACTTATTTATTAAATGAAATTACCCTACAAAAAAATAAATAGATCTATATCTATAGAGGAACTGAAATGTGTGAATATTTAGAAAAATCTAGAAACTACGAGGATTAAATTTTCCTTATAAAAACATTACAATAATTAAAAAATACCAAATAACAAATCAAGCCTAAAAATAAATAAATCTAAACACCTAAAATAGAAATAAAACACTTGGAAATGATTTTTAGGACACATAACCTACTGGGAATATCATAAAAATGGGAGGCAATAAGAGAGGAGTGGCATCCAAATGGTTTGAGTAGGCTCAATATGCACAAAACCTATTCATCCACATCCAATCCCCACTTGAATCCCCAGAATGACCAAAACAAAGAAAAATGTTTGAATTATTATTTTAGATTATGAGTAGAAATTATAAATATTAAAACTATTAAGAATGGCTATCTAAATATGGTATGTGTTATCACCATAATTCTATGATAGATTGTGTTTTGAGGATGATTGGTTATATATGGAGTGAATTCATGATTAAACTAATCACTTTTATGGAATATTTTTTGAAATATAAAGGGACTGAAGTAGTTATCCTTTCTAAAAATAAGGGGGATCTTCCAAGAGTATTTATTGATGTTAAAGTAATAATACCAGCTTGTACTAAGAACAAATATACTAAATTTTTTTCTTTTAGCTATTGAGGAATTTTTGTTGAGGAAGAAAGAGATCAAGAATATCTTGTTGAATAACAAAATGAAGTGATTATTTTGAATATTGAAACTAAGACTATTAAGGAGGATATGACTAAAGATGTTAATTAAGATGTGAATACTGGTACAACAATTGATATTAAATAAGTAGTGGAGGGTGGAATGGATATAGAAAATACTTATGAGGGAAATGAGAAAATTTTAATAGATGCTAATCTGGAGACCGAATTAGTGGTGAAACCTACTCGAAAAATAAACAAAGATAAATGAGATTATTAAATAAACACATATTCAAGTGAAAGAAATAATTTAGGAAGAGAATTATAGGGGTTATCAGAATTAAGACTTGGAGGATGATGTTGGTGCTGAAAATGCAGACGTTAAAACTATATAGAGGGAAAAGTGTAAATAGATAATGAAATGTCATCACCGGCCGCTGAACAGGAAGATCATGATTTTGATAATGAAAAATATTAAATAGTTTTCTACAAAAATATTTTCTTCTTTCCAGAATTTACAAAAAACAATCACATACATGAAAGGCAGTCTAAATGATTTAAATGAACAGATGAATAAGTGAAAGGAAAATGTAGTTTCTAAAGAAGACATTACCGAGTTAAAATCATCTATGGATTCAATGTCAAGATTTGATGAGTTGAAATAGCTAATGATAGATGAAGATTAATTTATAAAAGGTTCTAATCATATGATACATGTATGAATGATGAATTTAAAAATGAGGTTAAATATATTCTAAAACTCAATAAGATTTATTTAAGGAAAAAATAACTATTTTTTATTTGTATTTTCGAATATGTTATGGTGGTAGATGAAGTCAATTATGGTTTACTTAGATGATTTAAATTCAAATCATGTTCTGTCAGTATTAACTGAATGAATATGTAAATTATTATTTGATACCACAACCTTTGATAAATTTGAAGTGTTCAAAATGAATTAAACGATAAATCCAGAAAATTCAAGACTTAGGAACTCAATTATGAAAATTGTATAAATATTCTGGAATGTATTGGGGATTTTTGGATGTTTTAGTATGATTTCAATAAGAAACAAAATCTTTGTGAAATCCATTTAAAATAAATTAGTGAAAATTTTAGAAAACTAAATCATAATGAGGTTTCTAAAAAATAATTTTCTAATGATGAAGATGATCAAAATATGGATGTATATATTGACGGTATTAAGAAATAGTGGTACGGTATCCATGAGTTGTTACATCACTATCATCATGTTTTCCATAGATGATAAGACTTTTAAATATATTCAGAAATATATCAAGGAGAAAGGGGAAACATCATTTAAGACATTTGAAAAATATAATAAAGATGTTAAATTAAAATAGATTGTGGTTTAGAAATATCCAACTTTGTCTATATTAACACACCTTCTATGACAGATGTGATTTCAGAAAAAATAGATATGTTCAAAAAGATGGCAAGAAATATTTAAATTTCATAAAGGTTGATGGATGAATGTATGAAAATCCTGAAAAATACAAATAGTGTAATTAGTATTATCAACATAATGATTTTATTTACTGAGAAACATTGGTATGATCTATCAGATAGAATCTCAACCAATTGGGAATACAACATTGACCAGTTTTATGCTAATTCTACCGATAGATATGATATAAAAAAATTGAAAATAATATAGTTTAATTCTATTATAAGGATATGACATATTTTATGTGTATAATAAAGATGAAATCATTTTAATATTTTATATATTTGGAATGAATTGTAAGTGATCAAAGGAATGTAGAGCCTTGGTAGAGTTTTACCAAATAATATTCTGATAACCAGAGCTCAATAAAATAACAAATTTGATCAACATAAATATTTTTCTGAGATATAAATGTTAGATTATAATTATCAATAGATAAGGGATGTGTCAATATCCATGTATCTTCCATAATAGTTTTTAGATAAATTTTTTATAATGAATCCAGTTCAATCGAAAGATTCAGTTAGAGCCTCTAAACAATCTAACACTGATAATAAAATGTTTCCCGATGTGATGTATACTCTTGAGAAAATGTAGGATGGTTCATAGTGAAATTAATATTACTTGAAAACTATCACAATATATATTGGTAAAATTATAGTTATTTGAGTTTTAAGAGAAAGGAAATGGGTGAAATTGTTGGTATGTCTGAAAAAACATTCAATTAATTTGAGTATTCATCCTCGTCATCCTTTACACATGAAAATATAATAATAACAATGAGAAACATTATAACAAATAATTAAGCATATAAAATTTATGATGAAGGAACCAAATATGAATATATAGTACTCTTAACCAATCTAGATCTCCCTTTATCTTTTAACAGGATTAGGCCTAACAGATTAACTGAAATTTGAACACATGAAAGAAAAGTATTAGAACATGAAACATGTTGACAAAACATGAATTATATTTCCAAAAATAAAACATTTTTCTAAAATAACATGACTTAGAATTAAAAACGTGGATGATATTATATATAAATAATTAAATAATTATTCCAGGTATCTATAAAAGTAGCCATATATTAGCTCAACAACTCTATGTTAGAATTTAATTAAATTGGAGTAAAATTCAGTAACTAAAATAAATGATATGATTCCGATGTTTCATTAAAAAATTCTATGTAAAACCATAAAACACAAGATTCATAAAATAATCATGGGATAACAGTTTTCATGTACTAGTAAGACAAAAACATGACGAGAATGAAGGTTCGCTGTTGAAAAAATGTATATCTGAAGGAAAAAAATTAGTGTGCCCTTTTAGCATTTTTTTATTTTACTCGAAAAATCAATTGGAATAAGTTTCATTTTAAATTAAAATATTTATTTTCTAGGAATATAATATGTGAAAAATGTATCCTCCTATGACTTAAATAATGATGAAACAAGTATAGATGAATTAATAAATTTGAAAACAATAATTGATCATTCTTGGCCCAACCACCATCCCATTTTATTGTAGATTGATACCTTAGATGATATTTAATTTTTAAATTAAATATGAATAATAAAATAACATGATTAAAAAAATGAATAATATGAGAACTTTCTAAACATTGGACTCACTCCTGCATCATTAATTGATGATTTCAATCCATTACTAAGATCAATAAGCCTATGAATACTAACATGAAATTAGATAGTGTCTATAGAATAAATTTACGAAACATATTTATCCAACCATATTTCAGAATCATCTATTTAGTATAATAGTTAGTATCATAATTAGAATAAGAAAATTAGTTACTTTGAAAAGGACTATATAGAGTCGATAGTTGATGTCCTAGTCTAAAGGTTCCAAAGAGGGGTAGTGGTGAGGCACCAACAATAGCAATGATGATGAGGCTCTAGAAATATAGTAAGGGAGGGAAGGTGGGAAAGAGAGAATATTTTTGATGGAAACTGGGTTTCAACTAACCCACTTTCTGCAAAGTAGAACATTTTAATATTATTAAAATTTTAATACTTCAATTCGGAATAAATTTAGTTAACATTATTGAAAAATAATGTGTTTGTGAAAAATAATTAATAAATTTATATTAAATTTTTAATAAATATTTTTTAGTTGTGGATAAATTTTTATAACATATTTTTTATAAAAGTTTTATTGTTCATTGTAAATATTAATAACTATTACATGTGTTGGTGATAAAATTTCCAATGTTAATATAAATTGGGGACAAATTTAACTTTTTGTAAAATATTTTTTATTATTTAATGATTAATATCAGTAGATATATTTGTTGGTAAAAACAAATGCTTTTATGTAAAATTAATACCATAAAAAATCTAATATATATTGGAATTATTCATTTTTACCATCAAATATATCATATGTAATTAAATTTTTGTTCGTAAAAAACATGTTTTTGTAGTGTTGTTAATAAAATGTTAATAATATATGATTGTTTAGAAATTAAAAAATTCATTACTATTTAATAACAAAGAAACCGACTTTTATATAACATATAGAAAAATAGATTTTAAATATTAAAATAAACTATGATTCATTAACTTAAAACACTTCTAGTTAATAATCACATAAATATATCATTATTATGTTCAAAATATAAAAGAAAATCAATATAGATATCAATTATCATCAAAGGATCAACTGTTTAATCTTCGAAAATAAGGCCTACATTCTAAAAAAACATAGAATTTTAGATTCTCAATGACAAATTCAATAGTATACTAACTAATTAATCTAACAAGATAAATATAATTCATTAGCATGTCACACAAAATTGGAATTATATATTAATCATGAAATGATACAACATTATCACATCACACATACCAAATAAATAAATGAATTTTAATCAAATACAAAATGGGTCAATATTATTATGAAAAAAAATAAATTGATCCCCTTAAAATTAAATGATTTACGGTGTATTCATGTGTTAAACATTCAATATCCATTGATTTTTCAATTTTTATTATTTGTTTTACTAAAATTTATATAATGAAAACATTTCAATTAATTTATAATGCATTCATACCTATAATGGAAAAATATATCTAGGTAGATTTATATTTCAATAAAGCACTCATACATCATCATGGGGTCCTTGCCCCAATTCCGTATCAAAGACTTTGTGCAACAAGTAATTTCTTGTTTAAAATCTTATGTTCCTTTTAAAGTGACCAATATATTATCATTAATTATTCTTATTTAGAAGGGTCTTATCAATTTTATGATGACTAACAATGTGTTTTTATATGTGAGTGAGGAAATGTAGAATAGCGGCAATCGCTCAATATTCACACTCTAAAATTGGGAAATCGTAATAAAAATTAATCATTATTCCTCTTTGAATATATTCTCCCAAATTTTATTACATAACTAGATTCTTCAGGATAAGTGAACATTTTTATTGATAATAATGTTCCATGTTAACAAACTCATGAGAGAGTTATTCCCATCCTACCATAGAAAGGTTTATTTGATAACACAACCTTAAAATTAAGCCTAAGGTGTAGCTTTACTGCTTTTTCGACCAATCGTGAAGAGTTCTAGGTATATCATGTAATCATAAAGATAGTGCATATTATTAGTGCCCATATTAACTTTAGTTCCTTAATAATTAGGAAACATAATAGCTTCTCATTCTTTAAATTGATAGATATCAACTTCTATACCTTTCCATGATGGCCAGGACTAACAGAAACAACTATTCTTGGATTCATCCTAGGGGGTTTCTAAGGGATCATAATTATAGAAGGGGTATTGGAAGGTGGAAGAATCTTATCTTCAATGATCTGATCCAGTGTTGGGATCAAATGATTTTTTGGAGATAAGAATGCAGTTAGAATTCCTAAATCACCCAAAAATTTAAAAACATGTAAAAAAGGCTTGTTTCATCAGTGATTCCCTGAATCCCTAACTTGAATTCAATTTAAACACTAGATACACGTGATTTTTGGTTCTTAAAATATTAATAGTATAACTGCATTCCTAATAAAGGGGCCCAAAAATCAACCGATTGAAAGTGAAGTGGGTTTTTGTGTATTCCCCTCCCAACTCTTCATATGTATAGTTGAAAGAGAAAAAAATGCAATCAAACATTAGTAGATGAAGGTATCTACAATGATTGATAATCAACGGTGCAGATGTGGGTGTGTTCATCGGTGATGATCTAAGAGTTTTAGCATTGGTGTAGATCTCCAATGTGCGAGTGGTTAAGATTATAATGTAATAGGGGAAGTGGGAGATGCAGGGAGAAACCACATAAGGAGAACCAAAAATATTTTCATTTTTATTTTAGTTTTTTCATTTCATCATTTTTTAATAAATGATTGTTAAATATTAATATCATCATGTTTATTTTATGTTGATGTTAATAGTTTTTTAAAATTTGATATAATAATTTATTTCAAATAAATCATATTTCAAATACCAATTTGATTTTGTTTCAAATAGATTGTTTCATATTAATGATATTTATAAAACTCTTTTCGTTAATATCAATATAATTTTTTAGTAAACTATTAAATGATAGTGATAAAAAAATTTCTTAAATTATTTGTTTGGAATGAATAAATATTAGTAAAAAATTTATATGTTGAAAAAAACTATTGGTAATAATTGAAAATAATAATATATTTATTTGTTTATAAAATAAATTATCAGTATTAATATGAAAAGGCAACAAATTTTAATTGTAAGTAAATAATATTTTGGTATTAAATAATTAAAAATAAAATATATGTGTGTTGGTAAAAATAAATATTAGTCTATGAATTTAAAAAAAACTTAATATCTATTGGAATTTCTAATTAATACCAAGAGATATATAGTATGTTACCGAATTTCTGTTGGTATAAGTCCAATATTTTTTAGTGGATCTTCTTTGGATCTCCCTCGACAATCCTTCTTACCAAACTTCTCACATTATTCAATCCATTACTCCAGATTCTCTACATTATGTACTTTTCTAGAGCGTTTTTATTGAGATTTTGAGTCTCTGAATTAGAGGGGGTAGAAGAGGGGAATTGCATGAGAAATTTTTGTTTACAGTTATTCTCATACATAAAGATGGCATATTATGACATCATATTAGTCACCTTCCAAACATGATTTTGTGATTTTAGGATCCATTTTTAGAATCCATTTTTAGTATTTTTGAATTATAATGTTTTGTAGAATCCATTTTTAGTTTGTTGTGAAACCTAGGGCAAGGATTTAATATCACATGGTAAAAATATTCTTTTCTAGTGAAGAATCTATTCTGTTGATAGATGGTTTTGAATCATATTTTTGTTTATAATGATTGATGTGTTGAAGTATAATTTCTATAATGTCATTATTACACTTCTGGTGAATGATCTTTTTATTTATTTATAATTTATCAATACGATTAATTAATTTTTTTTAATTATATATTATATTATTTGTTGGTAATTTAAAATAATATAAAATGAAACATCAATATAAATGTTCATGTGTGAATATTTATTGTCTTCTTTACTTGGTTTGATTGACTATAGTTAGGAAATATGTCATTAATTACAATAATTAAAAGTTACCATCAATGTGAAAAGTGATCAGCAATAAAAATAGTCAATCAATTATAACTTTTGTATTTTGTGTCAGTACATCTTTAAAGGAGTTTAAAAACTTATCTATCATCAAGGTGTAATTCTCATTGCTTAAAAATATATATGTTGAAATAATTTGAAATATTTAGTATCATATTTTTAGGTATCAATAAACTATTTATTGTGAGATCGGGTGGGTGCACTAGTGGAAATAAGATCTATACCAACGGCTTTGGGAAAACCGTTGGTATAGGTCACTAATTTGGACATATAACAAGGGTTTTCCTGAAACCTTTGGTGTATGGGGGACCTATACTAATGGTTTGGAGAAACCATTGGTATATGTCACTTATATGGACCTATACCAACAAATTTGAAAAACAATTGGCATAGGTCCCCCCTATTCCAACAGTTTGTCCAAAACCATTGGTATAGGTCCTAAAATCAAAGAATCTATTCCAGCGGTTCTCAAAACTGTTGGTATAGATCTATACCAATGGTTTTAAGAACCTTTGGTACAGTTACATGTATTTTTTTGGAATATTCCTATAGGGAACATTAAATAAATAAAAATTAAAAATATTTATGATAATACATATATATATTTTTGAAATTATGTTCACAAAAGTCATATTAGGTTAGTGGTTAGGTTATTCAATCATAAACCAGAGGTACTGGGATCAAAACCAACAAAATGATTCTTTTTTGAAATACGTATACCAAAGGTTTTATGGAACCGTTGGTATAGATTTTCCAAATTACTTATACCAACGGTTTTGAAAACAGTTGGAATAGGTCTATACCAACGGTTTTTTCAAAATCATTGGTATAGACCTATCACCATGGCTTTCTAGCCAATGGTTCTCCAAACCATTGGTATAGAATATACCAATAGTTTGGGGGCTATACTAATAATTTCAAACCATTGGTTTTGGGTATTTTTCTAGTAGTGGTGTTTGAAGCCTTGGATGACTTGGTCATTGCTTAAAAAGCTCTGAAGAATGAGGTCAACACAAAACATCATACATTTAATGAATGCTGGGGAACTCAAATTTTTAGTAGAAGAAACATCACTTAGTTACTCAATGTAGTGAGTTTAATTTTTAAAGGAATAAGTTGATGGAAATAAAAGATACTCGACAAAATTTTACCAGACCCATCTTAGACGGGTGAAAAATTTTCAAATCATTCTAAATATTTTTCCAATAACCTTAATAAATTGAGGTTTTTTAAATGGTGGGTGGGTCAAATTACAAATACTTAAAAAAATTAATGCATAAAAAATAATGGTTTAACTGTAATAATTTTTTAAAATTCCATTCTATCAAATTAATCATTATCTCTTTAAATATAATCATTAAATAAAAGAGTATTTTTCATATCTAAAATTATTTATGTCAATTTAAATTTCATAAAAGGGGTAAAATTAACACACATTATTCTGGAAGAATTATAAATATATCAATTATATTTTTAAATGAAATGATTTGGAATAACTGGTCAGTTTTTAGGATTTTATTTTAATTTTAATTTCCATTTTTCCACTAAGACCCCACATCTACATGTATGAATACACAATAACATCAAGTGAATTTCTCCTTGGTTCTCAAAACTCAAAAAACAGTTGCACTATATTCAGTATATTTTGGTATTTTTTAGAATTTAGGGTTTGTTTACTGCTCCATATGCCGCTACTACTTATGAAGGTACTCCAAGATCATTGCTCGATGATGATCGGTAGCCTGGGAATTGATATTGTTGAAGCAACTGTAGCTAAATCAAAGAGGTATAATTTAACTATAATTTTTCCATGAGATCATATTTGAATCATTACTGACTATGCTTTTTACAGAACTTCTCACTAATGATATTCAATTTTTAATGCTTATGTTTACTCATATTAAGGATTTGAGCTCACCCACATTATGTTTACCATTCCCCAGGTCATGAAGAATGAGGAATAAATTTTCGATGTCTAGAATGGTTTCTAATATGATGAAGTTTGTGGGATATATTGAAATCGTAATATAGAATATGAAAATATGGGTATAGTGGGAAATATACTCTCGAATTCATGGGTACAATTTATGTAAGAGTTTTTCCAAATTCTCTAAAACACTAAACCCAAATGGTCCTTGGGAATATAAGTGACATAATATTTCCTTTTGATTTTTTATGTTTTGGATTGTGAAAATTGGGTCACCTTCATCAGTATCAAATCTAGATATGTACATTTTATGCTTTTAGAACTTGATCCCGGAGTGCATCTTCAAGACAATTATAGTATGAATTAGAGTAGAGTTTAGATAAATTTAAAGGATATGATGTTATCATGAAAGTTTTTCTTAAGATATATGGATACCATCATGATTTTATTAGATTAAGGTAGATCGTAAGTCCAAATTCTTAGTCACATATTTTGAGGTTTTAAGAAATGAGATCCTAAAGTGATTAATGAAATTTTAGTAGATGTTTTATTAGGTAGATGTATATCTAAATATTTTTTATAATGTGATGTATGAATTTACATTTATTGAAATATGTTTTATTGAATTTAAAACATTTAGGTTTTATATATTCTAGGATATTGAGTTAATTAAGGTAATACATGTTTTATCATATAGAGTGATCTGGTGACTAAGTGTTTGATTTTTTTTGAAACAAGATCAATATATTTATTGGAATTTTAGTTGAAAGGTATTTTTAACCATTAAGGTTAAAAATATAATTAATGATGAGGTTATTGAGATTATTTTTGATATATGGTTAATTAATTATGAAATGGTTTAGTTTGAACATTGTGTATTAGTGTTGAAAATTGATGATTATGGTATTATTTCTTCATATGAAGGTTACATCTTACTATATTTTAAAAAATTTAGTTTCGGTTAATACTTAAAGATAGGTGTAATATATTTATTATCTATTATATGGTTATGTGGTACTTTAGTTGTAAATTTTAGATCTTGAGGCATGAAAAATCCATATATAATACTCATCATTTGGAGCCAAAGATGATATTTTGGTGGAAAATATTCAAATTATGAAATTATACTTATCATGTAATAATATTTTCTTATTTTCATAGTCATGATTGTATGGAATTCTTAAACGCTATAAAAGGGATCTTGAAAATGAAAATGTTATCCTATTACGATCATTTCTAATGAAAGGGTAGTCTTTTCACACCTCTTTATTTTATGATTTTCTAGATTTTGATTTTCCCATGAAGATCAACTATTTTGTGATCAAAAATCTCTGTCACTATCCATTATTATTTTGTAATTATTTTTTTCTTCCATGTACAAATCAAAAAATTGAACTAGTATTCTCATATCTAGAAACCTAGCATGTAATATTCTAGATTACTTTCTTACATCCTTTTCTCCCTTATCATTTGGATATTTTATTAACCATTTTTTATGATGTGGGACTTCAAAAAATTTATTTTCAAATTTCCAAAATTTAATTACTAATATAAAGTTAAATTTTCTAGGATTAACTATATTAGATAGGGGATAATGTAACACCTCAAGACATTAAAAAGGGAATCTATTCTTGATAGCATACATCATGTGGAACATTGAGCTTAAACGAACCATGAAATAATATTATTTTAAATTTTACCATTATAATCCATCCATTAAATTAAAATGCATGAATATTATTATCTAAATATATATATAAATTTATTAATAAATATACATTTTTAGATATCTTATTAGTAAATAATCAATTAATTTTTAGTTAAAATGTTTTATTCTTTAAAAAAGGTTTTCTTCAAAAATAATTTTTATTTATTTTTGTGGGAAATTATTATAATTACTTTTTATAACATTTAGAAAATAAATTTTATAAAATGAATTCAAAATTTAAAACTGTAATATCAAAATTTTCTTTTGGTGAAATTTTGGGGTTTTCAAAATATATAGATTTTTCAATGAATAATGAAAAATACTGATTTTTTTCATAGAATCCATTTTCATTTTGTTGTAAAGATTGGGGAATGGATTTATTACCATTTTCTTGACATAATATTTGTTAGAGATAAATCTCTTCTGCCTTCATGATGGTTTTGAATCAACTTTTTGTTTATTATGTTTGATGTGTTGAAGTATAACTACCATAATTTCATTATTACACTTTTGAGGAATGATGTTATGATATATTTAGAATTTATCACTTTGATAAATACAATTTATTTGTAACTACCTATTTTATTATTTTATTTAAACATTTATATCACAGGAAATGAAACTTTAATATAAATGATCATGTGTAAAGCTTTAATGTTTACATTAATCGGTCTGATTGATTATAGTTAGGAAATATTTCTTTGATTACAATAAATAAAAATAACCATCAACATGAAGAATGATGGGAAACAAAAGCAGTCAGTCAATTTCAATTTTATTATTTTGTGTATGTCTTTCTTTAAAGGAGTTTAAAAATTTCACTATCAGCAGGTCACAATTAGATTTCTTAACACTATATATGTAGAAAACATTTTAAATTTATAGTATCTTATTGATATGTAGTAGTAAAAAATTTATGGTGAGGTATGGTGGGTGTTCGAACCCTTGGATAACCTTGGTCATTTGTTAAACTGCTCTGAAGTATGTGGTCAACAAAAAACTTCCTACTTCTAATGAATGTTGGGGAACATGAATGTTTAAAAAAATAAACATCAATAGTGACTAAAAGCAGCGATTTTACTGTTTAAAGGAATATGTTTAGGGAAATATAATATACAACACAAAATTTTACCTAGACCATCTTAGATGGGTGGAAAAGTTTCAACTCATACTTAATGTTTTCAAAGAACCCACATAGGATGAGGTGGCTTAAATGGTAGTTAGGTCTAAATTAAAAATACTTAAAATCTTTAAGCCATACAAATAAATAATTTTTCAACTGCAATAATTTCTTGAAATACCATACTATAAAAATAATCATTTTCTATTTAACATTAATCAATAAAGATATGAATATTTTCCATATCAAAAATTAGTTATATCGATTTATATTTCCTAAAAGGGTTAAAATTAATACACATTATTGCATATGAATTATAAATATATCAATGATAATTCAAAATGATATGATCTGAAATACATGGATAGTTTTAATGATTTAATTTTAATTTTAATTTCCATTGTTCCACTAAGACCCCACATCTACCTGTATAAATACTTAATAATGTCAAGTGATTTTAGGTGTTACACTCAAAACTCAAAAGAGGTTGCACCATCTTCAGTCTGTTTCTACATTTTCTTGAAGTTATGGTTTCATTATAGATCCAGATGTCACTGTTTCTACTACAGGTACTATATGATTATAGATCAATGAAGATTGGCAACTTGGAACTTTATATCATTGAAAAAGATACATCTAAATCGAATAGCTATAAGTTAACTAGAAGTTTTCCATGAGATATTCTTTTGATCTCCATCAACAAACCATCTTACCAAACTTCTCACATTATTCAATGTGCTACTCTAGATTCTCTATATTTCATACTTTTCTACCAAATTTTTTATTAACCTTTTGAGTCTAATAATGGTAAGGGGGAGAATAGGGGAATGTTTTTAGAAATTTACTTTTCCAGTTCTTCTCACATATAAACATAGCATATTGTGACATTATATTAGTCACCTTCCAATCAGTCATATCAAATCATCACTTGAATTTCTTATAAGGGTTCCTACAAACGATAATTTTTGTCCCTTAATGAATCATATTATTTTAGGCCTCTAATTTTGTGGAAAACATAGTGATTGAAATTTCATGGTGGTTTGAGTCAATTGTTGCAGGAGTTTAGGAATCAATCTTATTAACGGTCCGATGTGGATGTGATTAATCATCCTCACCTAACAAAATCATAAGGTAGATCAATGAATTATATCCGACCTCAAATTTCAGTGTTCCTTATTTGTACTCTAAATAAGATGGTATCTACACTGTAGATCGCATTCATTCATGTTATCTTCGGTTTTTGTATTGTGATTATTTTGTCTTGCAGAATCCACTTTAAATTTGTTGCAAATATTGAGATTATGGTTTCCTACTATGATTTTTCTACTGGTTGGTTTTGAATAAAGTGTTCTTTATAATTAATGAAATTATTTATTTATAATTTATCACTTATGATTACTAAAATTTGTTTTTAATTGCATAATTTTTTATTGTTTTTCACTTGTATTAAATCATAGGAGATTGCAGTTCAATACAAATGTTGACCTTTATTTGGTATTTTTTTTAATTATGAGGATGTAATTGTCACATGAAAAACATGATTAAGTATTAATATTTTAATATACTATGATTTCAATGTAATTATGTTGTTGAACATAAACCAAAAAATACATTGAATAGTTATTTTATGCTAATAAACTCACTGAAATGATAAATGTGTATTTGGCATGTGAATCTTTTACATCTATTTTACCTGATCAATTAATGTTGTATGAATATATTGTTTCTTACAGGTAAAAAATTTAATCATTGTGAAAATAATTCAAAAATAAAAACAACCAATCAGTTGTGATGTTATTACTTAGAGGCAACCACCTGTAGGTTACTACACTTTTGGAACTTATATCGGGTTGTTGATTGGTTATTTGGAAGTAACTATATATATGGAGTACTTGGAGGAAACCACACATCTCGAGAATTGAGAAGTTGTTGCCTTCATCAATGGATGGCAGGTTGGCCTTTTGGTTATCAGGGATTTTGGACATATGGAACTAGAAAACCTATTACTTGGTGTAATGATGCAAGACATTTAGAATTTGATTTTTTTTTAAAAAGTGAAAAAGGAGACAAAAAAACTTTTCATGGGAGAGTTGGGCCCACGATACTGCTCCCCCTTCTATACCGATGGAAATGGCTATTGGGTTGGTCCCTCCCCCCATAGTGGGGGAGAGTCCCCCACTATCCCACAAGGGAGCTTCATATATTTCCTTCATCCCCTTTTCCAAAACTGACTCCCTCCCCTACTTCCCTTTGATTTTTCTTTCCCATAATATTCCAGATCTGTTTGTTGGATTCCATCAACTTCCAATTTCATCTTAAAAGTTCAATGATGCCTCATATCCTTTGAATATGACATTGACTGATCGTTTTATACAGAATTCACCTGGTGTGGATTCATTATAAAGACATTAATATGGATTCTATGGTGTACAATATCAAGATACAATGGGTCTAAATGAAAATAGGCATATCATGGTTCAATTATCTTTAGATAATGACAGGGTCGGGGTTTGGTTTAGTGCCCCATCACAACTGCAACAACTTATGGTTCTACCCATTCAGGTGCACTTATGACATTCACATGTTGTGTGATACCCCAACAATGGTGATCTAGGTTAGTTTCCCTATACTCTGGTTATCGTTTCAAAATCCTTCTATTTGGGGCATGCTAGAGAATCTTGTGGGTAGAAAATTGTGTTCTGAAAGTTGGACTAAATCGGTTCTTCATCGGGTTCTTCCCTGAGTATACTTGGAAATTGTTGTTTTAAGAAGGCTAGCCAAATATTTTTGGATTACAGAAATAAAAATATATATATAGATATAATTATAAAAATTATAATTATATGTATGTGATATCCAGGTTTGGTTTATCAAGTTTTTCATTGGCACCACTTGGTTTCCATTGGCCTAGATAATTGGGATTTTATAATTTAGTGTAGTTTTGATAAAAATGGTAGTATTATTCTTTATAAGTGGTTGATATAATGATAAAAAATATGTAATGATAAAATCACTATTTAATCTTGTTTTTGAAAAAAATTGGATTTTCAATGTTTTTTTCCCTTTTTCTATTTAATGGTTTTCCTTTTTTTAAAGCAGTGGTGTCACTTTATAAATTGAAATGGAGGTTCCCTTGGGTTGTTGATTGTGACTATTGAGGAATATGAATTAATTTGGAATTTTGTTTGAATTAAAATTTGTTTTAAAAGGGTTTTACAAATTTAAATTATATATATGAAAATATAAAGGCTCTATTACCCCTTTTTTATGGTTGATTAGTTGATTGTTGATGTTTCCCTTTTGACCCACCTTGTTCTTCTTAATGATGTTTTGTTAATACATGTGAGGGTTTTTTGATATGTGATTCATGTTATGCTTATGTATTTGGGATCTTTCTAAATTATTTATTTGAGGTAGGAAGGATGTGATTATTGTATTAGCCCTTGAGGATTTGTTATTGTAATGTGATGAAATTGTTTTCTTATGGAAAATCACATTTATTGTTCCATAAGGAAACAAATGTTAATATCTGGGAAGTAGTTGGATTTTCATGTAAATATTATATTATTCACAGGTTATTAACCCCAAAATATATAAAATATGTATCTAGTGGTATGGTAACTGATGGGAAAAGGTAATATTGAATCATTTGATAGATGTGTGGCTCTTATCCTTTTGGTAATATATCTAATTTACATGTCTTGTGATTTCATGTTCGTCCATGTGGTGTTTCCTCATGTTGTGTATCATAAAGTATGCTTTATGTAATATATATATATATATATATATATATATTGTGTTATGTGATTTTATATTTATTTTTATGGACCTGAAATACATTTTTATCCTCTTAGGGTTTAGCCATGATGTTGATTAGTATTGTCACATTCATTAATTTTAATTATTTGTGAACTTCTATGGTTGTGTATTAATTTTTGTTTCCCTTATTTCCTTTATTTCCATTGAGTTGGGTGTGTAAAATATTTTAATGGAAAAGGGTATAAATGGATTCAAAGTGAATATTTTTTTGTAAATGATATTGAAACATTATATACAATTTGTGTGATTGTTTTCAGAATTGGGATGTTTAAATGTAAAGCTTTTGGTTTTAAAATGGATTTTTTTTAGTAAAACATCTATTTGGAATTTTTTATTGATATTATTGATTGAGAAATTATATGTTCTATGTTTTATTAGTTCTTATATCATGAAAATGGGGATGAAAACATGTTCGTTTTCATTCTTTTCAAACTAGAAAACATGGTTTATTTTATAAAAGTAATGAATTGGACTCTTTGGGGTATAATATTGGATTTGGATTGCACCTAAAAAACACACATTGGAGGGTATGTATTCTCCTTTTACTATTAATGATTCTTCATTTCATGGCTTTTAGGTAGGATTTAGTGCTATCTTCCTCGGGAATCTGATGGTTTTTTGGATCATGGTGGTGACTTATGTGTCACATCGAGATAGTTGTAGGACCTTTGGATTAATTGAACTCGTTAGATCAAGTTTTTATTTTTTCTTCTTTAGTCATTAAATGCATTTATTTTATATTTTGTTAAATCTTTGTAATCATGAATTAAATATTTTTTTATACGAGTTTAGTTTTTTCATCTATCCTTATCACTATATTTTTGTTCCATGATTATATGTTTTTAATTGGGTTTCATGATAGTAAAACCATCCCTAATGATTATATATAGATTCCATAGAATATTTTAAAATGCTCATAAGGGTTGATGATTCTCCTCGAATATATGGAATTTTGTGTGGGGAATAATTATGGATGGATTCTCGATCTGATTCGTTATAATAGATTCAAATGTTGTATAATTTACACCAGTTTTATATTCCTTATTAACCCATTTACCCCTTTTAATCTCAAAACATTATATCTATTTTGCGAAAATTTGAACATTTAATGTTAAACCTAGCATTCATATGAATGAAAAGTATTAAATGAAAGTAGATCTTCCCATTTAATTTATTTGGGTTCAACCCCTCTATGGAATCATACTCATTTCCTTTCTTTGTATGTTCAAATCATGGATTCTCTACAAAAATTTTTTTATCAATACCAGTTTATTTTTCTTTGTATGATCTATAAAACATTACTCCTAAAATATTGCACATGTGTTGTTATGATATTACCTAGGTGACATGTATGTTGTATATTTCCCAAGTGAATGGATCATTATACTACTTCTAGAAGTCTTTAAACTGGTAGCACACAAACTAGTTTTCAGCTTCCTTTTTTCTATTTTTGGTAGCTCATAAATATCGCAATGGGATGTCACATCACCCTTAAAACATGATATGCTTCCTCAAAATAGAGAAATAAATACTGCCCAAAATTCTTTAACAATTACACATGAAACCCATCTGATGTCAACTGCCTTGCTCTTAGAATATTTTTAGAAACATTTTTATTGGAATCCTCTCAATTTCTCCTATAATTGTACAGAAACTTAATGTACTTCACTCAAATTCTTCTTCTCTAATTTATCTTACTTTAAAACATAGATATGATTTCCATGATCAAATTGTATTGGTTAACATATCTCTTCTTATATATAAAATGTAGTGAGTTTATATTCCCCTTCTTCTTTGAGAGACTCAACATCTCCCAGATTCTACTTTTCTTGTTTTAGTTATCTTCTTTTTCTCTCAGTACAGTCTACTTCTATACGCGCATGCCCACAGACACACAAAACACCAATTTCTCTAACATATTTTTCTATTTCATCCTCTCCATTATTCTAACTTTGTTACATTCATGAGAAGAAACATTAAATCCTTTGTATAATTTTCATTATCCTTTTATGAAATGCATATAGTCATACAAATACTTTATCTAAAAAAATTATAAAATAACAATTTTTGGGTTCTTATCATTGTCCTTGTAATTATTTTTCAAATCAATGTATATTAAAAAATAGAATCATTTAATAGATCTAAAAATGATGAAGAAATGGTTATATTATTATGTAGAAACTAGATGATAATCTTTCATAACAATATTCCAAAATGTATTTCAGTTTAATCTCCTTATCTATATGAACGTCATATAACAAATATTTTTGCATCATGATAGATTTCTATTTAAACATTTATATATTCAGGTAAAATATGTACAAATCGTAATAAATCTTCCCTCATAACTACTATGGTTCGAATGAAAAATATTTCAAATCCTCTTACCAACTCAATGTTCTATGTATCTTTATCTTTATTATTATTAAAAATTCAATTTTTTAATTAAGAGGACCATTAATTTTATATTCAATAATATCATGTTTGTATCATGGAATGAACATGACATAATTATATTAGTATCACTTGAGAAAAAATCTAACATCATCAGATTTTATTTATTTTTTAGAATTATAATTATATAAATCTAAAATTTTTGTTTTCATAGGTTTTATGAATTATTTCTAAGTCAAGTATCATATGTGATATGATATTTTCCATTACTAAAGAACTTCCAAAAATTATCTATGTCATATATCATAAGATTCTTGAAATATTATACATGATTCATAATATGTCTTGATAGTAGCTTCTATAGTATAATTTAGATTTGTGTTTGTAAAATATCCCACACACAACCAAAATCTCTTCCATTTGGATGAATTTAATTTTCAATTTTTCCAAAAAAATTATATATAGATCAATTCCCCTACATGATTGATAAATATCATATGATTTTTTAAAATATATATTATCTATGAATTTTTTATTTTTAAAAATTTATCATACTCAATTTTTTTTTTGTTTCACAAAATACCATATGGGAGACTCAGGAAACTCAATTCACTTATACATAAGACAAAACTCCTACACTAATAATAATATTCTTTTAAACATAGATAAAACTGTTTTTCAATAATTATTTCTCAACAAATATCCTATAAATGGCCATATTCTCTTACACATATGAAAAATTTCACACACACTACCCAAAACTTCTTCCACACAGATCAAATTTATGATGAGTTGGATAAATTAATTTTCTATTTATCCAATATTAAACTAGAGAACAATATTTATATATTTAATTTAATTTAACTTTGAGCTTCTTAAAATAATCTATTTTCTTTTATCAACCACTATAATTCAATTTAGAATAGATACAAATAATTTATGGAATTTTTATGATAATTACAATCCAATTAAATATAGTTTTAATGTATTGTATTATAATAAATAATCATGATACAATATTTTCATGAAATCCTCCACCTTCATTATCTCGCCTTCAATGAATCCTTTATAAATCATCATCAAACAGATATACAACAGTATAAAGATCATCCTTCCAATTCAATATCCAAAATATTTATTCAATTACATTACGTATGTTAGGATATACCAAATAGATAGCTCCACACTTTCTAATAATTGTAAATATAAGTTTTACGTATTCATTACTTCTCTTTGTATTTATCAACAATACTCTAATATTTTGATGTTAGGCCTCTGTTTTAAGTTTTATATCAATGTTCTTCAAATGGAAAATCACTTCCAAAAATATCATTTACCCATGTATATATTGAAATCATTATCTTTTTTATCTCCTTTTGGTGTTCACTACTCCTCCATCAACCATGAAATCACCTTTTCATAACTTACAACAAGACTAATTGAAAAAACATATATCCAAAAACCATTATAATCAACAAAATCCAATAGTTTATTTTATCTCAATTCCAAATAAGAAAAATTAGGAAAAATAATTATTCTCCCCTAATTTATAATAAATGAAAGGGTATGATGTTTTTCATCCTCTTAAAAGACATTTTATAAAAGGTTTGTCATTTCTCCAACAAAATCTTCTCATTTTATGTAACACATATTATTACCCTATACTCATCCACATTCCAGGTATACAATTCATACCGTGATAAAAGGATGGAATCACATTATTCTTATGAAAGTGTTACAAACCTAACAAATCTAAGATACATTGGATAACGTAGTGTAGAAAACAATAATGATTAACTTAGATAAAAAGATATATATTTAATCACATCAGTGTGGCACCAACATATTAATTTTTTAACAATTTTATTTCCATATAGATTTTTAAAAAATATTCATAAACATTTACTCACTTGAACACACACATAAAAATATTTATAGTGCAATATTTTTTCCCATATGGTTAGATGATAACTCCCACATTATAAAAAAACTAATATTAGTAACAATAGTTACTAGAGAATTAAAACCATGCATGATACCCTAATGTATGAAGAGGATTTTCAGATTTCTATTTTAATCAAAGAATGTTAAATATCTAGAAAAAATTCTCAGTTTTAATAAATCCCTCTCATGGGAGTCTCTATTTTATTTTTCAACTTCAATTCACAACACTATAAAACAAACACCACTTTCTTCAGAATAAGGAATATCATCATCTTAACACATACTTTATTTTTTTGATTCAATTAAAAATATAAATACATATCAGATCATAATGAATGAATTGATAACACAACATAATTTATGTGTGGGTGAGAGAATATTTGTAGTTTAGGATACTCATATTTCTATTTTCCTTCAATTGAATCTTTCTCACATGAAATTTTTAGTTTAATCAGAGATAGGGGTGTCTAGAATTCATGGAGGGAGACTTACTAAGTGATAATTAATCTTAATAGTGATATGACCACTAATATGGCTAAGTGGGTTTCAATGCTCTTCATTACAGCTGTTAGCAAGATTTTTTTGATTACTTGGATAATCTGAGTTCATCAAAATAATTTTATTTTCAACCAAGTGGAATAGATTATTCAATTTTTTTTTACTAGAGAAAATTAATTTTTTTGTTGGGAATAATTGAGTTGTGATTTTTTTGGTAGATTGGGATGATCTTGAATTTCCTATTGATGCTTCCCATGGGTACTTTACTCCCAACTGAAGACCTATGGTTATTGAGTCCAGAACATTATTTGGATTTTAAAATTTTCCCTTAAGCAAAATTAGGTTGCTATTTATTTAACATTTTATGCATGTGTCACCTACAATTCACAAACAAGATGCTCTACTAGATAAAAACAAGAAGACACAAATAAAATCTTAGCGTTACTATTATATCTATTTCAACTTTCTAATTTGGTGTTCTGCTTCTCAGATGCCTGATTCCCCTTCATTTATTGGTGGAAATTATGGAGTTCCTAATCGATGCCTGGTCACCCCCACCAGCTTTTCATCCCTTCTCTGCATCTCATCCCTCCACCACATCTGTATTTTAGGGTTTATCATCCTCCCCACCTACATTTCATCTTGGATCATCTGCCCCACTAGAAATTCATGGTGGATCATCCACCCCACCTTCATTTAGTGGTGAACCTCCACTTTCAGCATCACAATCAACATATGGAGGGCCCTCCCTCCTCCTCCATGGTGTTGGTTTGGGTCTTCTAGGTTGCGGTCAACCATCCTGTAGATGAAGGAATGATATAATAGACTGAACCTAAGGACGACCAATATCACATACATGGATCACAAGATGTATTTGATAGGGTCTCTCATCAATGAAAAGACACAATCAATGAAAAATAATCCAAACCCGATGAAGGTCTCCATAGGTGTGAAGCCCCTCAAGATCTATGCAACAATTATGCCCCACTAAGATCCGACTTTGCCTCCCCTTCTCTCACTGCCTAGATAGTCTCTGAGGCTCGAAAAGAGAAACCAGGGGAATACCAATCCCAAGAATACCATGACCATTATTGCAGCCAGGGCTCCGATGAGGTACATGGATGGTTATTTTAATATCCCCCATGAAAACTCCCAAAATACTAAAAGAAATATAGAGATGGATATTATACATTCTAGCAACCTGAATAGTTAATCGATGTGGGACGCGACCCTTCACCCACCGTCTAAATTCATCATTTATTGGAAAAGGAAGAGATATGGTAGATAATATAAGAATATTTCTAAATATTCGTGAGAGATCTGAATAGGGATGATAGAGAATAATAGAATATTTCTATATTTTCAGGTGAGATGATGAGGGATGATGGAGGTGAGATCCGAAGAGGGCACTCCCCCCTCCCCTATTATAACCATCATCTTAGTTGAGGCCCACAGTACCCCTCCTCATCTTATGAAATACCCTTCGGTTAAGAAAAAATAAACACACAGATATATATATATATATATATATATATATAATTATAAAATTTTAATATTAATATATGTTGTTTAATAGATGCTACATCCTCGAAAGTGATGCCACCATCTGCAGAATCTGTGTATGTTTTTTAGATGTTAGGGATTCCTTCTAGCTTCAGATGTCACCTATACTACTGCAGGTACTCCATGATCATGGATCGATAATGATTGGTAGACTAGTTCTTGATATCATTGAAGGTGGTGTGACTAAATTGATGAGGTAGAATTTAACTACAATTTTCTATGAGATCGTCTTCGGATCTTCATTGAGAAACCTTCTTACTGAAATTCTCACATTACTTGATCTGTTACTATAGATTCTATATATTATTCACTTCTCTACATTGTTTTTTAATGACCATTTGAGTATCTAAATGAGAAGGGGGAGAAGAGGGGAATGGTATGATAAATTTTCATTTCCAGTTCATTTACCACATATACATAGAATATTGTGACATCAGATTTTTCAAATTCCAATCAGGCTTCTGTGTTTTTAGAATCTTCAGTTTTTTGTAGATCTAGATGTCACTGCAACTACTACAGGTACTCTAATTACATGGAACAATGAAGATTGGTACCATGGTTCTGGATATCATTAATGCGGTTGTAGCTAAATTGAAAAGGTGGATGTTAACTAGCAGTTTTCCATGAGATCACTAAAAAATAATTATATTTTTCAACCGAGGTATATCTATTGGTAAAAGTTCATTTTTTGTGGGTAAAACGTTTTACCAACAAAAATTGTCCCCTCACAAAATTTTTGGTAAAAACTCTATCGCTAAATATTATTGTGACTGATAAAACTATTATGTTGCTATAATAATAATACTGAAAAATAAAATATATATTGGTTATAATGTTTACCAATATATTCATATGACTTATTAATCTATTAATAATATTATTACAAATATTTGTAATCAATAAAAAATTTAATTTCATTAAATTATATTTTAAATAAAATATTACGCGTGTATATTCTAAGATTAATGGATAAAAGTTTATATTATATTTATTAACATATTAATATATAACATATTTTTTATATAATAATTATAAAATTATTTTATATGAAACTGTATAAAAATATTCTTTATTTTAATTTTTTTCCAAACATAATATAAAATCATTTTAAAACTCCAAAAAAATTCATAATTCTCTAAGAAACATGTTCTATAAATTATTTTTTCATTTTTATTTTAATGGAGTCACACATACAAATGATATAAAACCAGAACAACTGTGCATAGTTAGTTAAAAAAATGAAGCACCGTTGTAATGAAAAATCATATACATCATTCCAGTATGAAAATTTTCCATATACTGATCAAGTGAGATCACTGATAAAAACATCCCCCAATATTTCTTGACAACAATGTTGATATAATCTTAAGACTTCTCATTAATCTTCTACACTATAATGTAATTGTCGAGCAGGTTGATTGTCATTGACCTCTTCATCGAGGAGACTAAACCATTTCATCATGGGAGACGGGATATCTACATATAAGGATTATCCTCTTGGATAGCTTCAACCACACTAGCTTGAATCTAAGTAGCCCTAGATGGAAGTGACACATCCAATTCACCTTTTTTATCACCATAAATAAGAGAATCATGCTATGATGGGTACCCATCACCACCATCCCACAATAGATGGATGAGGGATGGAATAAGAGGTTCCCTCTATTCTAATTAGTGATCAACCTTATTCAAAATTAGGGATTTCAATTTTCAATCCCCATCCACCATTGAAACTTGTGGAGAACATAGAGTGGCACATACAATAGAGGAAGCCCACCCAAATTATAGAAATTGAAAATTATACAAATCACAGTTGTACAAGAAGTTTTAAAAATTATCATCATGCACACTTATATACAAATCAATGTTTCGTAAGAAGGTTTCCAAATTACATATAATGAAAATTATAAAATTTATATTGTTCTATGTAATATTACAAAAGATTAGGGTAAACCTAGAAATTACCTTCAATCATTCTACTCAGGATGTCATGCCAATCCCTTGAAACTTGAAAAACTTCAAAAAACACAATCATGTCATAGGGGGCGGGGTTCAAACTATTGTCAATAAAAAATGAGGGGAACCCAATCAATAAGAGAATAATAAAACAAAGAGAAGAGAAGTATCTTCATCTTTTATGATTGGGGAATACCCAATAAAAAAATATATATAAGGAAATAGTATATTCAAAAACATTTCCCTAAGAAAAATCAAAAAGAAAAATAGAATACAATGAAAATAATAATTTCATCCAAATTTATAATGGAATCAACAGGCTAAAAGTGATCATATGAGACAAAACCTCTTGAAAAGTTCGTGCCATAAGAAAAATAAAAAATGTAATTAAATAGTGGGTTGGAATATTATCTAGACATATTTGGCTTGAAATCCTTTTCACTATTATGTAGACCATTCTTTCATCATTGTCACAAATATTTTAATTAAGAAATTTGTTTGAAAACTAGGCGCGATGTGTTTTTTCTAAGTCCATGAATAATTTTCTTATTACTCAAAAAAGGAAATAAGTCACATGGAAAATAAATTAAAAGTATGAAATTTATTTTTTCACATGTAAAAATTAAATTTTATGTAAACAGAAAAAAAAATTAGAATTCCATTATATAAAACATGAAAACAAATTTATATAAATGCATGAAAATTGATAAATATGCAATGAAGGGTAAATATTAAAAAATAGGTTGTAAGATACATATACAAAAGTTGATTCCCTTAACTTGTGTAAAATGTAATATAAATAAAATATATACTCTAAAATGAGACATTTTCAAACTATAGGATAAATTACACTATCTTATTTGGCTGGAGTGTTTTACCACCAATTTTTTTCTATGAGAATATTTTTCACTCAGTGCATGACTTGTATCATCACACACATCAATGTATGTTATCTAGAAAATCAAAAATAGAATAAACAATAAAGTAAAATCCAAACATTACTCCAATGGGAAAAAGGTATATAACAAGTCAGGAGGTGTTTGACACATTGAACAAATATAATATTTTCTTCATGCGGGCATGCATAGTAGAATCTATAAAATTACAGTACATTATTTATTTAAATGATCATACAATATAAATAAATAGATCCATATATGTATAGGAACTGGAAGTTTGAATATTTATAAAAAACTAGAAACTGATAGGTTATTTTTTCTAGAAATATAAAAATAAATAAAAATACAAAAAATAAGAAATAATTCCTAAAAAGAATCAAACTACACACCTAAATTGGGAATCAAATAATTGTAATGATTTTTTTGAACACATCCCCTACCAAAAATAGCCTAAAAATGGGAGACAAGAATATGGTAGTTCCAATTTAATGGGATGAGTAAGCTCAATTAGCACTAAACCTATTCAGCCATGTATGAAACCCTCCTGACTCCCTAGAATTCAAAAAATAATAAAAATTGTGGTCATTATTATTCTAGATTAAGAGAATAAATTCTAAAAATTAATATTATTGAGAATGGTTATATAAATACCTATAGTGTTATCACTATGATTCTATAATAGATGATGTTTTGAGGATGATTGGGTATATATATAGTTCATCCTTGATTAAAATAATTTCTTTTATTGAATATTTTTTGAAATAAAAAGGGACTGAAGCAGACATACTTGCTACAAATTAGGGGGATCCATCTAGACTATTTATTTAAGATGAAGTAATTATAACATCTTGTCTTAAGAATAATTCTACTAATTATTTTTCTTGCATCTATTGAATAATTTTTTGTTGAGGAAGAAAGAGATAAAGAAGATGTTGTTGAATAATAAAAAGAAGATATTATTTTGAATATTGAAATGGAAGCTGTTAATAACTGTATGACTAAAAAATATAATGAATATGTGAATATCGGTATGGTTAATGATATTATTAAAGAAGTGGAGGTTGGAATGGAAGTAGAAAATAATGCTGAGGGAAATGAGAAAATTTCAGTGGATACAATTATAGAGGCTGAATTAGTGAAGAAAACAACTCAAAAAAAAGGATGAATGGGACTATTGAATAAAAAAATATGAAATTGGAAAAAATAATTTAAGAATATAATGATAAGGGTGATCAAAATGAAGGCCTATAGGATGATGTTGATACTAAATATTTTGAAGTTACAACTATATAAAGAGAAAACATGGTAATATATAATGAAATTCCATCACAATCTACTGAAAAAAAAGATCATGATTTTGATAAGAAATATAAATAGTTTTATATAGAAATATTTTCTTCCATCCACCATTTTTAACAAGAAATAAAATACACAAACGTATTTTTGAATGATTTAAATGAACAGATGAATAATTATAAGGAAATTGTAGTTTCCAAAGAAGACATTACAGAGTTAAAATCTTAAATGGATTCAATTTCAGTCATTGATGAGTTGAAACATTTGATGATAATTGAATTTGAATTTATAAAATGTTCTGAACATATGATACATGTATGAATGAAGCATTTAAAAATGAGCTTAAAGATATTTTAAAAGCTCCATCAGATTTACTGAAGGAAAAATAACCAGGTATGATTTTTGTTTCTGAATCTATTATGGTGGTAGATGAATTCAATTAAATATTAGTTATTGATTTAAATTAAAAACTATTTCTATAAATAGTAAATGAAAGGCTATATAAATTACAATTTGATACAAATTTTTTTTTATAAATTTCAAGAAGTCTAAAATAATTTATTGCTAAATCCATAAAATCCAAGACTTATGAAATCAATTCTAACAATTGTATACATATTATAGAATATAATGTGAATTTTATAAAGTTATCGTATGATGTTTATAAGAAACACAATCAGTGTGTAAGACAGTTAAAATATTTTAGTGAAAATTTCAGAAATATACAATACCATGAGGTATCTAAAAAATAATTATCTAATGATGGAGTTGTTTAAAATATGGTTGTAGATGTTGAAGGTATTAAGAAATAGTGTTATGGTATCCATGAGTCATTACTTTACTATCATCACATTTTTCATAGAGTGTAAGATTATTAAAAATATTCAAATTTATTCCAAGGATCAAGTGGAAACTTTATCTTAGACATTCAAAAAAGAGAATGAATATGTTAAATTAAAGGAGGTTGTGGTTTAAAAATATCCAAATTTTTCTACACCGATTCACCTTCCCAGATTTATGTGATTTCATAAAAAAATAGATATGTTCAAAAATATGGTGAAAGATATTTAAATTTCTTATAATTTAATGGACTAATGTAAGAACAACCTAAAAAATAAAAATATTATACTTTGTATTATTGATATAATTATTTCATATACTAATAAACATTAGGATCATCTATCGAGAAAATATCAACCAAATGTGATTCAAAAATTGAATAGTTTTATGCTAATTCTACATATAGAGATGATATGATGAAAATGTAAAAACAATATGGTTACATTCTGGGGATAGTTTATGATGTATTTTTTGAGTACAATAAATATGAAGTCATTTCAATATTTCACATCTTTGGCAAGCATTTTATGTGATCAATGGAAATTAGATCCTTGTTAGTGTTCCACCAAATAAGCTACCCATTTCCAGAGCACAATAACATAATATATTTTTCCAAGTTATGTATTTTTATGAGAGATCCATGTAAGATCCTAATTATAAATAGGGAAGGTATGTGTCTATATCCATGTAGCCTCCATAAAATTCTTTAGATAAATTTCATTTAATGAATCCAGTTCAATCTAAGGCTTCATTAAGAACCTCTAAACAATTTAACACTAATAATAAAATGTTTCTTTATGTGAAGTATAATTTAGTGAAAATTTATGATGTTTAACTATGAAATTAAAAATAATAGAAAACTATCTGAAGACATACAAATAAAATTATGGTTACTAGGGTTTTAGGAGAAAAGTGATGGGTGAAACTTTTGGTATACCTGAAAAGGCATTAAATTAATTTGATCACTCATGCTCATAATCCATTACACATGAAAATATAATAACAAAAATGATAAATATTATAATAAATAATGAAGTGTAAAAAATAAGGATGATGGATCCAAATCTAAAAATATGAAACTCTTAAAAAATCTGGACCACCTTTGATAATTTAATAGGATAAGGCCTAATTAATTAATATAAATTTTAAAACATGCATGAAAAATATTAAAACATGAAACCTATTGAAAAAATGAATTATATTTCCCAAAAAGCATTATTCTAAAATAACATAACATAGAATTAAAAAAATGATATTATATATAAATAATAAAAAATTATTCCAGGTATCTATAAAATCCTCTATATATTAGCTCAATAACCATGTGTTAAAAATTAATTTAGTTGGAGGAAAATTAATTAACTATAATAAATGATGAAATCCAATGGTTTTATTGAAAAATTATATGTAAAACTATCAACTAGAAGCATTGGAAAATAGTTTCAGGATAACAATGTGCATATACTACAAATTTGAAACCATTATGTGAATGAAGCATCACTATTGGAAACTTTTATAAGGTAGGGGAAAATATTAGATCACACTTTTATAATTTTATAATGTTTTTATTTTATTTGACCAAAATATGATTAGAATAAGTTACATTTTCAATTTATATATTTATTTTCTATGAATATAATATGTGTAGAATGTATCCTCTTCTCCCTTTGAGAGTGTTGAAACAAGGATAGAAGAATTGATAAATATGATAACTATAATTGAATAAATATTTCCCAACCATCATCCATTTTTATTATAGATTAACTCATGACATGATATCTAATTTCATATTTGAATAAGAATAGTAGATGATATGATGAAAAAAAAATTATAACATTTAAAAAATTAGACTCACTATTTCACCGTGAATTGATGTTTTCAGTCCATTACTAAAGTTCAATAATCCTATCTCTACTAACTTGAAATTTGATAGTATCTATAGCATAAATTTACTAAACATATATATCCATCCATAATTTTGATTCAGTTATCTAGTATAATAGTTTGTAACAGAATTAGAAAAAGAAAATGAATCACATTGACAAGGACGACTCAAAGTTGATACTAGATGTCTTAGCCTGCAGGTGCCAAGGAGGGGTAGTGGTGAGGCACCAACAGTGGATATGAGGATGAGGATCTTGAAATGTTGGGATGGAGGTAAGGTGGGAAAGAGAGAATATTTCCAATGGTCAATAGTGTTCAATCGACCAACTTTCCCTAAAAAAGTATATTTTAATATTATTAATATTTTAATATCTCAATTATGAATAAAATTATATAAATTTATTGAAAAAATAATAATTAGAGACATATAATTAATACATTTTTATTAAATTTATATTAAATATTTATATGTTATGGATACTTTTTTATAAAAACTTTTATTATAATATTTTTGTGGTTGATAGTAAATATTAATAACTATTTCATGTGTTGGTGATATGATTTTCAGTATTAATATAAATTGGGGAAAAATTAAACTTTTTGTAAAATATGTTTTTAGTATTTAATGATTCATATCAGCAGATATATTTATTGGAAAAATAAAATGTCATTATGTAAAATTAATACTTCAAAAATTTAGTATATGTGGGAATTATTCATTTTTACCAACAAATATATCATATGTTACTAAATTTTTGTTCGTAAAAATATTTATTTTTAGTGTACTTAATGAAAAGTTAATAAAGTACGATTGTTTATAAATTAAAAAAGGAATTAGTATTAAATAACTAAGAAACTAACTTTCAAATAATATATAGAATAATAGATTTTAAATACTAAAATAAACCATGATTTACTAACTTAAATTACTATAAGTTTATTATCCCATAAATATATCATTTTGATGTTCAAAATATAAATGAAAATCAATATAGAAATCAATTATAATCAAAGGTTCAAATATTTAATCTTTATACCCGAGGCATGCATTGAGAAAAATCTTATAATTTTAGACTCTCAAAATCAAATTCAATAGTATACTACATAATTAATGTATCAAGATAAATATAATGAAATTTCACATCACACAAAATTGGAATCATACATTGATCAAGAAATGATACAACATTATGGTATCACACACAAAAAATCAATAAATGAATTGTAATAATATACAAAAATGGGAAACATTATTCACAAAATAATTAATAAATCCCCTTGAAATTAGATGATTTATGGTGTATTCATGTATTAATCCTTTAATATCCATTGATTAAATTTGTAAAATTTCAATTTGGATTGTTTTTTTTTCTATAATTTATAGAATGAAAACATTTTAGGTCATTTAAAATGCATTCATACCTAAAATGAGACAATGAATCTAGTTCAATTTATATTTTAATAAAGTTCCCATTCATCATCATGGGGTCCTTAACCGAATTCAATATCAATTACTTTTTGCAATGAGTAATTTTCATGAATAAAAAGTTTTGGTCTTTTCAAATTGAACAATATATTATCATTAAAGCTACTATTTAGAATGGGTATATCACTTTTATGATGACTAACATTCTGTTTTTATCTGTGAGCGAGGACATGTAGAATAGAGGAATTCTCTCAGCATTAAAACTCTTAAATTGGGAAATCGTGATATAAATTTAACATTTTTCATCTTCCAATATGTTCGCCCAAATTTTACTTTGTCACTTGATTCATCGAGATAAGATAAAAATTTTATTGAGAATAAAGTTCCATGTTAACAATTTCATGAGAGAGTTATTCCCATCTAACCATAGAAAATTTTATTTGAGATCACAACCCAAAAATTAACCAGAAGGAGCACCATTACTACTTTTTCGATCAATCATGAATATTTCCATGTATATCATGTCACCGTAAAGATGATGAAAATTATTGGGGTCTAGATTAACATTAACTCTTCAATAACTAGGAAATATAATAGTTTCCCCTTCTTTAAACTAGTAGATACCAACATGCATACCTTTCCATGATGGTCAGGACTAACAAAAAGAACTCTTCTAGGATTCATCATAGGTGGTCTTTAAGGAAGAATAATTCTAGCAGGGGTCTTAGAATGTGGATGAATCTTGTCTATAAGAATATTATTCAATGTTGGGATCAAATTCTTTTTCACAGATATACATGTAACTAGAATTCTAAAATCAAACAAAAAAAAGAACATGAATAGAATTGATTTTTTCATCATAATATCATAGAAACCCTTACTATAATCCAATTTAATAACTAGATAAATGTGATTTTTGGTTATTAAAACATTAATATTGAAATTTAATTATAAGAACGCAGTTATTATTCTTAAGATACGGGTTTATACTTTTCATTTTTCCATAATTGTTTTTGAGAAAATAAGAAAAATGGGGGAAAATCCCAAATTTTGTGACTACACTTCGTGTAATTTTCCACACACTGTGTACTTTGGCTGTGTGGGATGAGTACACAGGTCGTACAGACCTGTCGGCAATGAAGGGTTTAAAAACTGACTCCACACCGTGTATAGGGTATTTACACACCGTGTATTCATTCGGTAGGTGAACAGTAAGGCGGTGGAGGCAGCCGCCAGTGGAGTGACAGTACACGCTGCGTAATCAGGAATACACGATGTGTACTCATGTCGACAGATGAACAATGCCACAATGGAAAGTATCCGTCAGGGGAAAAGTTTAAAAAATGATAATTACACGTCGGGTACTTGAGAGTACATGCCCTGTAGTTTGTTTTTATCGCTTAAAATAGGCAGTAGCTGTAATGCCCCGACCCTAGTTACCTAGAGTCGGTGCATTATTTTAATAAATTGGCATTATTACAATGAATATTGTCCCGAAGGACCGATTAGTTTAGCAGTCTTGGAAAATATATTACATACATAAATGTTACATTACACTTTATAACATACAAAACAACATAAATAATCCTTTATGAACTCCATTATTCCCTTGTCTTAACCATGCATATCAATCACAATACACTTCTTGGAATCCTGGGGAAAATAAAACATAGAAAGGGGTGAGATTAGATGCTCAGTAAGGATAACAATATAGAGGAAACATTCATAAATAAACATAAAAATTTAAGGCAATGTATAAATAAAACAAAAGCCTTTTAAACTTGAACTTCAGCATAATATGGCATAAATAAAACGAAATAATGTTATTTACTTATTCACATGGATATTCTACTAATATAATAATCACATGAAATATAAATAACCAATTTCATAGTGAAGTAAATGCATAATGTCAAACTTTAATTTTGGTGTCAAGGCCTCGTTCCAAGACCTAAGGGATAACTGTAACCGGAACCCAACCCGGAGAGCCTCTGTAACTGGACTCCATCCCGGAGAGCCTCTGTAACTGGACTCCAACCCTGAGTGCCTCTAATAACCAGACACCAACCCGGAGGGTCTGCTGTAACCGGACCCCAACCCGGAGGGCTTACTTTTACCGGTCCCCAACCCAGAACATACTAGTCCAACACATTCCTCTTAAGAAGAGGATGAAATATAACATAAACATTTGTATTAAAACTAACATACGAAATGTCAAAACTTTAATCATAAACCACTAATGGAATAAAAATAACTCATCCATAGTCAAACATATCAAAAAACCTTAAACACAATATGGATGATTTCTATCATAATAAATCAACTTGAAACAAGTGTAAAATTTATCAAAGGATGTTGACATAGATGAAATCAAAACTATTTGAGAGAAATATCTCTTTTTTTGAAATAATTTAAAAGTCACATAATTATAGAGAAAACCTTTATTTTTAAAATATCATTATAATCTTGCGAAGGAAGCTTCAAAGGTGTAATAATGGCGGAAAATAACTGCACCCACTGTATAAGTTAAAAAAAATTCTTACCTTAATTTTTTCAAAAAGGATAAAAAGTACCTTGTTTGGAAAACGACGGAAATATTCATTTCAAACCATTTTATAAAAGTCAAAAAAGGGTATAAATGACTTTAAATCATTGTCTAGTAAATAGTAAAAAAAATTTGGAATACATTTTTAAGAAACATGGATGTGGATGATAAAGAGGACCCAGTAAATAATTACGTATAAATAACTTCAGATAATGAAGAGATTGTGAAATAAACCCTTACCAATTTGGTAACTTATGAAACATACACCCCATGAAAGAGGTATCATACAATTAATATGTAAATACAAATTTATTAAAGTGTATTACATAAATAATACAATTATGGGCAGTATATACACCACACAAAAGGTAATAGTGGAAATATGACATAAATCTCACGGGAATAAGGAGTGAGATGAAAACCCCTTACCTTGAACCTTCCTTTAGTCGAGGGTACGTTTAGCCTTCTATATGAAGAATATAGTATGTTATTAAATTATACCAGAACCATATTAATATTTATGATATCATACACTATTCATTTATGACTTTATACTACCCATTTAATAATAATTTCCATGTTATATTAATCTTTCGGGTAATAATCTCTT
Source organism: Viscum album (assembly GCA_963277665.1). Classification (NCBI taxonomy): domain Eukaryota; kingdom Viridiplantae; phylum Streptophyta; class Magnoliopsida; order Santalales; family Viscaceae; genus Viscum; species Viscum album. The sequence continues at coordinate 306,172,926 of OY728147.1, forward strand.
TCTTTATCATACGTGTTTTAAATTGTTACTCTTGATTGTATCACATAGATCATGATTTAAATACTTACAGAATATAAAACATGATTTATTTATCATATATATTTAGAATATAAAAATTTATAATAGACGTATATATGAAAAGGAAAACACTGCTTATGGAGACGGTAGTCTGTACGTACGCATAAATGCAGTTTCCATTTTTATATAGTATTTAATAAGATAAATGTAAGTACATAAATACTTATATATATATATATATATCCAGTATAATTATTATTTCATATATTACATACTTATTAGAAATATATATTTTTATAATCGTCAATGAATTGTGAACTTGGAAATGAATCTCATCGCGTCGTGGAGACAGTAATCTGTACGTACGCACGAGTGAAAATATCATTCTTTTGATATTAATATAATATATAATTGGATGATATATCGTATATAGATAATTGTTATCATGTTATATTTATTTTTTACATGAATTACACATCATTATTATACCCATCCAAATAATAATATATTGAATAACAATTACACCACGACATGGAGACGGTAAGTCGTACGTACGCACATATGGTGACATGTCATTCAAAGGATGGATAGAATACTGAATATGGTTGTACCATATTTATAATAATATCACATTATATAGTAGATAGTGGATTTATTATTTTATAATGGGAATAACAAAGAAAGAAGAAGTTGAAGAAAAAATGAACTTGAAAAAGGGTGGTGAAAACATTACATCTTCTTCAGGTTCTTCTTTTTGATTTGATCAAAAGGGATCCTTAGGTTGGCTTTCTGATCAAACTAAGGACTCTAGGTTTTAGTGATGGAATTTGAGATATTATTTGGGCATGGGTTGGCAGAGCCAAAAGGATTTTAAGGTGTGAATTAATGAGAAGGGGGAGTGCCCTTTTATAAGAGGGGTGAGGGGCACCTTTGGAAAAGATAGAAATATTATTTTATAATAAATTCATATTCGGTTTCTAATGGCTCAAAATTGGATTATTTAAAGTTTAAGGTGGTTATAGGTCGAAAAAAAATCAACCAATAGGATTTATATAGGTTTGGGTTACTATATTAACCTTATCTTTAAGTATTAACTCTTAGTTAATTAGTTTCACTTTTACAATGTCTCTTTATATTTTTATATTATATGGTTAATAAACTTACTATATACATCCAAGAGACCCCCAAGTATTCCATTAATTATACTCCTATAATCATATAAGTCTCTTGGCCGAACATTAGATTTTTAAGAATTTAATATCAATTAATAATATAATATTTGTTTTAAAAACTCTTTTATGTCAATGTTGACACTATTCAATAATTGATTTTTGTAAAAATCATAACAGAATGATTACTTATAAAAAAGTTAATTAAATAAATCATAACATGTCATATTATCCTATAAAATTATTGTTATTTATAAAAAGTCTCAAATTACATTTATTTGGTTATTTATAATATCAATTATTCTAAATTTTCATTAATTAGGTAATTACTGCATCACCATTGTGTCATAAATAAATAAAATTATATAATGTCTAAAAATTATAAATAAAAAACCATTGTGTAGGAAATATTTTGATATTTATAATGAATATTTATAGTCAAAAATCCAACATAGATAACCCAATGTAAAAATTGTTTTTCTAAAATATATATGCTTATGTCATTTTCGTATTTTTTTTAACTTAATTAAAATAGTGTCCCTATCACCTACAAGTAGCTCCATGGGGTCCCAAAATCGACCCAAAGATGCCCATGGTCTGACATGTATCCACCAATAAGGTTAGGACACGTTTTAGGGTAATTTAGTATTAGTATAATATTATTTTTTAACCCTTATTTGCCGGATTTACCCTTTAACCATGGTAAATAAAATATTTACCGAAGTAATTATTCAAAATGTCTAAAAAAAATTCCTATTTACACAATTTGGACATCCTGATTCCAAATATGGAATCCATTTTTCCAAATTCAAAACACAGAAGTCGCAGAAATTAATTTAAAATTAATTCCCGCTGTTAAAACAAAAAAGCGTGTTTTTAAGATATAATAACTATCAAAAGACTGATACTTGTTTATGTCCGGTTTAATTGTGACATTATGTCCAATGACCAAAATTGTATTAAATGGTAAAAATATATTCTAAATATACTTTATAACCACTCGAATTCATAATTTATCACTATTAATTATTTCGATTAAAAAAGTTGTTTTTAATTAAAATTTAGTAATTTTCACTATTCATCAAAATATGAGAGTTATTTGAAAAGTACCAAAATTTCACCCTAGGATAATTTAGATATTCCAAATCCAAAAATGAAGTCCATTTTGAGAGATAAAATTTATAAAATTTTAAAAAGTGGGTATTACTATTCATAACGGCTACTTTGATTGGTCGTGGTGTGTGTTAGAACTCGAAGTTGTGTACAACACGCACTACTGTATTTTTCAAAGAGAAGTGTACTGTAGAAGCTTGGGGTGTTACATTCTCCCCTCCTTCAATAAATTTTGTTCTCTCAATTTATTCTTGGTATCGGAAACTTGGGGTTGACATTTCAAAATATCTTAGTTGAAATCCCACATCGAAAAATTGATTAATGAGGCCTCTATTTAAAATAAAGAGTGGTAAGTGTGAAGGTTACCAAAAATAACACATACTAGTGTTCCATGTAGAAAAATATAGATATGGAAGAGAAATCTAACCATCAATATCTGATTGAGAGTGGTAGATAATATGGCTATGAAAAGGCCAACAATCCCAAAGCCATAAATTTGTGATAATCTAAGGTGTCATCTAGGACAACATTTTTGTTCGAAGTTCCTTTTCTTAATGTTGAGGAATTTATTTATGAGATTGGATAAGATCATAAGGAGATATACCTACTTTATAATTAGAGTTTTATCCATTAATAAATTTCTACCACAAAATCATCTTTCACCCCAAAACATAATACAACTCAAAATTACTTTATTTATCCTAATCGTATAGGGTTCCAAATATAGTGAATTTATAATTCACATATCAGACAATTTAAAAAAACTACATTATACCATCCAGGAACTTCACGTAGTCTGGTGGTAAGTGATAAATCCCAATTGAACTATGGTTGTGGGTTCTATTCCCGCAGCTTTGTCCGACGCGACGGGTCGTCACACGGTCTGCGTGTTATCCAAAAATAACCTTTCAAACATAATCCCTTCCAACCTTTAGACTTATCCAAAATACTTCTTTAAACACTCAGTACAAAATTTATATGAAAGATAAACATAATGTAGATATTTTTTACCCCGTAATATCATGTGAATACCTTCATCATGTATTCTTTTAAAACACTGAAACATCCTGAATTACCATAAAACCTTTTTGATTACATTCATGCTCCTTTATTCCTTATAGAATAATAGATATACTTCATTCATCCAAAAAAATGTCGTAAACTCCAACAATAATGGAATATACAAATCTTTAATCAGTTTCAAGGCAGTCAAGAATATCCAATATAATTTAACCAAATCAACCATATCTTATTCCAAAATCAGTACCTCAATATTATGAACATATTAAGGTTTATCTTTCCTTCAACCATGTAATTTCCAAAAAACATTAACTCGTTGTAGAGTCACTTTTCTTAGTACCATAAAATCTCAAATCTTCAATGAAATAGTACTGCAGTACAATCCTTATTTATTTCCAGTACATCATTGATACAACACTTCAATTAAATAATTCCAAAATAACAACATAAGAACACTAGTCATTCCTCTTCATCTATGTTAGTATCATAACTTGATTATTATCCAATAGCATCATTTGCGGCATAGTCTGATGACTGGGACATTGGTTCGCGTAGTATCCAAACTTCTTGCAGATGAAGCATTATACATTTGAAACCTTTTTCTTGCCCTTGCAGTGACGTACTTGGTATCCTTTTTCTCCACAGTTATAACATAATCACATTCCCTTCAAGCATTTTCCAAGGTGATTCTTTCTATAGTTATCACATATGGGAAAATCCTTCTTTACCTTATTCCATTTATATGTCCTTCTCTCTTCCATCCTTTCCCTTATCTGGATTCCCTTCAAAGTCATAGGACTCACAAAATTCTTTACTTATCATATAAACACATGATACTATTTCTTCATATGATGATAATATGTGGGAGACTATTTCCCTTCTAAATTCTGGCTTAAGACCTTGAAATATGTGATCTTTCTTACTATTTTGATCATGCGTATTGTTGGAGTTCTCATTCCTTTTATTGGGCGTCATTTCTAAACAATGTCATACACTAGATTAGTTTATGAATGGCAATACCTAATCCCAAACTTGTAAAACACTTAACATAAATTAAAAAGTTTATGGATATAATCCATAATCATAAAAATGTCTTCTTTGAGGAAGTATATACTCATAAACCCTTCATAATGGTTTGTAAAGAAAATGAGAATTATCTTAAGCATATCCCTCGGGAGTGTCGTAACCAAGAGTGCAGCAAGGCCCATTGTCGTGCACCAATTCTCGTTTGAGTCTATCTCAAAGCGGTGTTTTAGGGTTTTACCCCTAGGTACATCTATGCCAGAGCCGCCTCTACCTGCTCGTATCCAGACAGGGATGTATTTCTTGGAAAACTCACAAAATCTCTACAATATCAAAATTCTAGGAAGTTCTTCTGTACTAATCCTCAAAGTCTATCTTAGGGATGTGTGCTCTAATCAGATTTTATCTAAATCTAGCTTCTAAGGTTATTGCTAAACTTCCTCTGATACCAAATGTAACGCCCTGACCCTAGTTACCTAGAGTCGGTGCATTATTTTAATACATTGGCATGATTACAAGGAATCACGTCTCGAAGGACTGATCGGTTTAGGAGTCTTGTAAAATAGATTACATACATAAATGTTACATTACACTTTATAACATACAAAATAACATAAATAATCATTTATGAATACCATTATTCCCTTATCTTAACCCTGCATATCAATCACAATACACTTCTTAGAATCCTGGGAAAAATAAAACATAGAAAGGGGTGAGCTCAGATGCTCAGTAAGGATAACAATATTGAGGAAACATTCATAAGTAAACATAAAAATTTAAGGCAATGTATAAATAAAACAAAAGCCTTGTAAACTTGAACTTCAGCATAATATGGCATAAATAAAATGAAATAATGACATTTACTTATTCACATGGATATTATACTAATCTAATAATCACATGAAATATCAATAACCACTTTCATAGTGAAGTAAATTCATAATATCGAACTTTAATTTTGGTGTCAAGGCCATGTGCCAAGACCTAAGGGATAACTATAACCGGAACCCAACCCGGAGAGCCTCTATAATCGAACTCCATCCCGGAGAGCCTCTGTAACCGGACTCCAACCCGGAGTGCCTCTAATAACCGAACACCAACCCAGAGGGTCTGCTGTAACCGGACCCCAACCCGGAGGGCTTACTTTTACCGGTCCCCAACCCGGAACATACTAGTCCAACATATTCATCTTAAGAAGAGGATGAAATATAACATAAAAATTTGTATTAAAACTAACATACGAAATGTCAAAACTTTAATCATAAACCATTAATGGCATAAAAATAACTCATCCATAGTCAAACATATCACAAAACCTTAAATACAATATGGATAATTTTTATCATAATAAATCAACTTGAAACAAGTGTAAAATTTATCAAAAGATGTTGACATAGATGAAATCAAAACTATTTGAGAGAAATATCTCTTTTTTTGAAATTATTTAAAAGTCACATAATTATAGAGAAAACCTTTATTTTGAAAATATCTTTATAAGCATGTGAAGGAAGCTTCAAAGGTGTAATAACGGCGGAGAATAACAGCACCCACCGTATAAGTTAAAAAAAACATTCTTACCTTAATTTTGTCGAAAAGGTTAAAAAGGACCTTGTTTGGAAAACGACGGATAGATTCCTTTCAAACTATTTTATAAAAGTCAAACAAGGGTATAAATGACTTTAACTCATTGTCTAGTAAATAGTAAAAATGATTTGGAATACATTTTTAAGAAACATGTATGTGGATGATAAAGTGGACCCATTAAATAATTACGTATAAATAACCTCAGATAATGAAGAGATTGTGAAATAAACCCTTACCAATTTGGTAACATACGAAACATACACCCCATGAAAGAGGTATCATACAATGAATATGTAAATACAAATTAATTAAATTTTATTACATAAATAATACAATTATGGTCAGTATATACACCACACAAAAGGTAATAGTGGCAATATGACATGAATCTCATGGGAATAAGGAGTGAGATGAAAACCCCTTACCTTGCACTTTCCTTTAGTCGAGGCTATGTTTAGCCTCATGTATGAAGACTATAGTATGTTATTAAATTATACCAGAACCATATTAATATTTATGATACCATACATTATTCATTTATGACTTTATACTACCCATTTAAAAATAATTTCCATGTTATATTAATATTTCGGGTAATAATCGCTTTCTTTATCATACGTGTTTTAACTTGTCATTCTTGATTGTATCACATAGATCATGATTTAAATACTTCCAGAATATAAAAAATGATCTATTTATCATATATATTTAGAATATAAAAATTTATAATAGACGTATATATGAAAAGAAAAACACCGCTTATGGAGACGGTAGTCCGTACGTGCGCATAAACGTTGTTTCCGTTTTTACATAGTATTTAATAAGATATATGTAAGTACATAAATACTTATATATATAAATATATATATTTCCAGTAGAATTATTATGTCATATATTACATACTTATTATTAATATATATTTTTATAATTGTCGATGAATGGTGAACTTGGAAATGAATCTCATCGCGTCGTGGAGACGGTAATCCGTACGTAAGCAAGAGCCAAAATATCATTATTTTAATAATAATATAATATATAATTGGATGATATATCATATATAAAGAATAATTATCATGTTATATTTATTATTTACATGAATTACACATCATTATTATACCCATCCAAATAATAATATATTGAATAACAATTACACCACGACGTGGAGAGGGTAAGTCATACGTACGCACGTATGGTGACATGTCATTCAAAGGATGGATAGAATACTGAATATGGTTGTACAATATTTATAATAATATCAAATTATATAGGATATAGTGGATTTATTATTTTAGAATGGGAATAACAAAGAAAGAAGAAGTTGAAGAAGAAATGAACTTGAAAAAGGGTGGTGAAAACATTACCTCTTCTTCGGGTTCTTCCTTTTGATTTGATCAAAAGAGCTCCTTAGGTTGGATTTCTGATCAAACTAAGGCCTCTAGGTTGTAGTGATGGAAGTTGAGAGAGTATTTGGGCTGGGTTTGTCCAAGCCAAAAAGGCTTTTAAGGTGTGAATTAATGAGAAGGGGGGTTCCCTTTTATAAGAGGTGTGAGGGGCACCTTTGGAAAGGATAGAAATATTATTTTATAATAAATTCATATTCAGTTTCTAATGGCTCAAAAGTTGATTATTTAAATTTTAAGGTGGTTATAGGTCTAAAAAAACTCAACAAATAGGAATTACACAGGTTTGGGTTACTATATTAAACTTATCTTTAAGTATTAACTCTTAGTTAATTAGTTTCACTTTTACAATGTCTTTTTGTATTTTTATATTATATGGTTAATAAACTTACTATATACATCCGAGATACCCCCAAGTGGTCCATTAATGATACAAATATCATCATATATGTCTCTTGTCCGAACCTTAGATTTCTATGAATTTAATATCAATTAATAATATAATATTTGTTTTAAAAACTCTTTTATGTCAATTTTGACACTATTCAATAATTGATTTTTTTGAAAATCATAAAAGAATTATTACTTAGAAAAAAGTTAATTAAATAAATCCTAACATGTCATATTATCCTAGAAAATTATTGGTATTTATAAAAAGTCTCAAATTTCATTTATTTGGGTATTTATAATATCAATTACTCTAATTTTTCATTAATTTGGTAATTATTGCATCATCATTGTGTCATAAATAAATTAAATTATATAATGTCTAAAAATTATAAATAAACTACCATTATGTATGAAATAGTTTTATCTTTCTAATGAATAATTATAGTCTAAAATACAACATATATAACCATATGTAAAAATTGTTTTTCTAAAAGATATATGCTTATGTCATTTTTGTATTTTTTTTTAACTTAATTAAAGTAAAGTGTCCCTATCACCTACAAGTGGCTCCATGGGGTCCCAAAATTGACCCAAAGATGCCCATGGTCTGACATGTATCCACCAATAAGGTTAGGACACGTTTTAGGGTAATTTAGTATTATTATAATATTATTTTTTAACCCTTATTTACCGGATTTACCCTTTAACCATGGTAAATAAAATATTTACCGAAGTAATTATCAAAATGTCTAAAAATAAAAGTTACCTATTTACACAATTTGGACATCCTGATTTCAAATATGGAATCCATTTTTCCAAATTCAAAACACAGAAGTGGCAGAAATTAATTTAAAATTAATTCCCACCGTCAAAACAAAAAGCGTGTTTTTAAGATATAATAACTATCAAAAGATTGATACTTGTTTATGTCCGGTTTAATTGTGAAATTATGTCCAATGACCAAAATTGTATTAAATGGTAAAAATATATTCTAAATATACATTATAACCAGTCAAATTCATAATTTATCACTATTAATTATTTCTATTAAAAAAGGTGTTTTTAATTAAAATTTAGAAATTTTCACTATTCCTCAAAATATGAGAGTTATTCGAAAAGTACCAAAATTTCACCCTAGGCTAATTTCGATATTCTGAATCTAAAAATTAAGTCCATTTTGAGAGATAAAATTTATAAAATTTCAAAAAGTGGGTATTACTATTCATAACGGCTACTTTGATTGGTCGTGGTGTGTGTTAGAACTCGAAGTTGCGTACAACACATGCTACTGTATTATTAAAAGAGAAGCGTACAGTAGAAGCTTGGGGTGTTACATTAGCCTCCTTATTTGGCAGAGGAATCATTGAGTTCGTTTGGAGTTTGGTAGGATGACCAAAGCTTCGGAGATCTCCCAACCGCACACTGGGAATCTGAATCCTTCTCTAACGGTCTCGTTTGAATCGCACGGGTAATTTATTCCTTCTCCTCAAGTAGTTCTTAACAATTATTTCCCAATGGAATGTTATTTGGGGTTGAATGTGTGAACGTTTATCCTAGATTTGTGGTGTTCCCATTCATTTCGGGAGGCGTCGTTCATGTATACCGATCAGATACAATCAAGGTAGGTGTTCTGGTGTTTAAATTCCAACTGCTGTGTGTTTTTGCATATAGTTGTTCTACGAACCCATTTTTAGGGTGTCTTATGGTTATGGACTTTGCTAAAATTTATTTATAATTGCATATAAAAACTTTTGATAAGTTAAAAACTGTTGTTTGGGATCATTGCTTGGATCGAGGACCACCTCGGGGATGTGTTATTCTATTTAGTCGTTTGGCCTGGATACCCGAGGGTATGCCATGATTATATTGTGTGTTGCATTTTACTTGAGAGGAATTGTATATAAATTGCTTTCTAATGTGTTGGGCTCGACCCAGTTTCTTGCCTAGCCTATGGGCAGTGTTCCTTTTAGCCTGAGGGCAGTGGTTCTTTTAGCCAGAGGTTAATATTCATTATGCCTGTGGGATGTAGATTTTTTTCCTGTGGGTGACACTTCATACGCCCGAGGGTAATATTCGTTTTTCCTATGGGAAATCACCTGCGGGTATCGAATCTGATTACTTGAGGGTAAGGATTGTATATCTGAGGACAGTGTTATCATTAATATTCATCATGGTGTTTTTTCTATATGTTATTCCTTCCAAGGTAAATCAAAGGCTTTGCATGGTTAAATGATTATTTAAATGGAAATATGACTAGTATAGTTAGTTACTTTTGAGTACTACTTAGTTTATTGCATTTACTACTGCACACTCTTGTTTCACATTTTCACCGATAGTTGGGAATGAGCCTTTGGTGGTTGGCTACTGGGATTTATTTCTCACACCTTGTTTGGGTCATGTATTCGGACCAAACAGACTATATTTCTATAGGTGTGGATAAGGGAAAGGGCCCCCATACAGGTACCTAATTGTAGTAGAGGAGTGGGATAACATGGGACTGAGCTTAGGATTGTGATGCTGTGGCATTTTTTTTACTCTAATTTTCTTTGTTTCATTGTACCTTGTACTTTGAGTTGTATTGTATTATATTTCAGTGTATCCTATTCTATCTGATGTCATAGAATTAGTGACATGATGCATCATTATATATATCACTTCTGATTCTCTTTTACTTCAGCTGTCCATTTCAGTTATATATATTCTACTACTTCCGTTTTTGTATGTTATTTATTTTTCCGCAGCGCTACACTTTAAAAAATGTGGTCATAGTTTCCCCACTATCAGACCTGGGCCCTCGCTACTAGTCGACAGCCTTTAGCATTTGGGGAAATGCGCTTGAGGTCATGTGATGAACTGGGTTTGGGGCATCCGTTGTGTGCCACCCGAATCTGGGACGTTACATGAATACCTGATAAGATGCCCCAACATTGACCTATTAAATATGATATGGGTTTTTGTCCATACCCCTCCGTATACCTCATCTATATAGTCGAAAGAGGAAAAATGAAATCAAACATCATTAGATGAAGGTGTCAGAAATTGGAGATAATCAAGGGTAAGGATGTGGGTACAATCGATGGTGATTATCCATGAGTGTCGAATTAGGTGTAGATTTCCTTTGTGTGAGTGGAAAAGATCAAGAGGGAACATGGGAAGTGGGAGATGCATGGAAAAAGCACATAAGGGGGATAAATCCTATTTTCTTTTTTTAAAATATTTACTTTTTTATGTTTTTTTTAAATGACTAATTATTAAATTTGAATGTCATTATATTTATTTTATGGTTATGTGAATAGTTTTTATAAACCCACATGATAATTTATTTCAAATATAACATATTTCAAATACTACTTGTATTTTTTTTCAAATAGAGTATGTCATATTCACAATATTTATCAAACTATTGTTTTAATATAAATATAATATTTTTAGTAAACTATTAAATTATAGTGACAAAAAATTTATTCTTAAATTATTTTTTTGTAATGAATAGATATTAGTAAAGAATTTATATTTTAAAAAAACTATTGTTAATAATAATTAATTACAATAGATTCATTTATTAGTAAGAAAATTTTCAGAATTAATATGATAATGCAATAAATTTAATTGTTAGTAAATCATATGTTGGTATTAATCAATTAATAATAAAATATATATGTGTCGGTAAACAAAATGTTGGTCCTTTAATTTAAGACTAATTAAACTTAATATCTATTGTAATTTCTCATTAATACCCAAATATATACAGTATGTTACCCAATTTCTGTCAGTATAAGTCAAATATTTTGTAGTGGATATTCTTCGGATCTCTGTTGACAGATCATCCTACTGAACTGCTCACATTATTTGATACATTAATAGAGTTTATCTATATTATTTACTTTTATATAATGTTTTTTATTGACCTTTTGTGTATCTAAATGAGATTGGGGAGAAGAGAGGAATGGTATGATAAATTTACATTTCCATATTTTCTTGCACATAAGCATAGACTATTATGAAATCAGATTAGTCACCATCTAATCTAGATTTTTCATTATTAGGATCCATTTTTAGAGTTCATTTTCAGTTTTTCCATATTATTTTGTTTTGTTGAGTCTATTTTCAGTTTGTTGTGAAGCCTCGGGAATGGATTTCATTCCATCTAGTTAACATAATTTTTTCTAGTGCTGAAGATCTTCTGTCGACTAGATGGTTTTAAATCAATTTTTTTTATAAAATCCTATGTGTTGAAGTATAATTACAATTATGTAATTATTACACTTTTTTTTGAATGATTTTATGATTTATTTATAAATTTTCACTCTGATAAAATCAATTTGTTTTTACATACATGTTTTTTATTTATTTTTTACTTCTAAATCCTAGGAAATGAAACTTCAATATAAATGTTTGTGTGTGAATCTTTAGTGTCTACATTACTCAGTGTGATTGATTATAGTTAAGAAAAATTTCATTCATTAAAATAAAGAAAATTACTATCAACGTGAAAAAAATCACTAATAAAATCATTTAATCAATTTTAATATTATTATTATAGTTTGTTTTTTCATATTTAAAGAAGTTTAAAAACTTATCTATCATCAATAAATAGTTCTCATTATTTAACCCTATATACTTTTAAAACAATTGAAATATTTATTCTCCTATTGTTAAGCAGTATTAGGCTATTTATGGTGAGATCTGGTGGGTGTTTGATCCCTTGGATGACCTTGGTCATTGGTTAAACTACTCTAAAGTATGTGGTTGACACAAAAAATCCTACTTATAATCAATGATGGAGAACTTGAATTTCTAAAAGAAGCAACATCACTTACTGAATCTAGGTAGTGAGTTTACTATATAAAGTAATAAGGTTATGTAAATAGAAGATACAAAAAAAATCACCCAACCCATCTTATAAGGATGAAAAAATTTCAAATCAAACTCAATGTTTTTCAAATAACCTTAACATGTAGGGGTAGTTAAATGGTGGGTAGGTCTAAATTACAAAGACATAAAATTGATCCATACATATAAATAGTGATTCAATTACAATAATTGTTTAAAATACCATTCTATAAAATTAATCATTATTTTTTTAACTTTAATAATTAAAGATAAGTGTATTTTTCATATCTAAAATTACTTATATCCATTTAAATTTCATAAAAGGTTTATAATTAACACACATTGTTCCAGATGAATTATAAATATATCAATGCTAATTTATAATGAAATGATCTGGAATACAAGGCCAATTTTCATGATTTTATTTTTATTTTAATTTCAATTCTTCCATTGAGACCCAACATCTACCTATTTATATACTTAAAAAAGTCATGTGAATTTATCCATGATTCTCCGAACTTGAAAAAAGATGAACTATCTTTAGTCTATTTCAGTGTTTTTTAGAAACTAGTGTTTATTTATAGATCAAGATGACACCACTACTTCTGAAGGTACACCAAGATCTTGGATTGATGATGATTGGTAGCTTAGGTCTTGATATCATTGAAGCGAATGTAGCTAAATCAAAGAGATAGAATTCAAATAGTAGTTTTTCATGAGATCATCATTAGATATTTTTTGAAAAACCTTCTTACATAACTTCTTGCGTTATTCATTCTGTTACTCAAGATTCTCTATATTTCATTATTTTCTAGAATGTTTTTATTGAACTTTTGAGTCTCTAAATTTGAAAGGGGAGGAGAGGGGAATCTTATGATAAATTTCATTTTATAGTTCTTCTCAAATATAAACATATTTTATTTTGACATCAGATTTGTAACCTTCCTATCAGAATTCCTCAATCCCCATTTGACTTGCATCTACTGGTTCCTACAAAAAAGAATCTAGGTCCCTCGATGCTTCCTCCTTTTTTAGGTCTATAATTTGTTGGAAAACAAAGCGATTGAAATTTTCTGGTGGTTTGATTCAGTTGTTATAGGAGTTTAGGAATCAATGTTTTTGATGGCTCAATGAGGATATGATCAATCATCCCTATCTAAGAAAATCAAATTCTAGATTGATGAATTCTAGCCTGCCTCTTCTTTCTGAGTTTCCCCCATTCTCACCCTTCATGGTATGTTATCTATGTTTTGGATCAGATCCGTTCATGCTATATTTGGTTTTCTTATTGTGATTATTTTGTCTTGTAGAATCCATTTTCAGTTAGTTGTGAATACCGAGATAATGATTAAATACTATGATCTGCTTACTGATTGGTTTTGAATTAACTTTTTTATTGTAATTAATGATGTTATATATTTAGAATTTATCATTTATGATTACTAATTTTTTTGTAATTATATATTTTGTTCTTTCTTTGGAACTTTTACTAAATAATAAGAAATTGAAGTTCAATTCAAATGTTCACATTTATTTGGTCTATTTTTTTTGTTAACTTTGAGGATGTAATTGGTAAATGAACAACTTTATTAAATGTTAATATTTTATATCTAATTTTATTTCAATATAATTATGTTGTGGAAGAGAAACCCAAAAAAATACACTTAATGGTGATTTTAAGCAAATAAACTCACCATGGTGATAAATTTGAATTTATTATGAGAATATTTTATATCAAGTTTTCCTGATTAATTAATGTTGTATGCAAATTTCATTATCTACAAGTAAGAAAAAATGGTAATAATTGTGAATAATGTTCAACTATAAAATAAAAAAAATCTATGATTTTATTATTTTAATAGTATATAAGAAAATAACAGTTGAAATATAAAATTTCTGCAAAATGTGGGACCATTTTTTCATTGAATCCATATCCATGGTAAAACATTTTTGTGATGGTTCCAAATATATATTCATTTACTTGAGTTTCACAATAAAAACCCTAAATATGACATGTATTAAATATATATTAGGCATGGAAATGAAAATTATGATATTGAATGTTGGGATGTGATAAAGAGAGGGAAAACTAAATCAGGTAAGGGTTTTGACAATTGCTCAATGAGGAACCTTATGTCTTTAGATTTTATATAAAGATGTCAATATAATTAACGTATATGTTTTCACCTATTGATTTATGATATCAATAATATTAATTCCTTTATCTTTATGGTAACTTAGAAACTCATTCCTTATATTTTTGGTTTGATCATCCTTTCATGTTTTGTCGGCTGTTAAGGAATCTATCTTCCCTTTTTTGTGGTGATTACCCATTAATGAAAGGTGACGAGAATAGATTTTTTATTTGTAAAACATATTAAAAATTCATTCATAAATCTATTATATTACTAATTGCAGTTTTTGATGATGTTTTATAGAAATGGTTAGAAATTAGAAAATGAGAAAGGATATTTGCGTGGATTTTGATATTGTTAGTGATTTTGAATTCATTTTATCTGTGATCATTATTGAGATCAATTTGTTACTTTCTAGATG
Organism: Viscum album; assembly: GCA_963277665.1. NCBI lineage: Eukaryota > Viridiplantae > Streptophyta > Magnoliopsida > Santalales > Viscaceae > Viscum > Viscum album. Next base: position 306,188,035 of record OY728147.1, read on the forward strand.
ATAAGAGGCTCTTTTTATAGGCTTCAAGAGGATATAAAACATTTTATAAATTTTTTGGGTAATCAATGAAAATAAGACTACATAAATGAATATTCGACTATATTTAATACATCATTAGACTAGCAGTTTTAAAATCACCAGATACCCTATAGCCCCACTATGAAACTGATGGGATACCATAAAGGTAACTATTATTTTGGAACTTTTATCAGGTAGCATATGGTTTATTTGGGGGTAACTACACTTCTGAAGTACCTGGAGGTAACCACACGTCTCGAGAATTGAGGAGTTGCTACCTGTATCAATGGTTGACCGATCAGTCATCTGCTTATCATGGATTTTGGAAATATGGAACTAGCTAATAAATTCCTTGGTTTAAATACACAAAATATTTTTGAATATAATTTTCTATTAAAAAAAGAAAATAAGAGACATAAAAAACTCATCATGGGAGAGCTAGGCCCGTGATGGTGCTTCCCTTCATTCTTGATAGAAATGGCTACCTAGTCAGTCCCTCTAGCCATGGTGGGGGAGGGACCCTCACCACCCTACAAGATATCTTTATCTATTTCATTCTACCCCTATTCCATACCAAACTTCCTCCCCAAATTCCCTCTGATTTTTCTCTTCCATAAAGTTCCATATCTATTTGAAAAATTCCCTCATATTATAATTTCATTTTTAGAGTTAAATGAGGCCTCATCTCTTTTAAATTAGATGGGGGTTTCTCAGTATAAAAAACACTTCCCTTTATTCAATTCATTAATCAAACATATCTTCATATTATGGGGTTTAAAATATCATTCAACGATTATTCTCCTTGAAAAAATAAATATCATGATTCAAATATCTTAACAGAACCACTTGTTCATGGCTAACTTCAGTGCCCCTCACAACCGCAACAAATTATGGTTCTACCTATTCAGGTGGACTTATGAATTTCACATGGAGTATTCCCCCAACAATGTTGATCTAGGTAAGATTCCATAAACTCCTATTACCATTTCAAAATAATTTGATTTTGCATATTCTAGATAATCTTGTGTGTAGAAAATTGTGTTCTGAGAATAGGAATAAATCAGTTTGTCATCCTTTTCTTCATTGAATCAGCATAGAAACTAATGTTTCCAAAAGTCCAACCCAATACGTTTGGATTATATAAATAAATAGAATATATATATATATATATAATTATAAAATTATAATTATATGTATATGATATCGAGGATTGGTTTATCAATGTTTTCATCGACACCAATTGGTTTTGAAATTTCTTGATAAGGGAAATTTTATAATTTAGTGTTGTTTTGGTATAAATGGATCTTTTATGAATTATACATGTTTTATATAATGGTGAATGTGATTTTAATTGATAAAAACACAAGTTAATGTTTTATGAAAAATGTTGTTTTTAAAGTGGGTTTCCCTTTTTCTATTTAAAGTTTTTCTTATTTTTAAAGTGGTGTTGTTGTTTTATAATATTAAATGGAGGTTATGTTGGGTTTTCAATTGTGGATATTTATGAATATGAATTTATTTTAATTTTTTTTATTCAATTTTTTAAAAAGGGTCTTCCAGATGTAAATTATATATATGAAATGATAAAGGCTCAATTTTCCCATTTTGATGGTTGATTAGTTGATTGTTTTTGTTCCCCTTTTTACCCCCTTATTCTTATTTGTGATGTTATTTTAATCCATGTGTTGAATTTTTGATCTGTGATTCATGTTTTGATTATGTATTAGGGTTCATTCTAAGGTATTTATGTGAGGTATGAAGGATGTGATTATGGTGTTGGCCCTTGGGGATTTTTAATTATAATGTGATGATATAGTTTTATTATCGACCACCTATTTTATTATTCCTTTAGGATATAAAGCATACTTTATGGAAAGTAGTGGGATGATTCTTTTATATTTTATATTATTCACCGACTAGTCACCCTAATCTATATAAAATATATATCTAGTCGTATGGTCACTCATGAGGCTACGTAAGAGTGATTTAGTTGATAGATGTGTGACTATTAACCTACAGGTAATAGGTCCAATTTTCATGTCTCGTGATATCCTATTAGTCCATGTGGTGTTTCCTCATGTTATGCATTATATATAATTCATTATGTTATATATATATATATATTTATTTATTTATTTATGTGATTGTTTTTTGAGTTTTATCGACTTGAATTAAATTTTGATCCTCTTAGGGTTTTTTCCTTGGTGTTGATAGCATGGTTGCATTCATTTATTTTCATTATTTGTGACCTTCTATTATTGTGTATTAATTAATTTTTTATTTAATTTATTTCATTCCATTGTGTTGGGTGTGTTAAATAATTTAATGAAAAAATGGAGAAATCGTTTCAATATGATCATTTTTTTGGGAATTATTTTGAAATATTATATTCCATGTGTATGTTTGTTTTCAAAATTGTGATGTTTTAATATTAAAGGATTGGTTTTGAAACGAAATTGATTTGGTAAAAAATCTTTGTTGAATTTTCTATAGATATTATTATTTTACAATGTAAATTTTCTATGTTTTATTTATTTATATATCATGAAAATAGAAATTAAAACATGTTTGTTTTCATTATTTATAAACTAGAAAACGTTGTTTATTTAATAAAAGGAATGGAATGGATTCATGTTGGCATCATATAGGCTTTGGATCACACCCTCCATACTCATATTGGTGGTAATATATCATCCTGTTATTTTTAATGCTTATTTAGGTATTGTATTTTTGGTTGGATTCAGTGATATCTTCCTTGGGAATCTGATTGTTTTTGGGATTATGCTGGTGACATGATTGTCACATTGTGATAGTGATCCTTCCTTTGGTTTCATGGAACCGGTTGGCTCGAGTTTGGGTTTTTTTTCAATTTATTATTCCATTCCATTTCTTTTATATTCTATTGTATCTTTATAGTCAGGACATAAATATTTGTTTATATGAGTTAAATTTTTTCATTTATCCTTATCAATTTATTGTTAGGTCATGATTATATGTTATATTGGGTTACATGGTGGAAAACCCACCCCCAATGATTATATTTTATTCCCTATACACTTTTCATTAGCCTTAGGGGGTAGAGGATTCTCCTTTGTTATATGGAAGTTCATGTGGGGAAGAATTATAGATAACATCTTGATATGATTCTTTATAACAGAATTAGATTTTGTACAATTTCTATGAATTTTAAATTCTTCTTTACATCATTTAACCCCATTAAAACTTAAAACTCTATTTCAGGTTAAGAAATTTTGAACCTTTTATATTGAACATAGAATTCAACTATATGAAAAGTAGTGAAAGAAGTTAAACCATCCCATGTGTTTTAATAGGGTTCATCCCCTCATGGGAATCATACTCTTTTTAATGATTTGGATGATCAAATGATGGATTCTCCACTAAAATATGTTTATCAATACATGTTTTGTTTTCTATGTATCATATATAAAACCCTATTCATAGAATATTTCACATTTTTTCATGATATTACATAGGTCACATGTATTAAATATATTTCACAAGTTAATGGATATTTATACTACATATAATGGTCTTCAAACTGGTACCACACCAACTTGTTTTCAACTTTATTTTTTCTTTTTAGGTAGATCAAAAATATCAAAAATGGTTGTTCCATCCCCATAAAAATATTTTATGGTTCTTCCTAATAATGAAATAAAGACCACGTAATTTTTTTTAACAAATACACTTGAAACCCATCCTCTGTCAACTGCTTTTATCCTAGACTATTTGTTGAATAATTTTAATATAATCCTCTCAAATTCGACTATAACTGAACAAAAACAAAAAATGGGGCACTCAAATTATTCTTCTATAATTTATAATAATTTGAAACACATATATCATTTACATGCTCAAACAATATTTTTTAGTCTATCTCTACATCTATATAACATGTATTGGGTTCATATGTCCCCTCTTCCTCAAGATTCTCAACATCTTTTGGATTATACTTGTCTTCTTTTAGTTATCTTATTTTTCTCTCAATATACCCTACTTCTATATGAACACACACACATACAGAACATCATTGTATCTAACATCTTTTCATATTTCATCCTCCTTGATATTATCACTTAATTACTTTAATGATAATAACCACTAAATCCCTTGTAAAACTTCCATTATCCTTTTAGGGTATAAATATAGACATACATATCCTTTATCCCAATTAAAAATCTATAAAATAACCATTTGTGGATTCCTATTATTTTCCTTGTAATTATTTTTCAACTCAATGTATATTAAAAAAATATAATCATTTAACACACTTAACAAGGTTGAATAAGTTTTCATATTATTTTATAGTAACCAAAAAATCATCTTCCTCGACAATCTTACAAAATGTCTTTCTCTTTAATCTCCTCAGCTATATGAATTTTATAAAACAAATAGGTTTGTAGCATGAGAGATTCTCATTTAAGCCATTATAGATTCCGGATAAATATGTACCAACAGTATTGACTCTTCACACATAACTACTAATCTTCCAATGAAAAATATTTCAAAACTGCTGAATAACTCATGGTTCTTGTAACTTTATCTTTATTATTCTTAAAAACCAAATTTATTAATGGAAATGATCATTCATTTTATATTCATCAATATCATTAATTTATCATGGATTGAACATGACATAATTATATTAGTATCACTTGAGAACAACTCTAACATCATCATATTTAAATTCTTATTTACCAAATACCATTTTTTTATTTTCAAGACGAAACCACTTTGTGGGGGAGTTGGAATAGTACCGAAAAGCATCAAGAAAATATGACACCAATCAAAACAGACCACCCAAAGACAAGGAAACTAATAAAATCATAAAAATAATAGAATTAACCTACAGAACCTCCGATCCATTACAGAACAAAGAAAAAAGTTTTCCACTAGCCTAAGGGAGACTATTGATATTTCCATGCATGATACTGTGTAACATAAAAATTATTCATTTGATTAGAGATGTGGGGGGGGGTAAGGACAAGAGGATTAGATCCGAGATTTTAGGGGTCACCTAATCCTATTTATTAGCATTCACCAGAACCTCCGAAGAATCAATTTAGAGGGTAGCTGGGTCTTGTATTTTTTTTCTTTTTCTATTGAGCCTTTGAACCCAACTACATAGTAAAAGGAGAAGGAACTGGGGAATATTGTCTCTCGCAACACTTTGAAACTAGATCAACCATAGGCTACAGCTTCTGATTAGAATCTGCAACGGCATGAGACCCCACAACCTCTTCAATGGGAGGTTAAACTTGTTCCTCTTGCAGAGCATGCAAATCTTTTTCTATTCCACTTTTCGATAATTTCTTCATGTCATCAAGAGAATTATTTTTCATAATAGATCATTTACTAGAAGATATAGTAACTGGTGTATTGGGTAAATTAGAGTAGTAATTCTGAGGACTCAGCCTCCTCACATGTTTGGTGAAGCCCTCTAACTCTGCGATGGTCGTCTCACCCTTCCTTACAGGGGACTGAATGTAAACATCTCCTTGTTTCACTTCCATACTCCCGGTTGACCATGTAAAAGTGTTGGGATCCATCTCAGCTTCAAATAAATCCTTGTTCCCTCCCTGATTAATACACCCATCATGTCTTACATCCTCACAATTCCCTCATTCAAATGGAATTATGTCTCCATCACCCAATACCACAAACATGTTCAGGTTACATCCAGTTCCTTTGAGCTGCTTGTTGGATTGGTCAATGTCCATATTCAAACTGGACATGCCCTCATTTCCTCTATCCTTACCATCATAAAAACAAAATTTGAACAAATGTATTAATTCCATTGACCTTTCCGGTCTGGCCTCAGTTGAATTGTATCCTAGTCTCATAGCTGAGGGGAGCGATTGAATCAAATATTCCACATAAGAAGAAGGATTGACATCACATCGTTCATTGCTCTCTATAACCACCATCCCCTTTACAATGGTAGACTCTTTATGATGAGTTAAATCATCATTTTTCGGATTTGATTTAGGTATATATGCTCCCCCACAAAGACAACTTATTGGTGAATTTCCTTGGAGGAAGCATGAGTTGAAATATAGAGTCTACGATGCATACATAATCGTCTATTCATATTTTTACTCTCCCTCAGTCTTGATCCAAATGAGGTCCAAATGAGGTTTTGATATATCAACATCAACACATATTTGAGGTTCAATGGGATTGTAGAACCCTTGGGTTCTGTGATCCGCAATCATGATGGGGTTAAAAATATTTTCTATCATTTAAAAAATTTAAGGATTTTGGAAAGAGAGTTGAAAAACTATAAGGCAGATCTAATTTGTAGAGGTCTCTAGGTCATGATTCATGTGTAGAGAAAAGGACTATCTAAGGAGGATAAAAAAACTAGTTGATGGTGCAAGATCCACTGGACCAAGAAAGATATATGACTTCTTTAGAAGAGAAGTAAATCATCATTTGACAAGAATTGAGCATGCCAACCACTTCTCATTAATGAAGACCCCCTAAGTGTAAGGACCTAGTTGGAGTAATGAACCACTGAGAGGGGGGGTGAATCAGTGGTACCCCTTTTTCTTCTTTTAAGTTCCCTTAAAATGATAAAAACCTTTGTCTCATGTTAAAGATATACTTCCCTGCTGAGAAACAAACAATCACACATCCAAAGGAACACAACAATTTACAAGGTTCACTATTCAATAAGAATATATACATCCTTGGTATGGTTGGAAACAATCTAGCACCATACAATCCACTAAGAAAACAATCTTTGGATTACAACAAGTAGGATATACCCTTACACACGTGAAGCATTGTGAAACAATCACTCCAGTGCATGTGCACCCTCTTAGCACAATAGGGAAAAGTCTCTTTTCTTGTAACAACTTATGTTACCTGCACTTCCTTTCAAATACACAAGTGTAAGAATGTTCACCACAAATCGTCACTTCCTTACCAAGAATAAAGACAAGGACTCCTTGGACTTGAGATAGATCAATTATAGTCTGAACTTCCCATTCCGAATCTCCACTCCGAATTTTCCCAATCCGATTCTTCAATCTGAATCTCTTCAATCTGATTCTTCAATCCGAATCTTCCTCAATATGAGGAACTAAATACGGTGACAGCCAATACTGATTCCCCATTCCGAATCTCTACTCTGAATTCTTCACTCCGAATTTTCACTCCGAATCTCCACACTGAATCCTTCACTTCGAATTTCTTCTTCACTCTGATTCTTCAATCCGAGTCTTCCTCAGTCTAAGAAAATCAATACGGTGAAAGCTAGTACTGATTCCGCATTCTGAATCTCCACTCTTAATTCTTCACTCCGAATTTCTTCAATCTGAGAAACTCAATACGGTGTCAACCAGTATCAAATTCTCGTAACGATTGAAATCACAATGAAACTCTGTCGGCCAAACATTTCTTTATCTCTCTAGATTATCAGAGCTTCTCTCACTGCTTCATCATCACTCCATTTACTTAGTACTCTTATCTCCTTTTATAGGTGCTCTAAAGTGTGCTTAGGCAGGAAACCAAAATATTTTCCCGCTCATTTAATTTCACCCAAATCTTAATTTCTCCTGAAATCTCGGAGTAATTAAGACTTTGTCAACGCTTCTAGAATCTTCTCGAATCTTCTTCCACATCTCTTGATTTAGAACTTTGGCCTTTTCCAGATCTGACCTTGTTATGCAGGTTTCTTAGAGTCACATTCTTAGATTCACTCTTCTGATTTCTCATCATCACATTCTCAGATCCATCCTTCTTGAGTCTTCGGAATCACTTCAAATTCTTGGCATGACTCTTCACTGATTCTTCGGTATGACACCATTTTCAATTATCGGTATGACTCTTCATCACTTATCAGCATGACTTCAGGTTCTCGGTGCGACTTCACCAATTCTTGGTACGACTTCTCGTTTCGACTTCACCAATTCTCAGTATGGATTCTTGTTACGACTTCAACAATTCTCAGCATGACTCCGCACTTTTGGCTACGAACTTCAGGTTCAGGAAGTCGACTCCGAACTTCCCACTACGAACTTCTGACTCAGGAAGTCGACTCTGAACTTCTCACTACGAAATTCTTCTTCAGTAAGTCAACTCTGAACTTCTCGCTACGAACTTCAGGTTCTCGAAACGGCTCTTCCATATTCTTAGAACGGCTCTTGGTTCACGATACAACTTCTTCAATCATCGATACCAGAGATTTTGAATTCTTGGAATAACTCCTCCAAATCTTGGTATGACTTCACCACCCATTTTTTGCTTGCATCATGAGTACTTGCATATACTCACAAATTAGAGTTACAAAATAGAAAATCATCATCACAATTAATATCTTCACATCTCCTATTAGCCATCTTTCGAGAATTTTCAATTTCCTGGTTCCAAACATCTAAATTTCCAGACTCCGAATTCCAGACTTCAAATTCTTCAAACACTAGGTTCTGAATATTCAATATTCTCAGTTTCGAATCTTCAAACTTCCAGCTTCCAAATTCTTAGAAATTCAAGGTGTCTTTTCTTTATGAAAACTTCCTCAAGATGAACAAAAGACAATCCATGCAAACTATCTCATCCTTTAGCTTGGTCCTAACAATCTCCCCCTTTGGATTTTGTTTTCAACCAAGTTTTCATAAATCACCAAACATCGTAACCTCAAGAAATGGATTACTTATCAATAATTCTAAGCTTACGTGAGATAACTCATTGTAGGAAACAAGAATCATTGATAGAAAAACCATGTTGTCCATAATTAGCGAAAATGAAATCTAAAACTTCATACATCTTCAACTTCATATATCTTCGGCTTCATAAATCCTACAAAAAACTTCAAGTTCTTTCCTACAACCACTCCAACAAACAGTTAGAATAGTTCACATACAGAGGCAGTGCTAAGTTCACAGCTTACCCACAACTCTCTCTTTAAACAAAAGGTTTATGATACAAGAAACTTCTCCCCCTTGACAAAACAATCCAAAGGTAAGAAGAGAGAGAGGAAAGAACAACATACCTTAGCCTTGAAGAGAGAAAGGTTGGACACCCATGTTCAACCTCAATCTTGAGAATGATTCCTTCCGCAAGGGTTTCGTAAAAATATTAGCAACTTGTTCAGAAGAAGAAACATATTCAAGTTTCAGTTGATTATTTTCCACATGCTCTTTGATGAAATGATATTTTATGTCAATATGCATTGATCGAGAATGTTGGACTAGATTCTTGGTGAGATTAATTATGCTTTGATTATCACATCCCAAGAGCAAGGGTAGCTTTACTTCAACTAACAAATCTTCCAACTGTTTCTTCATCCAGATAAGTTGAGTGGAGGCCATGGTGGCAGCAACATATTCAGCTTCAGTCGTACTAAGTGTCACATATTTTTTCTTCTTCGAGTGCCAGCCAACACAACTTTTTCCTATAAATAACACTCCACCAGATGTGGATCTTCTATCATCAACATTTCCTTCCCAATATGCATCTAAATAGTCAAATAAATCAATGTTATTTGAGCCACTATACTTGATTCCAAATTCTGTTGTGCCTTTTATGTATCTGAGAATTATTTTTTCAGTAACAAGATGTGATTCTTTAGGAGCACTCTGAAGTCTTTCACATAAGGTAACAGAAAAAACAATATCTAGTCTTGATGAAATCAGGTATAACAAACTTCCAATAAGCTTTCGATATTCTTTCTTATCAACTTATTTTCCTTCATCATCTTTGTTTAGATTTGTTCCCACTGAGATAGGAGTTGATGCAGGTTTTGAGTTTTCTATCCCAAAATTCTTAAGAAGTTTTTTAGCATACCTTTCTTAAGAGAGAAAAATGAATTCTTTCTGTTGAAAAATTTGTAACCCAAGAAAGTAACTCATTTCACCCAACATGGACATCTCAAAGACATTATTCATTTCTTAAGCAAGCCTTTCATAGCTTCTTTCATTATTCCCAGCAAAAATAATTTCGTCAACATAGGCAATAACAATGAGAGAAAGATCTTGGATTTCCTTGATATACAGATTGTTGTCAACCCTCCCTTTATTGAAGTTCATCTATTTTAAGAAATTATCCAGTTTGGAATACCATTCTCTTGGAGCTTGCTTTATCCAATACAAGGATTTCTTCAACCTGCACACATAACTTTCATTCTTCCCAATAAAAAATCCACATAGTTGCTCAATATAAACTTCTTTATTGAGATCACCATTAAGAAATGCAGATTTAACATCCATTTGAAAGATTTTGTAGCCTCGTTGTGCAGCAATAGCAAGAAATATTTGGATAGTTTCTAATCTGGACACCGGAGCAAAAGTTTCTTCAAAGTCAATTCCTTCAATATGAGAGTAGCCTTTGAAAACCAATATTTATTTATTTCTGATAACTTCACCTTCTTCATTTAGCTTGTTCCAGAAGACCCACTTTGTGCCAATAATGTTTTTATTTTCAGGCTTGGTTACGAGTTCCCATGTATCATTATTTTCAATCTGATCCAATTCTTCATTCACGGCTTGAACCCATTCCAGATGCTCAAAGGCTTCTTTACATCATTTGGTTCCACTTTGGAATATAAGGAAGTATGTGATATGGAATTTCTTGTTTGAAACGTGTGATGTTGATCACCAATTATGCTCTGATCTTGCACTTGTTTCATCAACCTTAGATAAGTTTTTCGTGTGCCTTCCTCATCACTTGATATGGCTGAATCTGATTCATCATCTTGATTAGGATTACAATTCATTGCATCCTTATCAAAATCGTTAACTTCATCTTCCTCATTTTCCTTGTCTGTCTGGAAATTCTTATCTTTCCTTGGATTTTCAATGAATTTTTCATCAACTACATCCACCATTCTTCTTGTTTCTTTGTTAAAGCATCGATAACCTCTTCCTTCTAGAGCATAACCAAGAAAAATTCCGTCTTCTCATTTCTGCTCAAATTTTCCAATACTTCCACCTTTCTCCTTTATGATTCATGGGCTCCCAAAAACTTTATCATGCTTCATACTTGGATTAATTCCATAAAAGAGTTCATATGGAGTCTTGTTTGATTGGGTCCTGTAGAAACATCAATTTTGAATATAAACAGTTGTACTTGTAGCGTGCCTCCAAAAGTAATGAGTAAGGCCATGTTCAAGTAACATGGTTCTTCCCATTTCCACCAAGCTTCTGTTCTTTATTTCAGAAACCCCATTTTTTTGAGGTGTATATGGAGCACTGTATTCATGCTGAATCCCATGCTTCTCAAGATAGTCTTCAAATTCTTCACTTATATACTCACCACCATTATTTGTTCTCAATTTCATTACAGAGTACTCACATTCTTTCTCAGCTTTCCTTCTGAAGCTTTTAAACATTTTCAGGGCATCTGACTTGTGCTTCATAAACATAACACATGTAATGTGAGTAAAATCATCAATGAAAGTGATGAAGTACTTGTCTCCATTTGTTTATTGTTTTCTCATTGTACCACATATATCAGAATGTATTAGCTCAAGGGATTGTTTTGAACAAATGTCAACCTTCTTATGCACAACAATTGTAATCTTTCCTTTCTGACTGGTAGTGCAACACCAATCTCTTCTTCTTGGAAAATCTGGAATATCTCAAACATTTTTCCTTTCAGATAACTTGCTCATATTTCTCTGACACATGTGTCCAAGTCTTCTGTGCCACAACTGATTTTCTTCCACTAAGATCATGTAACAAGAGTTTTGTGAATTTCTAACCTGAAATAGATTTCCTTTAGTTCGTTGTCCTCTTTTAACAATCTCCCCATATTCTTCACTTTTCACAACAAATCCATCATTCTTGAAGATAACTTTGTTACCCTCATCACACAATTGTGATACACTCAGCAAGTTGTGCTTCAGCCCATCAACATACAGAGTTTTCTTGGACTTCAATTTTTCCTTCCCAATGATGGTTGATCCAACACCTTTGATTTTTAAAGATTCATCATTTCCAAATATCACAGTTCCTTCTTTAAACTTTTTCACATTCTTTAGAAACCTCAAGTCTCCTGTCATATGTGAAGAACACCCACTATCAATTATCCAAGGCCATTCTTCCTTTGTAACTTTTAGAGCAGTTTCAACAACAAGAGCTTTTTCTTCTTTCACTTCTTTCTTCTCCTTCAACTTCTGAGAATTAATAACTTTTTGTTGAGCTGGTAATACCACAATACATCCTTTTGCAAGATTTCAAGGTTGTTCACACCTTTCGCAAATAGTCTTTAGAGGCTGGAACCTATTTTCTTTCCTGACTTCTTTCTTCTCAACTTTCTTCAAGAAAACCTTTTCATTATTCTTCCTTTGAAGATATTGACTCCCCCTCAATCTCTGCCTTTCATAACTTGTGGGGTGGTGGTAATATTGTTGATTAAACCAACACATATTCGTTGTATGCCCGAATCCACCACAATACCAACAGTACCCAAGGAAGGAGTACCATCCTCTAAAGCTTTTATTCTGATACTTCTTTGTTTCTCTTTATTCAGCCCCACCAACCATTCTTTTTTTAAGAAGATTAATCTGCTGGAATTCTGATTTTTATTGTTTTTCACCAGTGTTAGACTTAGGTTTCCTTGAAACTTCATAGTTCCTAGCAACAATGGTCTTGGCCTAGCTTTCTCATCTTTCTTCTTCACAGCAACCAATTTATTCTTCTATTGAATTTTCTCAGGATTTTAATGTTGGGAGCTTTCACCTACAAAAGTATTTGAGTTTTGAAAACATATGTTTCTTAACTCAACTTATGAGAGCTTATTTTGAACAATATCTAATTCTTCCTCTTTTGCTTTCAACTTAACTATCATGTGATCATTTTGGTTTTTCTCATCTTCAAGAGACTTCTTCAAATTTTCAAGTTCATTCTCAAGTTCTTATTTAACATTAGCTTGATTTCATGTTGAGGAACATTCATCTTCCAACATTTTGTTAAGTTTCTCCAGCCTTCTGATCTTCCATAAACATTCCTTCAATTCTTCTTTCAGATGCATATCAAGCTGAGTTTCTACTTCTTCCGAGCTGCTACTTCCGAAATCTTCATCATTCACTGTTGCAATGAATGTATTTTCAACACCATGCTCAACTGATTTTTTGGATTCATCATCACTTTATTCATCTTCTTCATTTATAGATAGAAGACTTTTTCTCTTGGATTTGAAGAACTTATTGTATTTCCCTGACTTTCCTTTACCACCCTGCTTCTTCCATAACATTATTGGCTTTCATTCTTCTTCATCACTGTCTTCTTCATTCTCCCTTCAAGGACTGTTAGTTGCAAAGTGGCCAATGCCTCCACATTCAAAACACTTCAAGGAAAGTTTTCCCTTGTATTTACATGTGCCTCTTTTAACATTTTTTGAAAACAAGGATAAAATATCGTTAATATTTTTACATACCTCGCTTTCAGAGTCAGAGTCACTACCATATTCTTCAATCGTGATCTTATTAGACTTTTCCTTCTTTATGGCATTGAAAGATAATTCTCTGTCAACCTTTTTCTTGGTATTCATATCCTTTTCCCTTCTCATCTCATAAGTAATGAGTGTGTTATAAAAATCATCAAGAGATAGAGTCTATGATTCTTTGTCTTCTAATGAAGATACCTTTACATCGAATTTATCAGGAAGAATCCCCAAGATCTTTTCCACCATAGTAGAGTATTTCAGCTCTTCACCAAGAAATATGATGGTACTAACAATATCGTTTACCCTGGTGAAGAAAACCCCAATAGATTCATGCTCTCCCATCTTCAAGTCTTCATACTTCAATCTCCATATTTGAAGTTTCGCCTTCTTGACTTTTGTATTGCCATCATATATGTTTTTCAGTTTGTCCCATATAACTTTGGTTGTGGACACACCTTTTACTCTTAAGAATTCACTTTCAAAAAGTGAAGAAAATATAGCATTCTTGGCTCTTACATCATTCTCAAGAAACATCTTGTCAATAGGTGTCAGTGGAACACTGTCTTCAATAGGGGGAAACCCAACTATTGCAGCTTCAAGAACTTTATAACTAATAGAAATGAGATACAGTATAATTATATCCTTCCAGATGTGATAGTTCTTCCCATCGAATACTGGAATGCCTTTATTGTTCACACATTTCAGATTCTCCATCAGCAAGGAAAACAAATGCAACCTCTCTCTGATACCACTTGTGAGGACCCACTTGGAGTAATGAACCACTGAGAGGGGGGTGAATCAGTGGTACCCATTTTTCTTCTTTTAAGTTCCCTTGAAATGAGAACAAATTTTGTCTCCTGTTAAAGATATGCTTCCCTGCTGAGGAACAAACAAGCACACATCCAAAGGAACACAGCAATTTACAAGGTTCACTATTCAATAAGAATAGCTATGTCCTTGGTATGGTTGGAAACAATCCAGAACCATACAATCCACTAAGAAAACAATACTTGGATTATAATGAGTAGGATATACCCTTAAACTCGTGAAGCACTGTGAAACAGTCACTCCAGTGTGTGTGCATCCTCTTAGAATAATAGGGAAAAGTCTCTTTTCTTATAACAACTTATGTTACCTGCACTTCCTTTAAAATACACAAGTGTAAACAAGTTTAGCACAAATATTCACTTCCTTACCCAGAAGAAAGGCAAGGACTCCTTGGACTTGAGATTGATCAATTACAGTCCAAACGTCCCATTCTGAATCTCCTCTCTGAATTTTCCCAATCCGATTCTTCAATCCAAATCTCTTCAATTCGATTCTTCAATCTGAATCTTCCTCAGTCTGAGGAACTCAATACGGTGACAACCAGTACTGATTCCCCATTCTGAATCTCTACTCCAAATTCTTCACTCCAAATTTTCACTCTGAATCTCTACTCCGAATTCTTCACTCCGAATTTCTTCTTCACTCTGATTCTCCAATCCGAGTCTTCCTCAGTCTGAGAAACTCAATATGGTGAAAGACAGTACTGATTCCCCATTCCAAATCTCTACTCTGAATTCTTCACTCCGAATTTATTCAATCTAAGAAACTCAATACGGTGTCAACCAGTATCAAATTCTCGTAACGATTGAAATCACAATGAAACTCTATCGACCAAACACTTCTTTCTCTCCCTAGATTATCAGAGCTTCTCTCACTGCTTCATCATCACTCCATTTACTTAGTACTCTGATCTCCTTTTATAGGTGCTCCAAATTGTGCTTAGGTGAGAAAGAAAAATATTTTCCCGCTCACTTAAATTCAACCAAATCTTAATTTCTCCTGAAATCTCAGAGTAATTAAGACTTTGTCAACGATTCTAGAATCTTCTCGAATCTTTTTCCACTTCTCTAGATTTAGAACTTTGGCCTTTTCTGGATCCGACCTTGTTACGCAGGTTTCTCGGAGTCACATTCTCGGATTCACTCTTCTGATTTCTCAGTATCACATTCTCGAATCTATCCTTCTTGAGTCTTCGGCATCACTTCAAATTGTCGGCATGAATCATCACTGCTTCTTCGGCATGACGCCATTTTCAATTCTCGGTATGACTCTTCATCACTTCTTGGCATGACTTCTGGTTCTTGGTGCGACTTCACCGATTCTTGGTACGACTTCTCATTTCGACTTCACCAATTCTTGGTATGGCTTCTCGTTATGACTTCACCAATTCTTGGCATGAATCCGCACTTCTGGATATGAAGTTCAGGTTCAGGAAGTCGACTCCGAACTTCCTGCTATGAACTTCTGACTCAAGAAGTCGACTCTGAACTTCTTACTACGAACTTCTTCTTCATCAAGTCGACTCAGAACTTCTCGCTACGAACTTTAGGTTCTCGTAATGGCTCTTCCAGATTCTCGGAATGACTCTTGGTTCGCAATACGACTTATTCAATCATCGATACCAGAGATTTTGAATTCTTGGAATGAATCCTCCAGATCTCGGTATGACTTCACCACCTAAGTTTTGCTTGCATCATGAGTACTTGCATATACTCACAAATTAGAGTTACAAAACAGAAAAGCATCGTCACAATTAATGTCTTCACATCTCCTATTGGCCATCTTTCGAGAATTTTCAATTTCCCGGTTGCAAACTTCTCAATTTCCAGACTCCGAATTCCAGACTCTGAATTCTTTAAACACCAAGTTCTGAATGTTCAATATTCTCAGTTCTGAATCTTCAAACTTCCAGCTTTCAAATTCTTAGGCATTCAAGGTGTCTTTACTTTATGAAAACTTCCTCAAGATCAACAAAAGACAATCCATGCAAACCATATCTTCCTTCAGCTTGGTCCTAACACTATGTGTTGAAGAGAATGTCGTAGACATCAATAGAATCCCTCCAGTGTCCGAAGTGGGAAAACAAGGTGAAATTGTGCAAGGATGAAGCCTCTGAGAATTCCACAGGGGGAATCGAGAGAAAAAAACCTCCCTTAGAAAAATAAGGAAACTTTGGGGAAAACTTGATACCTGGGGAAAAGGGGAGAGACCCTAAGTTGGTAAAAGTCAAAAAAAACAATGGGAACCACCCTCAAAGAGTATAGAAAAAGTTGATCCCTCTTCCCCCATGGGAGGGGAAGGAATCGTGGGGCTGAACAGTGCCAATGAGAACCCTAGAGAAGCCTGAAGCAGAGAGATCACATTTATCTGGGATAAATTTTCTCAGTGGGGTTTACTGCCCAAAAATTTATAATTATATGAATCATAATTTAATTTTCAGATTTATGATTTATTTCTAAGTCAAATATCATATGTGATATGATATATTCCTTTCCCATAGAACTACCACAAATTATCTAGGTCATAAATCATAAGCTTCTCAAAATGTCAGACATGATTCATAATATATCTTGATAGCAGCTAATGTTGGTTAATTTAGTTATATGTGCAAAAAATATCATACACACAGAGAAAACATCTTTCAAATTGATGAATTTATTTTTCCATTTTCCCAGAATTTCATATATATATAGATCAATTATCTTACTTAAATGATAAATCTATTACACTTTTTTATTATATATATCATGTATGAATTTTTCATTTTTCAAATTTTATCATACTCAAATTTTATATGGGTTTCAAAAAATATCATACGGAAGACTCACATGACTCTATTCACTTATGCATTAGACAAAACTCTTACACCCATCATAATATTATTTTCAACGTATATAAAATCACTTTTTAATTACTATTTCTTGAGAAATATCCTATAAATGGCCATATTCTCTTACACATATGAAACATTACATACACACTACCCAACATGTATTCCACATAGATCAATTTTTTGTACGTGGGATACATTAATTTTTCATTTATCCAATATTCAACTGGATAACTATAATTCTAGATTTTATTTTATTTAACATTGAGCTATATCAAATAATATCTTTTCCACATCAACAAACATAATTAATTTTAGAATATATATAATAATTGTAGGAATTATAATGATAATTTCAAACTAATTAAATATAATTTTAATGTCTTATATTATAACAAATAATCATGATAAAATATTTCCAATAACTCACTTAACTTTACTATTTTCAGCTTCATTAAATCATTTATAAATCACCATCAATGAGATATATAACACTATAAATATCATCCTTCCTATTTTTTCTCTTAATGATGTATTCTCTTACTTTAGGTAGCTTAGTATATATTGACTATATAACTTCAATCTTTTTAACTAATGTAGATAATAGTTCTACTACTCAGTTACCTCTCTTTGACTTTCTGATCAAGTCTCCAATCTTATGATATACATGCTTCCATTTGATGTCGTATGTCAATGTTCATTATAGGAAATATCATGTCCAAAAATAACCTTTACCCAAATATATATGGGAATCATGAGATTATTCATTTAATTTTTGTGTGTATACTACCCCTACCATCACCCAATAAATATCATTTTCATAAATTAAAACAAGACTAATTGATAAAACATACATCCAAACACCATTGGTAACATTAAACTCCAACTGTTTATTTTCTATAAATTCCAAATAAAATCCATTAGGAAACCTAATTATTCTCAAGATAATTGATAATAAATGAAAGGGGTGGATGTTTATATCCCTATGAAAAGAAATTGTATACAAGGTTTTTATTTTCTCCAACAAAATCTTCTCATTTTATGTTATTCATATTATCCACATGTTCTTATCAACATTCTAGGAATAAAATTAGTAAGATTAGAAAAGGGTGGTGTTAGATTATAATTATCAAAGTATTACCAACCAAACAAATAAATGTCTACATGGGATTACCTAGTGTAGACAATAGGAGAGGTTAACATAGATAAAAAAATATATATTTAATCAAATCATTGTGGCAACAACATATGAATTTCTTTATCAAGGTTCTATCCAAATAGATTTTAAAAAAAATATTAATAAAGATGTACTCATTTTAACACAGAAATAATAATATGTCAAGTGCATAATTGTTTTCCCCATATGGTTTGATGATAACTCCCACATTGTAAACATATTGAATATCAGTTATAATAGAGACTGGAGAATTAAAATCGTACAATATCACCAAATGTTTGAAGAGGGTTTTCAGATTTCCATATTAATAAAATAATGTTAGATCTCTAGAAACATGCAAATTTTTAATAGCTCCCCTCATGGGATGCTCTATGATATTTTTCACCTTCAATGGATAAGATTATAATACTAACACAACACTCCTGGGATTAAATAATATCATCATTTTAACACTAATTGATTATATTGATCTAATTGAAAATTTAAATAGATATTATATCATCTTGAATTCGTTAGTAAAACTATATCATTTATGCGTGGGTGAGGAAAAAAATTTAATATATGATTATCATATTTCTATTTTATTTCTGTAGAATCTTCTTCACATACAACTTGGAGTTTCCTTGGAGCTATGGGTGTCTATATTACTTAGAGGGAGACTTACAAAGAGATAATTCATCTTAATAGTGACCTTCCCACAAATGTGTCTAAGTGGGATTCAATGATATTTGTTGTGGCTGTTAGTGAGATCAGTTTGATTTCAAGGATAATTCGAGTTCATTAGAATGCGTTTATATTCAACCAAGTGGACTATATAATTTACTTTAGGGTTTCTTGATAAATTTGAATGGTTTTTGTTGGGTGTAATAGAGTTGGGATTGTTTTTTCTTCTTAGGACAATCTTGGATTTCTTATTGATGCTTTCCATGGGTCCTTTTATGCCAAATGGAGACCTTCGGTTGCTGATTCTAGATGATTCTTTTGAGTTTGAAATTTCCCCTTAAGCAGAATTTGGGTACTAGTCTCTTAACATTTTATGTAGGCACTGCCTGCAATTCACAAACTAGTGGAACGGCTAAATAAAAACAAGAAGACTAATATCAAATATTAGCATTACAAATATATATATTTCAGCATTTTAATTGGCCATTCTGCTACTCAGATGCATTATCCACCTTCATTTATTTATGGAGATAATGGAGTGCCCAATCGATGCCTAGATGCACTCCCCCCACTGGAATTTCATCCCTATTCCATGCCACATCCCCCATTGTATCCTCATTTCACGGGGAATCATCTTCCCCACCAACATTTCATCATGGATCATCCGAATCACTGAAAATTCCTCGGGAATCATCAACCCCAGCTGTATTTCATGGAGTTGCTCCACCCGAGGCATCATAATAATCCTCTAGGTGGCTCTTCCTCCTCATTTATGGTGTTTGTTTGGGTCTTCCAAGTTGTAGTTGACCATCCAAAAAATAAACAATAGATATAATAAACTGAACCTAAAGACAGTGAGCATCACAACGATGGATTGCAAGATGTATTAAACATGATCTCTCATCAACAACAATACACAACTTAATATAAATAAACCAATATAGTTGGAGGTAAGAATATCCATGAATCCCATAAATATGTACACAACTGCGGTGGACCACCAAGATCCACCTTCACCTCCCCTTATCCAACTGTACAGATAGTCTCTGATGATCGAACAGAGACACCCAAGGAATACCAAACCCAGCCTACCATGACCATTATTACATCCAGAGATATGATGAGGTATGTAGAGTGTTCTTTCTAATATCCAAAACACAGAAGCCCTAAATACCAAAATAAATTTGAAGATGAAGGTTATAACATCTAATGCCCATAATTGGTAAGATACGCGGGCACTACCATTATCACTCCCTCTAAATTACTTGTTTTTTGGAAACGGAAGAGGGATTAGGTAAAAAAATAGATTATTTCTGAATATTCATGTTATATTTGAAGAGGGATGATGGAGAATAGGAAAATATTACTGAACATTCATGTGGGATGAAGAGGGATGATAGAGGTGAGATCTAAAGATGGCACTCCCCCTACCCTCGGTTACCCCTCACCATAGCTAAGGGCCACTGTACCCATCCTCCTCCTCTACTATACCATTAGGTAAACCAAAAATAAACATATATATTTAAATAATTATAAAATTATAATATTAATCTATAATATTTAACGGACGCTCCTTCATTCAAAGTGATGACTCCATCTCTAGTCTCAATTTATGTGTTATTTAGAAGTCAGGATTTCTATATAGCTAAAGATGTCACCAATACTACTAAAGGTAATCCAACATAAAGACTCAATGAATACTGGTTTTATGGGTATTGATATAGTTATAGAGGGTGCAAATGAATCGATGAGTTAGAAGTTAACTGGTATTTTGTTGTGATATATTATTCGGATCTCTGTCGACAAACATTTTAACTGAACTTCTCATATTATTTGAACCATTACTTTAAATTCACTATATTGCATACTTTTCTACAATGTTTTTATTGAAATTTTAACTCTCTGAATGGGAAGTGGAAGAATAGGGGAATGGTATGAGATATTTCCTTTTCCAGTTCTTCATAAACATAAATATACTGTATCATGACATTAGATTAGTCACCTGCCAGCGGGCTTCTATGGTTTTTTATATTAGCATTACTTTGTAGCTCCAGAAGTCACCAATACTTCTACAATACTCCAAGATCATA
Source organism: Viscum album (assembly GCA_963277665.1). Lineage (NCBI taxonomy): Eukaryota > Viridiplantae > Streptophyta > Magnoliopsida > Santalales > Viscaceae > Viscum > Viscum album. The sequence continues at coordinate 306,209,054 of OY728147.1, forward strand.
GAGTAATGAAGATCTGTAGCCTGGTTCTTGGTATCATTGATGTGGCTACAACTAAACCGATAATGTATAAGTTAACTAGATGTTTTACATGAGATCCTATTTGGATATCCATCGACAAACATTATTACCAATCTTCTTACATTGTTTGATCTATTAATCTAGATTCTCCATATTGTGTACATTTCTTAAAAATGTTTTATTGACACTTTGAGTCTCTAAATGATAAGGGGGAGAAGAGGGGATGATAAATTTTCTTTTCCAATTTATCTCACACATAAACATAGCATGTTGTGACATCAGATTAGTCACCTTCCAATTAGGATTCTATGTTTTTAGAATTAATTTTCATTTTTTGTATTAGTTTTTTTTGTAGAATCCATTTTCAGTTTGTTGTGAATCTTGGGGAAGGGGTTTCTTACCATATTCTTATCATATGTTTTACTAGAGCTAAACCTCTACTACTAGGAGGATAGTTTTGAATCATCTTTTTTTATAACGTCTGATGTGTTGAAGTATCATTACCACATTGTCAATATTACCCTTAGGATGAACGATGTTATGATTATTTTAGAATTTATTAGTTCAATGAATAAAATTAGTTTTTTATTAAATATTTTATTATTTTTTGGTACTTTTAAATAATATGAAATGAATATTCAATATAAATGTTCGTGTATGAATCTTTAATGACTTCTTTAGTTGGTGTGATTGATTATAGTTAGGAAATATGAAATTGATTACAATAAAAATATTAAAATCAATGTGAAAAATTTTCATTAATAAAATATGTTAATCAATAGTAATTTTCTTATTTTGTGTATGTCTATATTTAAAGGAGTTTAACAACTTATCTATCATCAAGGTGTAGTTCTCATTCCATAACACTATATATCTAAACACCATTTGAAATTTATAGTCTCTTGTTATTAATTATAAGTAGACTATTTATGGTGATATCTGATGGGTGTTTGAACATGTGGACTACCTTGGTCATTGGTTAAACTACTCTGATGATTGAGGTCTACACAAAACATTTAACTTCTATTGAATGCTAGGGAACTCGAATGTCTATAAGAAGAGAAATCACTTATTGAATAAAAGTATGGATTTTTATTTTTAAAGGAAGAATTTGATGTAAATAGATATTACATGAATAAATTTAACTTGACCCATCTTAGATGGGTGAAAAAATTTCAACTCATACTCACTGTTTTTAGAGAACCCAAAATGGTTGAGGTTGTTTAAATGGTGGGTAGGTATAGATTTGAAATACTTAAAATTGTTAATACATACAAATAGATAATGTTTCAATTGATATAATTTTTTATATACCATTCAATAAATGTAATCATTATACCTATAACTTTAATCATTAATGTTAAGTATATTTTTCATATCTAAAATTAGGTATATCTATTTAAATTTTATAAAAATGGTTCATATCAACACACATTGTTACTGATGAATTATAAATATATCAATGATAATTTATAATAAAATGATCTAGAAGACCTGGTCAGTTTTAATGATTTCATTTTAATTTTAGTTTCCATTACACCGTTGATACCCCACATCTACCTATATAAACACTTTATAACATGATGTGAATTTAGTCTTCATTCTTAAACCACAATTGTGGATGCATGATATTCAGTTTTTTTTTGTGTTTTTTTAGAATCCATGGTTTCTTTATTGATCCATATGTCACCTATAATGCTGAAGGTATTCCAAGATCATGGATCGATGAAGATCTGTAGCCTAGGTCTTGATATCATTGAAGCAGATGTAGATAAATTGAATTGGTAGAAGTTAACTAGCAGTTTGTCATGTTATATTCTTTGGGTCTCCATTGAAAAACCTTCTTACTAAACCTCTCACATTATTTGATCCATTAATCTAGATTACTTATATTTCATACTATTATATAATTTTATTTATTTTATTTTTGAGTATCTAAATGAGAAGGGGGAGAAGAGGGGAATAGAATGAGAAATTTATTTTTCTAGTTCTTCTCACACATAAACATGGCATTTTGTGGAATCAGACTAGTCACCTTCTGATGAGGCTTCTTCGATCATCATTTGAATTGTGTCTACTGTGGGATATAAATAATAATCGGTGTCCCTAGATGGTTACTCTTATTTTAGGACTCCAATTTTTTGGAAAAAAGAGCAATTGGGTTTTTTTGTCATTTGACTATGTCATTGTAGGAGATTGGTAATCAAGCTTGTTGACAGCCTAATGTAAATGTGATCAATCATCCCTACTTGACAAAATAATAAGATAGATAGATGAATTTTAGCACTCCTTTTCTTTCAGAGTTTCCCCCTTGTTACTCTTTAGGGGATTCTATCTACGTTGTGGCTCACATCTATTAATGCTATCTTTTTTTCTTGTTGTGATTATTTTTTATTATAGAATCCATTTTCAGTTAGTTGTGAATCTTGAGATATTTATTTCCTACTATGATCTCCCTACCATTTGGTTTTGAATAAACTTCTTGTTTATACTGAATGGAATTATTTTTTTATAATTTATCAATTATTATTATTAATTTTTTTAATTATATATTTTTTTATTGTTTGATAATTTCATTAAATCATTGGAAATTGAAGTTAAATAAAAATGTTCACCTTTATTTGGTCTATTTATTTATTAACTGTGAGGATGTTATTGGCACGTGAAAAATGTATTAAATGTTAAAATTTTATATATAATTTGATTTCAATGTAATGATGTTATGGAAGAGAGAAAAAATACACAGATTGTTGAGCTTTTGATAATAAAATCATTGTAGTGATAAATGTGAATTTGATGTGTGAATGTTTTATATCTACTTTACCTAATAAAATAAATTTTTATGAAAATTTCATTGAATACAAGTAATAAAAAATTGATTTTTTTTTTGAAAAATGTTCAACAATAAAAACAATCAATCAACATTTATTTTATTATTTTGATAGTATATATGAAAATAACATTTTAAATAAGAAATTTCTACAAAATATGGACACTTTATTTCTTTGAACCCATATCAGTAGTGAAATTTTTTACGATGCTTCAAAAATTGTACTTACTGACTCGAGTTTTAAAATCAAAAAATCAAAATTGGTTATGTATTAAATACAGATTAATAATGGAAACAATATTTTTTTATTGAATGATGTAATGTGAGAAAGAGAGGGAAAACTCAATCTAGTAAGGGGTTCAACAATTGCTTAATGTAGACCCTCATGTATTTACATTTTGATTCAATATTCCAATATAATTAACCTATATGTTTTTAAATTTTGATTTCTGATTTAAATAATATTAATTCCTTGATCTTGATGGTAATTAAAAAACTCATTCCTCAGAATTTTGGTTTGTGATCATCCTTTCATGTTTTTTCAGTTGCTAAGGAATCTCTCTTCACTTTTGCGTAGTGAGTACTATAAAGACCCTACTCGAGTTGCTTGGTGTCAGTGCCATATTTTTTACATTAGAATATAAATAAGGAATATTCACCCTGAAGGACTGAGTATTTTAGAATATTTGGAAACAATATATATACATAAGTTCAACATTAAACCTTGAAAAGAAAAATAACATAGAAACTGCTTTGACAACATCCATAACTCCTAGGTGATTTCTACATGTCATTCATAATATACCTCTTCTTGTCTTGGGAAAATGAAACATAAGAAAGGGGTGAGATCAAATGATTATTAAGGGAAATAAATACAGTGGAAGATAACAAAAACATAAACATTATACATGGTGATAACTTAAAAAACATTCCTTTAAAAATGAACTTGAACACAATATGGAAGGAATAAGAGATGAATAAATAATGACATAATAAAACATAATCATGGGTATTCTACTATTCAAATAACCACATGAAATATCAATTACTAGTTCCATAATGGGGGAATTCATAATGTGGGACATCATAACCATACTTTCAAGGTCTCGTGCCAAGACCATAAATATACATTTTGTCAAGGCCTCGTTCCAAGACAATAAATTCGCTCAGGAGACCTACAGATGCACTGAGGGGCTATAATGAACCCCACCTGAAACATACTAATTCCAATTCATTCCACATATTAATTGGGATAAACATAATAAATATAAGCATTCATATTGAAACTAATATATGAAATATAAATAACTTTCCCTAAGCATAAACACTAACAATTAAGAGTAAATTGGTGAATGGTTTTAAGATAGAACATCCACAGTCAACATAATCATAAACCATTAAATTAAATATGGTAGAGGATATATTAAAATATTAATTTCAATAATACATAATAATCAACATGTGTGTTGAAATAGATGAATATTCTCTTATAAAATCATCGAGTAATTCTTGAGATGAATACTCTTTTACTTTGAAAAGAATAGTTATTTTGGAAAAATATTTGTATAAAACAATAAGTAATGTATGATAGTATTTTAATAATAAAATGAGATATTTTATAAAGATAATGGTTTTCAAAAATAGATTATAGAGTGCCCTTGAAAATAAGTAAGAATTTGAGAAATTCCATTGAATCAGGCTTGTTTTTTGGGAACAATTTTTGAAAGATCTTTTTAAAACATATAATTACCCATAAATGAAGGTATTATTATGGTTGGTACACATATATAGAACATTATCACAGAATATATGAGGAGTAAATAAGAATAAATAATAATTTAATTGAGTTAAGTATACAATAATTGTAACCTGAAAGAAAATGGAGGTTCGGGTAGAAAACTGTTACCTTAAGTCCGAAGGAGTAACTCACTTGATCTTAATATGCTGAATAATAAAATTGAGGTTTATTGATTAATAACTATAAAACCTCATATATATGTAAATCATTTAGTATAACCTTATTATGTTCATTCATGACCTTTTTGATCGGTTAAGAGGTCCAATTTCATTGTTTAGGTCTGTTTGTTTCATGATCAGTATACTTATATACCTGAATGGAGAATCATGTAAAATGAGGATAGTTGTACATAATTGAAGTTATATTTTATTAGTGGAAATAAATAAGTTTACATGGTTATAAATTTCATTTGGTTACTTTGAGTGAATATGAATAATTATATAAATTATTTAATGATAATTTTTTGGGTCAATTTGGCAGTTTTTGAACACAACAAACTCATTTCTATTCATATATCCAAACAATGGGTACAAGTAGATTACAGAACCTTAACTAAATTATAATACACATATTATAGTCTGTTAGAACCATACAAACGATTTCATGACCAGAATTGAATATGGTAATAGAAATTAAAAATACATCGTCCTTGAATGTGACAAATTAACACATCTCAGATGGTGTTTTTCATTTATAATATAACGAAGGGGAAAGAAGAGATGATAAATAATTATTCTTATATCATAACAACAATCCTGTAAATTTAAGGTACTAGATTCATCAAAACATTTGTATTAATGGAGTTGATGAAAGAAAAATAAAATAAAGGAACTTGGAATAAAATAAATGAAAAGAGGAATTTACATCTTGAAGTTATCTTCCTTAAGAGCCTCTTTATAGGAGAAGTTATAGTTTTTTATGAGTCCAAGGGCTGCTGGACTTGAGGGAGGAGCTTGTAAGGATATTTGAGAAGAATTTAGACAAGGAACATGTAATATCCCAGGTAAATCAAACATAATACATATTTCATATTTATTAATATTTGTGAATTAAATATCATTTTTACTTTAAAGGGGGTTGCTATGTTCGATAGCATACCCAATACGCAACAACAGGTTTCTTTGAAATCTTACATTGCACACTAATAATATAATATTATTATTTTAAAGGGTAGCTAACTCCTAGTCATTGTATTGGAAATAATTAACAAAACTAACTATAATATGATTATACATGTTTGTTAAATGTATTTAAATTTATTCAATAAAAGTTAGAGGCTTAAAATGTGGATGAATCTAATTTTAAGCATAATTTACATTAAAAGTTCAATTTACCGCCTTTTAATGGAGAACCCTATTTAAATATAGTTTTGGTCACTTTAATACATTCTATTTGAACAAATAAAATCCTTATTTATAATGGGGACATCAAAATTTACTTTGTGTAATTTTTTGGAATTTTTCCGATCAAGTTCATTCTTTTATGAATAGTGAAATATATTGTGTTTTAATTCAAAACTGTGTTTTAATATAATTTATTTATATGGTTAAATTGTCTTTTTAATTAGTTTTAAAGTTTAAATAGAATATATTTTTACCCTTCAATCTAATTTTGGTCGTTGGAATTAATTTCAGTTTTAAAGTGGACATAAACAGGTGTCAATCTTTTGATAGTTATTTTTTCTAAAAAACACACTATTTGTTTTAACAACAGGAATTAATTTTTAAATTAATTAATTCTAATTCTATGTTTTGAATTTAGAAAAATATACATAATTTTTTAATTTTGATATCAAATATATATTAGGCTGAATTTTTTTTATTTTTCTAAAAATCTTCAATTTTTGATGAATAGTGAAACCACTTGGTGGTAGTTAAAAAAACTGAATTTTTCATTTAAATGAAATTTTAACGCTTCTGTGAATTGAATTTTAAAAATACGAAATACATGGGTGTTATTATTAAGTAAATTTTAGTTCAATAAGATGAAAATAATTTATGGTAAATAGTAACTATTAACTTTTATTTACCACCCTTAAAGGTAAATAGGGTAATTCAATGAAAAAAGAATGTTATAATAATTCCAAATTACCTTAACACTTGTCTTAACCTTATTGTATGAGTAATGGCCGACCATGGCCATCCTTGGTTCTATTTGGGGACTCCATGGAGCCACTTATGAATGATAATGACACTTTAGATTAATTAATTTAATGTAAAGGAAAAAATGACATAAACAAAAATCTTTTAGTAAATTAATTTTTACATGGTGTTATATAAGTAATATTTTTGACTATAAATATTCATTAGAAATCTAAAAAGATTTAATACAACCTGATTTTTTTTAAATTTTAGACATTGAATAAATTAAATTATTTATGACACAATAATGATGCAGTATTTACCTCATTAATAAATGATTTAAATAAATAAAATTATAATGATTAGAATATTATCCAAAACATGTCCAATTCCTATTGAATGATATTATTTAGACCATTAGTCATCTTATCTTCAACATTAATGATTTTTGGACCTTTAGAAACCGAATATCATTATATAATAAAATAATATTATCACACTTTCCTATAGAGCCCCTCCTCCCCCTTATAAAAAGCCCTCACTTATAACCAAATCCTCACACATATAAAGAATTTAGTCTCGTCCAAAATCTGCCCAATTAAGCTCCCTACATCCCTCTACAACTCCTAGAAGCCTTACCTTAGACAGAAGGAACTTCAAGTTGTCCTTTTTATTCAAACTAAAGGAAGTTACCCAAATTAAAGGTAACAGTTTCTCTTAACATCTTTTCTTTTATTTTACTTCTCCAACCCCCTTAACTCTTTTTATTCCATTATTTTATAAGAAAACCAATATCAAAAATATACTAGGATGTTTTTATGAGAATTATTCGAACATCACTTTCACACACCTCCATCTAATGGGTGAAGAACATAGTGTTTTTGTGGATGGAAAACTAATGCCTTATGAGACAATGAGTGTTCGATTATCTCTTACCGCCTATCATGGTGGCCATTAAGATGAAAATATATTGATATATGATATATATTATGTTTATGTTTTCTTCATGATTATTTATTTTTCTTTTATATTTTACCTTTATGGTTTCCATTATGGATAAACGCGATAAATTCATTTGAGGAAGTGTGGACTACCGCCCCCTCAAAGTGATATGACTTGTTAACGCCATATGTGGGATGTATAAATGATGTAGTTAATGATATTATATATGATATTATACTTGAATTATAATATACCTTTGTATCATTATATTTTAATTCCATTAAAATAAGTAATAGAAATGAAAGTAGCATTCATGCGTACGTACGACTTACCGTCTCCATGAATGGTGTATTTCATTTCTTACCTCAAAATGATATGTACTATTATAAATATATATATATATATTTACTTGATATATATGATATCTAAATAATGAACATCATTCTGGATATAATGGACTATTTACCACATGGACATCTTGTAAATATAAAGTGTTCATTTTTTACACAAGTACCAAATATCAACAAAACGAACGTTATTAACATAAATGATTACATAATGTTTATAACAAGGTAATAATTGATATAAAAGGAATAATAAACTTGAAAATTTCCTTAAGAAAGTTTAAGTTAACTTTAATTTATTATTTAGGAGATTAAAGAATGATCCAGACAAGTAGGACACGATGAAAGGGACTTCATCTCAATCTCATTTCATTGAGGCATATTTGGTTTTAATACACGACTTTATTTTATATGTTGTATAAGCACCCTTGACTTTTCAAAGGGAATATTTTTCTATGAATCATTTTACTAAATGAAAAAAAAAGGAATGTTTCTTTTAACGTAAGCGGTGACAACGACCTTTCCACCGCTACGAGTATTATTTGTTCTTTGGCTTCCTTAACAAGCCATAATGTTTCTTTAAGGAAAATAAATACCATATATTCTTCTATGTATTTTGGTATTGAAAATGGTTTTTATAATGGATTTGTTATGTCAATATATTTAAGTGATATATTGTGATTGAATTGTGTAAATGTTTTCTTTCCTTTATATTTATTTTATGTGTTATGATTTTATAATGGTACTTGGATATTTGACGGGTGGTTACGTGATTAACCAAATGACAGGTGGTGCCGTGAAAACCATGACGGGTGGTTATGTTATAAACTCCAATGCATTGGGTATGGAATTCGGCCATATGGCTATTCTAGTTAGTAATATGTGTGGAAGTCGACCGTATGGTTATTCCATTTAAGTATGTTTATGTCCCATGTTACCTTTATATGTTATGTGTTATTTATATGGTTTTTATGGTAACGTTTTGGTTATAAAAGGGTATGTAGTGATATTTTATTCTCTTAAGAGTATTTACTACTTCAAAAAGGTGAAAAGTATTACTTATGTTAAATTATTCATGGTTTACTTATTTTTTTGAAAAACTATCATTTTTCCTTATTTGTGTATCCCTTACTAAGCTTTTTATGCTCATCCAAAGTTTTTGAAATGTTTTTCACACGACATAATGTAGAATAGGGTCAGGGATGGGATCAAGGAAAAGTCATGCTCTCTAAAACATGGAACTAGACATGACTCTTTTTTTCAAGAATTTTTATTTTATGAAAAAAATGGAAACTTTTTAGAAGTGTCTACTTTGTAATCTTTTGAGATGTAATAGTTATGTCCTACTTCTCTAAAACTCTAAACATGAAAATATCCTCAATGTGAATTATTCATTTAATTCAATATTATGTAATGTTTAAGGTCGGGTCCTTATAGTTGGAATCAGAGGTCGGTTTAGATAACTTTAGGAGTTAGGGTATTATTAAATTAATATCCATAAAGTAATTTGTGTTAATATTGAAATAATATAGTATTTATAGATTATCATGTTTCTTTGAATAAGATATTTATGTGTTCAGAATGCTTTTTCGCAGAGGAAATAGGGCAGCTATGTTGGGAAGACATCAAGAGGAAGACGACCTTCCAAATCAGTAACCTAAGATAGTCAGAATCAGAACTGAACAGTTTGTTACAGTGATGACACAGTTGACTCAGGCTATAAATGGTAGTGATATCCATGCATGAGATCATCCAGATCAACCGCAGAAGAACATGTCAGTCGTGGATCATTTCATGAGGCAACATCCCCCATAATTCAGAGGATCATCTGACCATGTGCTAGCTAAAGGGTGGATTAAATCACTGGAGAAGATTTTTGATGTCATGGGGTGTTCTAAACTTCAAAAGGTTAGTCTCTCTGTTTACCATCTTGATGGTGAAGATGATTAGTGGTGGTCAATGGGGAAAATATCATGGATAGTGAGGATATTAATGATATTTATTGGGATGAATTAATTGGTATGTTTCTTTAAAAATATTTTCCTAAGGTGGTTCATCTTAGGATAGAAAAAACAATTCCTAGAATTGAGGCAGGAGGATGACTTAGTGGTTGCTTATGAAAAAAAGTTCACTCTACTGGCAAGTTATGCTACAAATTTATCCTAGATCTTGATAGTAAGATAAATAGATTTTACTCAAGACTGAAGCCACGATATCAAAGATAATTAGCCTATCGTGAGTTTAAAAGTTATGAAAAACTTGTTCAATTTGAGGAGAAGGTGGAAATGGAGTTTTCTAATGATCAGGTGTTTGTTGAGAAATAACAGAATAAGAGGTTCAGTTGGCAGGAAAAGTGAAAGAATTCATCAGAGCAGCCTGAAGGTAAGAAAATTAAATATCCAACTTGTGAAAATTGAGGTAAAAAGAATCCTAGAGAATGTTTATCAAATTATACAATGTGCTTCTGGTGTGGTAAGTCTGGTTATATTTCTCATAACTGTAAGGAAGATGATCAAGAAGGCAATAAAAAGCCATTCGTAAGATGTTTTAAGTGTAATAAAATGGGTCATTATGAAAATGAGTGTCTAGAGAAGAACTCAACTAAGGAAAAGAAGCCAGACTACATGAAAAAAGGGGTGGTGAAATCCTTTGCAACTACTTCAGCAGATTTTGGTCCATCGAACGAAGTAGTATCAGGTACACTTATTGTTTGTTCAGATTATGCCAATGTGTTGTTTGATTTATGGTCTACACACTCTTTCATTTCTGAGAGGTTTTCTAATAAATTGGGAATTCCACCTCAAGATATGAATATAAAACTTTCGGTAAAAACACCTGGAAGAAATTTTAAGACAAAAAGATAACATAATAACCTTCATGTCCTTATGTACGGGAAGAATCTACCTGCAAAACTTATTGTTTTGCCTCTAGTATAGTTTGATGATATTTTGGTTTATTTCAAAAGTAAGGAGGAAAATGAATTTCATTTAAGGTTTGTCTTCCATACCTTATAAGAAAAGAAAATATTTGGGAAATTCATAAAGTGTTAGTTTTGGTTGCAACAAATTTCTTTCCTTTGTCACATTGTTTCAAAAAATGGCATAATTGTTGATCCTTCTAAAAAAGTTATTCAAGAATAACCAAGACCCAAAAATATAACTGAGATTTGTAGTTTTCTTGGTTTGGCAGGTTATTACTGGAGGTTTGTTGAAAATTTTGAACGGTTATCTAATCCAATGACTAAGTTAACTCAAAAATGTGTTAAGTTCATCTGGAGAAAAGAATGTGATGATTGTTTTCATAAATTGAAAAGAATATGGGTGAGTGCTCTAGTTTTGGCTCTGCCATCCAGAAATGGTGAGTTTTTTTATCTATAGTGATGCTTTGTTGAAAGGAATTGGTTGTGTCCTAATACAGAATGATCAGGTAATTGCTTATGCTTTACGTCAGTTGAAACCACATGAGTTAAATTACCCTACACATGATTTGGAATTAGCTGTTGCTGTTTTTTCTTTAAAAATTTTAAGGAATCATTTGTATGGAGTAAAATGTGAAATATATATTGACCACAAAATTATAAAGTATATATTCACTCAGAAAGAATTAAACATGAGACAAAAGAGATGGCTGGAATTAATCAAGGATTATGATTGCACGATCCATTACCATCCGGGAAAAGAAAATAAAGTGGTTGATTCTTTGAGTTGAAAAAGTAATGCTTCATTAACCATGTTACGTTTGGAACAAGATCCTTTGGTTTTTTGATTTGATAAACTTTGGCATAGAAGTTGTTGGTGCAGAAATTTTTTTTGTTTTGTATCATTTGTTAGTGAGATCATCTCTATCAGATAGAATTAAGCAAGAACCTAAGGAAGAAAGTGAGTTATAGAAAAAGGTAGAGTTGGTTCAGAAGGGTAAGTTGCCTGAATTTAAAATTGATTATGATTGTGTTTTGAGAGTTGGAAAGAGAATATGTGTGCCTTTTGATTCACAGTTGAAGAATAAGTTGTTTTGTAAAGCTCATAGTTCCCCGTTTTCAGTTCATCCTGGAAGTACTAAGATGTACAGAGATCTTTGGGAGTATTACTGGTGGGATGGAATAAAAAGAGATATTGTTGATTTTACAGTGAAGTGTTTGACTTGTCAGTAGGTTAAAGCAGAGCGACAGTTTCCTAAAGGGATGCTTCAGCCTTTACCGGTGCCAGAGTGGAAATGGGAAAATATATCCATGGACTTTGTTGTTGGATTACCGAAGACATCTCGAGGTAATAATGCAATATGGGTTATAGTTGATCGATTGACCTAATCTGGTCATTTCCTTCCTATTAGAGATACATTGTCTCTAGATCAACTTTCTTGGTTGTATGTTAAAGATATATTCCAGTTTCATGGAGTACCCCTCTTCATTGTATCTAATCGTGATCCTGGGTTTACTTTTAACTTTTGGAAAGGCCTTCATAAGTTGTTGGGTACTAGATTTAATTTTAGTACAGCTTTTCATCCTCAATCAGATGGGAAATCAGAACGAAAAATTCAGACATTGGAGGATATGTTAAGTGATTGCTCGATGGATTATCAGTGATGTTGGGACCAACATCTTTCTTTGGTTGATTTTTCATATAATAATAGTTTTCATTCTAGTATACAGATGGATCCATTTGAGAAATTATATGGAAAGCATTGTCAAAATCAAGATTTTTGGGATGAAGTAGGTGAAAGGAATATTATGGGACCAGAATTGGTAGAAGAGATGATAGAGAAAGTCCAGTTGATTCAGAAGCACATGAGAACAGACCAGAGAAGACAGAAAAGTTGTGCAGATAACCAGAGGAGGGTTCTTTCTTTTGAGGTAGGTGATCATGTCTTTCTCAAAGTTTCTCCCTGGAAAAGTGTGAAGTGTTTTGGTATGAATGGAAAGTTGAGTATAAGGTTCATTGGACCTAATTAAATCCTGGAGAAAGGTGGATCAGTGGTGTACATAGTTTATTTACTCCCATGTTTATCCTAGGTACACAATGTTTTTCATTTTTCGATGTTGATAAAGTATATAATAAATCCATCTCATGTTTTGAGCCCAGAGGTAGTTCAGTTGGAAGACAATATCTCTTATGAAGAACAACCAGTCCAGATTCTTGACCGTAGAGAGAAAGTGTTGTAGAATAAGGTAATTCAACAGGTAAAGGTTTTGTGAAAAAATCATATGGTTGAAGAGGCAACGTGGGAATCTGAAAATGCTATGAGGGATTAATACCCCCACTTATTTTGATAAGTAATATTGCAAGGATGCAATTCCCAGAAGGGGGGAAGGATGTAACATCCCAAGTAAATAAATAATAAGACATATTTCATATTTATTAATATTTTTGAATTAAATATTAATTTTACTTTAAATAGGATTGATATGTTCGATAGTATATACTCGATACGCAACAACAAGTTTCTTTGAAACCTTATGTTGCACACTAATAATATAATATTATTGTTTAAAATGGTAGTTAACTCCTAGACATTGTATTGGTGGGAATGAATGAAACTAACTACACTATGATTTTACATGTATGTTAAATTTATTTACAATTATCCAATAAAAGTTAGAGGCTTAAAATGTGAATGAATTTAACATTAAGCATAATTTACATTAAAAGGTCGATTTACCGCCTTTTAATGGAGAATAGTCTTTAAATACGGTTTCGTCACTATAATACATTCTATTTTACCAAATAATATCTTTCTTTAGAATGGGGACATCAAAATTTACTTTGTGTAAATTTTTGGAATTTTTCCGATAAAGTTCATTTTTTTATGAATAGTGTAAAATATTGAATTTTAATTCAAAACCGTGTTTTAATCTAATTTATTTATATGGTTAGATTATCTTTTTAATTAGTTTTAAAGTGTAATTAGAATATATTTTTACTATTTAATCTAATGTTGGTTTTTGTAGTTAATTTCACTTTGAAAATGGACATAAACAAGTGTCAATCTTTTGATAGTTATTGTTTCTTAAAAACACGTTATTTGTTTTAACAATGGGAATTAATTTTAAATTAATTAATTTCACTTATATTTTTTGAATTTATAAAAATAGACATCATTTTTTAATTTGGAATATCAATTATATCTTGGGCTGAATTCTTGGTATTTTTCTGAAAATCTTCAATTTTTGATGAATAGTGAAACCACTTAGTAGTAGTTAAAAAAACTGACTTTTTCATTTAAATGAAATATTACCACTTCTGTGGATTTAATTTCATAAATCCAACATACATGGTTGTTATTAGTAAGTAAAATTTGGTTCAATAAGATGAAAATATTTTTTGGTGAATAGTAACTTTTTTCTTTTATTTACCGCGGTTATAGGTAATTAGGGTAATTCAAGGTAAAAAGAATATTATAATAATTCAAAATTACCTTAACACTTGTCCTAACCTTATTTTATGAGTAATGTACGACCATGGTCATACTTGAGTCTATTTTGGGACCCCATGGAGCCACTTATGAATGATAATGACACTTTAGATTAATTAATTTAATGTAAAGGCAAAAATGACATAAACAAAAATCTTTTAGTAAATTAATTTTTATATGGTGTTATATAAGTAATATTTTTTACTATAAATATTCATTGTAAATATAAAAATATTTCCTACATCATGATAGTTTTTTTATAATTTCCAGACATCGAAACAACTAAATTATTTATGACACAATATTGATGCAGTATTTACCTCATTAATAAATGTTTTAAATAAATAAAATTATAAGGATTAGAATATTATCCTAAACCTGCCCAATTCTTATTGGATGATATTATTTCGACCATGAGTCATCTTATCTTTGACCATAATGATTTTTGGACCTTTAGAAACAGAATATCATTATATAATAAAATAATATTATCACACTTTCCTAAAGAGCCCCTCCCCCACCCCCTTATAAAAATCCCCCACTTATAACCAATTCCTCACACATCTCAAATCTTTATGATCGTCCAAAATCTTCTCAATTAAGATCCATGCATCCCTATACTCCTCCTAGAAGCCTTAACTTAGGGATAAGGCACTTCAAGAAGTCATTCTGGTTCAAACCAAAAGAAGTTACCCAAATTAAAGGTAACAGTTTCTTTTAACTTCTTTTCTTTTATTTTACTTATCCAACCACCTAAACTCTTTAATTACTTTATTTTATAACAAAAACAATATTATAAATATATTAGGATGTTTTTATGAGAAGTATTTTAACTACACTTACACACACCTCCATCTAATGGGTGAATAACATACTGTTTCTGTGGATGGAAAACTAACGCCTCACAAGACGATGATTGTTCGATTATCTCCTACCACCTATCATGGTGGAAATTAAGATGACACTATATTTATATATGATATATGATATATATTATTTTTATGTTTTATTCATGCTTCTGTATTTTTCTTTTATATTTTACCTTTATGGTTTCCATTATGGATAAACGCGTTAATTTCATTTGAGGAAGTGCGGACTACCGCCCCCTCAAAGTGATATGACTCGTTAATGCCATATGTGGTTCATATAAATGATGGATTTAATGATATTATATATGATATTATACAATAATTATAATATACTTATGTATCATTATGTTTTAATTCCATTAAAATAAGAAATAGAAATGAAAGTAGTGTTTATGCGTACGTACGGCTTACCGTCTCCATGAACGGTGTATTTCATTACTTACCTCCAAATGATTTTTACTGTTATAAATTTATATATTTATATATACTGGATATATATGATATCTAATTAATAAATTTCATTATGGATATAATGGATGGTTGACCACATGGAAAACTTGTAAATATAAGGTGTTCATTTTTGACTCAAGTAACAAATATCAACAAAACGAACGTTATTAACATAAATGATTACATAAGGTTTATAACATGGTAATAAGTTATATAAAAGGAATAATAAACTTGAAAAAGGTTCTTAAGAAAGTATAAATTAACTTTAGTTTATTATTTAGGATATTAAAGAATGATCCATTCAAGTCGGACACGAGGTAAGGGACTTTGTCTCAATCTCCTTTCATTGAGGCATATTTTGTTTTAATAAAAGACTGTCTTTTATACGCTGTATAAACACCCTTGAAATTTCAAAGGGAATATTTTTCCATAAAGAGTTTTACTAAAGGACAAAAAGGAAGGTTTCTTTTAACGTAAGCGGTGACAATGACCATTCCGCCATCGCGAGTATTATTTGTTCTTCAGCTTCCTTAACAAGTCGTAATGTTTTTTTAAAGAAAATAAATACCATATATTCTACAATGTATTTTGGTATTGAAAATGGTTTTGATAATGGATTTGTTATGTCAATATATTTAAGTGATATGTTGTGATTGAAATTTTGAAATGTTTTCTTTCCTTTATATTTGTTTTTTTTTTGTTATGATTTTATAATGGTAATTGGACATTTGACGGGTGGTTACCTAATAAACCAAATCAAGGGTGGTGCCGTGAAAACCAGGATGGGTGGTTACGTTATATCCTCCAATTCATTGGGTATAGAAGTCGGTCGTATGGCTATTCCATTTAGTTATATGTGTGGAAGTCGACTGTATGGTTATTCCATTTAAGTATGTTTATGTACCAAATTACCTTTATATGTTATGTGTTCTTTATATGAGTTTTATGGTAACCTTTTGGTTACAAAAGGGTAAGTATTGATCTTCTATTCAGTGAAGAGTATTTACTACTTCATAAAGGTGAAAAGTATTACTTATGTTAATTTATACATGGTTTACTTATTGTTTTGAAAAACTAATAGTTTTCCTTCTTTGTGTATCCTTTACTGACCTTTTTATGATCATCCCATTTTTTTGAAATGTTTTTCACAGGACATAATGTGGAATAGGGTCAAGGATGGGATCAAGGAAAATTCATGCTATCTAAAACATGGAACTATACATGACTCTTTTTTTCAAGAGTTTTTATTTTTTGAAAAAAATTGAAACTGTGTAGAAGTGTTTACTTTGTAATCTTTTGAGATGTAATAGTTATGTCCTAATTCTCTAAAAATCTAAAACTAAAAATATCCTCAATGTGAATTATTAATTTAATTCAATATTATGTAATGTTTAAGGTTAGGTCCTTATAATTGGTATCAGAGGTCGGTTTAGAAAACTTTTAGAGTTAGGGTATTTTTAAATTAATATCCATAATGAAATTAGTGTTAATATTGAAATCATATCGCATTTACAGATTACCATGTTGCTTTGCCTAAGATATTTCTATGTTCAGAATGGTTTTCCACAGAGTAAATAGGGCAGCTATGTTGTCATGAAATCAGGAGGAAGACAACCTTCCAAATCAGCAACCTAAGATGGTCAGAATCAGAACTGAACTGTTTGTTGTAGTAATGGCACAGTTAACTCGGGCTATAAATGGTGGTGGTATCCCTGCACGAGATTAGCCAGATCAACCGCAAAGGAACATTTCAGTAGTGGAGCATTTCAAGAGGCAACATCCCCCATCATTCAGAATATCATCTGACCCTGTGCTAGCTGAAGGGTGGATTAAAGCACTGGAGAATATTTTTTATGTCATGGGGTATTTAAAATATCAAAATATTAGTCTCTTTGTTTACCGTTTTAAAGGTGAAGCTGATCAGTGGTGGTCGATAGTGAAAAATATCAGGGATAGTGAGGATATTGATGGTCTTGATTGGGATGAATTCAAAGGTATGTTTCTTGAGAAATATTTTCTTAAGGTGGTTCTTCTTCAAATAAAAAAACAATTCCTATAATTGTGGCAGGAGGATGACTCAATGGCTGCTTATGAACTAAATTTCACTCGACTGGCAACGTATGTTCCAAATTTCATCTGAGATCATGATAGTAAGATAAATTGATTTTACTCAAGAATGAAGCCACGATATTGAATATCATTAGCCACTCGTGAGTTCAAAGGTTATGAAAAACTTGTTCGATATGCGGAGAAGTTGGAAATGGAGTTTGCTGATAGTCAGGTGTTCGTTGAAAAACAACAGAATAAGAGGTCCAGTTGGAAGGAAAAGGGAAAGAATTCATCAATGAATCCTGGAGGTAAGAAAATTAAATATCCAACTTGTGAGAAGTGTGGTAAAAAGCATCCTGGAGAATGTTTATCAAAGTCTGGAAAGTTCTTTCGGTGTGGTAAGTCTGGTCATATTGCTCCTAACTGTAAGGAATATGATCAAGCAGGCAATGAAAAGACATCGGTAAGATGAATTAAGTGTAATGAAATGGGTCATTATGAAAATGGGTGTCCAGTGAAGAACTCAACTGAGAGAAAGTAGCTGGACTACAAGCATAAATGTGTGGTGAAATCCTTTGTAAGTACTTCAACAGATGTTGGGCCATCGAACGAAGTAGTATCAGGTACACTGTTTGTTTGTTCAGATTATGCCAATGTGTTGTTTGATTCAGGGTCTACACACTCTTTCATTTCTGAGAAGTTTTCTAATAAATTGGGAATTACATCTCAAGATATGAATACACAACTTAAGGTAAAAACACCTAGAAGAAATGTTGAGACAAAAAGAAAACATAACAACCTTCCTGTCCTTGTTTGCGGGAAGAATCTACCTGCAATCATTATTGTTTTTCTTCTAGTAGAGTTTCATGATATTTTGGTTTATTCCAAAGTAATGAGGAACATGAATGTAATTTAAGGGTTTTCTTACAAACATTAAAATAAAATAAACTATTTGGGAAATTTATCAAGTGTGAGTTTTGGTTACAACAAATTTCTTTCCTTGGTCACATTGTTTCAAAAAAATGGCATAACTGTTGATCATGCTAAACCAAAAGTTGTTGCAGAATGTCCAAGACCTACAAATATAACTGATATTCGTAGTTTTCTTGGTTTGGAAGGTTATTACTGGAGGTTTTTTGAACTTTTTTCACGGTTATCTAGTCCAATGACTAAGTTAACTCGAAAAGGTGTTAAGTTCATCTAGACAAAAGAATGTGATGAATGTTTTCAGGAATTGAAAAAAATATTGGTGAATGATCCTGTTTTGGATCTTCCATCTAGAAATGGTGATCTTGTTATCTATAGTGATGCTTCGTTGAAAGGACATGGTTGATTCCAAATGAATATTGATCAGGTAATTTCTTATTCTTCACGTTAGTTGAAACCACATGAGTTAAATTATCCTACACAAGATTTGGAATTAGCTTCTATTATTTTTGCTTTAAAAATTTGGAGGCGTCATTTGTATGGAGTAAAATGTGAAATACATACTAACCACAATAGTTTAAATTATATAATCACTCAGAAAGAATTAAACATGAGACAGAGGAGATGGCTGGAATTAATCAAGTATTATGATTGCATGATCCATTACCATCCAGGAAAAGCAAATAAAGTGGCTGATGCTTTGAGTCAAAAAAGTAATGTTTCGTTAACCCTGTTACATTTGGAACAAGATCCTTTGGTTTTTAATTTGATAAACTATGGAATATGAGTTTTTGGTGACGAAAATTCTTCTGTTTTGTATCAGGTGTTAGTGAGATCATCTCTATCAGACAGAATTAAGCAAGCACATAAGGAAGACAGTGAGTTATAGAAAAAAGGTAGAGATGGTTCAGAAAGGTAAGTCACATGAATTTAACATTGATAATGATTGTGTTTTGAGATTTGGAAAGAGATTATGTGTTCCTTGTGATTCACAGTTGAAGAATGAGTTGTTATGTGAAGCTTATAGTTCCCCATTTTAAGTTCATCCTGGTAGTACTAAGATGTACAGAGATCTTCAGGAGTATTACTGGTGGGATGAAATGAAAATAGATATTGATGATTTTACTATAAAGTGTTTGAATTGTCAGCAGGTTAAAGTAGAGCAGCAGTTACCGAAAGGGATGCTTCATCCTTTACCGGTGCTAGAGTGGAAATGGGAAAATATATCCATGGACTTTGTTGTGGGATTAACGAAGACATCTCATGGTAAAAATGAAATATGGGTTATAATTGATCTATTGACTAAATCTTCACATTTCCTTCCTATTCTAGATAAAATTTCTCTAGATAATATTTCTCGTTTGTATGTTAAAGAGATAGTCAAGTTGCATGGAGTTCTCCTCTCTATTGTATCTGATCGTGATCCCAGGTTTACTTCTATCTTTTGGAAAGGCCTTCAGAAGTCGTTGGGTACTGAATTGAAATTTAGTACAACTTTTCATCCTCAATCAGATGGGAAATCAGAATGAAAAATTTAGATATTGGAGGATATGTTACTTTCTTGCTCGATGGATTATCAGGGAAGTTGGGACCAACAACTTTATTTTGTTGAATTTTCATATAAAAATAGTTTTCATCCTAGTATGCAAATGGCTCCATTTGAGGCATTATATGGAAAGCATTGTCGAACTCCATATTTTGGGATGAAGTAGGTGAAAGGAAGCTGATGGGACTAGAATTTGTAGAAGAGATGGTAGATAATGTTCAGTTGATTCAGAAGCACATGAGAGCAGCTCAGAGCGGACAGAGAAGTTATGTACATAACTAGAGGAAGGATATTTCTTTTGAGGTAGGTGATCATGTCTTTCTCAAAGATTCTCCATGGAAATGTGTGATGCATTTTGGTATGAAGGGAAAGTTGAGTACGAGGTTCATTGGACCTTATGAAATCCTGGAGAAAGTTGGATCAGTGGCATACATAGTTGCTTTACCTCCAAGTTTATCCTAGGTACACACTGTTTTTCATGTTTCGATGTTGAGAAAGTATATGCCAGATCCATCTCATGTTTTGAGCCCAGTGGTAGTTCGGTTGGAAGAGAATCTCTCTTATGAAGAACAACCAGTCTATATTCTTGACCGTAGTGAGAAAATATTGTTAAATAAGTTAGTTCACCAGGTAAAGGTTTTGTGGAGAAAACCATATGGTTGAAGAGGCAACACAGTAATCTGAAAATTCTATGAGGGATAAAAACCTCCACTTATTTTGATAAGTAAAATTGCGAGGACACAATTTCCCAAAGGGGAGAAGGATGTAACATCCCAGGTAAATAAATAATAATACATATTTCATATTTATTAATATTTGTGAATTAAATAGTAATTTTACTTTTAATGAGATTACTATGTTCGATAGCATACCTAATACGCAACAACGGGTTTCTTTGAAATCTTACATTGCACACTGATAATATAATATTATTATTTTAAATGGTAGCCAACTCTTAGCCATTGTATTGGAAGGAATGAACGAAACTAACTAAAATATTATTATACATGATTTTTAAATGTATTTACATTTATCCAATAAAATCTAGAGGCTTAAAATGTGAATGAATCTAATTTTAAGCATAATTTACATTAAAAGGTCGATTTACCACCTTTTAATGGAGAACCCTCATTAGATATAGTTTTGGTCACTTTAATACATTCTATTTGACCAAATAAAATCTTTTTTTAGAATGGGGACATCAAAATTTACTTTGTGTAATTTTTTTTGAATTTTTCCGATAAAGTTCATTTTTTTAGGAATAGTAAAAAATATTGTATTTTAATTCAAAAAAATTTTTTAGTATAATTTATCTATATGTTTCGATTATATTTTAAATTGGTTTTAAAGTTTAATTAGAATATATTTTCACCATTTAATCCAATGTAGGTTGTTGGAATTAATTTCACTTTCAAAGTGGACGTAAACAAGTGTCAATCTTTTCATAGTTATTGTTTCTTAAAAACACGCTATTTGTTTTAACAACGGAAATTAATTTTAAATTAATTAATTCCACTTCTATGTTTTGAATTTAGTAAAATAGACATCATTTTTCAATTAATAATATCAAATATATCTTAGGCTGAATTTTTGGTATTTTTCTGAAAATCTTTAATTTTTGATGAATAGTGAAACCACTTAGTAGTAGTTAAAAAAACTGACTTTTTCAATTAAATGAAATTTTACCACTTCTGTGAATTGAATTTTAAAAATCCAACATACATTGGTGTTATTAGTAAGTAAATTTTGGTTCAATAAGATGAAAATAATTTTTGGTAAATAGTAACTTTTAACTTTTATTTATCGCGCTTAAAGGTAAATAGGGTAATTCAATGTAAAAAGAATATTATAATAATTAAAAATTACCTTAACACTTGTATTAACCTTATTGGATGAGTATTGGAAGACCATGGGCATCCTTGGCTCTATTTGGGGACTCCATGGATCCACTTATGAATGATAATGACACTTTAGATTAATTAATTTAATGTAAAGGCAAAAATGACATAAACAAAGATCTTTTAGTAAATTAATTTTTATATGGTGTTATATAAGTAATATTTTTTACTATAAATATTCATTGTAAAGATAAAAATATTTAATACATCATGATATTATTTTTTTATAATTTTTAGACTTTTAATAAATTAAATTATTTATGACACAATAATGATGTAGTATTTGCCTCATTAATAAATGATTTAAATAAATAACATTATAATGATTAGAATATTATCCAAAACCTGTCCATTTTTATTGGATGATATTATTTAGACCATGAGTCATATTATATTCCACTTTAATGATTCATGGACCTTTATAAACTGAATATCATTATATAATAAAATAATATTATCATGCTTTCCTAAAGAGCCCCTCCTCCCCCTTATAAAAAGACCTCACTTCTATCCAATTTCTCACACCTCTCAAGCCTTTAGGATCGTCCAAAATCTGCCCAATTAAGCTCCCTACATCCCTCTCCTCCTCCTAGAAGCCTTACCTTTGGTATAAGGCACTTCAAGAAGTCCTTTTGGTTCAAACCAAAGGAAGTTACCCAAATTAAAGGTAACAGTTTCTCTTAACTTCTTTTCTTTTATTTTACTTCTCTAACCCCCTAAAATATTTTTTATTCCTTTATTTTATAACAACAACAGTATCCTAAATATACTAAGATGTTTTTATGAGAATTATTCTATCTACACTTACACACACCTCCATCTAATGGGTGAAGAACATACTGTTTCTGTGGATGGAAAACTAACGCCTCACGAGATGATGATTGTTCGATTATCTCCTACCGCCTATCATGGTGGCCATTAAGATGACACTATATATATATATATATATTGTGTTTATTTTTTCTTAATACTTATGTATTTTTCTTTTATAGTTTACCTTTTGTGTTTTCCATTATGGATAAACGCAATAATTTCATTTGAGGAAGTCCGAACTACCACCCCCTCAAAGTGATATGACTCATTAATGCCATATGTGGGACGTATAAATGATAGAGTTAATGATATTATATATGATATTATATGTGATATTATACTGGAATTATAATATACCTATGTATCAATATGATTTAATTCCATTAAAATAAGAAATAGAAATTAAAGTAGCGTTCATGCGTACGTAATGCTTACTGTCTCTATGAACGGTGCATTTCATTTCTTACCTCCAAATGATATTTAATTTTATAAATATATATATATATATACTGGATATATAAGATATATATGATATCTAAGTAATGAATGTCATTCTGGATATAATGGACTGTTGACCACATGGACAACTTGTAAATATAAGGTGTTAATTTTTTAATCAAGTACCAAATATCGACAAAACGAATGTTATTAACTTAAATGATTACATAATGTTTATAACATGGTAATAAGTGATAAAAAGGAATAATAAACATGAAAATGGTTCTTAATCAAGTATAAATTAACATTAGTTTATTATTCAGGAGATTAAAGAACGATCTAGTCAAGTCGGACATGAGGTAAGGGACTTCGTCTCAATCTCCTTTCATTGAGGCATATTTTGTTTTAATAATAGACTTTATTTTATATGCTGTATAAACACCCTTGACATTTCAAAGGGAATATTTTTCTATGAATCATTTTACTAAATGAAAAAATGGAATTTTTCTTCTAACGTAAGCGGTGACAACGACCTTTCCATTGCTGCGGGTATTATTTGTTTTTTGGATTCCTTAACAAGTTGTAATGTTTTTAAAGAAAATAAATACCATATATTATTCTATGTATTTTAGTATTGAAAATGGTTTTGATAATGTATTTTTTATGTCAATATATTTAAGTGTTATATTGTCATTGAAATGTGGAAATGTTTTCTTTCCTTTATATTTGTTCTATGTGTTATGATAATATAATGGTACTTGGAAATTTGATGGGTGGTTACGTGATAAACCAAATGATGGGTGGTGCTGTGAAAACCAGGTATGCATTGGGTATGGAAGTCGGCCGTATGTCGATTCCATTTAGTGATATGTGTGGAAGTCGATTGTATGGTTATTCCATTTATGTATGTTTTTGTCCCAAGTTACCTTTATATGTTATGTGTTCTTTATCTGGGTTTTATGGTAACCTCTTGGTTACAAAAGGGTAAGTAGTGATATTTTATTCAATTAAGAGTATTTACTACTTCATAAAGGTGATAATTATTACTCATGTTAAACTATTCATGGTTTACTTATTGGTTTGAAAAACTAACAGTTTTCATTATTTGTGTATCCCGTACTGAGCTTTTTATGCTCATCCCATGGTTTTGAAATGTTTTTCATAGGGCATAATGTGGAATAGGGTCAAGGATGGGATCAAGGAAAATTCATGCTATCTAAAACATGGAACTAGACATGACTTTTTTTTCAAGAGTTTTTATTTTATGAGAAAAATGGAAACTGTGTAGAAGTGTCTACTTTGTAATCTTTTGAGATGTAATGGTTATTTCCTAATTCTCTAAAACTCTAATCCTGAAAATACCCTCAATGTGAATTAATCATTTAATTCGATATTATGTAATGTTTATGGTCGGGTACTTATAGAACAAGGCTTCAGAGGAGTGAAGAGAAGAGTGAGTGAGGGGGGTTATAGTTTAGGAGAGGGGGGTTTTCTCATTATTTTACTCAATATTTTATCATTTTTCTAAATACAACTAATAGTATGGATTATTGTGATCAAGAATAGTAATATGTGTATATGAGTTCGAACCAAGTGAACTTAAATAAGTCGTGATTCTAGGAATAGTGAGTTTAACTGATAATGTATATATATGGTAAATTACCATATTTTAATATTCATAAAAAATTTGAGTGTTTCAGAAAAATCCCAAAAATTAACCATAATAAATTTTTGATGTGTATAATTAAAAAATAGAACACCATTTTTTAAAAATAATATTCAAAATATTATATTTATAATTTTTAAATAAATTCATAATTTATTTGAAAAATAACAATTTTAAAACTATAATTCAATTTATGTCACCTTGAAAAATTAATCTATATCTCATTATATTTTAAACTCAAGAAAACAAAATAATAATATGATTTACTATTCATAAGGGTCGTATTACTATTCATATTACTATTCATAAGGGAATGTTACTATCCACCAAAAATTCAGTTTGTCTTATTAGACTCTAAATATATTACTAAATGCTACTATATATGTTAGTTTTCAAAATTCAAATAACAGAGGTGTAAAAACTATGTTTACTGGCTAGTTTATAACAAAGTGTTGTTTTTTATAGATTTAGGGTCTCATGAATTCAAAATTAAATTTATTTTCAAAATCTTGGTGGGTTTCATTATCCCCTCATAAAAATTTCGTTATGAAAATTACTAGAATGTTAACCCACAAAATGATTTTGGTAGTTCTTCATCATAAGATCCTCAGGATCCCATGTTGCCTCTTCGATTTTATGATTTTTCAAAATTATCTTTACTAGTCGATTCATCCAAATCCTCAACACATGTTCTTTAGTGTCTAGAATCTAGATAGGCTCTTCAAAGTAATATAAGTCTTGTTTAAATTATATACCTTTAGAAGTGAGGAAATGCATTGGGTCTGTCATGTACATACTAAGAAATGAGATGTGGAACACATTTTGAACTTCAGACATACTAGGTGGCATAGCCAAATGATAAGCCACAACTCCAATTCTCTCCAAAATTTCAAAAGTACTAATGTACCTAGGGCTAGGATTCCCTTTCTTCCCAAATCATATAATTCCCTTCAATGGAGATACTTTCAAGAAAAAATTATATCCCACTTGAAAATATAAATCCTTCTTTCGATTATCAGCATAGCTTTTTTGTATGTTATGAGCTACTTTGATATGGCCTTGAATAGTCTTTACCTTCGCTATTATTTCTTCCACATGATTTGGGCCAACAAGCTTCCTTTCTCCAAAATCATCCAAACAAGTTGGTGTATAACATCTCTTTCTATATAGTGCTTCATATGGTGCCTTTTGAATACTTTAATGGAAACTATTATTGTAGAAAAAATCCACTAAAAGAAAACATTGATCCAACATACCTTGAAAGTGAAGTGAACATGATCTCAAATTGTATTCTATGGTTTGGATCGTCCTTTTTTATTTCCCATCAGTTTGAGGATGATAATTAGTACTCAAATGAATATTGGTATCCAAATATTTTTGAATTATTTTCCATAATTTACATGTAAATCATGGATCGTGATTAGATACAATTGGGAGAGGTTCTCCTGATGTCTCTCAACATCGTTTATTTAGAATCTTGCTAGGCACTCTAGTGGGAAATCCTCCCTTATAGTGAGTAAATGTACAGACTTCGTAAGTTAATCCACAAATACCAATATTGAATCATTCTTTCTTGGATTTTTGGGTAATACTATGAAATAATCCATGGTAATTTCATTCCATTTCAATGTAGGAATTGGTTGATGTTTCATGACTCCTCTAGGATGTTTTCATTCAACCTTTACCTGTTTAAAGACTAAACATCTTGATACATAATCATTAATTTCCCACATCATGTTTTTCCACAAAAAATGTTCCATAAAATATATATAAATCATAGTGCTACCAAGATGTATAGAGAAATTTGAGATTTGAGCCTCATCCAATAACTGTATTTTCATCTCAGGTAGAGAGGGAGCACATAGCCTCTTCCCAAATTTCATAATTCCATATTCACACATGAAGTAAACCAACATCCCATCTTTCACATCATTAATTTTCTTTTTATTATTCTTTTCATAAGACTATTAATATTTAATTCATTAAAATAAATATGGTTGGGAAACCATTTTAAAAAGTAGTGATACTTGACGTACATTGATAATTCACATATCCATCCTCACTAGATCCATGTACAAAGGATCCTTGTCAATCCTCATTTTTTTAAGAACTCCATGATCTTTCCAGCTCAATGCCTCAGCAACCATGTTTTCCTTTCCTGGGTGGTAGTGTATGAAACAATCATAATACTTGAGTATTTCTAGAAAACTTATTTTCCTCATGCTGAGTTCCTTCTGTGAGAAGATATATTTCAAACTCTTATGATTTGTATATATCTCACATTTTCTCCATAGAAATAATTTCTCTGTATCTTCAGAGAAAATATTACAGCTGCTAACTCAATATCATGAGTAGGATAGATTTTTTCATGAATGATTCGATGCCTTGATGCATAGGCAATAAATATGTCATTCATAAAAATGACATACCAATGTCTTTTCTTTGATGCATCACCATATATCAAAAAACCATCATTCGCTGATTGTAGAGTCAGGGTCATATGATTCACTAATATTCTCTTCAATTCCACAAA
The DNA here is from genome assembly GCA_963277665.1 of Viscum album. Classification (NCBI taxonomy): domain Eukaryota; kingdom Viridiplantae; phylum Streptophyta; class Magnoliopsida; order Santalales; family Viscaceae; genus Viscum; species Viscum album. The sequence goes on from OY728147.1 coordinate 306,236,664, forward strand.
ACATTCCTCATATTCTTTTTTCCATACAAAAATAACCCCATTACATGTAATATTTGTCATTGGGTTAGATAAGTGGGATAAGTTCTGAATGAAACATAAATAATAACCTCTTAAACTAATAAAACTACGTACCTCAGTTATGATCGTTGGCGTAGGCCATTCTTGTACAACCTTTGTCTTTGTTGTATCAACATATAGTCCCTCCTTAGAGACAATGTTGACAAGAAAGGAAATTAATTGAAGAAAAAAATTCACACCTTCTAAACTTCACATACAATTCATTTGTTCTAAAAGTATTCATAATAGAGCAGAATTGATTTTCATGATCTTTGTAGATTTTCGAGTATATGAAGATATCATCTATATATACCACCACAAAGTCATCAATATATTCCTTGAAAACATTATTCATTACATCCATGAAAACTTATGGTGTATTAGTTCATCCAAAAGTCATTACTATAAACACATAATGCCCATACCTAGTTCGAAATGCTATTTTTTGGAGTCTATTCCTTCCTCACAAATAACTGATGATATCCAGATCGAAGGTCAATATTCAAAAAAAGTGGGCTCCATGAAAATGATTGAATAAATCATCAATGTGAGGTAGGGGATACATGTTAATTATTTTTATAGAGTTTATATCCATTTATTCAATGTACAACCTCATAGATACATATTTCTTCTTGAAAAAAAGAATAGGAGATTCCCATGGGGAAACACTTGGGAAAATAAATTCTTTATAACTAAATTACTCTGGTTATTTCTTCAGTTATACTAATTCCACTATGGCCATTCTATAAGTATTCTTTGATATAGGCCATGAATTTGGAATTAAGTCAATGGAAAAATCAATTTCCTGCTCTAGAGGATATCTAGGTAAATCTTCTGGAAAGGAATAAAAATATTCTTGCACAATAGGTACATCCTCTATTTGAACATTATTTTCCTCACTCATATCTATTGCATTACCTTCCTCCCTATTATTTAATTTAGTGGAGCTACTGGGGGTGGATCTAGATAAGAATGAGATATGGATGTTTTTTACCAAATGACAAGGGATTCCAAATCATCCTAAGAAATTATAACCTTTTTCTTCTTGCTATAAATTTTCATAACATGGTTTGAAAACCAATATATGAAGAAGATTATATGAAATTAAATCATGGTTATGACTATAAAATAATTATATAAAAATATTTATATGCCATAATGGGGACTTCCTGACACATTTTTGTTGCAAGGATACTTCACTTAAGTTTTTTGACTGAAAAATCCCTTGTAAAATCAAATTGGAAATATCTAATTTTCTTAAAAAACTAGAAATATATGAAAGAATTCGATGATCCAAAATTAAATAAACCATTGGATAAGTTTGAGTAAAGAATTGAAGTACCTGCAACCACATCCCTAGTAACTTCAACCTCTGAAGTAGTGACCGCATTAGCTTAGCCTTGCTCCCTTTATCTTCATTAGGGAACATTTCCCTGATGCTTAATCCATTCATGTTCATAATGTCTCATATCCCAACAATTTTAGCATTTAACATTGGTAGGTTCTTTCTTCACCTTACAATCACGAGATAAGTGTCTTTTTTTCCACACTTGTAACAGACTCCCATTCCCTTTAGGAAAGTTCTATAAGATAAAGTGTCCTAGAACCAACTGGTTGTACTTTGATTACATGTATATTTAATGCATTTAAATATTAAACAGCTTATTACATATTTTTCATTGTTCGGTATGACTATGATGAAATAATGTCCTAGAGTATTTGTTGCATTGATAATGTCATGGAAGTTCCCCACTATGATGAGAATATTGAAATTCTATAAAAATATTCTTAAATATAGTTCTACGGTTGGATGTCATACTATGATGGGACACATAGAATTCAGACAGTCAGCTACGAGTACTCATAAGTAGATGAGACTTCCTCTCATGAACTTCACACTTGGTAATCACCAAGATAATAGATTATGAGAATAGACCCGCCAGTAGGAAGTCTACATTTTTTGGCGCCATTAGTTATTTCTATCTAAGAGCATGTGTAATGATCCTTAGACATTAAGATTATCATTAATCCAGGTCACGACTAGCACACTTTGATTTACTGATGAAAACCGCAATGCAAATAGTTTGCTGGAATTAGGGAACATTGGGTGCGTTACAAGTGGCATGTTATTAATGGATAAGCTGAGGAAGGATTTTTCCATTCAATTTATGGAAGTTGATATCTCAGACCTTTGATTGAAATAGAACTATCGCATGAAATTCCATGACCAATGGTTAACGAAGAGTTTATTTCAGGTAGTCAAAGAATGACGTATCAAGCATAAAGGTTGATGAAAATATCATGATGCCTACTTGATGAAATATTGAGATGAAGGGATTATATTATACAGTGAGAATTTTTATATGGATGTCGTTGTTGATACATTAGGTTCTTTCTCTTGGGTGCCTTGACCCATTTCTAGATAGTACTCTTGGACTTCATGCAAGCCCACCTAATGACAATGAGAAAGAATCCTAGAGGGTCACACACTAAGTGTTTTTGGTGGTCTCCATTAAATTATATTTGAATTTAATTAATAAAATAAATATTATTCTCAAGACCGTGGAATAATTTTATTCAAGTTAAGATGATCTCATAAATTAACTAAATTATATTTATTTATTTTATTGAACATTTAATAAATATTTATTTACTTGTTTTTAAATAAAATATTTATTTAAAATATTAATTTATTTATTTATTTATATGGGTGTTCAATAAATGGAAGTGGAGTTCGAGCGGACAAAGGCTGGATTGGTAGTAAAATAATTATTTACAAGACAGTAAATAATTATTATACGGCACAAGTTAAAATAATATTGACGCTGCTATTATTTTTTGATGTAGCATCTTATTCATAATCCCTTTTTGCACAAGTTGGCGAACCATAAATAATGACACAATATTATTATTATGAGAAAGGGTTTTCTCTAAGTTCATGAATGTATTTAATTGTTGTTATGAAAAAAAATATTGTAACTGAAGTTCCATGAAAATAAATAGGCAAGTACGTCTATTTTTTCATTTATAACACACTGTATGCTTGGTGAATTGATAATTATTGAGATAAACAATTTCTCTCCCAAATTATCTACTCGTCCCTCTCATGAAAAAGATATTTTCTTCATGGAAAAAGAAAAAATAGATCAATAACGACTAACACAAGACACTCTCTTCACTGAGCTAGCAATTGGAGAATGAGTGGTGTCGATCGGAGGCTATCAGAGCACACATGTATCACCTCTAGAGGGATTCTTGTTTGGATCCTCACAAGAGCAACAAGATAATTTGGAAGGGTCATTATGAATGATCAACATCATCAACGAACAAAATACAGAAGATCCAAGTATTCTTTTCTTTATGTAATTAATTAAATTAATTATAAACATGATGTGGAAGATTGTCCCTAAAAGGTTTTGAACCTCTTCCATCCTTATCTATATCATTGATTCTATTCTGTGGAGACTGTCGTTCATCATCGTATTGATCCTAAAATAATCATTTATCATGGTAAAAAATAAAGTTGGTTGTCGGCCCAACCGTGCTTCCACTACGCCTGGAACCATCAAGTGGTATCAGACAGATTACATCATAGTTTAGAATTATTTAAATATTTCATTGATGATTTATGCATTTAATAATATAGATGTTTCAATTCAAGTTAATCGTTTTACAAATATGAATCTCGAGATCCATTTCTACTCTTTTTTTCTCATTTAGCTTATAAAAATGATCATTTATTTTAGATTGGATTAAAATAAAATAAAGGATCTCGTCCAGAGGTGCCACATATTCCTGGATGTACAACACCAGAACACATGGTGTGTATTTGATAAAACATGTCGTGTGGTCAAGATTCAATGCTTTAGACCTTTCCTTCAAACCAAGTAGTGTGTTGGAGTCTTTCTAAGTGTTAAATGACTCTGTGTGTTGACCAGGAATAAGTGGCATGTGGTTTTTGGATTACACGTTGTGTAGTCCACTAGAAAGGATGTGTAATCTATTCGAGTTAGGGTTGGACCGTGTACAACATAAACATATTTCCCAGCTAGAAACAGTGTAACGCGGATTCTACATGGTGTGTGGCCCATTGAACACATCATGTACTATGAAAATCACAGAAGTTCATCTACACGCCAAGTCCTCGGGCGTGTACTTCGGATGGATGGTGAACGATAGTACACGTTGTGTAGTCGGAACTACACATTGTGTACTCATCCAAATTAAACATATTTATTTAAATTAATTGTTATATTATATAAACCCATGAGACGTGTACCGTAGTTCATATGTAAAGTTGAGGCACAACACATGATTGGTGTTTTATAAATATGTGTTTAATTTAACATATGCATATTGTTCTTTTCTACTCATTGGGTAGTTATGAATGGGAATTCACCAGTTTTCCTCCAAGGTTCAAGTTACATACAAATATGATTTTAAATGAATTTATCTGTTTAAAATTATGATTGATGAGAATCTCAAGGAAATTCAGAAAAGGGATTAATATAAAAGTATTGTTTAATTAAAGATAATTAATTGATTCGAGTAGGATTTATCTTAAACAATAAAAATTAAAGAACTAAATGCTAGTTTTATTTAGGTGTAAATATGGTTGCATGAATGGATGATCATGATCTAGACCAATACCTTTGTATATGGATGGTTTCTTTTAATTTATGTATTTAAATTAAATTAGTTGGCCTATGATTATTCTCTTCATTAATATGTATGGCATGCATGCCCAAGCGTTCTTTTATATAAAACCCCTTTTACCTCTCACCTACATGTGAGCTAAAAAAGGAATATATAATAGTTGAGTTAGTTCATGATGGATCCAAGATGAAATCAATCACAAGAGATATGGAGGTGGACTGGTGGAAAGCTGTAAACACGTACCCAAAAGGTTTATGGTGTTTCTCCCCTAGGTCAGGGTTAGTTTTTCAGCCGATATATAAACTAACCATTAAAAAAGATCCAGATAATTCCCTTTTCTTTATATTATTTCTTTCAGATGAATGGTTTAGCATTATGGATGTGTTTTCATGATCAAATAATTAATGAATTAAACAATCATGAAAGATGAAACTCAAATAAATAAGGCTTATGCATAAATATTTTCAAGATATGGTAAATCACTTAAGTAGGTTACACTTAATATTAACAATCATGTGATAATGACAATATGAAATTCACGTATAAGAGATAAAAAATCCATCAAATAAAAGATTATGTCATACCAATCCATCTGCTACTTGATTAAGGGATAAACTCAATAAAACTATGTGTTTGACCAACCCTTGTTGGGACACTTGCATTCATACAGGAAGCCATTATGAAAGGTTTCAGGTTCACTTAACAATATTACATCAAGAGGAGTAGCCCATGCTAGACTTACTGTAATATTGGAGGCTAGGGTTAAGGAAATCCAAAGTCAAGATTTCAGGATTGGGGAGTCCGCTCAATAGATCAAGGAGATACAAGATCACAGTTGGAAAATACCTTCCTACCTAAATACCTTCAAATATCATAACCAACCATTTTTTGGGTTATGAAATGGGTAATATGGATCCTTTTCACTATAATTTCATGGAAACTAGACATTTAGAGTTCAATGGTGAGGGCCATTGGGATTTGATAAAATAGTGGGAGATTTAATTTATTATTTCTCATAAAAATGTAATAATGAAAGTACTAATGATCTGATCTTTTTATTTTATAATAAAAAATATCAAGCTCGTCAACCACAATATCCCTAGGATCGATTTGGGATAAAGAAAACATCCTCACTGGTAGTAAATTCTAGGAATGGGATAGACGCCTTTGAGTTATCCTACACTATGAACAAAAGTCTTACGTGTTGGAGTCTGCATTACCTCTATGGTCTTTACGAGGAGAGAGAAAGTCAGGAAAGGTTTGAGATCTCCATGGCACTTTTTTAGAATAAACTTGGAGAGGGTGCCCCATCTAGGCCTCATGTAGTCAAGATCATTGGATACATTGAGTGCCTAGAGGTTCTAGGTTTAAACTCCCTAAAAAACTTTGTATCGATCTCATTTTTGTGTCCCTCCCTTAGAGCTTCTCTAGCTTTGCTGTTAATTTTAACATGAAAAACCATGAGAAGTCTCTATCGGAACATCATATCCTCATTCTACAAGTGGACAAAGATATGAAGAACGAAAATCCTTTTGTCCTAATAGTGAATAAGAGGAAAGGGAAGGCGAATACATTTAAGCCCAAATCTTCTTTACATATTTCCATGAAAAGGAAGATCAAAGGGGAGGCAATGGAACATGATGTTGTTTGTTTCACATGTGGTAAGAAAGGCCACTGGAAGAAGAACCGCACCTAGCCTAAGACGAAAGGGGAAGCTTCAGGTGCATTTTTTATTGAATGAAATCTATTTGTTTCTACTAATTCGGTATTAGATACATCATGTGGTGCACACATATGTATCCAAATACATGAACCATGTATATTAAGGATGATTGACTGATGGGAGGTAGATTTGCGGGCAGCCAACCAAGCCATACTTGCTGATGTAGTTATTGGGGACTATGACCTCACATTGCCAACTAGGATGATCTTGGTGTTGAAGGGTTGTTATTATATATTGTCAATTACTAAACACATAATTTATGTATCTATATTAAATACGGATGTGTTTTTTAAAAGTTTGTAAATGAATGTTGCTTCTTTTAAAAAGATAGAATTTGTTTTGGTAGGGCACATTTATACAACGGTGTTTACGTGTTGGATTACACAGCCAAAGTAATGGAAATTTATAACCAAGATTCTTTAAATGACTCGTAACACGCCCAACTTTGGAATCATCAGCTAGGTCATGTAAATGAGAAATGCTTGAAAAAGTTACATCAAGATGGATATTTAGATTCTTTATAACTAAAACAACTTGGCGTATGTCATGAATGTTTACAAGGAAAAATGACCAAAACCCCATTTGAAAAATTGTTCAAATAGCATCAAGACATTGAATACGAAAAATCCTTTTCACTAGTTTCAATTCTAAAATCCAACCGAATATTATTGGCCATTGTCTCTTACCATCACTATGGGATTTGGAAAATGGATTTCAAACCATCCTTCCTTAACGGGAACCTTCAGGAAGATGTCTGCATGACACAACCTGGAAGATTTTCGACTCCAAAGGATTCCAATAAGGTATGGAAGTTGCATAAATCTATTTATGGATTAACAAAAGCATCCAGGTGATGGAACATTCATTTTGATGAAGCCATAATGAAATTTAGTTTTATCAAGAACGAATGTGAGCGTTGTGTCTACAAATGTTTTAGTGATAGTGCAGTCTTTTTTCAAATAGTATATGTTGATGAAATATTACTTATTGGAAATGAGATACCAGTCTTATAGTCTGTTAAGGCATGGTTGAATCAATGCTTCTTCATAAAGGACTTGGGAAAGGAAACATATATTCTTGTGATTAATATCCATCGTGATAGATCCAAGTAATTTCTGTGCCTTAGTCAAAGTATATACATTGATAAGATACTGGAGATATTTAGTATGGAAGAATCCAAGAGGGGATTATTTCCAGTTTCATTGGCATTCATTTTTCTAAGAAAATGTGTCCTCAGACACATGAGGAAATAATGATAATGGCAAGGACTCCATATGCATCAGCGATTGGGTCAGTCATATATGACATGCTATGTACTAGGCTGGATGTTGCCTATGTATTAAGTGTAGTAGGAAGATATCAAGATGACCCAGGTGACCGTCATTGGATGGTATTCAAGACTATCCTAATGTATTTGAGGCACACTAAGGATATGTTTCTTGTTAGTGGATGATATGAGGAACTAGTCATCAGAGGATATGCAGATACTAGTTTCAAGGCTGATCAAGATGACATGAAGTCCCAAACGGGATACATATTCACTTTGAATGGAGGTACAGTGAGCTATAATAGCTCAAAGGAGAGTGTGGTCGCATATTCTACAGAAGAGTCCGATTATATCACCACTTATTAGATAGCTAAAGAAGAATTTTGGATGCGAAGCTTCATCTAGGAGATGGATGTGATACCTAGAAGTAATGATCCCATCATACTGTACTGTGATAATACTGTAGCAGTGGATCTCACAAAAGAGACAAGGTAATATAAGTGGATGAAGCACATACTTCAGAAGTATCATCTCTTGAGGTATTTTTCTCAGAGAGGTGAAGTTACAGTGAGCAATATTTCCCCAGATGATAACATGGTGGACCCCTTGACTAAAACCTTTACTTAGCATAAAAATGATCACTAGGTGAGGTCTTGTGTACTAAAAGTCGTAGGTAGTTGGATCTATTCAAAGTGGGAGTTTGTAAGATTTGGTGTCTTAGAACCAACTGGTTGTACATTGATTACATGTATATTTAATGTATCTAAATGTTAAACATCTTATTACATATTTTTCATTTTTCTTCATGACTATGTTGTAATAATGTCCTAGAGTATATTTTTCCTTGATAAGGTAATGGAAATTCCCCGCTACGAAGAGAATCTTGAAATTCTATAAAAATATTCTTAAATACAGTTCTACAGTTGGATTCCATACTATAAAGGGACACATAGAATGCAGATAGGCAGGTGAAATTACTCATAACTATATGAGTCTTCCTCTCATGAAGTTCACACTTGGTAATCTCCAATACGAGAGATTATGATAATAGACCTTCCAGTAAGAATTCCGCATGTTTTGGTGTCATCAGATATTTCTATCTTCGAGCATGTTTAATGATCCTTAGACCTTAGTATTATCATTAATATGTGTCACGACTCGCTCACATTGATTTACTGATGAAAATTGTCATGCAAATAGTTGTTGGTATGTAGGGTACATTGGTTGCATCAAGAGTGTCAAGTAATTAATGGATATATCAACGAAGGATTTTTCCCTTCCATTTATGGAAGTTGATATCTCAACCCTTTGATTGAAATAGAACCGTTGCATGAAATTCCATGGCCATGGTGTAACATCGAGTTAATTTTAGGTAGTCAAAGAATGACATATCAAGAATAAATGTTGATGACACTATCATGAAACCTTCTTGAGGAGATATTGAGATGAAGGTATTATATTACACAGTGAGCATTCATATATGGATTTCATTGTTGAGTATTTACATTCTTTATCATGGGTTCCTTGACCCATTGGTAGACAATACTCTTGGACTTTTTTGTAAGTCCCTCTAATTACAAAAAGAAATAATCATAGAGGGTCACATACTAAGTGTTTTTTGTGGTCTCGGTTAAATTCTATTAGAATTTAATTAATAAAATAAATATTATTCTCAAGACTATGGAATAATTGTATTCAAGTTAATATGATCTCATAAATTAAATAAAATAAATTTATTTATTTTATTTAACATTTTATAAATATTTATTTACTAGTTTGTAAATAAAAAATTCACTTAAGAGAATGAATTATTTAGTTATTTATTTGGTTGTTCAATAAAAGTAAGTGGATTTCAAGTAGACCAAGGCCGGTCCGAGAGTAAAATATTTATTTTAAATATAGTAAATAATTATTAGTTAGAAAAAGTTAAGATAATAATGATGCTGCTACTATTTTGTGACGTAGAATTTTATTCATAATTTCATTAGGCGCAAGTTGGAGCACCATAAAAAATGACATGGTATTATTATTACGAGTATGGGTTTTATCTAAGTTCATGATTGTATTTAATTGATGTTATGAAATTAAATATTTTAACTGAATATCCATGCATATATATAGACATGTACGTCTATTGTGCCATTTAGAACACACTGCACACATGGTGAATTGAGAATTGTTGAGATAAAAAATTTCTCCCTCAAATCCACTTCCAACCCTCTCAAGAATGAGAGATGTTCATCAAGGCCGAAGAAAAATGATCAAGAATGACTGACACATGACACTCTCTTCACTGCTCTAGAACCCGGATAATGAGTGGTATCGGTCGGAGGCCATCAAAGCATGTTTGGATCACCACTATAGAGATTCTAGTTTGAATCCTCTCAAGTGGAACGAGATAATCTGGAAGGGTCATTATGAACGATCAACATCATCAATGAAAAAAAAAACCAAAGATCTAGGAAATCTTTTCTATAATAAATAAATTAAATTATTTATAAACATGATTTGAAAGATACACTCTAAAGGTTTTGGGCCTCTTTGTTATTTATCTAAATATTTGATTCTATTTCATGGAGACTGGATTTCATCATCGTATTGATCCCAAAATAATCATTGATCATGGTAAAAACTAAATATGTGTGTTGGCCCAACAACACTTCCACTACACCCAAAACCTTCAAGTTATAGGGTGTTTCTTCCCATAATTATTGGAGGTTGTAAGGTCAAATCTTCCCTTCTTCCTAATTTCTTTATTTCTTTTTCCAGAGTTTTCAGCAGCCCTCTTCTTTTCTTGATTCTATTAAAGCCATAAGGATTAGAAAATTCTTTTTCCTTCTTGATAGAATTTGAGACTATATCTTCATATCATGAGAAACTCTGGGAGACTAGATCCCTTTAGAGGAATGGTTTTAAACCCTCTAAGAATCATTCAATATTTCTCCTTGGATTATGTATGTAGTTTGAGGCATGTATTTCTAACATTGTAAATTTAGCTACATATATTGCAACATTATAATCCTCTTTTTGCCTTATATTCAGAGTCTGCCTTTCCATATCTTCTCATTGTTCTTGATGGACTTATTTTTCTAATAATATTTCCTTAAAATACATCCATTCCATTTATCTTATTTCTTCCTCCTACTTTGTGTTTTGGATTAACGACCACCACTTATCTACATCCCTCGATAGTCGATAAACTACCATGACCACCTTCTCTATTTCATTACATCCCAAAGTGAGAAATATATTCTCTATATAACTTATCCACTGCTCCACTATGAATGGGTTTGTTGTCCCATTAAATGATTGAGGATGTTGTCGCATAAATAGATCTAACATAGCTCCCCCACATTGTGGATTTGGATGCTCTATATGTGTAATGTTATTATTTATAACCTAATTCAGTTGTCCTAGTATAGTTATAAGTTTCTCAACACCAGTCACTACACCAGATCCAACATCATTATCTTGCATTAGAGGGAAATCCCAACATGGGACATGCACGTTCATGTGGTTTCTATTCCTTCAACTACGAATCATTTCTAAATAATTCCATACAATAGATTAGTTTATGAATCATAATGTATAATCTCAATGTAGAAAAACACAAAGCATAAATTGGAATTCTATACAAAACAAATCTCATAACCATAAAAATGGTTTCATTGAGGAAAAATTTACATTTAAATCATTTAGAATGGATTGTAAAGAAAATGTGAATTATCCTAAACATATCCCCTAGGAGTGTCAAAACAGGTACACAGTAATTCCCGTTATTGTGTACCAGGTTATCCTGACTAGATCCTGAAACTCCTTGTTGGAGTTTTCACTGCTAGGTACATCTATCCCAGAACCACATCCACTTGTAGTTTTCAAATAGGGATGTATTTTCTTGAAAGATCTACATAATCTAATCCTTACAAAAAAAAATCTAGTATGTTCTTATATATTTATCCTCAAATACTATGTTAAGGCATTTTTTTCCTAATCTATATTTTCTAAATATAGTTTCTATGTTTTTTACTAAAATTCATCTGATACCAATTGTAAGGACCCGACCCCAGTTTCCTAGAGCTGGTGCCTTATTTTATTACATTGGAATATAAGCAAGGAATTTGAATCCCAAAGTACAGAGTAGATTAGCATATTTTGAAACAAGATACATACAGAAGTTCAACATTACAACTTGAAATGAAACACAACATATAATGTCATTTGACAAATCCATAACTCCTAGGTTATTTCTGCATGTCATTCATAATATTCCTATTCATTTTCTTGGTAAATAAAACATAACAAAGGGGTGTGCAAAAATGCACAGTAAGGGTAATCAATATATAAGAATATATCATAAACATAAACATTAGGAATGGTGAATAACAAAAAAAACACATGCCTTTAAACATGAATTTGAAAACATTATGGAAGGAATAAGAGCTGAATAAATAATTCCACAATAAAACTTAATCATGGGTATTCTGCTAGACAAATAACCACATGAAATATCAATATCTTGTTTCATAATGATGGAATCCATAATTCAAGACATCGTAACTATATTGTCAAGGCCTCGTGCCAAGACCATAAATATCTATTTTGTCAAGGCCTCGTGCCCAGACCAAATATTGTCTCATGAGACCCCCTGATCCACCGAGGGGCTATAGCAGGCCCCACTCGAAACATACTAAGTCCAATATATTCCTTATATTAATGGGGATAAACATAACCAACATATAAATTCATATTGAAATTAATATATGAAATGTAAATAACTTTCTACGGTCATTAAGCATAAACACTAACCATTCAGAGTAAATTAGTGAATGGTTTTAAGATAGAACATCCACAATAAAAATTATCATAAACCATAAAACTATATATGGTATATGATATCATAAAATATTAATCCCAATAATAAATAGGAATCAGATAGAGTGTTGAAATAGATGAACAATCCCTTATAAAATCATTATGTAATTCCAGAGATGAATACTATTTTACTTTGAAAATAAGAGTTATTTTAAAAAAATATTTTTTATAAAACCATAAGTAAAATAAGATAGTATTTTAAGAATAAAATTATATATATTATAAAGATAATGGTTTCCAAAAATAGATTATAGAGTGCCCTTGAAAATAGGCAATAATTTGAAAAAATCCCTCAAATTGGGCTTGTATTTCAGGAAGAATTATTGAAAGATCATTTTAAAACATATAATTCCCCATTAATAAAGGTAGGATTTGGGTTGGTACACATATATAGAACATTTTAATCAAATATAGGAGAACTAAATATGAATAAATAATAATTTAATTGTGTTAAGTAGACAATAAGAGTAACCCGAATGAAAATGGATGTTTGGGTAGAAAACCCTTACCTTAAGTCTGAAGGTGCTCCTCACTTGTTATTAATAACCTAAATAATAAAATTTAGGTTTATTAATTAATAATTACAGAACCTAATATAAATTTAATTTATTTATTATAAATATATTAGTTTCATTCATGGACTTTTTGATGGGTTAAGAGGTCCAATTTCATTGTTCGAGTCCGTTTGTTTCATGATTAGCATACTTATATACATGAATGGAGAATCTTGTAAAATGAGTATGGTAGTCCATAATTGAAGATATATTTTATTATTGAACATCCAAAAGGTTTCATGGTTATAAATTTCATTTGGTTACTTGGAGTGAAGAAGAATCATTATATAAATTATTTAATGATAACCATTTGATTCAATTGGCGATCTTTGAACACAACGAGCTCATTTTTATTTATATATCAAAACCATGAGTAAAAAAAGATTCCAAAACCTTAAATAAGTTATAATATATATATTATACTCTTTTTCAATCATAAAATTTTTTTCATGACCATAATTTATTATGGTATTAGAAATTGAAAATCTGATGTCCTTGAATGTGATAAATTAACACATCTTGGATGTTGTTTTCATTTCTCGTAGAAAAGAAGAGGAAATGAGAGATGATGAAGAATTAATCCTTTATCATAAAAAAATTATAGTATATATAAGTTATTCTAGTCATCACAACATTGATATGAAAGGATGTTAGGAAGGAAAATGAAAAGAAAGGAACATGTAATAAAAGAAATGAAAAGTGGAATTTGCCTCTTGAAGTTATCTTCCTTGAGAGCCTCTTTAGAGGAGAGGGTTTGGTCTTTTTATGAGAAAAATGGATAATGAACGCATGGGAGGTTATTGAGAGGACATTTGAGTAAAATTTAGAAAATAAAAAAATGCTTGAGAGGTGTGAAGAGTAGAGGGGTGGGGGGTTATAGTGGAGGAAAAGAGGGTTTTCCCATTATTTGACTGATTATTTTATTTTTTTTCAAATAAAACAATATTATTTATTCTTGTGACCAATAATAGTAATATGTGCATGTTAGTTTATCCAAGTGTGCTTACAACATCCAATAGTTTTAGAATAGTGAATTTAACAGATAATTTATGTATACAGTAAATTACCGTATTTCACTATTCATAAAAAATTTGAGTATTTGAGAAAAATCCCAAAAAAATCACCATAAACATTTTTTTGATGTGTAGAATTCAAAAATAAACTCTCTTTTTTGAAAATAATTTTCTAAATATTAGGAATATAATTTTTATATAAAATCATAATTTATTAAAAAAATTACAATTTGAAAACTATAATTCGTTCTATGTCACCTTGAAAAATTAGTCAATATCTCATTATCTTTTAACCTCAAGACAATAAAATAATAATATGATTTAATATTCATAAGGTCCATATTTCTATTCATATTACTATTCATAAGGGTACGATAGTATTCACCAAAAATTTAGTTTATCTTATCAGTCTCTAAATATCTTATTAAATGCAACCATGTATATCAGTTTTTAGAAATTCAAATCCTAGAGGTGAAAAAACTATGTTTACTGGATAGCTTATAACAAATTGGTTTTTTTAGAGCCTTAATGTTTCATGAATTTAATATCAAATTTATTTTCAAAATCTTGGGGGGTTACAAGTACCCGTTAAAGAAAGCTGATGAGAATAGAGGCTTTATTTGGAAAACCTGTTACAAATTCAGTCCTAAATCTCTTGTATGAATAAATAAAATTTATGAAAAGGTTTTAGTTAAATGGCAAGAAATTAAAAAATGAGAAGGTTTCATTGAGTGGATTTTGAGATTGTGAGTGATTTAACATTTATTCGGTCTGTGATTATTTTTTAGATAAAATTGTTACATTCTAGAAGATAAGTTGTCTCTTTTTATAGTCCTAAAGATTATTAATAACTTTGGATAATTTGTTAGAGTAATAATGGAAAATAATACTATAAAAAATACAGATTTGACCATATTTAATGCATCCTTAGAATACAAGTTTTAATGTCATCAAATACTCTATAGCCCCACTGGGTATCTAGTGGGATACCATGGATGTAACTATGCTTTTGGAACTTATATTAGGTAGTTTATGGGTTATATAGAGGTAACTAGGATTCTGGAGTACCTAGAGGTAACAACACATCTCGAGAATTGAGGAGATATTACCTTCATCAAAGGTTGGTCGATCGATCTTCTTTTTATTAGAGATTTTGGACATATAGTATTTACTAATAGATGCATTGGTGTAACAATTTAGAATATTTATCAATATACTATTTTGATAAAAAAGAAAAAAATGAGGAAAAAAACTCAGCATGGTAGAGTTAGGATCATGATGGTGCTTCCCCTTATGTCTTGATAGAAATTGACCCCATGTCAGTCCCTCCCTGAATGGTTGGAAAGGGACCCTTTTCACCCCACAAGGGAGTTCTTTATACTTACTTCTCCCCCTTTCACAACTCTAACTTCCTTCCCTCCTTCCCTCCAATTTCACTTTTCCATAATGTTCCAGATCTATTTTATAAATTTCATCATCTTATTATTTTGTCTATAGAGTTAAATGTGGCCTCATCTCTTTTGAATTTGATGTTGATTTCTTTATTCAAACAGCACTACCCCTTGGTGGATTCATTCGATAAAGATATCATGAATTCTGGTATTTAAAATATAAAGCAATGCTGCAACTCCTTGATAAAAATCATATCATGGTTCAGTTCTCTTTATAGAAAGACTTGTTCTAGTCTTGGTTCACCCCCCCCCCCCCCCATAACTACAATGTCTTACAGTTCTACCAATTTAGGCATACTTACAACTTTCTCACGAAGTGTGATACCCCAACCATGGTGAACGAAGATAACTTTTTGAACTCCATTTACAATTTCAAAATCCTTTGATTTGCGTATGCTAGAGAATATTGTGGGTAGAAAACTACGTTCTAACAGTATGAATAAATCATGTTTCGTCATATTCTTTCCTGAATATGAAAGGAAATTATTGTTTCAAGATGAAAAAACTAAATTTGTTTGGAATACAGAAATAAACATAAATATATATATTTAAATAATTATAAAAAATATAATTATATGTATATGATATATAGGGTTGGTTTACTAAGGTTTTCATTTGCACCACTTAGTTTTAATTTGGATTGATTCGAGGTATTTTATCATTTATTGTTGTTTTGATGGAAATTGATATTTTTTCATTATGCGTGTTTGATAAAATAATAAATTTTATTATCATTGATGAGAAATCCAGTTAATATTTTTTTATGAAAAATTAGGTTTTCAAAGTGGGTTACCTTTTTTTGTTTAGTGGCCTTCTTTATTTTAAAGGGATTGTGTTGTTTTATAAAGTGAAATAGAGGATCCCTTGAGGTTTATATTAAGACTATTGATGAATTTGAAATCATTATGAATTGTTTTTGGATATAGAATTATTTTAAAATGGGTTTCCAAATATAAATTCTATATATGAAAAGATAAAGGCTCAATTTTCACTTTATGATAGTTAATTAGTTGGTTGATGTTGTGCCCTTGTTGAACACCTTATTCTTATTAGTGATACCTTGTTAATCTATGCGATATATTTTAGATATGTGATTCATGTTATTCTTATATATTTGGGATCCTTATAAGGTATTTATGGGAGGTAGGAAGGATGTGATTATGGGGTTCGCCCTTGGAAATTTTCGACTATAATGTGATGATATTGTTTTCTTATGGCCCACTTTATTTATTATTCCACAAGGAAACATAGGTTACTATGTCAAATGTTGTGGGATGTTTATTGTACATTTGATATTATTCACTAGATAGTCACCTGAAACTGTATAAAATATGTTTTTAGTGCTACAGTCACTAACGAGACTAGGTATGATTGATTCAGTTGATATGTACATGACCGTTAACCTACTGAAAATAGGTCAAATTTTCATGTCTCATAATGTCATGTTAGTCCATGTGGTGTTTCATCAAGCTATGTATAATATGTTATTCTTTATTTTATATATATATATAGTGTTTTGTAATTTTATTATCATTTGTTTATACTTGAATGACATTTTGATCCTTTAAGAGTTCTAGCCTTGAT
Organism: Viscum album; assembly: GCA_963277665.1. Taxonomy (NCBI): domain Eukaryota; kingdom Viridiplantae; phylum Streptophyta; class Magnoliopsida; order Santalales; family Viscaceae; genus Viscum; species Viscum album. The sequence continues at coordinate 306,253,841 of OY728147.1, forward strand.
GTTGACTAGTTTGGTCACATTTGTTTATTGGAATTATTTGGGACATTCAATTATTAAGTATTCATTATTTTTTCCCTTATTTACATTCATTCCATTTAGTTTTGTGTTTAGAATATTTTAATGGAAAAAGGTAGAAATGGTTTCAATGTGATAGTTTTGTTGTAATTGATTTTGAAACATTTTATACCATGTGTGTGTTTGTTTTCAAAATTGTGATGTTTTAATGTTAAAGGATAGGATTTGAAATGACATTGTTTTGGTAAAATATCTATGTGGAATGTTCTATAGATAATAATATTTGAGAAATTATATGTTCAAGGATTGATTTATTCCTATATCATGAAAATGTAAATGGAAACATGTTTTTTTATTTGTTTTAAACTATAAAACACATACCATTTTATAAAAAGAATGAATTAGACCCATGATGGTATTTTACAAGATTTGGATCTCAACATATAGAATCATGTTGTTGGGTATGTATTCTCCTTTTATTGAGAATTATTATTTAGGTCTTGTATGTTAGGTTGGATTTATTCTTGTCTTCCTTGGGAATCTGATGCTTGTTTTTATCATGGAGGTGACTTATGAGTCATATAGATATAGTGATCATACCATTGGTTTCATGGAACTGGTTGGATCATGTTTTGGTGTTTTCCACTTTAGTTTTCCATTCAATTTATTTTATATTTTGTTGAATCTTTGTAATCATGACATAAATATTTTTTATATGATTCGAATTTTGTCATTTATCCATATCACATTATTTTAATTCCAGGATTTAATGTTTTTTGGGGTTTCTTAATGGTAAAATCATCCCTAATTATTATAGTTCATTATATAGACACTTTTCATCAACCTGGGGGGTTGAGGATGATCCTCAGGTATATGGATGGTTATGTTGGGCATAACTATGGATGGTATCCCGATACGATTTGTTAGAGAAGAATTAGATTTTGTACAATTTCCACAAATTTCAAATTCTTATTTACACCAATTAACTCCTTTTAAACTTTAAACCCTATATCTAGTTAAGAAAATTATAAACATTTATTTTTAACCAAGAATTAAACTCTATTAAATGTAGTAACAAAATGTAAAGAATACCATGTGTTTTAATACGGTTTAGTCCCTCCTAGGAATCATACTCTTTTCCAGGATTGGGATGTTCAAATCATGGATTTTCCAGTAAAATATTTTTATCAATACATGTTTAGTTCCATATGTATAATCCATCAAACATTGTTTCTAGAATATTTTACATGTGTTGTCATCATATTACATAGGTGACATGTATTTAGTATTTTTCACAAGTGAATTTATCTTTATACTTCTTATATTAGTCTTCAAACTCGTAGCACCCCATCTAGTTTGCAGCTTATATTTTTTCTTTTTAGGTAGAACAGAAATATTGTAAAGGGATGTCCCATTACTATCAAAATATGATATGATTCATCACAATAGAGGAATAAATACTACCTCAAATTATATAACAAATATACCTGAAACCCATCCTTTGTAAAAAAAATTCTCTTATATTATTTGAAGAAAATTTTTGTCAGAATCCCTTCAACTTCGACTATAATTGAACATAAACAAAAATTGGTTCACTCAAATTCTTCTTCTTTAATTTATCTTACTTTGAAACATATATAATCTTTATATGCTCAAATAGTAAGGGTTACTCTATCTCTTCTTCTCGATAACATGTAGTGGGATCATATGCATCTTTTTTCCTTGGGAGTCTCAACATATCTCAGGTTCAAATTTTCTTCTTTTAGTTCTCTTCTCTTTCACTTATTAGACTCTAATTCTATATGCATACACATGTAGACAACATCAATATCACTGATATATTTTTCTGTTTTATCTTCCTCAATATTCTCAATTTATTACATGCACTATAGGCAACACTAAATCCTTTGTATAATTTCCATTATCCTTTTAGGGAATGTATATAAACATACATATCCTTTATCCCAAAATAAAAATTAAAAAATAACCATTTTTGGATTCATATCATCTTCCATGTATTTATTTTTCAACTAAATGTATATTTTAAAAATATAATTATTCTATACATCTAACAAGGATGAATATGTTTTCATAATTTTATATAGAAACCAAAACTTCATCTTCCCCAACAATCTTCTAAAAATTATTTCACTTTAATTTTCTCATCTATATGAATGTCATAAAACAAATATTTTTATGGCATTAGATATTCCCATTTAATCCTTTATAAATTTAGGTTTAGTATGTACCAACATTAATAACTCTTCACTCATAACTACTCGGGTTCGAATGACAAATATTTTAACACATTTCAACAAATCAATATTTCATGTATCTTTATCTTTATTATTCTTAAAAACTCACCTTATTAATTAAGAGGATCATTCATTTTATATTCATAAATATTGGGATTGTATCATGGATTGATCATTACATAATGATATTAGTATCACTTGACAAAAAATCTAACATCATCAGATATTATTTATTATTTTTAATTATAATAATATAAATGTAACATTTTTTGTTCATAGGATTTCTGAGTTATTCCTAAGTGAAATTTCATAGGTGATATCATATTTTCCTTTCATACAGAACTACCATAAATTATAAATGTCATATATCATAAGATGCTTGAAATATTAGACAAGATTCATAATATTTATTGCTAGTATCTCGTGTAGGTTAATTTAGTTATGTGTGGGGAAAATATCGTAGACACAACTAAAATATCTTCCACATTGATGAATTTATTTTTTCCATTTTTCAAAAATACCTTATATATTGATCATTTCTCCTATATGACTAATAAATTGTTAAAAAAATTTAAAATGTATACTATGAATGAATTTTTCTTTTTTCAAATTTTATACTACTCAAATTCTATATGGCTTTCACAAAGTATCATATAAGAGACTAACATAACTCAATTCACTTATTCATAGGAAAAAACTCCTACACTCATCATAATATACTTATCAAAATAGATAAAATTAATTTTCAATTACTTTTTTCTCAATAGATTTCCTATAAATTTTCATATTCTCTTACACATAGTACACATTACATACACACTGCCTAAATTTCTTCCACGTAGATCAAATTTATGATTATTATGATAAATTAATTATAAATTTATCCAATATTCAATAATAGAACTATAATTATAGATTTTTTAAATTTAATTTTGAGCTTCTTCAAATAATCTATTTTCTTTATCAACCACCATAATTCATTTTAGAATAGATCCAAATAATAGAATGAATTATTTAGATAATTACAAACCAATTAAATATAGTTTTAATGTATTATATTATAACAAATAATCATGATACATTATTTCCAATAACTCATCTACCACCACTGTTTTAATAACATTGATTCCATTAAAAATCATCATTAAATAGATATAAAACACTATAAATATCATCCTTCCTATTAGATCTTTTAAGGATTCATTTTCTTACATTAGGTATCTTAGGATCTCTCTACTTTCTAGCTTCACAATTTCTAACTACTATATATATTATTTCTAAACTTCATTATTTATCTTCGAATTTATGATCAAATCTTCAGTCTTCTGTTGTGAAAGATTCTATTTGAAGTAGTATATCAATGTTCTTTAGAGGAAACATCACTTCCAAAAAAATCATTTACATATATATAGATGGGAATCATCACCTTCTTAATTTAATTTTGGTGTTTAATATTCTATCTATAACCATATAAATGACATTTTCATAAATTAAAACAAGACTAATTGATAAGACATACATACAAAAACCATTGGGAACATCAAACTCCAAATGTTTATTTTCTCTCAATTCCAAATAAACTCCACTATGAAACATAATTCTTCTCCCCCAAATTGATAATAAAGTAATGGGAGGGATGTTTTTCTCCATCATAAATGATATTGTACTGAAGGATTCTTATTTCTACAACTAAATCTTCTCATTTTATGTAACTCATATTATACCTATGTGCTTATCCACTTTCGAATTATTCTATTAATACCATGAGAAAAGTGTGTCTTCGTATTGTTCTTATCAAAGTGTTACCAACCAAAAAAATCTAAGTCTATATGGGATAACCTAGTGTAGTGAAAAAGAGTAGTTAATATAGATAAAAAGATATATATTTAATCACTTCTGTGTGGAACCAACATATGATTTTATTTATCAAGGGTCTATCCAAATAGATTTAAAAAAAATATTCATAATATTTTACTCACTTGATCTCGAACATAAAAATATATCAACAGAATGATTTTTTCCCTATGTGATTAAATGATAACTCCCACATTATAAACATAATGAATATTAATTTAAATAAAAACTAGATAATTAAAACAATACTTGATCCCCTAATGTTTGAAGAGGATTTTTGTAATGCCCCAACCCTAGTTACCCAGAGTCAGTGCATTATTACATAACATTGGCATGATCACAAGGAAATAATGTCTCTAAAGACTGATCAGTTTAGTATCATTGGAAACAAGATTCATACATAAGTTCAACTTTACAGCTTGAAGAGAAATACAACACAAATATATTTCATTAGGGACATCCAAGCCTCCTAGATTATGCCTACAGGTCACTCATAACTAACTTCTTAATATCCTAGGAAAATGAAACATAAGAAAGAGGGTGATCTCAAACACTCAGTAAGGGTAAGTAATGCATTTCAAAATGACATAAATATTAAGTATAGTAAATAATTGAAACCACACGGCTTTACCAATAATAAACATGAATAATTTTATGGAAAGAATATGAGTTGACTAAATAATACCATAATAAAACATAATCATGGTTATTCTACTAGTCAAATGACCACATGAACCATAAATATTATTTCCATAATGAGGGAATGTATAATGCCGGACATTCTGAAACATTTTATCAAGGCCTCGTCTAAGATGTCTAAAAATGATTAAGGCCTCGGCAGAAACCATAAATCAAATTGGGAAAGGGCCTCAGCCAATTACACTTCTACTTGTCTCATGAGACCTACCAATGCATCGAGGAGCTATAGCGGGCTCCACCCATCACTTACTTACTCCAATACATTCCCCATATGAAAAGGTTTAAACATATCATAAACATTCGTATTAAAACTAGCATACAAAATGTCAATACTTTAACCATAAATCATGAATGGTATAAAAATAGAACATCCATAGTCAAACATATCACAAAACCTTCAATACAATATGGAAGTTTTTTATCATAATAAATCAACTCCAAATAAACTTAAAATCTATCAAAGGATGTTGAAATAGATGAAATCAAAACCCCTTTTAGAGAAATATCTCTTTCTATTTTGAAATCATTTAAGAGTCACATAATTATAAAATAAAACATTTACTTTGAAAATATTATTTTAATATTTTAAGGGAATCTTTGATGAGTTTATAACGGTAGAAAATAGCTGCACCCACCGTATAATTTAAAAAAACATTCTTACCTTAATTTTGTAGAAAAGGTTAAAAAGGACCTTGTTTGGAAAAAGACAGAAAGATTTCTTCCTAAACATCTTATAAAAAGTCAAAAGGGGTATAAATTACTTTAACACATAGTCTATAAAATAGTAAGAATGTTTTGAAATACATTTTTAAGAAACAGGTATGTGGATGATAAAGAGGTCCCAGAAGATAATTACGTATAAACAACCTCAGATAATGAAGAGATTGTGAAATAAACCCTAACCTTGTACTTTTCTTTGGTTGATGGTAATTTAACCTCCTGTATAATAGTTAAATCATTGTAATAAAATTATACAAGAATCACATACATAAATATTATATCATATATGATCTTTTAATATTGCCTTGTTAATAATATTTTAGTATTATCGTTGTTTCGTGTGTTAACTTACTCATTTTCTTTTATATGTTTTGTTACATAAGACGTGTTTATTATGGATAGGTTGTATCTTATTAATATCCATAATAATATCAAGTCCTTAAAAATTATTTTTAATCATCAAATGAGAATTATACTTGAATGGATACGATGGGGAATGAATCTCATCGCGTTCGTGGAGACGGTAGTCCGTACGTACGCACGAACGCTACTTCCACTTCATTTTTTATTTTAAAAGGAATCAAAACCAAATGATACATAGGTATATTATTATTCCATTATAATATAATATCTTATATGTGTTACTTAATTTCATTAACACCTTCCTTTATACGTTCCATGTATGTTATGAACGAGTCATATCACTTTGAGGGGGCGGTAGTCCGCACTTCCTCAAATGAAATTATCGTATATATATACAACATGAAACGAATAATGGTATGATATAAAATGAAATTATATAATCTTATATATAAAATAAATATCATTAATATCATATTTAATTATAGTTCCATCATAATGGCCACCATGAGAGGTGGTAGGAGATAATTCAACAATCATCGTTTCGTGAGGTGTTTGGTTGCCATCCACAGAAACATTATGTTCTTCACCCATTAGATAGATTTGTGTGTAAGTTTAGTTTAAATACTTCTCATAAAAATATCCTAGTATACTGAGTATACTGTTTTTGTTACAAAATAAAAGAATAAGAATATTTTAGGGGTTGGAGAAGTAAAATAAAAGAAAAGAAGCTAAGAGAAATTGTTACCTTTAATTTGGGTAACTCTCTTTGGTTTGAACCAAAAAGGAATCTTGAAGTAACTTATGCCTAAGTTAAGGCTTATAGAAGGAGGATAGGGATACAAGGAGATTAATTTTTCAGAGGTTGGACAATAAAAACGGCTTGAGAGGTGTGAGGATTTGGTTAGAAGCGGTGTCCTTTTATAAGGGGGAGGGGCTCTTTAGGAAAAACTTAAAGTATTATTTTATAATAAATTCATATTCGGTTTTTAATGGCTCCAAAGTGGATTATTAAAAGTATAATGTGGGTATAGGTCTAAAAAAACTCAAACAATAGGTTTTAGATAGGTTTGGGTCACTTTATTAACCTTATCTTTTAGTTTTAACTCTTAGTTAATTAGTTTGACACTTACCATGTCACTTTGTATTTTTATATTATAATGTAAATAAACTTACTATATACATCCAAAAGACCCCAAAGTGGTCCATTAATGATAAAAATATAATTATATAAGTCCTTTGGCCGATCCTTAGATTTTTAGGAATAGAATATGAATTAATAATATAATATTTGATTTAAAAACTCTTTTATGTCAATTTTGACACTATTTAATAATTGATTTTTTTAAAGTCTTAAAAACTTTATTAATGATAAAAAGATCATTTAATAAATCCTAACAGGTCATATTAACTAATAAATTTTGTTTATGTTATCAAAACTTTCAAATTATATTTATTTTAACTTTTATAAGACCAATTATTTGATTCTTTTGTTATTAAGGAAAATACTGCATCATTATTGTGTCAAAAATAAATTTATTTATTCAATGTATAAAAATTATAAATAAAATTACATTATGTATGAAATATTTTTATCTTTCTAATTAATATTTGTAGTCTAAAATCCAACATATATAACCCTATGTAAAAAAAAATTTCCTAAAAGATATATGCTTATGTCATTTTTACATTTACTTTAACATAATTAATATAAAGTGTCGTTATCACTTACAAGTGGCTCCATGGGGTCCCAAAATCGACCCAAAGATTCCCATGGTCAGACATGTATCAAACCATAGGTTTAAGACACGTTTTAGGATAATTTATTGTTATTATAATGTTATATTTTTACCCTTATTTACTGGATTTACCCTTTAACCATGGTAAATAAAATATTTACCGAAGTAATTATTCAAAATGTCTAAAAATAAAAGTTACCTATTTACACAATTTGGAATTCCTGATTCTAAATATGGAATCCATTTTTCTAAATTCAGAACACATAAGTGGCATACATTAATTTAAAATTAATTTCCGTTGTCGAAACAAAAAGCGTGTTTTTAACAAATAATAACTATCAAAAGATTGACACTTTCTTATGTCCAGTTTAAATATGAAATTATGTCCAATGAACAAAATTGGATTAAATGGTAAATTATAATCTAATTATACTTTAAATCACTCAAATGAATAATTTATCACTATTAATTATTTTGATTAAAAAAGTTGTTTTTAATTATAATTTAGTAATTTCACTATTCATCAAAATATGAAAGGTTTCAGAAAAGTACAAAAATTTCACCCTAAGATAATTTTGATATTAAGAATACAAAAATGAAGTCTATTTTATGAAATTAAAAACATAAAAGTTTCAGTTATTAATTTAAAATTAATTCTCGCTATTAAAACCAAAAGGCGTATTTTTAATAACTATCAGAAGTTTGACACTTGCTTATGTTCAATTTCAAAGTAAAATTACTTAAAATGACCATCATTGGATTAAATGGTAAAAATATATTCTATTTATAATTCCATACCATTAAAATTTATAATTTGACAATATATATTATTTGGATTTAAAAAGTTTTTTTTAGTTAAAATATAGTACTTTTCACTATTCACCCAAAAATGAAAGTTATCATAAAAACACCAAAACTATATTGAAACTAAATTATTATATACCTATTATAAAGAAGAAGTTTATTTTTTTAAATTGAATATATAAAAGTTTCAAATATTGGATTTAAAAAAGGCTTCTCCATTAAAAGGCGGTAAAATTGCATTTTTTTTAAAATACTTCTTTTATCTGAAAAAAATGTATTTGTTATTAAATTATGTCTAAGAAACTCGTAATATGGATTCTAAAATTATAAGGATTATATAAAGTTCAAAATTCAGTTAATACTATTCATAACTACTTTTGAACAGCTTGTTTGGTATGTCATGGTGCGCTAGAGCTCGGTGTTGCGTGTAGTGAAAGTTATTGAATTACTTTGAAGAAATAACGTACTATGAAATCTTGGGGTGTTACATTATTTCCCCCTTCAATAAATTGCGTCCTCTCAATTTGAAATTATTTTTTGAAAATAAAAGGTTGAAAATAGAAAATACCTTTGGGAAAACCCACATCAGAAATTAGTTTAGTAAAATTTAGTCTTAATATGAGGAAAAGGGAAATGAAAGGGTCACCACAAAATTATGATCTCGATTAGGAGAACATTGGTGGAAATTTGAGACATATAATTGGAGAGAAAATGTAAATATTTATAGGTAGTTATTGAGGTCATCAATCACAAACAATTGTAAAATTAAGGGCCTTAAATTCATCAATCCATGATGATTTAAAATACCATCAGTTAAACAAAACATATGGTATTAGGATAACACAGTTTTTGTTTTAATATCCCCTTCAATAAAGTATAAGAATTAATTTCTTCATTTAATAAGAGAAGAAGAAAAATATATACTTGACAAGTAGAGTCACATCTTTTAACTAAGTTCTACCACAAACACATCTTTCACTCTAAAAGATAATAGAACTTAAAAATAATATTCTATTTATCCTATTAGTAAAGGGTTAAAAATGAATTTATAATTATTCTAGAAGAACCATTAAAAAAACTACATTATTAAATCCAGGACATCACGTGGGTCAGTTGTAGGTGATACACCCTTATCGTCCTTCGGTTGTGGGTTTAAGTCTCGCGGCCTTGCCAGACGTGACTGGTTGCCGCCCGAACTTCGGGTTGTCCTTTTTATGGAAATACAAAAATAATCTCAAACTAGACTTATCCAAAATACTTTTGTCTAAACTCACAGTCCAAAATTTATAAGGTAGGTAAACACAAAGAAGATCCTTTTTTCCATGTAATAGCTTGTGAACACCTTCATCGTGTATTCTTTTAAAATACTACAACATCCTGAAATACCATAAAACCTTATTGATTACGTTCATGATCCCTTATTACTTATAGAATACTGGATATACTCCTTCTATCCAAAAATGTTGTAAAATAAAAAAATTATGGAATATACAAATCATTAATCAGTTTCAAGGTAGTCAAGAATATCCAATATAATTTATCCAAATCAATCATGTATTATTTCAAAATCACTACCTCAGTATCAGAACCATATTATGGTTTATCTTTCTCTCAACCATATATTTTCCAAAAATTTAACCTGCTATTGAGTCACTTTTCTTTGTTCCACACAATCTCAAGTCCTTAATGAAATAGTATTGCGGTATAATCCTTATATGCTCCATAATTATTATAACCAGTACACTGTTGATACAACACTCATATGACATAATTCCCTAATAAGAACTCTAATCATTCCTTCTCATTTGTGTTAGTATCATAACATGATTATTATCCAATACCATCATTTGGGGCATACTATGATGATTTGGGCATTGGTTCGCGTCGTGTCCCAACTCTTTGTAGATGAAGCATTGTACATTTAAAACCATTTTTTACCCTTACAGTCATGTACACGGTGTCCTTTTTCTCCACACTTATAACAAACTCTTATTTCTTTCAGGCAAGTTCCAGGGTGTTTCTTCCCATAGTTATCACATATTGGAAAATTATTCTTTTCCCTCTTCCCTTTATCCATCCTTCTCTCTTCCATCCTTTTCTTCTCTTGCTTCCCTTCAAAGCCATAGGACTCATAGAATTCTTTACTTATCATATTAACACATGATACTATTTCTTCATATTTTGAGAATACATGGGAGGCTATTTCCCTTCTAAATGTTGTCTCAATACCATGAAAGATATGCTCCTTCTTACTCTTTGGATCATACGTATTGCTGGAGTTCACATTCCTTCTATTGGGAACCATTTCTATACAATAGCATAAAATAGGTCAGTTTATGAATTGCAATGAATAATTACAAACTTGTAAAGTACCTAACGTAAATTGAATAGTTTATGGATATAATCCATAATCATAAAAATTTCTTCTTTTAGTAATTATATACTCATAAACCCTTCATATTGGTTTGTAAGGAAAACAATAATTATCCTAAGCATATCCCCCAGGAGTGTCGTAACCAAGAGTGCAACAAGGCCTGTTGTCGTGCACCCGTTCCCATTCGAGTCTAGCTCAAAGTAGTGTTTTCGGGTTTTACCCCTAGGTACATCTGTGCCAGAGCCTCCTCCACCTACTTGTATCCAGACATGGATATATTTTCTTAGAAAACTCACAAAATCTCTACAATACCAAAATTCTAGGAAGTTCTTCTATACTAATCCTCAAATACTATCTTAGGTCTATGTTCTCTAATTAGAGTTTATCTAAATCTAGCTTCCATGGTTTGTACTAAACTTCCTCTAATACCAACTGTAACGCCCTGAACCTCATTACCCAGAGTCGGTGCATTATTACATAACATTGGCATGATCAAAAGTAAATCATGTCCCGAAAGACCGATCAGTTTATTCTTATTGGAAATAAGATTCATATATAAGCTCAACTTTACAGCTTGAAGAGAAATAGAACACAAATATATTTCATTAGAAACATCCAAGACTCCTAGATTATGCCTTAAGGTCACTCATAACTAACTTCTTCATATACTAGGAAAATGAGACATAAGAAATGGGGTGAGCTCAAATGCTCAGTAAGGGAAAGTAATACAATGGAAAATGACATAAATATTAAGCATGGTAAATAATTGAAACCACAATCCTTTACCAATAATAAACATAAATACTGTTATGGAAAGAATATGATCTGAGTAAATAATACCATAATAAAACTTAATCATGAGTATTCTACTTGTCGAATGACCACATGAACCATCAATATTATTTCCATAATGAGGGAATGTATAATGCTAGACATTCTAAAACATTTTTTCAAGGCCTCGGCCAAGACGTCTAAAAATGATTAAGGCCTCAGCTGAAACCATAAATCAAATTTGTCAAGGGCCTCATCCAATTCCACGTCTAGTTATCTCATGAGACCTACCAATGCATCGAGGAGATATAGCAGACTCCACCCATCACTTACTAAGTCCAATACATTCCTCATATGAAAATGTTTAAACATATCATAAACATTCATATTAAAACTAGCATATGAAATGTCAATAATTTAACCATAAATAATGAATGGTATTAAAATAGAACATCCACAGTCAAACATACCACAAAACCTTTAATACAATATGGATGTTTTGTATCATAATAAATCAACTCCAAATAAACTTAAAATCCATCAAAGGAAGTTGACATAGATGAAATCAAAACCCTTTTTAGAGAAATATCTCTTTCTATTTTGAAATCATTTAAGAGTCACATAATTATAAAATAAAACATTTACTTTGAAAATAATCTTATAATATTTTAAGGGAAGATTTTTCAAGTTTATAACAGTAGAAAATAGTTGCAGCCATCGTATAAGTTAAAAAAGACATTCTTACCTTAATTTTGTCGAAAAGGTTAAAAAGGACCTTGATTGGAAAATGACAGAAATATTACTTTATAAAAATCTTATAAAAAGTCAAAAAGGGTATAAATTACTTTAACCCATAGTTTATAAAATAGTAAAAATGTTTTGAAATACTTTTTTAAGAAACATGGATGTGGATGATAAAGAGGTCCCAGAAGATAATTACGTATAAACAACTTCGGATAATGAAGTGATTGTGAAATAAACCCTTACCTTGTACTTTTCCTTGGTTGAAGGTAGGTTAACCTCCTGTATAATAGTTAAATCATTGTTATTAAATTATAAAATAATAATATACATAAATATGAAATAATATATAATCTTTTAATATTGCCTTGTTAATAGTATTTTAGTATTATCGTCGTTTCGAGTGTTAACTTACTCGTTTTCTTTTATATGTTTTGTTACATAAGATGTGTTTGTTATGGATATGTAGTATCTAATTCATATCCAGAATTATATCAATTCCTTAAAAATTATTTTTAATCATCAAATGAGAATTATACTTGAATGGATATGATGGGGAATGAATCTCATCACGTTCGTGGAGACGGTAGTCTATACGTACGCACGAACGCTACTTCCACTTCATTTTTTATTTTAAAAGGAATAAAAAACAAATGATACAAAGGTATATTATTATTAAATTATAATATAATATCTTATATTTGTTACTTAAGTTCATTAACACCTTTCTTTATACGTTCCATGTATGGTATGAACAAGTCATATCACTTTGAGGGGGCGGTAGTCCGCACTTCCTGAAATGAAATTATCGTATATATATACAACATGAAACAAATAATGGTATGCTATAAAATGGAATTATATAAGCTTATATATAAAATAAATATCATAAATATCATATTTAATTATAGTTCTATCATAATGGCCACCATGATAGGTGGTATGAGATAATTGAACAATCATCATTTCGTGAGGCGTTTGGTTGTCATCCACAGAAACATTATGTTCTTCACCCATTAGATGGAGGTGTGTGTAAGTGTAGTTATAATAATCTAATAACAATATACTAGTATATTTATTATAATGTTTTTGAATTAAAAGAAAATAATAATAAGAGTTTAGGGGTTGGAGAAGTAAAATAAAAGAAAAGAAGCTAAGAGAAATCGTTATCTTTAATTTGGGTAACTCCCTTTGGTTTGAACCAAAAAGGACTCTTGAAGTGCCTTATGAAAAATTTAAGGCTTCTAGTAAGATTAGAGAGATATAGGGAGCTTAATTGGGAAGATTTTTGATGAGACAAAAGGCTTGAGAGGTGTGAGGAATTGGTTAGAAGTGGTTTCCTTTTATAAGGGGGTGGAGGGGCTCTTTAAGAAAAACTCAAAGTATTATTTTATAATAAATTTATATTCGGTTTATAATGGCTCAAAAGTGGATTATTAAAAGTATGAGGTGGGTATAGGTCTAAAAAAACTCAACCAATAGGTTTTAGACAGGTTTGGGTCACTTTATTAACATTATCTTTTAGTTTTAACTCTTAGTTAATTAGTTCGACACTTACCATGTCACTTTTTATTTTTATATTATATTGTTAATAAACTTACTATATATATCCAAGAGACCCCCAAGTGGTCCATTAATGATACTCCTATCATTATATAAGTCTTTTGTCCGAACCATAGATTTTTAGGAATATAATATGAATTAATAATATAATATTTGTTTTAAAAACTCTTTTATGTCAATTTTGACACTATTTAATATTTGATTTGTGTTAAACTCTTAACAACTTTATTAATTCAAAATAAATTAATTTATGAAATTATAGTAGGTCATATTAACTAAGAAAATTTTTTTATGTCATCAAAAATTTCAAATTATATTTATTTTAACTTTTATAATACCAATTATTTGATTCTTTTATTATTAAGAAAAATAATGCATCATTATTGTGTCATAAATAAATTTAATTATCCAATGTCTAAAAATTATAAATAAAATACCATTATGTAGTAAATTGTTTTATATTTCTAATGAATATTTATAGTCAAAAATCCAACATATATAACCATATGTAAAAATTGTGTTTCTAAAAGATATATGCTTATGTAATTTTTGCATTTACTTTAACTTAATTAATATAAAGTGTCATTATCACTTACAAGTGGCTCTATGGGGTCCCAAAATCGACCCAAAGATGCCCATGGTCGGACATGTATCAACCAATAGGTTTAGGACACGTTTTAGGGTAATTTTGTATTATTATAATATTATTTGTTTACCCTTATTTACCGGATTTACCCTTTAACCATGGTAAATAAAATATTTACTGAAAAATTATTCAAAATGTCTAAAAATATAAGTTACCTATTTACAAAATTTTTACCTACTGATTCTAAATAAGGAATCCATTTTTCTAAATTCAAAATATATAAGTGACAGAAATTAATTTAAAATTAATTCTTGTTGTCGAAACAAAAAACGTGTTTTTAACAAATAATAACTATCAAAAGATTGACACTTTCTTATGACCAGTTTAAATATGAAATTATGTAAAATGACCAAAATTGGATTAAATGGTAAAATTATATTCTAATTATACTTTAAAATCACTCAAATGCATAATTTATCACTATCAATTATTTCGATTAAAAAAGTTGTTTCTAATTAAAATTTAGTAATTTTCACTATTCATGAAAATATGAAAGTTATTAGAAAAGTACCAAAATTTCACCCTAAGCTAATTTTGATATTCTGAATCCAAAAATTACATCTATTTTAAAAAAATTCAAAACATAAAAGTTTCATTTAGTAATTTAAAATTAATTCCCGCTATTAAAACCAAAAGGCGTATTTTTAATAACTATCAAAAGATTGACACTTGTTTATGTTCAATTTCAAAGTAAAATTACTTACAATGACCATCATTGGATTAAATGGTAAAAATATAATATATTTATACTTACATACCATTAAAATTTATAATTTAACAATATAAATTATTTTGATTAAAAATGTATTTTTCAGTTAAAATATAGTATTTTTCACTATTCACCCAAATATGAAAGTTATCAAAAAAACACCAAAACATTATTGAAAATAAATTATTATGTCCCAATTCTAAAGAAGAAGTTTATTTTGTCAAATTTAATATATAAAAGTTTCAAATATTGGATTTAAAAAGGCTTCTCCACTAAAATGCGGTAAAATTGCATTTTTTGAAAAATACTTATTTTATCAGAAAAAAATGTATTTGTTCTTAAATTATGTCTAAGAAACTAATAATATGGATTCTAAAATTATAAGGATTATATAAAGTTCAAAATTCAGTTTATACTATTCATAACCACTTTTGAACGGCTTGTTTGGTAAGTCATGGGGCACTAGAACTCGGTGTTGCATGTAGTAAAAGATATTGAATTGTTTTGAAGAAATAATGTACTATGAAATCTTGGGGTGTTAAAATTTTCAGTTTTCTATATTATTCAAATAATTTTAAATCTCTAGAAACATGCTCATTTTTAATTCCCCCCACCCCCTCATGGGATGCTCGATGAGATTATCACCTTCAATTTGTAGCATTATAACACAAAAAAAATTCTTGGGAATAAGAAATATCATCATATTAATACATAATTGATTCTTGTGATTAAATTAAAAATATAAATATATATTATATCTTCTTGAATGCATTGATACCACTACATCATTTATGTGTTGGAGAGGGAATATTTATTATTTTGGATTTCCATATTTCTCTTTTCTTTCAATTTTGTTGTGTCTTTTGTAAATGTTTCAAGGTTTCTTTTTCAATTTTTATTTTTTAAAAATTTTTATCTCAAATTATTATCTTTTCCATTTTTGAAACCTATTTCATGGATCGATCCAAATTTTTCCATGGAACTGAACATAGATTAATACAGAAAATTACATTGATTCATGTTCAACACATTGAAAATTTTGTGAACAAAACTCTATTTTTTGAATCACACACCACATATCATGGTCTTTATACTTAAAAATAAACTTCCCATGGGGATTTAGAACCCATTCTAACATATTCTATACATTAACCCGATTTTATGAGAGAACTAATCCATTCATTCTTTAACAAAAATTTGATTTCTTTCTATCAAAACACGAGGGTTTTATATACATTTGTTTTAAATGATTTAGGTATTTCATTGGTTTTAAAATCCCACTTTTAAAGGGAAATAATTTTATTCTAGATGTTTATATATATTTAATACTTTTATCCTCTATTATCCATGAAAAATCTGTTAGGTTAGCCACATTAAGAGCCAATTTTACCTATCTATCTTACTCTGGAAGTTGAAATACATGATATAGTTTAAATTATTTACAGGGGAGCTATATTTTATTTTATACATCATTTTTTAATACTTTTGGTTGAAAATAAAATGACATAGAAGTATTTTTTCTATTTAAAAAGTTATTTTTGAAAAACTGGTTCCTTATCGGAGCTTTTGATTAGAATTCTAAAAAATGATGTGCTAAAGATTCTTGAAAAATAATTGAAAACTCAAGTTTAGGAAGATAAAAATATGTTCTTCCTTTCAATATAAGGGATAGGAAATAAAACCCACTTCCTTAAATTCAATGAACATTCACTGACTTAAAAAATATAGTGACACGTAATTAGAAAATAAAAATCAGAAGATTAATTTTATTGAACACAAATGAGTGGATATTGTTTTTTCTACTGAAATGGTGAATTGTGTGCAATTTACATAATTATTTACATTTAAATAAAAAATTGATTGGTTCTCTCAATAAATGAGGATAATGTAAAGAATAATTTAAAAAGTTTTCAGAAGCCTCATATGAAGGTGATTTTAAAGATAATGATAGTGAGATGTGGTATGCGATTCAGAAATTAAAGGTATTTTATGAAATTATAGAAGTTTTAAACATGAAACAATGTTATTTTTAGAATTAATTTATATTATATTTAATGGGATAAATTTGTTCACTCATTGAAATAGGTTTCAAAAATGGAAAATATAATCATTTGATCCAAAAAGTTTTGAAAACGCCTAAATATTTAAACAGAATCACAAAACAATTTCAATAAGATTAAAATAATTATGAAAATATAAATTAAATAATACTAAAAAAATGTTCCCTTACCTATACATATTTGATGTATTATTCTAAATTTATTCAAGTATAATTGTAATTTAATCATAACAAGAAGGTAATAGATAAGAAGAGGTATAACTCGACTAATTAGAAATGAAACAATGCGATCATATCTAAACTTATACTCATTGAAAACCAATAATACAATGATGTAAATAAAACATAATATATTGATTCAATTAATATAAAATATAAATATAATGGTAAGGGGAAATAAACAAATGATATATCTTGGCATAACCCCTAAGTGGTCCCTCAGTTTTGACTGCCATGAGATGGGAAATTCTAATGGGTTATCCTTAATTTGGAGGTTGGTTGAGTTTATTTTATTTAAACCTCCAACACTTATTACTATTGTAACACCCCAAACCTAGTTACCCAGAATTAGTGCATTATTACATAACATTGGCATGATACAATGAATCATGTCCTAAATGACCGATCAGTTTAGTAGCCTTGGAAGTACTAGATACATACATAAGTTTTACATTACATAATGAAATAAAAAAACAACATTGTGTCCCCTTTGAACACTTTTATATCCCTTAGCCTCTTCCTGCAAGTTAATCTTAATATAATTCTTTGTATCCTAGGAAAAACAGAACATAAGAAAGTGGTGATCTCAAATGATCAGTAAGGATAAAAATATAGCAGAAACTATCATAAATAATAATAAACATTTAAAGCAATGTATAAGACTAGAACAAAAGCCTTTTAAACTTAAACTTCAGCATAATATGGCAAAGATAAATCAAATAATGCCATTTACTGATCCACATGGATATTATACTAGTTGAATAATAACATGTAATATCAATAGCCAATTTCATAATGATGGAATGCATAATTCCAGACATCAAAACCACATATTCAAGGCCTTGTGCCAAGACTATAAATAACATTTTGTCAAGGCCTTGTGCCAGGACCCAAGATTGTCTCATGATACCTAACGATGCATTGAGGAGCTATAGCGGTCTCCACTTTTCAATTACTAAGTACAATGCATTTCTCATAGGAAAAGTTTTAAACATAAAATAAACATTCGTATAAAAACTAGAATAAGAAATTTCAATACTTTATCCATAAACCATGAATGATGTAAAAATAACACATCCACGGTCAAACATATCAAAAAACCTTCAATATAATATGAAATAATTTTATCATAATAAATCAACCTCGATCAAGAATAATATCCCGTAAAGGATGATGACATAGTTGAAAATGATCAGTAAAAATCTTTGAAAGAAATATCCATTTTTCCTGAAAACATTTAAAAGTCCCACTACTTATCATTAATTTGTTTAAAATAGATTTTTGAATCATAGCTCCCCATACCACTTTGAAACTTTTAAAAGTAATTTCAATTTTAATACATTAATTTTCATATAAATAAAACCTTAAAACCATTTTTAAAACATGGGCATTAATGAGAAATATTTATAAGAATAAAATTTTAAAACATTTAAAATGATATTTTAGTTAGTGTTCCTAACCAAATAAGAGATGCTTAAATACAAATAATTGAGGTAAGAAAAACATTATAATATCATGAGAATAAATTTATTCGTGATACACTATGTCAAAGTACAGTATATACACCAAATAAAAGTGAATTGGCGCATAACAACAAAGAAGTATAAATGGAATGTAAGTTGAGATGAATTCCTTTGTAAAGATCATATCCCTAGGTTAAGGATAAATCAATGACATAATTATGTGTGAAAAAATAAATACACTCAAAATTATTGGATATTTAGTGTAAATCAATCAGAGTACATTCACACATATTCTTGTAAAAACAACACCAATGACTTGGATGTTTAACCCAATGAATAGAAATTGAGATAAAATTTCTTTGATCATGTCTATATCGATGACATGAGAATTTATCAATGGAGAGATTATGTGTGTCAAAATTATATCCACATAAATGGGAGTGGAAATTACTACATAAGTAAATAAATAGTGATTTCACACATAATCTTGTAGTAAATTAATCAATGAAGTTTGTGTAAAACTGAATGAGTGGAATTTGAAATTTAAAATTCCCTTACTGATTTGGTAACTTATGAAACATGCACCCCATTAAATAAGGATCATCAAATGATGATGTAAATATCCATAAATTAATGTATATTATGCAAACAATACTATCATGGGTTGTACATACACCACATAAAAGTTAATAGTGGAAAATATATCATAAATCTCACAGGAATAACAAGTGAGATGAAAACCCCTTACCTCATTATAATCAATAGAGTCGTATGGACCAAAGTTAATAACCACCAAATGAATCATGTAATACCATGGATATAATTAGAATCATGATAATATATATCAAATGGAAGTATACAATACCCCACATGCAATAAATAAGTAGCGAACATTGGAAATCACATAGAATTAATTGTGAGATAAGAAACCTCTTACCTTGTACTTTTCCTTGGTCGATGGTACATTAATCTCCTGTATAATAGTTAAATAATTTTTATTAAATTATAAAATAACTATATACATAAATACGATATCATATATGATCCTCTAATATTGCTTTGTATATAATATTTTATTAGTATCATTGTTTTGGGTGTTAATTGATCTGTTTTCATTTATATGCTCAGTTACATAATCCATGTTTGTTATGGATGGGATGTATTTTATTCATATCCAGTATGATATTATGTTATTAAACATTATTTTTAATCATAAAATGAAAATTATTCTTGAATTATTACAATGGGGAATGAATCTCATCACGTTCGTGGAGACGGTGATCCGTACATATGCACGAGCGACAATATCATTATATTGTTGATGAAATCGTATGTAATTGGATTTTATAACATATATACAGAATAATTAACATGTTATATTTATTATTTATATCAATTATACTCATTATTATACCCATCCAAATAATGAAGTGTTTGAATAACAAACTACACCACGACGTGGAGACAGTAAGTCGTACGTACGCACGTAGGTGACTTTGTCATTCATATGATGGATAGAATAATAAATATGGCTGTAAAATTTTTATAAGAACATAATTGTATATAGAATATATAGTATTTATTATTTTATAATGGAAACAACAAAGAAAGAGGAAGTGGAAGAAGTAAAGAACTTGAAAGAGGTGATGAAATATTTACCTCTTCTTCGGATTCTTCCTTTTTATTTTATCAAAATGGATGACCACTTGAGAAGGTTATTATGGATGACCACTATGGACCATCTACAGTGTGAGGTATGATTCCTTTTAATTATACCCTTATTCAAGATTTTTTTGATATGGGTACATCCCATTTCTTTATGTATTCTCGTGATATTGATTTTATGAGTTTAAATGTTGAGATGATTCCTTCCATGTTAAAACTTCAAACTAATCTTGCTCAAATAGAATGTCAAACCTTCATGTGTAGAGAATGTTCTATAACTATTGATGGAATCGAGATTATATAGTATTTATCTTTGTTTGAGATGGATTCCTATGATATAATCCTGAGTATGGATTCATTGACAATGTTCAAGGCTCACATCGACTGTTATACTAGAAAGGTTAGTTTTACAACTAAGGATGGCATCGAGCATCTCTTTCAAAGATATTGAAAAATCAAGGTAGGTGAAGTAGGATTTTTGGCACCAATATTTGGAATGATCTCATACTATTTGGTATCATTTTCTTTAGAATCAATGTAATAGGTTGAGAATAATAGTTTTCTAGTAGTGGTTGATCAATTTCTAGATGTGTTTCCCAAAAAAAATTAGGCTTTAAACCTATAAGAGAAGTGGAGTTTTCGATTGATATCCTCATGAGGACCAGTTCTATTTCCATTCCATATTATCATATGGAACTAAGAGAGTTAAGGGAATTGAAATTATAGTTGGAATATTTGGAAGGCGAAGGTTTCATTCAGCCAAGCATGTCTCTGTGGGCAACACCAATCTTGTTTGTCAAAAAGGTAGATGGAACTCTTTAGATATGTGTGGATTATCATAATCTTAACCAAGTTATGATAAAAATAGATACCCACTTCCACACATTGATGATCTATTCAATCAATTGAGGGGAGCTCAGTGGTTCTCTAAAATTGACTTGTGATCAGGATATCACCAATTGTAGGTTCAGAAGGAGGATATTCCAAAGACAACATTCAGGAGTAGATATGGCCATTATGAGTATGTGGTATTTCCTTTTGGTCTTACAAATTCACTAGTGGTATTTATGGAATTTATGAATAAGATATTTCAGAGATATCTATATTCCTTTTTGGTGGTGTTTGTGGATGACATATTGGTGTATTCAAGGAAAAGGTATGATCATGAACAACACCTGGTGACAGTGTTGGGAATCTTGAGGGATCATCGTTTGTATGAAAAATTATCAAAGTGTGATTTTTGTATACAATAGGTACATTTACTTGGACATGTAATCTCTAAAAAAGGTGTTTCCATGGATCCAAAAAAGATATAAGCTATTATCTCTTAGAAACTGCCAAAGAATGTCTTTAAGATATGAAGTTTCCTTAGTCTAGCTGATTATTATTGAATATTTGTTCATGATTTTTCATGACTAGCCTCACCTATGATAGCCTTGACAAGGAATAATGTTCCTTTCCAATGGATTGAGGAATTTTAGAAGTATTTTAAAGATCTTAAAGTTCACCTTACATCAACACCAATATTGATTTTTCTAGAATCAGGACAAGGGTATGTGGTATACTATGATACTTAGGGATTAGGATTGGGATGTGTTCTCATGAAGGGAGATCATTTTGTTGCTTATGGATCAAGTCAGTTGCAGTTACATGATAAGAACTACCCAAAAAATGATTTAGAGTTATCTATCGTAGTCCATGCTTTGAATATTTGGCATCATTACCTCTTTGGTGAGAAATTTACTATGTTTACAAATCATAAGAGCTTGAAACATATTTTCTCACAAAGGGACTTGAATTTGAGAAAAATAAGATGTATGGGGTATCTTCAAATGTTTTACTTTGAATTAATGTATACATCAGGTAATGGAAAGATGGTGGAAGATTCATTAAGCAGAAAGTCATATGCTCATATGAAAAAACAAGATTTAGATGAGTGGTAGTTGATGTTAGTCTTAGCCGACATGCACTTGGAATGTGAGGACCGAGGTGAATTTGCAACATTCTTTCTAGTTTCGTTCGTTCTTTATTTGGTGGATATGGTTAAAGTGGCACAAATATCTGATGCAGAATTTGTGGCTATGAGGTCAAAAATAAATAGTGGGGAGACCGTTGAGAGCTGGATGAGAGCTTAGTCATGTGGTTTAAAAATCGTATGGTCATACCTATGGATTGTTAAAAACATATTCTTCATGATTACCACTATTTAAGATGGGGTTTTCATAATGGAATACAGAAGATTTATAAGGCATTTAAATCATAGTTTCAGTGGGTCAGTATGAAAAGCAAGGTGGCTGAGTTTGTTTTGAGATTCTTAACTTGTCAACAAGTTAAGGCAGATCATCAGTTACCTATAGGTATATTTTTTTATTTACCTATTCCAATCTGTAAATGGGAGAAGATAACTATGGATTTTGCAACAAGTCTCCCAAGAATGGTTCAGAATCACGATTCCATATGGGTGATAGTGGACTAACTCAAAAAGTTATCTCATTTCATCCCTATTCGTGAATATCATATGGTGAAGGAATTCTTAAAAATATATATCTGGGAAGTGGTAAAGAGGCATGGTGTACCAATTTCGATAGTGTCAGACAATGATCCAAGGTTTATGTCTTGTTTCTAGAAATCCTTACAAAAAGGCCTTGAAACTCAGTTGACTATGAGTACGGTGTATCATACTAGGACATATGGACAATCCAAGAGGACAATACAAACATTGGAATACATGTTGTCGCCTTGTTTAATGGATTTTTTGGATCACAAGAAGATCATGTACCATTAGTGGAGTTCTTATATAACAATAGTTATCAAGGATTGATAAATATGGCTTATTTTGAAGCATTTTATGGGCGTCCCTGTCATTCTTCACTTTGTTGGGTGGAAATAGTTGAGACTTCACTGGTTATGTTGAGCCTTATCCAAGAGACAACAAAGAAGATTAATAGATCAGTAAATGGATGGATATGGAATAGAGTCATCAAAATCATATGTGGATCATTTTTTATGGTCATTGTCATTTGCAGTGAGTGATCATGTGTTCTTAAGGGTCTCTCCAAGGATCAGACATCATCATTTTGGGAAGTATGGAAAGTTATATCCTTGATACATAGGCCCTTTTGAGATACTTGAATGAGTTGGATATGTGGAATATCAGTTAGCATTACCACCATAGTTTAGTGTGGTGTACAATGTGTTTTATGTATATCAGTTGAAAAAGTATCAGCCTTATCCTGACCAAGCGATTCAATGGGATCACGTTGAACTAGAGTTGGATACTTCATTGGTGCACTTTATGGTGTGGGTTGTGGATAGGAAAGATAAAGTCTTTTGTGGAAAACTCATTGGTTCTAGTGCATGTTTTGTGGTAACATGTTCAAATTCAAGAAGAGACTTGGGAACGTGAGAAGGAAATTATAGATAAATGGCCCAAACTCTTTCAGGATACTTGTGGTTTTCTACTTTTAGATGATGGAAAGGCCAATGGTGGGGAGAATTTAATACCCTAATTTTTAATTAATAAAAAAATAATTTATGTTTTTTAAGTATATAAAGTTTTTGGGTGGATTTTGGGAAGGTTTGGGAGACTTTTGGAATGTTTTGTAGTTTCTATAAAGGTTCATGGTTGGTGCACAGTTAGTGAAAAATGTGAAACTCCTATAGGAAACTATGAAATATGAAATAGAGGGATTTTGGGTAGGTGAATATTTAAAGCACAAGGTTTTTCCAAACCGTGTCGCCACTTAGTAAAAATCGTCAAACATGGGACAATAATCTTTTGCACAGTTGGCGCATGATTTTTCTAATCATTTTATCTAACCATGAAAGCCCCCCCCCCCCCCTTGAGGCAGAATATGGTGCACAGTTAGTACATGGTTTGTCTAACCATGCAAATAACCATGCACAGTTTAAAAAAAATCAATAAAAGTGGATCTAGGTCAGGATTATGTTTTAACCCCTCATTTCCCCCCAAAACAGCCCTATCTCAAGGTTTTCTTCTCCCAAAGGTAGTATAGGATAATCCTATCAATATAGAGGTGATATAAAGGATTATATTGATGCGCTGAAGCTAGATTCTCATGGGGAAGAGATCTAAGATGACTTTTGGAGATTCAACCTATTTTCATGGATTTTTTCATTCTGTTTTCCATTTTTACTAATATTTCTGAGGTAGGTGACTTCACTCTCAACTACTATATTTAGAATATGAATGATTGATTTAAAATTGATTGTTTTTATTGAAATTGGTTGTTAAATTGTTGTGAATTACTTGTTGGAAACCCTCTTTAGTGACAGTTTATAGAATTTTGGAAATTGGGTGTTTTTGTGGAAAGTGAAATTGGTAACTTGATTTTAAAATGATGATTTTAAAATTATTGTTTGTTTTGATGCATAAGAAAAAAAAAATTCAATAAAAGGTTGGTATTATTTAATTGTTTTGTTTGAAATATTTTCAATAAAATAATGGTTTATTGAAATTATAGAAATGGTTGTTTTGGCCTTGGTTTTTGGTATAATGGTTGTATGTGTTCATGTTCATTTGGGGAAGATAAGGGTAAGAAGTCTCCCCCATAATTAATGTGATGGATAAGGGTTTGGGATTTCTCCCATCAAAATGGTTCACTGATGGCTTAGTGAAAAGATGAATCACCACTCATGAGTATAGGGAGGTCCAGGTTTCATGCATGGTTGGATGTGTGGATATGTGGAATGGAATGGATTATGCCAAAATAGAATACATGAAATAGTTTTAGAGAATTATTTGGTTGATTTCCTTGGATCTTGAAGTTGTGTAGAGAAAACTGTTTTACTATGTCACTTGTTCATATTCTTATATAAAATGTTTTAGAAACTATTTTATATCAATGTGATAACATGTTCTATCCTAGTGGAATGAGTAGGGAAGTCATTTGGGGAAAACCTACTGAGTTTTATTAATCACCCCTAATTTTTTACTTTGGTGCTTTTGCATATGTTGTTTATCAAGACATGGGAAAAGGTAAAATATTGCACTTCTCTAGTGTTGTTTCATGATACTTGGGCTATTTTGTGGATTTGGGACATGGAGCATGTTTGGAGCTTTAGATTTTGTCATTGGATTCTTTTAGTTTTATTTTCTATTGTGTGATTTGATATTGTAGACTTACATTGTGGTACTTGGTTTTAGTTTTATTTTAATATTAATGGTTTTATTTGAGTTTTCT
Source organism: Viscum album (assembly GCA_963277665.1). Lineage (NCBI taxonomy): Eukaryota > Viridiplantae > Streptophyta > Magnoliopsida > Santalales > Viscaceae > Viscum > Viscum album. The sequence goes on from OY728147.1 coordinate 306,279,701, forward strand.
TTCATTGATATCATTAATCATGTAGTGGTATATTTTTTAATGTCATGTTTGGTTGGTTTTTTTATTTTTCAAAGGGAAAACCATTCCCCACTTGTATTAAAGCCCTTGGCATTTATTATCAGCCTTTGGTGCCTTGGGGATTCCATTTAAGAACAAGGAACATTTAACCACCTTCTCAAGATAATGAGGAGGTGAGGGATGTTATGCATGGGAATTATTTAAATCCTTCATGATGGTTCATAAATGTTTTGTAAATTTCCAAAGTATATCTCTCAGGAGTGTCAAACTAGGTGTGTAGCAAGACCCATTGTCATATACTAGGCGTTGATCAGGTCTATCTCAATGTTCCCTTTTTATAGTTATTACCTTGAGGTACCTCTGTTCTGGAGTCACATCCACTTGTAGTATCTATACATGGATATAATTTCTTAGAAACCACTCTCTCTATCCTTTACCAAAATTCTATGAAATTTTCCTATACTTTATCTCATCCTTGGACTTATCCTTAGACACGTTCTTAGATATCCCACTATTTTTTTCTCATCCTATTTTCAAAAGGTTAACTAAACCTCCTTATGATACCAACTATAATATCTCAAGCTTCATATACATAGATATTACATCTTTTTAAATGAATATTAATTACATTACACAAACACACACCTGAGGATTATAATGGTTTAGTTCCTTTGGAGACTAGGTACACAATATTCTTATTTAGTGAAATATATTCAATGTTTCTCACAAATATCTTCATATTTAGTACTCTTCATAGACATACCCTATTTAAAATCTTTCTTCATAACACGGGGAAAAGAAACATAATAAAGGGTGAGATCAAATGCTCATTAAGGGTAAACAAGGGAAACTACATAAACATAATGTGATCATAATGGTATGAGAATGTGATCATAACCTATGAAAACCATAACATGCGTATCAATTGTCAAAAAAATTAGTCATGGCATAAATATTGGCAGTTCATAAGACATGAATCATAAGGAAATCCAAGAATAAGAACCAAGAGATCATAACATTGACATAAGACATGGAATTTTGGAATACACATAAATATATAAAATCATTTATATAATAGTGAAGGATCGTTTCCAAGGATATCATAGTGGAATGGGTTCACTCCCCAAACCATCATAGTAGTCAAGGTTCACTCCCAAAGTCATCATAGCGGACAAAGTTTCTTACTAAATTGGGTTTAATCCCTATTCCAGTCCTATCTATATCATTATATATAAATATTTATCCAATTAATTGGAGGGAGATATAGATCCCAACCATCACATAATGAAAATCATACATACATATTTCACAAGATCATAAAACATTCATCATATAATAACTCATGAAAATAAATGGGTTTCAAAAACATTTTATCATATCATAACCTATGTAAAATAAATAACTTTCATAATCATTTCATCATATCATAACCCATGGAAAAAAGAGGGTTTCATAAGAATTTTATCACAGTATAACCCGTGTAAGAGAAAATTATTTCATAATTATTTTATCAAGTTATAACTCATGGAATATAAACAGGTTTCATAAACATCTTTTCATCATAAACTTAAACCATTTAGAAAAAGAATAAGAATGGTATCCTTGGATCATATGTCTGGTAAAGCATAAGTAACATCAAAGGATATCACCATAGATGTAAAATTATTTTGAAATAAAACTTGGAATATTTCTTGAGTAAAATATCCTTTCCACTTTGAAAAACACTCTTTAAAACATAAAATATTTTCAACATCATTTTCATTGAAAATAACCTTGAAAACTTATTAAGGAAGCTTTAAAAATAATTTAAAATTTTTCTTTATAAAAATATATTTTCTTTTAAAATAAATTTTTAAAAATAATAATTCATAAATTATTTTATAAATAATTCTCATTTAAAATAAAATTTGAAACTTATAAATGAAGCTTTAAAAATCATTTAAAACATTTCTTTAGTAAAATATCATTTCTGATTTTAAAAAAAACTTTTTAAAACATAATTTTTTTTAAAATAATTTTATTTTAAAATAAACTTGAAAATATATAAATTAATATTGAAATAAAATAATAATCATGATTATGGGAAATTCCATACATGTTTTACACATTAAAATAAATATTCCTTCTTCATTTTTAGTAAAAGTAAAATGAGCATTATTTAAAAAATGAAATGAATGTTACTTTAAAAAAAATAAGAAGTAAAAAATGAGTAAAAATTTATTTAATAAATCATTTGGATAATGTTGAAAACATTTTTGAAAACATTTTTAGAAAACATTATTAGAAAACATTATTTTGGAATAAAAAGGGTTTTTGATCGAAGAGATAAATAACAATGATTTTTCTTATAAAAATTATTTTGGTCTTTTGAGTACATAAAGAGAGGAAAATTAAGGGAAACATGTATTCTATATAATAACACTAATAAAATAAAATACATGATTTTATTTAAATACAGATCATAATATTTCATTATTGGAAGCATAATCATGAGTAATCCTTATAAACGGTGAGATTGTGACATAAAACCCTTACCACTTTGAAAACATTGAATTGTAAGACCAATGAAAGAATAACATTAAATGAAACTTATAATATCATAAAAATAAATTAATTAATGATATTAAATGTAAAAATATTCTATATATACACTTCATAAAAGAAGATAGGTTCATAAAATAACATATGTCTCAAGGAAAGAAAATTGAGACAAAAATCCATTACTGCTTGGGTATCTTTTGAACTGAAAACCCTATGAAAGGGAGATTATAAAATGGATATCTAAATAACCATAATTTTTATGATAATAGATATAAAATACATTAATTGATATTATATAAACCTCATATAAGAAAAAATTGGTGAATATGTCATGTATCTCATAGATATAAAAGTGAAACGAAAAATCCACTACCGCTTTAGTAATATTTTAAAAACTAATCCACAATAAAGAATAAAATAAAATTAAAATTAAAATATAATTAAAATGAAGATATTAATTATATAAAATTTTAAAGAGTTAGTATATTCAATACACAAAATAAATGAGTGGTGAATTTGCATATGTCTCCCAGAAAAAAGAGAGAGATTAGAAATCTCTTACATTAAATATTGAATTCCTTCATACATGTTAGAACCTCATGTATAATAAATATTAGTTTATTATAAATATATTTAAGAACCAAAATATTATGTATCATACCATATATTATTTACATATTTCCTTTTATTACATGTTTATCAAAAAATTCTTGTTAAAATCATGTTTCAGCTAATAATAGCTTTATTTTTTCATGTATGTTTTGATTTTTTTTTACTCTTAATTTGATCATGGTTACATAAAATAAATAATTTTATCCATTATATAAATATCATATATATTCAGTTTATATAAATTTATAAAATTCATAAAAGTTAGAGATAGAGAAAAAACACCCCATTCCTCGAGACAGTAAGCCATATGTACGCATGGGAGTTGTTTCCATTTTGTAGATGGAAAAAAAATAATGGTAAATGATATATTACCATTAATTAATAATTTTTATTTAATATATATCATATATTTTTATTTAACCATATCGTTATTACTTTCCATGTAAAGCGTATGTGAAAAACAAATCACATCGCTTCGTGAGGCGGTAGTCTGTTGTACACATGAACGACGTTATTGTAACCCCCATATAATCAAAAGTAAGAAGGTATATGTGATATAATAATTATATAAGTATAATTATATTAAAAATATAATATTTAATAATTTAATATATCCTTATTACCATCCAAGAAAAACAAAAATGAAAAACACATCGCATTGGTTCATGAGGCGGTAGTTCACTGTACACACGAGCGATGTTATTGTTTTCCAAAAAGTTATGAGGTAAGAATGAAGATGTGGTATTATAATTAAATATGTATAATAATAACATAAATATAATATATAAATATTAAATCTATCATTATATACAATCATGAAAGGTGGTGATGGAAAACTAATAATATTAGTTTACAGGGCGGTAGTCCACCATACACACGAATGATGATTTTGTATCTCATTTGATGGAAGAGGAGAAAAATATAGGTCATTAACTTAAAATAAAAACATATAAATATACTTAATATACTAAGTTTATTATATCATTTTGGTTTAATAATAATTTATATAGGTGAAGGAAGAAATAAAATAAAACGCTTGGTTAGGGACATTACCTCTTCTTCGGACAATTACTTTTGGCTTGCACTAAAAGGATTTATAAGTTGGATTTATGACCAAAATAAGGCATATAGGATGATATAATGGAATTAATAAAGTTATTTAGTCAATTATTGGCTTAAATAATGGGTTTTGGAAGTGGTAAGAAGAGAGGAGAGGGTGGCCTTTTATAAGTGAGGTGAGTGACACAATTGTAATTTTTGAAAAGAAAAAGTAGTACCCATGGTTTTTACATGCTACGAAGATAAAAAAAGATCCATTATAGAACCTAGAAGATATAAGGTCTAAATATGTCCATAAAATGGGTGTTTTATAGGTTTTGGGTCATTTTTAACACTTATCTTTTTGGTTTAACCCCATGATAAACCCATTTTTTACCTTAATCGTCGTAAATAATTTTTACTTTTTTACTATTAATTATGGTAAAAAAATAAGTTGAAATTATTAAATAATATAAATTATTCTAACTCAAAATATTTAATCAATTTTTTCAAATTCCTTTTATTGAAGTGGAAAATTTTAATTTAAAATTAATCTCATAAACATGATGAGAAAGTGAGTTTTCAAAAAGAAAATGTTCAAAAGTTTAAAAAGTTTTTATATAAAAAATCAATATGAAAATTATTAAAATGAAATAAATTGGATTAATTGATATATAATTGAACTAATTTTAATTTTAAACCCATTTTAAAACAAAAAATAACCTTATAAATTCTTTAAATGAAAATAATTTTTTCAATAAAAACCAATATTTTCAATATTCATTGAAAAATTAATCTTTTTAGAAAAATACCAAAAATTCACCCTAATATAATTATGAAATTTTGATTTAAAAATTGAAGCTTATTTTATAAAATTAATTTTCTAAAGTTTTCAAAAATTAATTTTATTATGGTTCATTAAAAGAAATAATTTTTTTGAGAAAATAGTATTTTCAAAACATATAGACTTTACCAAAAATTAAGAACTTTTTTATCAAGATATTTTATTTATAGAAAACCACTATACATAATATTTTAAAAGTAGTTATTACTATTAATATGACTAATTTTAATGGCTAGGTTATAATTCTCATGTTTAAATAATAATAATATATCATGGTTTGTTAAAACTCAAGGCCATGTGTAACTTAAACCGAACTCAGTGTTGCATGTAATGAAAGATTAACTCGGTGTTGCATGTGACATAAAATATAAAAAAGATTAATTTTTTTTGAAAAACATATATTTCAAAAACTATTTGGTTGTTACACATAAATTACACTTTGACGGCATTCTAAATAGCTAATGACATTAAATAATCCTCAAAACAACTAAAAGATGCTTTGAATGTTCCACCGACTTGGAATACAAAAGGATTTCATCGATGAACACCACAATGATACCATCCATAAATTCAAAAAACATAAAATTTATCAGTCCCATGAACACAGAAGGGGCATTCATAACACCTAACGGCGTCACCATGAAATCATTATTCTCATAATTAAATCTAAAGGTAGTCTTCAGAATATCATCATCCTTCACCCACATCTAATGCTATCCCAACCACAATTTGATTTTGAGCACCAGCTGGCTCCCTTTGGTTGATCAAGTAGATTACTAATCTATGGAAGGGGATAACGGTTCCTCATTATCACCTGGTTCAAGTGATGATAATCGATTTAAAATTTAAAACTTCTATCTTCTTTATTTACAAATAGAACCAAAATCAAATCAAATAAACACACTATGATGAATAAATACTCTCTACAGATGATCATCAATACAAATTCATAGCTCCTATCACTCAAAAGGCATTATCATATATGAGAGCATCGATATCATAGGGACACACAAAAGAAACTCTATCCCAAAATCAGTCTCACGTCAAGGAGATAGTGTCACAACCTCTTTCAGAAATACATCAGGGTACTCTTCTATAACCTTGGAAAACACCATTGGATAATCCTTTATTGAACTCAACATTAGATTAGAAATTAAGAAAGATAAGGACTCAACATACCTCTAACTCATTTGATGGAATTTCTCACCAATAAATAGGTCATGGTACTCATTAGCATCATAGAATATAACTCACCTCTTGAATAAATCAATAATATCATACAACAAATATAGTTAGTGCATACAATGGATGATATTGAATGGTTGTATTCACAAACATAGGAAATTTCCCTAAAATAAATGTTTCCCTAACATCATCTCATGATATATAAATACATCATACAATCAATATAAACCTCAAACTGGTGTATTCAGTGGCAAGATCCCTTAAAACATCTCTACATCAAGTCCCAAAGCATGGATTTGGGTGGGTGTAACGAAAGGGTGCATTATTTGAGAATCAAATAAGGAATACACACAAGTAGAATATAAGAAGATAATACCTCATACAACTTCTGGATTTTATGGTGATAGAAACTTTAAGGCATGAATCTAGTCCCATCTAGCTCCATGACCTCTCTCAATTTGATATTGATCACCTCCATGACTGCACTCTTCCCTCTGTCCCTAAGAACAAGGGGCATCACAATGCTGACCTATGCCATCCCCATCCACTCTCTGTAGATTATAGCCTTTAGAACCATATTTATTTTGATGCCTCAGATGATATTGTTATAATGTTTAAGCATAAAGTGAACCACTAGATCTACACTAATAGCTAAGGAAGGTTAGGCACTAAAGATTCTGTTGGTAATGACCTTTGCACGAAAATCAAACCACGTATGATTTCCCAAAAGATGTCTAAGAACTGTCAGCTCTAGTGAAACATGATGAAGAAGGATATAACCAAATCCCTTCTATATAAAACTTCTTCTGACTAGGTAACTGATAACTTCTAACCAAAACACTACTTCTCATAGAATCCTAAAGACTCCACTCCCATGATGATCTAGTCTTATCCATCATCCTCTTAATAACCTCTTTCTTTTCCAAAACCTCAATATATGTTAGAAACATGAATAGGGTGAATTAACTATAGATATATGGATGGAAAACCTCCTCAATATGCATCACCCAAGCCTCCTAATATAGAACAAGGTCAGATCATAATGTAATAGGTTCTTATAATTGACTCCAAACTTCAGTACACAATAACACCCCTATTGTAGAGTAAGAATCTCCTACCAACAAGGTACCTTTGCAGTACATGAAATAAAATAAGCCTAAAACTAATTGTAGAACATCTCCCATGAAATAGTTGAGTCCTTGCGATCCCTGAGTAACAAAAACTAACACTTTTGAAAAACTGTACACAACATAATACCAACCAATATAATCTAGTAATTCCTATGAGAATAGATCAAGATGAAGTCAATCTTTAACTCCTCCAACCAAGCCTTGGTCTCCTGATCTAAAATAGATACCTCATACTTCTGTAGGTTCTAGTTTTAAAAATCTCAAAGTGTCTTCCTCTTAGTGTTGTCTTCTTCTTCCTCAACTCTATGGAAATATACTATAATTTCTTGCTAAAAAGCATCAACACAAACCTAGTGAGGGAATCAAAATAGAGCCATACCTACAAAATAGAAAACTTTAGGGAATTAAAAAACCTAGAATATGTAATAATAAATATTAATTAATTAAGTTTCATCTTAATTCCCACCAACTACCCAATTCAATCATGGGCACAAGATTCATTATCCTTACCTTGATCTCTAACCTACATGCATCATCACTTCACTTAATATGTTCAATTAACTTAAGGTACCTAAGTTAGATCATAGGGGACCCTAAAATCCAATTTCCTAACTGATCTCCCTTTTTTACATTGCATACTAAGTCCAAATGATATTTCCCCCTATCATCCTATATAATACTCACCAGTTCCTAGCTCCAAACTCCATCATATACCTCAACCAAAATATCTAATACCACTCTGCCATGACCCCCCAGCGCCCCTCCTAGGATGGTAGTGAAGAGAGGAGTGAACCCTGAGATCCATATTCAATAGGTGACGAGTTGGTGACTAGAACTTAGGGTATATAAATGTATAAATGTAATTTATAACCCTTGATATATACCAATAAATGATAAACATCCAAAAATCAACTCCATATAAAAAATATGTAACTAATCCCAATACATTAAATTTCATACGATGTGGAAACATAAATTAAAATACCATGAACAATGTATCGGTAGTGAACCCAAACACCAACAACTCTTAAACAACCACTACAAGGTATTAACACCCAAATAAATCACAAACGAACTTATTTTGACCAAAAAAATCAATTTATATATATAGGGGTGAGAACACAATTACACTTAGTGGGATCCTACCTCTTGTGAAAATTTGAAAAAACAAACTAAAGATTAGTGAATAAACAAATGGAATGAACCCATTCCCTAAATCAGGTGAACTGCATCTCAACCTCACCAAGTCTCTCTCACCAAATAACACACAAAATATGTAATATAATATCAAAATCATATATATCTAAAAGGTGACCTACATCCACTTTCTTGCCGAACTGGTCACCCTCACCCTAATTTATTACATCCTTGTGTTATCAACCTCTCCATAAGTCATCTTTCCCATCCAGGAAACAATATCACAACCACATCATCATCTCATAGTGCACCCCATGCAACTCATCATAGCCAGATCATCACCACATATCCATCATCGCATAGTAAAACTGAGATACATCACTCCCCTCTGTAAATATAAATTATACATTAATCTATTATGGGTTATGCACATTAAAAATGTAATACAAGTATATATTATAACTATAAACTTCAACAGCCCACAAATACATGTATGTTAGTAAATGAGAATCATCATAGCCGCTATGAGCACATACCATATACCTTAAGTCATCACATCCCATATATTCCTTCATACTATACTACATCTAGAAGAGAGAGTTTCCTGGGAAAGTGGTCAGCCATATGTATCCTCAACATCCTAGATATTGGAAAAAATACTTGAAACCCAAGGCCATTATGGGCATCAAATGCCCAAATGAAATAGGTAGTGAAGAGTAAGAAATAATAGAACATAATGATAGTATAGAACACATCCAATCTAAGTGAAACTATATTTACCTAGACTCAACTATAACTAACTTCTCTCATAAAAACCCAATTGTCATCTCTAAGACTAGAAATATAATGATCAGTTATGTACATGATCATCAAGGTTTAACATCATGAATTATTTAGTAATTTAACAATTACTATCTACTTTATAGATACCCTTAATCAGTTCTAGTTTAACACTCTATGATCATTCCTCAAATACCAAGTTCTTCTATAATCATTTTTTAAATTCCATATACTCATGTGATTATATTATAATATTTATCCCAACCAATTATTGGTTTACATTTAATATAAAAGTACCATCATCAACACCCATTATCATGAGTTATTTTATAATTCATTATCATCCTATAATTTAGGTATTCTATATTTCAACCTGAGCTACCAAAAGAAGGATGCACCCACAGTGCATCAGGAAAACTATATAAAGAAATAAATAAATCACAGTGACTAGAAAAACAACTGCTAAGAAATAAAAAATAAGAAATCCCAACCCTAAACCCATTTGATCCATCCCAATTTCAATCTTGAGACCTCTATACACCATCCATTTAACCCCACCATCAATAGCACCATACCATTATCATAACCATGGTAAATTGGCTCATCCCTCACCTAATATCCCAACCATACCAGGATCACAACAATTCATAGAAAAAGCACTGCCATAATAAGTTATATACATGGCATCGAAAAATATTTTCATCACAAAAAATTTATGGGAAACCAAGGAAATCACATTAAATCACTTAATCTTTAAAAAACAATGTTTGGGTGTAAAACAACCCCAAAAATTTAATTTCAAAAAACAAAATTTTTCTTTACTATATTGGATTAACCATTTTATTATGAATAGATTTAAAAAACTGAGAACTCTATAAATAGAAAATACAACAACTATAATCATACAAGGAAAGAAAAACATTTCTAATTAAATAGTTTTAAGAAATTGTTATAAACTTATTTTATATAAATCATTCATTATCCACTTCATCTTACTAACTTTACATTGTTTTACCAATTTTATCTTGTCAATTATGATAAATAACAACAATAATCATAGAAAGGATAAATCATACTCTCTAGTGAATATCATGAGGTATTATCAATCATAGCATTATCTACAAGTGAATCACAACACCCCTATAATATATTTCCATTCTTAATTTCTATATTATTAACTTTATAATTCCATTTCCATTGTGTATTCATAGAATATTAGGCATGATACTCCCATATTGGCACATAAAATAAGAAGAAACTATAAATACACTACCTCATTAAAAATATTTAAGGAATATCACATAATAACAGAGGAACAAGTAATCAACCATGGCCAAACTTGATGGTAGCCACCCTAGAACCTTACCACAACAAACCACTATCATACCATGATCAAATACCAACCAAAAAATATAAATATCACTAAAAACTCCAAAATGTAAGGATACAAGGAATAATAGGATAAGAGAGTGCTTTGAATCGAGATGGTTTGATACTGATGAACTGAGAGGTTTAAATCCTTAAGAGAAACAATTGAAGAGCACAAATAGGGTCTTGGGTATGTTGGGGTTCAAAGAGAGAAAATAAAAGTTCAAATAAGGAAGAATATACCCCTATCTATAGAGATAACTTGACAGGCCTCCATTATAGTGGGGTAAATTCAACCATGATCATGGTTACTTCAATCAAAATTAGATATAAGTTATCAACTATTTTTGAATGACCATATCCCCCGAACCTTATGTTCTTTCAAAAAATTCTAGAAATATTTATGACCAGCACCATGACTTGGAAGACACCATTTCAATCCCTAGACAACCACCATAACTTCTCAACACAACATAGAGGAAATTACCTTTTCATTTCATCTCACCATGACCAAGACAATGGCATAGTGAGACCATGCTCTTCATTTACATTCCTCCTCTCACAACTTGACCTCTCCTCAACTCTGTGATACCACACCCACACCCACAAAAATGGATACAACCATGGTGTGTTTCTCTACACACTGAAAAGGAAAAGACACTACACTCCCCAAGACACCATTCCCTCCACCACAATCATAGATCCCTTCACCATTTTATGTAATAAAATAATCCACACATCAATCCATTAAAAATTGGCATTTCACTCCCTAGGTTATCCAATTTCAAGACACCCTACTAACCATGACCTCCACTCTAAAATAATCTGCTCTATGGCCTCTTCTAAGGGATATTCTATGGCATAATGAACCTACATAGGAATGAAACTCTATTCTCTGCTTACTAAACACCTCTAAAATTCATATCGATGCCTCCAAGACCTGAAAAAAAATTAAAGGGATGGATTTTAGAAAACTGGGCCCCTATAGTTTATTCATGGGATTTTTGAGTGGGTCTCACTTAACTAGAGGGTGTGATAGATGTGATATTTATAGGGTATGTTTCTCTTCCCATTGAGTGATTATTTATATATGAGATTTTTTGGGTGGGTCACTTTTCTCCTGAGTGTTAATGACTTGTTTAGAGAGATCCAACATTGGACAAAGTAGGTATGGTCGATCTCGAGTGTCATCTAAAAATCCAAGGATAGATAATGATTTATTTTATTCTGTTCAACTATTTATTTTATTATTATGAGAATATCACATTGTACATACACAGTATTTATTGGTTATGTTAGGGACACTATTTTTGGTGGATTACTGAGTTTTAATCACACCCTATGCAAACAACCTTAAGAAATTGGTACATGAGAAGACCATATGATCGTAGGTACGTGTGGGGAAGGGACCTGGTGTTATATGTTTGAGTTGGATAGCTAGATGGAGTCAAGAGATGTGATTATATTGGGCCTCCATACTTGGTTGGGATTTTAGTTTATTTTACTTTTAGGGTGAGTTTTATACAATCTACCCATGGGAGTTCTTATTCATTTCTACCTGACTCGTGAAATTTTAGATAGTTCATTTGTTATAGCATGAATATGTTATTTATCTTGGATGTCCTTGGATTTTATGTTTATTTATTCAATTGGATATTGATATTTTTTATTTAATATTATTTTAATTAATTTTTTTAATTTGATATGAGGGTATAGTATCCTCATGGGAGCACCCTAGACCCCCATTACTAATCGGTAGCCTCTAGTATATAGGGAGTCATGCTTAAGGTCGTGTAATGAATTGGTCTAGTTACTATAGATTGCATCAAATCAGGACATTATAAATTGGTATTAGAGCATTATTTTTATTTGAATTTCTATTTGGGATATGGTAGATTAGAGATAGAACTAGTTGAAACTTGGGATGTATTCTATATTGTGTGTCAGAACAACACTGGAAAGAGTTGAAGTCCAAGTTACTGAGGAGTTGGGATAGTTTTTCTTTATTTTTAGGTTATAATTGAGTTGATTCTTTCCAAGAATAATATTTTGGATTTATCAATTTATTTTTTTCTCTTTTCCTAGGGGGGGAAAGAGGTATGAGTTCATGAATCATATCAAGAAAATATGTTTACATGACATGTACATGCTTGTGTGATTGTGGTACCAGTTCAGAAAAAGAAAATAGTGTTTGGTTATTTAAAATGTTAATAATAAATTATTTTTTGTTTTATCAAATATCTTATTGGTTGAATTCTACTTAACCAAACTACATTGGTATGACTGATTCTGAAAATAAAAGAAGTTATAGTTATTTAAAGATCCAACAATAACTTATTTTGTGTTTTTATAAATAACTTAGTGGTGGAATTCTACTTTACTTAACCAAATGGTTATGAACATTCCTAATATGAATTGTTACAAGACTATTCCATTTACACACATATGGTTGTGACCTTGATCCTAAATGGTGTAGTCTGGGATGTGGATGCCCGATAAGGATTAATACCCTAGAGTGGGTAGTGAATTGAGTATGGTATTCCTAATATATTTGTGTATGAGTACCCAAAAGTGGGTGTGTGAGTATATGGATGCCCAATGAGAATTAGGATGTCACTCGATGATATACATCAAGAGAACTCCAACATGACTGGAAGAGATGGAGATTTCTGTATTTGAGGTATTCATGTTTATATTATCATGTTTTCACTGTATGTTTATATGGATCACATGTATGAAAGGATGGCGATCCACATTATATTAAACAAGAATCCTATGGTATTTTATGGCTTATTATAAGGACCTATGTGAATTACATAGGAACCCATGAAAGATTCCATAGAACATATTAAAATAGGGATCATTATATGATTCATCAATTAATTTTCAATATATATGTTAGGAACCTAGAAACCTATATAGGATTATAGTGTTACTTCCCATATATAAATCACGAGTGATTTTTATTAGGTTAGACCATTCAGACTATGACTGATAAAGCCCATATCAATCATAAGATAGTATTTAATCCTAAAAATGATAAAAAAAATTATGAAAAAAAATTTATGGTTTATAAATTTTTTATAAAAGATAAATGTTAGGAATTAAAAATATGAGATTTACATGACTAAATAAAATATGAAATACTCGTAATAATATATCATGTTGATTAAATAAATAAAATTTGTATATATTTACTTATTAATATTAAATATTCATGTTTATAAATTGTTTAAATAATGTGAATATTTTGTATGTTTTTATTTATATGATAAATTGTTTCTTATAAAATTGTTATGTCATGTATTACATGCTAAGTAAGACAACATAAGATTTAGTTTTCATCCACTTGACTTCAGTTTTTAATTAAAGTTATGAGCTTGAATTTAGTTATTGAATATAGTGTATACATATTAGGTATTAATGTTATAATGGAAATGGAATCTCTCTTGACTAAAACATCTCCAGGTAGAGGGAATTTAGGTCAGAGTTCCCATTAGCCTAGAGACTTGTGTTTTTTTTCTAAAAAAGTGTGGGTTGACTTTATGTAAGATCCCAACATTTTATAGAGTTGAATTGAGATTGTTTTCAGGTAATATTTTTACTTGTGTATAGTAATTTTCGTTTGGGTTTTAACTTGGGTTGCATTTGGGTGAAAAATTGATGAAAAAATAAAAGAAATAGGTAAGTGCATGGTTGGCGTATGGTTAGAGAAAACTGTGCGCCTCATCCTAGCAAACCATACAACCCTGGATAGAGGGGAATTGCATGGTTGGAACATAGTTTTCCAAAAAATGAACCCCTATAAAAGAGGTGTATGGTTTAGGAACACTTGTAGGGAAAACCATGTTCCCCTACCCAACAAACCTTGCATGACTTTTTAATTCACCTAAAAATTAGATTTTAAATCACACAAACCCCTAAAACTCACCCTATTAAACCCTAGCTCGGACCAACTCATCTAATCACGATTTCATAGCCTCCCAGATAGATTCCAAGCCTTCCCGGCCTCTGTTCTTCACGATTTGAAGCTTGGATCGAAGATCTACATCCCTCTTGGTAAGAGAATCTTATCCCGCTTATTTTCTCATTCCTCTTCCTTTATTCTCCCATCCTATAAAGGGTTGTTCTACCTATTTTGATTAGATATAGATATAGTATTATAGATATCGATCTTTCATTGAAGTATCATGATTTTTTCAATCCTGATTTAGGGTTTTAGATCTGAATCTTGTTCTATGTCATTGTGCCACTCAAATTTTGGGGATTTCCATTAGGCAATCAGTCATCAAAAAAAATTGAGGTAGGTGGTGTATTATTCAAATTCCAGTCATGATTTAAATTAAATTTATGTAATTTTATAATTGATAGGGTTCGTTTAGAAATTTTGAAACTCCTAAATTAAATTAATTAATGTGGTCAATTAATTAATTAAGGGATTAGTGATTTTATTGAATAATGTGATTTTAGAATATGGATAATTAATTTTTAAATTGATTATTGAGTTATTGGGATTATGAAATCATGATAATTAATTGATGAATTAACTATAGGATATTGAGATTATAGATTTAAATAATTAATTGATGAATTAATTATAGGATATTGAGATTTTGAAATTGAATAATTAATTGAATAATTAATTATAGGATATTGAGATTGGTAATCGAATGATTAATTGATGAATTAATTATGGGATTATTGGAATCGTAGTTTTTTATTAATTAATTGGGAAATTAATTAATCTAATTAATGTGATGAACTAATTATTCAATTAGTAATCAAGTAGATATGATTAATTAATTATTAAGTTAATTAATAATATTGAGTTGATTAATTAATTTTTGAGTTAATTAATAAGATTTAAATGATTAATTAATTCTTGATTTAATTAATAAGATTGAAATGATTAATTAACAGTTGAGTTAATTAATGATATTAAGAAGATTAATTAATTGTTGAGTTAATTAATGAGATTGATAAGATTAATTAATTGTTGAGTTAATTAATTATATTGATATGATTAATTAATTGTTGAATTAATTAATGAAATGATGAATGGTAACAAAGAGATTTATATAAGAATTGAGATATATAATGGTAACAATGGAATTCTGAGATATGAGATGAGATATATAATGGTAATAGTGGAATTCTAAGACATGATATCACTTGGGGATTGTATATACTCTAGCGTAGGCCAAAGTAGGTATTGAGGTTCGAGTATTCTTGAGAACCTGAGGATTTTATGTGGTTAAATAAATAATAATTTTATAATGTGATAATTGTTTATTTATGCATTGTGGTTATTTACTTTATATAACTGCATACACTATCACTGACTGGACATAATTTTAGAAACCATTGGTGGTGGACTAATAATTTGTACTCACACCCTACTCAGGATTCCTAATCAGTACTCGGATAGATTTCATGATTTTGGGATAGGATAAGGGCAAAGTCCCTATATTAGGTGGCTAAGTTGGGATTGGGCAAGGATGAGGAAACCAAACATGGTTCGGGACCCTCTTGGGAGTTGTTAGTGTCTTTAATTTCAGTTTGTATTTTAACACTAGAAACATATTTTAGAATGACTTATCTATTTTTTATTTTGATATCATATTTCCAGTGTTGGTTATCTTGTTATACTAGCATTGTTCTGGTTGTGAGATCATTTAGTTATTTAGTTATTATTGTTTATTTATTTTTGTTGGTGTATTACTCTGATAAAAGAGGGAAGAGTATCCTCATGATCGATTTTAGACCCTCATTGCTAGTTGGTAGCCTTTGGAGTATATGGAGGCATGCTTGAGTTCATGTGACTGATTGGATCCAGGCACTAGTGCGTGGCACCTGGGTCGAGATGTTACAAAGTGGTATCAGAGCCCTGTTATCTTTTCTTTTTCTTTTTTCTTACTATTTAAGAAAGTTAGATATGAGACTAGGAAGAGTCAGGCCTTGGTTATGATCTCGTGCATAGAAATACTTAACCCATGTATGGGGGAGAACCCAAGTGTCTAGAGTGGGGTTGTTGTTATTTCTATTTGATGTTACTGTTTAATATTATTTCACCTTGGGTGACGCGCTTTTGGTGTTATGTTATTATTTTTTTCTGAGATTTTCTGAGAATTAACCCATGGATCGATATGGAATGAGAGTTTAGTTCTCATGCATCATACTAGGAACTCGGTATTATTTTGTGACATGCATCATTTTAGGTATGTATGGAAAATAGGTTTCAGGTAAGTTGTTTAACTTGAACTATTTTTTTTCCTTATTGTGAAATTTAATTGAAAATAGTTCTTAATATGAAATTGAATGTCATAAAAATTATGCAAGATGAGAATAATGGGTTTCTAAATGAGAAAATTGAATAATGAAAATGAGTTACCCTTTTTCAACCTCGACCTAGATATAGGGTGGTTAAGGGTAGTTTTAGCACCTCGGTTTTGACCGTGTGGCGGGGTTTGGTAAAAAATACTTGTTGTGTCATTTTCTGTTTTTCTATAAATGTGTTAGTGTTGAGATAAGTATCCTAAGGTGTATGTTTGTATTGTAGAGTTATTCCTCCATGATAAATTTTTTTGAGATTATTACAGGAGGACATGGCTATAGATGATCCTATAATCGAAGAACCTGAGGCACCAATAGTGTCGGGTGAGGAATTTGGAGAGAAATTCTTGGAGAATTTTTCTCAATTCATACAATTCATGGAAATAGACTGAGGGTGGGTCGAGAAGAGCATGGATGACTTGATGAGGGAGTTTTAGTTGCAACATTTTTAGACTTTTTGATGGAGAGGGTGGACCTGAGGGAGATGAGTTCTGGATTGAGTCTATCTAGACTATACTTGACCACATGGAGAATCCTACTAAGAAGAGAGTCAAGATAGATTCTTATATGCTATGAGGATCAGTGAAGCACTGGAGGGACATTCATGCTCTAACTGGACAGGCTGATAGTAAGTTATGGAAGGAATTATCAGAGAGGTTCTTAGAGCACTTCTATCCAGAGATGTTGAGGTAGGAGAGAGTTGATAAGTTCTTGAGATTAACTCAAGGGAGTAAGTCCATGATGGAGTATTTGGATGATTTACAGATTTTCATCACTTTAATCCGACATTGGAAGCAGATGAGGCTACATTAGCAAAATGATTTCAGGAAGGATTTAAGTGTAAAATTAAGTCCCAGGTGAATATCTTCAAGATGAATAAGTTTTCATAAGTGGTGAATCAGGCTCTCATAGATGAGGGGAACTTGAAGTAGGATTCTAGTGCAGGATAGATGATTATTGTTGAGCGATCAGGAGGCATGTATTTAGATAGAAGGAAGTGTTGTTATGAGAAATTTAGCCAGATTAGTGTCAAAAAGAGTGGCTAGGGGGAAAGGCAGTTACATGAGACTTTTCTCTAGTGATTTTTCACTAGTACAGCAGGCCAAGCCACTATTGTAGGCACTATCCCAAACCATCGGTGGAGTGCTGATATTGTTGAAATATGGGAAATCTTCATAAGTTCTGTAGGAAATCATGACATATGGGTAATTATGGGGCAGTTGGATAGGATCAAAGTGTAGGAAGGGGATCTTCTACACCATATATGGATGTCAGTTGGAGTTCTACTAGCCATGCTGGTAGAGGCAGTGGACATAGTACTTTTGGGAAAGAGACCCCATACCAGTTGAGTGGTGCATCTCAGGGGAATCAAAATACATCATGGGGAAGATGGGTAAGATAATTTCATGTAGTTCAACCTATACTGGTGGATAATGAGGTTGGACCATCGATAATGAGAGGTACTATTCTTGTAGATTCTACATTATCTAGTTCCTTATTTGATACTAGTGGCTCTCATTCCTTCATTTCTATAAAACTTTTAAATGGTTTGACCCTGGCAGTGGAGTTTCTGAGTGGGGTGTTGATGATAGATACATTGTTGGGAGTATGGTCTAGGGAAATATTCTTGTGCATGGGATGTTCTCTTGAAGTTGGTGTGTATCATTTTCTATGGGATTTCTATATCCTAGACATGTTAGGCTTCAACCTATTTTTTAGTATGGACTGTTTATTAGCATTTTGAACCTATATTGATCATTATAATAGAAGAGTGGATTTTACGTCTCTTAAGGGTGACAATTATATTCACCATGGAGAGTGGGATATCCAAGAAGACTGAGTAGAACCAATTACTTAGAAACTGGGAGAGATCACAACCCAGGTTTCTAATCTATTACTTAATGATGGGGGTGTAAAGTAGGATGTATTTCCACCTATGGTGGATTTTTTTTATGATGTGTTTCCTGAATACTTATTAGGTTTTCCACCTAAGAGAAATGTAGATTTTACTATTGAGATCATGCTAGGAGATGAACTAGTTTCCATTACATTGTACTGAATGGTGCCGATAAATCTTCAAGAGCTCAAGACTCAGTTAGAGGATTTTATGGATAAGGTGTTTATCTGTTCAAGTGTTTCACCTTGGGGATCACTGTTTTGTTTGTAAAGAAGGATAATGGGAGTTTTCACATATATTTCAATTACTGGAAGTTGAAACAGATGATAATGAAGAATCAATATCATCTTTTGTGCATCAATGATATCTCTGACTAGTTGAGGGGATCTTGCATCTTCTCAAACTTAGGCTATTCAAAAATCTAGTGCCGAGTGGAAGATGATGACTCTACTAGCTGAGATGCATGTGGTGGTTCTGTAGAATCGGGAGAAAATGACTCTAGTATCATTTTTAGTGGAGTCTACACTTTTGAGATAGATTAAGGATAGACATAATGAGGATACAAAATATTTATCTTTGAGGGAAAGCCTTGAAGGTGGGGATACACCTTCAGACTGTTTGATAGATGGGGACAAGATCATCTATGTTAAGAATTGGGTTTTTGTGCCTACAATCATGTGAGAGGAGCTGATGTGGGGATTTCATGCCTCAAAGTGGGAGATACATCCTTGTGTGACCAAAATGTATCATGACATTTGATGATAGTTTTGGCATATGAGTATGAAAAAAGAGATAGTCGGGTTCATGACACAATGATACCCCTATCAGCAAGTGAAGGAAGAGCATGAATGATCTGGAGGTTTGTTGCAAACATTTCCCATTACAAAATGGAAGTGGGATGATGTTACCATGGACTTTGTGGTGGGTATCCTGAGGAACCATCAAAAGAATGATGCTATTTGGGTTATTATGGAAAGAATAACAAATGTATCACATTTCTTGCCAATACAGAAGACTTTCTCAGTGGAGAAGTCAGAAGACTTGTATGATTGGGAGATAGTCTGTTTGCATGGGGTTCCATAGACTATAGTTTCAGATCATGAATCATGTTTTACTTCATGCTTCTAGAAGGTCTTACAGAAGGTACTTGGTACGTAGGTTTTACTAAGTACAGATTTACACCCACAGACATATGGAAAGTTAGAGCATACTATACAGGTTCTTGAGGATATGCTATGAGTGTGTGTTGACTTCAGTAAATCTTGGTAGAACCACCTAAATTTTGTAGAGTTCACCTATAAAAATAGTTATTTGGCTATGATTCATATGGAACCATATGAGTCTCTTTATGGTAGGCCATACAGATCACCTTTGTGATGGATAGAGTCGGGCGATTTAGAGTTATTGGGACTGTGTCTTGTGCAGTAGATGTCAAAGTAGGTATAACATATTCAGAAAAGTATGGCTATGGATCAGAGTAGAAAGGAGTAATATGATGAAATATGTAGATGACCCCTAGAGTTTACAAAGGTTTATCATGTATTCCTTTTGGTATCACCATGGTTGGGTCACTGTAGGATAGGGAGATAGGAAAAGATGGATCCCAGGTTCATTTGAATGTTTGAGGTTATGGAGAGAATCAGGCCAATGGCATACTGATTGGATCTCCCACAAAAATATAGTTCTATGCATGACATTTTTAATGTGTCACAACTTCAGCAGTATCATCCCAACCATTCTCATGTGATTGATGTAGATGTTGTTGAACCTATGATAGATGTGTCCTTTGAAGAGCATATTATATGTGTGTTGGATCATAGTAAGAAAGTGTTGAGGGGAAATATTGTGCTGATAATTCATATATTGTGGAAACATGGGTGTGCTCAGGAGTAAACTTGGGAGACAGAGGAAAATATGAGGACTTAGTGGCCCAATAACTTTTACTCATAATCTTAGAGTTGCTTGGGAGTGCAGCTTGAGGATGAGCTATTATAAGGTGGGGATATTGTAAGATCCCAATCTTTTCTAGAGATGAATCGAGATTTTTTTAGGTACTATTTTTCTATGTGTTTATAAATTTTCATGTGGGTTTTAACTTGGTATTTGTTTGGGTGAAATTTTGAGAAAAAATGGAAGAAAGAGAGAAGTGCACAATTGGTGCATGGTTAGAGAAAATCGTGCGTCTCATCCCAGCAAACCGTACAACCCTGGATAAAGGGGAATTGTATGGTTGGTGAAAATTTTGTAAAACCATGTTCCCTATTAAGATTAACTATTAACCCTTATAAAATAGGTGCATAATTTAGGTGCACAGATAAGGAAAATCATGCACCCCTACCCAACAAACCGAGAGTGACTTTTTAATTCATCCAAAAATTAGATTTTAAATCACCTGAACCCCCAAAACTCACCCTATTTGACCCTAACGTAGACCAACTCATCTACTCATGAATTTAGAGCCTCCCAAATGGATTTCAAGCCTTTCTTACCTTTTTTATTTGTGATTCGAATCCCAAAAAAAATATTTTCACCCTCTCGGTAAGAGAATCTTATCCCTGTTAGTATTTTGTTCCCTTCCTTTATTCTCCCAACCTAGAAAGGTTTGTTCTTCCTATTTTGATTATATCTAAGTCTAGGATTATAGATCTAGATATATAATTGAAGGATCTTAATTTTTTCAATCTTGATTTAGGGTTTTAGATAGGGATCTTGTTCTATATTTTTGTGCAGCTCAAATTTTTGGGATTTCCATTGGGCGATCGTTCACTAAAAAATTGAGGTAGGTGTTATATTATTCAAATCCCATAGTCATGATTTCAATTATGTTTATATAATTTTATAATTTATAGGGTTATTTTAGTAATTTGAAAAAACCTAAATTAAATTAATTAATGTGGTCAATTAATTAATTAAGGGATTGGGGATTTGATTGAATGATGTGATTTTGGAATAGGGATAATTAAATGTAAAATTAATTATTGAGTTATTGGGATTGTGAAATTGGTATAACTAATTGATGAATTAATTATAGGATATTGACATTGTGAATTTGAATAATTAATTGATGAATTAATTATAGGGTATTGATATTGTTAATTCAAATAATTAATTGATGAATTAATTATAGGATATTGATATTGTGAAATTGAATAATTAATTGAAGAATTAATTATAGGACAATGAGACTAAGAATTGAATGATTAATTGATGAATTAATTATGGGATTATTGGAATGGTAGATTTTGATTTATTAATTGGGAAATTAATTAAGGTAATTGATGCGATGAACTAATTATTGAATTAGTAATTAAGTAGATATGATTAATTAATTATTGGGTTAATTAATAAGATTGAGATGATTAATTAATTGTTGAGTTAATCAATAAGTTTTAGATAATTAGTTAATTGTTGAGTTGATTAATAAGATTGAGATGAATAATTAATTGTTGAGTTAATTAATGATGTTGAGAGGATTAATTAATTATTGATTTAATTAATGAGATTGAGAAGATTAATTAATTATTAAGTTAATTAATGAGATTGAGTTGATTAATTAATTATTGGATTAATTAATGAAGTTATTAATGGTGACAATGGAGTTTATATGATAATTGAGATCTAGAATGGTAACAATGGAATTATGAGATATGAGTTGAGATATAGAATGGTAAAAGTGGAATTCTAAGACATGATATCCCTTGGGGATAGTTTAGACTCTGTCAAGGCCTGAAGTAGGTATTGAGGTCTGGGCATCCTTAGGAACTTGAGGATTTTATCTGGTTAAATAAAGAATAATTTAATAATGTGATAATTGTTTATTTATGAATTGTGCTTATTTTCATTATAAAATTACATACACTGTTATTGATTGGATATTGTTTTAGACATTGTTGGTGGTGGCCTATTGAGTTATACTCACACCCTACTCAGGATGTCTGATTGGTACCTAAATAGATTTCATGATTGCAAGATAAGATAAGGGAAAATTCCCTATATTAAGTGGATAAGTTAGGACATAGCATGGATGAGGAAACCAGCCGTGTTTCGGGACCCGCTTGGGAGTCATTAGTGTCTTTACTTTGAGTTTTTATTTTGAAACAAGACATGTATTTTGGCATAATGTATCTACTATTTAGTTTTATATCATATTTCTAGTTTTGGTTATCTTGTTATACTAGTATTATTTTGGTTTTGAGATCATTTGGTTATTCAATTTTTATTGTTTATTTATTTCTACTAGTATATTACTCTGATAAAAGAGGGTATAGTCTCCTCATGATCGATTTTAGACCTTCACTGCTAGTCTGGAGCCTCTGGCGTATGGGGAGGCATGCTTGAGGTCATGTGACTGACTAGATCGGGGCACTAGTGCATGGCGCCTAGGCTGGGATGTTACACTATCTATGTCTTCAGTCTTACTCATGTGAGGATTTTCAATTTCATATAATTCTAAACCATTACATGGAATTTTTTGTGTACTTTATGAATAGGATGAATCTGAACATGTGAAAATATGTTTCGCTTCTAATTTTGGATGAGTACCAAAAGTTTTGTAAATAGTTACACATTAATATAGTTTGAACATATTAATTTTTTGGAAGGAATAGGGATTTCAAAGCTAAGTTGTTAGAAGCATGAATACATAAAGGAATAAAACATGAGATAATAAAGATTTCATATGATGAAATAGTTATGGATTTAATATACATGTGATTTATGTTAAATTAGTGAGACTTTAAACGTAAACCCCTAAAATATTATGTATCAGGTTCCTTCCAAAGTAGCACTTTTCAAGACCACGATTATCCAAACAGGTAGGTCATGTCATGGTTGGGTTCCCCTTGATTATCTTGTGTAAGAAAGTCAAGTATTGGGTAACCTGAATAGGATCAAGCCCCCATTCTTAGAATTTTCTTTGGGTTAAAATTAGTTAGGGAAACCTAATAAGATTAGGTTACCAGAGGAATAGAGTTGAGTTTATTCAGATGATAGATTGGGGAAAAGGATTGTCCACTCAACTACCCAAGAGTTATATGTGGTATGATTGGCATGATTGCCTACCTAAATAGTTAATTGATGGGAGAAATTCTAAAATGACCCAAAACATAATGAAGTATGGATCTTGATCCGCTAAAGGTAAAGATGTGTGGGGTTATCATTTTAGCGCACTACTTCAAAATAGACCTTTAACAATGCTAAAAAAAGAGCTGATAAAGGGTAACCATTATTAGTGCTTTTTGTAGCATTGATAAAAGGTACCCTTTATTAGCACTTTATTTTTATCACTAATAAAGGTCCTGAATAAAATAAAATAATTAAACTAATAAAAATTAAAAATTATTAAATTAAAAAAAATATTGAAAAATTTATTAACTAAATAAGTATTGATAAAAATGAATAAATTTAATATACATATATATAAATTATAAATATTAATAAATAGTATATATTAAATATATAGATATGTAAAATAAATAATATTAAATAATTATACAAATAAAAATTAAAAATGAGTAAATTAAGAAAAATATTAAACATTTTATTAATTAAATAATTATTGATAAAAATGAATAAATTTAATATACATATATATAGATTATAAATATTAATAAATAGTGTATATTAAATATAGATATAAAAAATGAATAAATTTTAATAATTAAAAAAATTAAAAATGAATAAATTTTAATAATTAAACAAAAAAATCAAAAAAAGAATAAATTAAAAAATTATTAAATAAATAGTAATGAAACAATTATTAATAAAAATGAATAATTTAAACATATATATATATTAATTATAAATAGTAATAAATAATATATATTAAATATAAATATAGAAAATGAATAAAATGTAATAATTAAAAACATATTAACGTCTTATTCATTTTTAATGGTTTTTATACAAAGTTATTCATTAATACATTTAATATAGAAATATATTAAAATATATATATATATATATAATATTTTATAAAATATGATTTATATAATAAAAAATATTTATGCTTACATTAAATAAGTCATATATTTAGTGAAAATGGTTTATAATTAAAAATTAATATTAATTAGAAATGATGACTAGTTGCATCAAGTAATTGACATAATTGAATGTTGTTTGTTTTTTTTATTTAACATATATCCAAATTGTGTTACATTGATTTCACATACATATACATAATTAATGCATTTTTATATACAATGCACACACACAAATATTTACGCAATTAATAAAAGCTTATATAGAAATATATACACCTAACATTTATGTAGTTTATTAAAATTTTAATATTCATTTTAGAATTTCATTATAAAATTTATGATACATTTAATATATTATTTTTTTAATCGGTAAATTTTATTTATTTATTTTTAATATTATTACAGTTATGTATTATTTATTCAATTTTAATATATTTTTAGAATTTAATAATTTTCTATTATATATATATACTATGTTTTAGTATTTTCAATATGTATTCATATTTACCTCAATATATATCCATATTTTTTAATAATTTATATTTAATTAATAAAACTTATACATTTTTTCAATATTTTTAAATGTACTCATTTTTAATTATTCAATGTCACTCATTTTTAAGATGCATGAATTTAAGATTATATATTCATTAATAATGTTAAAAATATATTTGTAAATACATATTTATAAATAAATATATTTATAAATTTATGTATATTTATTATATATATAAATTTGTAAATTTATAATTATAAATAAATAAATATTTTTTAAATTATTTATATGATTATAAATAAATAATTATATATATTTAAATAAGTATAAAATTTTAATAAATTCATTTAAATAATGAATATATTTACTATATATATATTAAATATATATATATAATTATATATATATATATATAATTATATAAATATATATAATGATATAAATGTATAAATATTATTTTTTAAAGTATTTATATATTTATAAATAAATAATTATATATTTAAATAATTATAAAGTTATAATAAATATATTTAAATAATGAATATATTTACTATATATATATATATATTAAATATATATATATAATCATATAAATATATATAATGATATAAATATATTTATAATTATAAAATTATAATAGAGATATTTAAATAATGAATATATTTACTATATTTATATTTATATATATTTATTAAATATATATAATTATATAAATATATATAATGATATAAATATATTTATAATTATAAATAAATAATTATATTTCTATATTTTAAAATATATTTATTTATAAATGTATATTTACTATATTTATAAATTTATATATTTATAATTCTAAAGAAAAAATATATATTTTTTTTAAAAGTATTTATATAATTATAAATAAATAATTATATATTTTAATAATTTTAAAATTATAATATATATATATATATATAATTATATAAATATATTTACAAATTTTTTTATTCATAATTATAATTATAAATCCTTTATCAGTGCTAAAGTTTTAGCACTGATAAATTTTACTTTTATCAATGTTTCTTTAGTGCTAATAAAGATTGAGCTTTATCAGTACTAAAGAAACATTGATAAAAGGTATCTTTATTAGCGCTAAACCTTTAGCGCTCATAAAGATTCCATTTATCATCACTTTTTTAGCACTCATAAAGATATATTTTATCAGTGCTTATTAATTTAGCACTGATAAAAGTTATCTTTATCAGTGATTTTTAGGAAGTGCTGATAAAGGTCTCCCCGATCTATTTAAAAGGACCCTAACTGTAACTGATTCAATCATGATTCTCAAGATTTCATGGAACTCCCCTACTCTCTGTGCTCCTCTACATTATCTCTAACGAATCAAGGCTAGAATCCAAGATATGTTGTTTTCTCAATCTCCTCACTCATTGATTGCTTTTTTGGGTTTTGCAGTTTGTGTTATTGTGGTGCTCTCAACCACGACGAACCCTACTTCTCTTCTCCCATAACTCTAGTCATGATTGGTCTCTCTCATTCTTCCTCATTATTTTCATTCTTATTATTACCTTTACTAATGGATATTAACATTATTAGTGTTATCGTTGTCACCATCACCACCATCATAATTAATTTCTCATTTTTATTCATCCTCTACCACTACTTCTCATTGATTGTTCTCTATGGTTTTTAATCATATTTCTGATTTTTTTCACACATCCAAGGTCTGTTTTATTTGATAAAATTTTATTTTTATCTTATGGTTTTCTTGTATGATTATTTGATGAATGGGTGTTATAAATCATATTTATTTACTTATAAATTGGTGTCTAAGGTATTTTTAGTAGATGCCATCTTTGACTAAATGATTATTTGATGAGTGTCAGGACAACTAAGGTATGTTTAATTTTGTTGAATGATTATTTAACCGGTGTTATATATGAGGAATTACTTTTCAATTAATGAGTGTCTTGTAAATTTTCTAATTATTTTTCATGACATTTAATATATGTTTAATTTAATTATTAATCTTTTTACATCATGTAAGGTATGTTTAATTTACCAAATAAGTGTTTGGATGATTAACGAATGTTGTTTTCTTGCATTATGAATTGGTGTTTTCAAGGTATAATGGATTATGGATTTTGAATATGGAGTATTGATAATATATATTTAAATAATCATCTTGGGAAAGTTTTGATTGTGTTGATTGTGTAATTTCAGTATAGGGGTTGTTACTTTATAATTCAGTTTAAATCTTATGCCTCCTTTTGGATTCTTATCACTATCAATATTGTTTTCATCACTAATATATTATTTATAATGTTATTTTATAATTTATATTTATTTATATATTTTTAAAATAATAATTACTTAATTATATAATGAAAATAAAGAAAATTTGAGTTTTATTTGTGATCAACCTTTTAAAATCAATGTTAATATCTATTTTTTCTTGAATTTTTTCTGAATGGATTATAATTGAATAAGTCTAAGGTGAAATGATTTTTTTAATTTTTTATTTTATTTTATTTGGGAAATATTTTTCATTTATTTTATTTTTTACTTATAAAGGTAAATTTGAATTTAATTTTTCAAAAAAAAATCTATTTATTACTTAAAATTTATTATAGGTGATAATAAATCATAGTTGGATTACAACACTATGAACAAGTTATGAATATGAGGAAAGGGTTGATGATTTTTTAGAATTTTCAAAATAGAATGTTCCAAAAAATGAACTATTTTTCTATATTTGGTTGAAATGTTTAAATACGATAGAGTTGAAAGGTATAGAGATTAAAGATCATTTAATTTTTTATGTTTTTAATACATATTAGAATCCTTGGATTTTTCATGGTGAAATTGGGTTGAATTTTAGATCTATTAATGGTGAATATTATCTGGTTGATAAGTTTTATCAAATTAAAGAAATTATTTTTCATATTAAATTAGTGGAAATTGAGAAGTCACAAATGATCACACACTTATGTGGTGATACTGAAAAACCATTTTATCCAGGTTGTAGAAAATTTATAGTTTAATTAATGAATTTCTAAATCAAAACCTGGGTAATTTATTGGCTAATGTATTAGGTTGTTTGTTAAATCATATTTTTTCCCTTACATGAGCCAGACTAGGATATTTCAAGGGAAGGATCCTAGTATAATTGGAATATAGAAAACTAAGATGAATAGTTTGATATGGTTCTTACTTTTTTAGTTGCACCTAATGAATCTAAACTGGAAACCACATCTGGACCAAATAGTGGTCGCCAATCTAGGTAGATCCAATTTGTTGGACCAAACATATGACATGGATCTTAAAATTATTTATATCTTATAGAATTTCTAATAATTAACTTATATAAATTAAAGAATGTAAATAATTAAAGAAAATAAGTCCAAACTTTAATTTCATAGAATAAATAATTTTAAAACAAGTAAACATGTTTAACAAACTTTACACAATAAACCAAAAATAAATATATAATGTGAACAACACATGTGATGTGATTTCCATATCACCACACCCAATCTCATGTAAAAACATTATTCGATAGTGATGTGATAAGAGGTCCATAAGGGTAATCATGGCTAATGGAAGTATCCCATAAGGGTAGAATAGTGTATGAATTTCCCTATGAATGTTTTTCTTAGGGTAGTGATGTTCTAAGAGGGATTATATGATCACCTTAGTAGTGATTAGATATGTGGTATAAAATCTTATATAGTCTTTTAAAACCTAGTTTGATAACCTATAAAGAAGGATGGGTTAGATGATCATATATCTTAATTTTTCTTGAGATTTGATGAGTGTGAGTGATGAATTAAGTCTTATGAACTATGATATTATCTAATGATTGGTCATTGATAAATATGATCAATGCCTAATATAGATGATCTTTGAGTATCGTATATTAGAATATGATGGGTATTATGTGAGGTCTAGGAATGGTATATTAGAATTTGAGTTACTATATACATGTTAGTGATTCATTGAGGGCTAAAGTGAGGGTGATGTGACATTTGTGTTACTGTTTGTTATATTCATTATGGTTTTTTAGAAGTTAGGTTTAACTATTGTCTTCTGAAACCCATTGTGTGGTTCTTTACTAATAGAAACAATTATGTTAAGACTTCCCCATATTTCAAATTCACTTCCTAATAAAAATGGCTATGTTATACCCATTTCATGATTTGGATGCAATAAGTACATGTGATGGTTATCTTGAAGGAATAGTATTTTATGCTAGGGGTCTATGGTTGAATCTAATGGTACCTGTTATGTGGTTATTTCTAGAGGGAGAAAAATATTTTTTTCTCCTCCCATGATTCAAGTGTTAAAATCTTATTAGTGAAATGATTTTAATGTCAGGGGACAACCATGGTATAAATTTATGGTATGATTAATATAATTCACTAGTATGAAATAAAGTAGGTACATTTGATTATCTTGGTGTCTTAGTTAGTAAACAATGACTTGACTTACATATGTATGTTTAGTGTTACTAATTTGAACATATGCTCAAATATATGCATTGTTGTACATTTTAGGGGGCCTGTTAGTATTTACTTGTTTATTTTTATACTCACACCATACACATGAACCTCAATGGACATAGAGGTCTTATATTTGAGATATAGGTGAGGGAAAAGGAATAGTAACATAGATTATATTTAGTGTATCTCATTGGGGATGAATTGGTGTTCTCAAGGTAGTGGCAGAGACCTTTTAGCATTTTGAGATGATATTTTAAATTTTAAATTAAGATGTGGTAATTTAAAAAGTTTTAAGGAGACAAATTTCATCCTCACCAACTTCATCTCCTAAACAATTATTATTTCATTTTGATTCTTGAGACTCATCCCCCATATCTTCTATGTTTCTTGAACTACTCTAAGCAGTAGTCATCCAAAATGATCACGGGTATCCAATATTAGATGGCTACTGCTCAAAGTATTTCAATAAAAAAAGTGAATTTCTAGAAGATATGGAGGATTAGTCTCAAGAAACAAAATCAAATAATAACTGTTCGGGAGATTAAGATGATGAGAATGATAATTGTATATAACTTTCACCTTTGGATGAATTTAGAGGATAACACCAATCATAGTGGAGTAATTCTTTTCTTAAATTCAATTAGCCATTTCCTTCCAAATGTATTCATGCTAATTGTTTGAAAAAAGAGTATAAAGATAGAGTTAAAGAGTTCATCAAGTTTAAAATATAGCATTCATACAACCCTTCTCAAATACTTTTTCCATTTTTACATTGTTGTTATTTGATAAAAATTAAATGTTTGACTACTCATGAAGAAAATGTATTTTGTACATGATGATGTTACCAATCCCAAGGAAGAAGAAACTACTGATGCTGAAACTACAAAATTATTTAGGGATCAATAGCATGTTGATGGAAAAAAAAAAGAATTACTCAACATCACAATATTGAATAAAATTATCAAGGCAATAAGTAATGGTATAAAATTTAAGGTTGGTTGGAAAAAACACAACCAACCTATTAATCCCAAAAATTTAATGTTCAATAGTTATGTTGGCATAACAATGAGGATGAATGTTTAGATTTATATTGAATCATGGCACCATGTCTATCTTGTAACGAAATAAACCCTTTGGAAAGATATAATGGTAATGTTACGTTATACTTTATCTATTTTACCGAAAAATTTTATAATGAAACATTGATTTAATTTTAATTATTCCTTGTAGAGTTCATTTATTTTATAATATTTCCATGAGAAATTTTTCTTAATGGCTGTTGGAAAATACCATAGAGGCTTCTGAACTTTTCTTACCAAGTTACATCTTAGGGACACTGAGGGGAAATTAAATTCCTACCCACCAGTTAGTTATGCACATATTATAAAGCTGAAAATATGGAATGCTTTCATCAGTCTTCGTGATGAGAAATCATTTCAGGCACATTACAGTCGATAATATATTACTTGAAATTATTTTTTTATCCAATTTTATTCAAAATTGTTATTTTTTTAAACAGTAAAAGAGTTATGAAAATAAATAACGTGCATCAAAACCAATGTACCCCTATCACAAAATAAGGAAGAGGAATTCTTCACTAGATAATAAATTGGTATATATTTTAAATAAACAATAAAATTTTTATGTGATATAAAGGAACATATGTTTCTTTTTTATATGTTGATTGATGAATAAAAATCTTAAGCCACTTCCATCCCATTTCATGTGATATGGAAGGAGGCTCATGTGAATAAAGAGGGTAAACTAGTTGATGAAAACACAAAATAAGTATGGGAAACATGTGTAAGTATGAAATAATAGTAATTCCTTATGATTTATAACATTATTACATAAAAATATCTATTTATGTTTATATATTTTTTGGTTCAGACACAAGAATTGGCAGCAACCATACTGAAAAAAAAATACTTTCAGTAGCTTTGAAGCGGCTAGAACAATATGGTCGCGTTAAAGGATTAGGTTTTAGAGTGTCTCCTAAAACATATTTTGAGAAGATAAAACCACATAAAGATACATATAAGATGGTGAAAGGATTGTATATTCATATAGATGCTTTTCAAGATATTATTATCTAGTCTAGTTTGGAAGACCAATGTATGTGAAAGGATCAAAGTGAACTAGCAGTGGAACAAAGATACACACATGAACCAAATGACCCTACTAGCTTTGAGGATAGTCATTCTCCTAAACTATATACCTTACATGAGGTAATCAATTTTTTCATTAAATTTTCTACTAAATGTGAATCAAATAACTTCTGATAACTTTATATTGCTAAAATTATGCAGGGTAGGGCTGTATGTAATTTCTATCTTTCAACACCCACACACCACCTTGTCATGAGGGGTGTAGTTAAGAATATATGAAGAGACAATCTACACTTGAAATAACTCTCAAAATATGAAATGAGATTAGGGATTGAGGTATCTCACAATCCAACTACCGAGTTTCCTATTCCACTTGATGATCCCAACATTACTGTAACATCTTGCCCCTCCTTATTGTCTTAACGTGAGGCGTAAGTGCTTCTTGGTCTTAAGAGACATCCCTAAGGTACCAAAGGCTGACAATAAATTCCAAGGGATTTAATAATGACAGGGTATGATTTTTCCTTTGAAATAAAAACAACCAACCAAACATTTCATTTCCAAAACAAATACATGATTCATGTCAACAATGTATTCAACTCAAAATAAATCCACCAGACAATAATTCCAACTACAATAATACCAAATCTGAGTAAAAAGTGGAATAATAACACAAAAACTCAAAGACACCATGACATAACTCTATAGCTCTACACCAAGATTTATGATCCAACTCCACAACTACCCAATAATAATGATGTACCACTAAAGAAATGATATTATTTTCTTTTACCTGTGTCTCAGAATACAACATCTACAAAAGCACTCAAGTTCCAAAGAAGGATGTGAGAAATAATACTCAGTAAGCTTTCCCCAAATAACTTCCCTAATCACACCACTAGGATAGAACAAGTTAGTAAATTTATTTAAAACAATTTATATAAATCCATTAAAGTATTTCAATAATTTTTAGTAATCCAAACACACCCTTACCCAAAACGGGTTTTTCAAATAAACACATTTCCAAGAAAAGAAACCAAAAAAGTCATTACCCATTTTCCCGTTTCATGCTAGCACAACCCATTTCATCTTAGGTGACTGCAAGTGCATCCCAACCATATACATCTCTTCCACACATACACACATGTGAGATCGGTGTTACCATTGATGGTGGAACTTCACATCCAACCCCATCCCCTTTTTATAGTGGTATTTCATGACCACATTACAATCCTTTGATGGTGTTCCTTCATGACCAATGTTCATCCACTCCACTCACACTTAACCCCTTAATCCAATAATCATTCCAATCAACATTTACCAAAATCATATAACCAACCATGCCCCAAAACATTTCAACAAAGTATTCAAAAACCATTTCAATAAAATCAATCCTTCATTGAAATCACCCTTAAGCCACATCCATGTCAAACCACACTTCAATAAAACAACATTTTTATTGAAAATAATTTTTCATAAACCCTTTTCCATTAATCAACCAAGACACCAATTTTAAAATCCCATAATAAATCACATTTTACAACAATAACCATTTCCCCCAAAATCCAAAAATCATCACAAAATGGGTTTCCACCAAGCTTCTCACATCACATTCACAATCAATTTCAAGAAAACCTAGTTAATTTGAAATTAATACTTCTAGTTCTAGAAAATGGAGTTGAAAGTGAAGCCACCTACATTAGGGTTTGTAGAAATTTACCCACCGCACAACTGCATGCCAAAACCGGATGAAACTTCCATAAAAACACTTTAGATACCTTCCCCTAAAATCAATAAGCCTAAACCTAATCATTTTAGGCAAAAAAAACCCTATATCCACTTGTGATGGAAGTAGATCTAGGAAACCAAAAGAGATAGAGAATTAGATCTAGAGAAAAATCAAGAAACTACCAAGGATAAAAACTTACCAAGGGAAAATCAACTTCAAATCCCCTTGAAAACCCTTCGAATCGCTTCAAAAATGAGTGGGGGAGCCTCCCTAACCTTGGAGAAGAAGGAATCCTAAGTTAGGGCCACATAAGAGAAAGAATGGGGTTTTTAGGTAAAATCTCAAGAAAGCCTCATTTTTAAAAACCCACTTATTAAATTGTGCATAGTTAATCCGAATGGTTTGAAAAACTGTACGCTAACCACGCACCTACTACTGCCTCACAGGGGACCTTACATGGTTTACCTGCATGGTTAGACAAACCATTCACTAACCATGTGTAATCCCACTATCTCAACATGAACGGTTTACCTGGGGATGCCACAAAGCTTGTAAAACATGCGTTGACCCATATCCCACTACCTTCTTGTGCACAATTTCTTGGAGAGCTTCACAGTTTTCACTAATCATGTTCAAACTGTACATCCTTAGAAAATCCCTAAAACATTTCTAAAACTCTTCTAAACTCTCCAAAACATTTTCCAAACACTTTATGTACATCAAAAGAACAAATAAAGGGTTAAATAACTCAAACTAGGGGTTCTAAATTCTCCCCACCATTGGTCTTTCCATCCTTATAAAGTAGAAAACCATCACTTTCACAAAAGATATCAGGACATTGGTTGTCAATTTCTTTCTCCTGTTACCAAGTATCCTCCTGAATATAACCATGTTTACACAAAATATATACTAGACCAATGATTTTCCCATGCAAGACTTTGTCTTTTTTATCCACAATCTGTACTAGAACATGCACTAATGAAGCATCCAGATCTATATGAACATGATCTCATCGAATCACATGGTTAGGATCTGGTTGAAACTTATTAAAGTGAGATATATGAAATACATTATACACCAAATATAAACCATGGATGAAAAGATAACTAATAATCCACCTATCCAACCCACTCAAGTATCTCAAAATTCCCAATATACATTAGAGATAAATTTCCATTCTTTCCAAAATGATGATGTCTAAGACTAGGAGAGATTCTCAAGAACACATGATTTCCCACCCTGAATGAAAATGAGCATAAAAAATGATCCACATATGATTTTTGATGACTTTGAGTTGTCTTCATTATATTCCTGATCAACTTAATATTCTATGTAGTCTCCTGGACAAGGCTTGGTCCAACTATCAAAGTCTCATCTATTTCCACCCAACATAGTGTAGAATGATATGAACACCCATAAAATGCTTCAAATAGATCCATGTGTATGGAGGAATGATAAGCATTATTATATGATAACTTCACCAATGGTAAGTTCTCCTCCCATGATCCACTAAAATCCATCACACAAGCCTGCAATATATCTTCCAACATTTGTATCATCCTCTCGGATTTCCCATCTATCTGAGGATGATATGTGGTACTCATAGTCAACTGATTCCCAAGGGATTGTTGCAAGGATTTCTAGAAACAAGATGTGAACCTTGGATCTCTATCTGATATAATCAAAACGGGTACACTATTCTTCTTGACCACTTCACAGAAATAGATTTTGGACATACCCTCCACCATATGAGATTCACAAATTGAGATGAAATGGGCTGAATTTGTGAGATGATCCATTATCACCCATATGGCATCCTACTTTTGAACCATTCTTCGGAGACTTGTAATAAACTCCAAATCTATCTACTCCCATTTCCTCATAAAGATATGTAAAGACTAAAACAAACATTCTGGTCACTAATTCTATTCCTTGACTTGTTGACAAGTCAAGCATTTCAATACAAACTCAGCCACATTCCTTTTCACACCATCCACCAAAACTATGCTTTCAATGCCTTATACATTTTCTATATTCCAGGATGAACCACCCATATTGAATGATGGTATACACTAAGAAGTTTCTCCTAACATGCCACCAGTATAACAATTCGATC
Organism: Viscum album; assembly: GCA_963277665.1. NCBI lineage: Eukaryota > Viridiplantae > Streptophyta > Magnoliopsida > Santalales > Viscaceae > Viscum > Viscum album. The sequence goes on from OY728147.1 coordinate 306,315,495, forward strand.
CTAAAAACAAAAAATTGAATTCCGATCTAGTTTTCAGTCCTTAATAGTATCCCCACCATTGAGTTTTGATCTCATAGCCACGCATTCTAAATCGTATGTTTGCGCCTCATTGACCAAACTAACCAAGTCAAGAACCAACAAAACTATAAATAAAAGTACTATATCACCTCGTTCTTCACATTCCAACCACATTTCATCTATAACTGACATCAACTGTCACTAATTCGATGCATGTTTCACCACCTGAGTGTATGAATTTCTACTTAATGCATCCGCCATCAAATTTCCTTTACCCAGTTTGTACATCAATTCAAAGTCAAACATCTAGAGATACTACATCTATATATTTTGTCTCAAATTAAAATACCTTTGTGAGAAGATATTCTTCAAAATCTTATGATCATTAAACATCATGAATTTCCCACCGAAGAGATAGTGGTGCTATATTTTCAAGGCATGCACTACAACAACTAACTCAAAATCATGCATTGGGTAGTTATTTTCATGAAACCTCAACTACTGTGAGCCATATGAAACCACATGATTCACTTTAATGAGAACACACCCCAACCCTGATCCTAATGTGTTATAATACACCACATACTCGTTCCCTAGTTATGGATAAACCAATATTGGTGCTGATGTAAAGAGACCCTTAAGCTCTTCAAAAGACTTTTTACATTTCTCATTCCATTGAAATGGAACATTATTCCTTATCAAAGCTGTCATCAGTGAGTATATTCATTATAATTCATGAAAAAATCATTGGTAATATCCAACAAGACCAAAGAAGCTCCATATCTCAAAAAAATTCTTTAGTGGTTTCTAAGAGATAACAACCTCTATCTTCTTCGGATCCACTAAAACACCTTTCCTAGAAATAACATGGCCAAGAAAATGTACCTCTTGTATCCAAAAAACACACTTTGATAATTTGGAATACAAACGATGATCTCTTAATATTCCCAACACTATTTCCAATTGTTTCTCATGCTCCCACTTTTCCTTGAATACATCAATATATCATCGACAAACACCACCACAAAAGAATTTAGATATCTCTAGAATATCTTATTCATCAATTATATAAATATTTATGGTGAATTTATAAGACCAAAGGTCATAAAAACATACCCATAATGTCTATATACACTTAAAAGATCTGTTTTTGGGATATCCTCCTTCTGTACCCGTAATTGATGATATCTTGATCGCAAGTTAATTTTGGAGAACCACTAAGCCCCCCTCAATTGATCAAACAGATCATAAATGCGTGGGAGTGGGTATCAATTATTTATCATAACATGGTTAATATTATTATAATCCACATAGATCCTAATATTTTCATCTACCTTTTTAACAAACAAAATCGGTGTTGCCCACAGAGACGTACTTGGCCGGATGAACCCTTTTTTCAGCTCCTCCAACTGCACTTTCAATTCCACCAATTCTGTTGGTTTAATCCAGTAATATTGAAGTGAGATATTACTAGTCCCCAGAAGGATATCAATCATAAACTCCACTTCTCTTATGGGTGGTAATCCTGAGAAATCTTCAAGAAAGACATCCAGAAACTGATCAATAGCTACCGAAAAACTATTTCTCCCAATTTTTTCCATCACTGCCAAAGACAAACTCGCTGATTGATATGATATAATCCTAATATCTGGTTCCAAAAATAATATTGTACCCACTTTTTCATTATTATTCCCTCTAAAGATATTCTTGATGACATCTCTAGTTGTGAAACTAACCGTTTGTGTATAACGGTTGATGTCATCCTTAAACATCTCTAACCAATCCATACTTAGGATTACATTATACACATCCATATCAAGAACTGAGAATTACTATTTCAACTTAACCACATAAACAACTATACTATATTATCTACACAGAAAGGGTTGACACTCTCTTTGACCCATAAGAGTTTGAAGTTTCAAAATTGAAGGCATCATTTCAACATTTAAAGCCAACAAATTCACAGCACGAGAAGAAATGAATGAATGAGATGCACTTGTATCAATAAATACTTGCATAAAGGTAGAATTAAAAAGAATCATATCTCTCATTATGAATGATCCCGACTGATCATGAAATACAACATTATCTATTTAAAACACATGCTTACTGGCCACACTTTTATCTTTATTACCCTAATGAGGAGTCAAGGTGTTCCTTGAATCACAATGGCTAATTTTATTCTGTAGGTGAGGGGTATACTGATTCCCCGTCCCATTGAGGCATACAATGCCTATGACTCCTGAGGAGTGACATGAACACCTAAACATGGAGCATTGTGAAAATAACGCTGAATATTCCCCCATCTTCTTGTAGTTGTGACATGCTAGAGGATGTGTAATATAATCCCACTTCATATGGCCTGTGGAACCACACTAGAAACATCCTGGCTTACTCCTAGGCTTTAGAGGAAGATTCAATGATCTTGTTATCAGATTATGATCCATACTCTCACCCTAGAAATAAATGTCCCACTTCTGATTTCTCCCTACATTAGAGTTCCCACCATTTCCCGTGAGTACGAACATGCTTTCCCTGCTTATATCCCCCAAGATGTCCCTTTTCTTCAACTGATTCTCTATTCACCATCTCTATATAATCTCTTATATAGAGGATCACAATTTTGGAAAGAATTTATTACCTCAATCCTAACTCAAATATCTACTCCTTCAATAAAATACTAGATTCCACCTCGGGTGAAAAATGAACTAAATTTATGAATTTAGTTGCATATTACATCACCGAAAGGTTTTACTATTTCAAACTAAAAAAATCCTTTGTTTTCTAAATCTTGAACTTGTGAGGGTAGAACATTTTGTAAAATAATTCCTCAAAACCCTCCCATGTCATACCTTGGTCTGCTCCAACCTGGACTACCAACTCCCACCACTGATGTGCAAGATCTTCCAACATGTACGTTGATAACTTTACTTTCAACTCCCATGATGTGCCTAGGAAATCAAATATTTGATTCATCCTGTTCAACCATGCTTCCAGACTTTCTAGTTCCGAATCACCTTGGAAAATGGGTGGATTCTACTTTTGAAATTGAACTGAATGATCCACATGCCTCGATTCATCCCTTTTATTCCCACTATCCATAGCCTTAAAGTATTTCACTATGCTCTGAACCAGTTACTTGTTCACCTAGGTCTTAGGTGCAACTGTAACACCCCAACCCTAGTTACCCAAAGTCGGTACATTATTACATAACATTGACATGATCACAAAAGATCAAGTCTTGAAAGATCTATTAGTTTAGTATCCTTGGAAATACTAGATACATTCATAAGTTTTACATTACATTATAAAATGAAAAAATACAACAACATAGTCTCCATAGGCCACACTCATATCCCTTATACTATCTCTATAGGTCAGTTATAATATGCTTCTTCGCATCCTAGGAAAAATAAAACATAGAAAGGGGTGAGCTGAGATGCTCAGTAAGGATAACAATATAGCGGAAACTTTCATAAGTAAGCATAAACATTTAAGGCAATGTAAGACTAAAACAAAATCTTTTTAAACTTGAACTTCAGTATAATATGGAAAAGATAAAATCAAATAATTCCATTTACTTATTCACATGGATATTATACTAGTTGAATAATCACATGGAATATCAATAACCACTTCCATAATGATGGAATGCATAATGCCAGACTATCATAAACACATAGTCAAGGCCTTGTGCCAAGACTACAAATAAGATTTTGTCAAGGCCTTGTGCCAAGACTACAAATAAGATTTTTTCAAGGCCTTGTGCCAAGACACTAGTTTGTCTCATGAGACCTATTGATGCATTGAGGAGCTATATCGAGCTCCACCCATCACTTACTAAGTCCAATTCATTCCTCATATGAAAAGTTTGAAACATAACATAAACATTCATATTAAAACTAGTATACAAAATTTCAGTACTTTATCCATAGCCCATGAATGGTATAAAAATAGCACATCCACAGTCAAACATAACTCATTCAACAGTGATACATGGAACACATCATAAGTTTCTCTAGTTCCCACGTTTCCTCTTCCATCTTATGGTTTCTCCATAGAACTTTTACCAGACGAGTCTTCTGGTTTCTCAACACTTGTTCTCTTGTATCAAGAATTTCGACAGGCTCTTCACAATAAGACAGATCAGGTTCCAGTTCAATTTCCTCATAGGTGAGTATATGTGTTGGGTCAGGCATGTATTTTCTCAATAGTGATACATGGAACACATCATGAACTTTGGAGAGACTTGGAGGCATTTCCAAACGATAAGCTATAACTCCAATTCATTCTATAATTTCAAAAGGTCTGATGTACCTGGGACTCAATTTACCCTTCTTACCGAAACTTATAACACCCTTCCATGGAGATAACTTCAAGAAAACGTGGTATCCAACTTGAAATTCCAAATCCTTCCTTCGGTTATCAGCATAGATCTTTTTCCTACTTTGGGCTGCTTTGATGTGGGTTTGAATAACCTTCACCTTTTCCATTGTTTCCTCAACAATTTTTGGGCCTATGAGTTTTCCTTCACCAACATCATCCCAAAAAGTTGGGGTGCGACATCTCTTTCCATATAATGCTTCATATGGTGTCATCTAAATAGTTGAATGGAAGATATTATTATAGGAAAATTCCTCCAGAGGTAAATATTGATCCCACATACCTTGAAAGTCAAGTGAGTAAGATCTCAACATGTCTTCTAAGTTTTGAATCGTCTTTTCTGATTGTCCATCAATTTGTGGGTGGTAGGTAGTGCTCAAACGAAGTTCAGTATCCAGGGATTTCTGAAGACTTTTCCAGAATATTGATGTAAAATGGGGATCATGATCAGAAAAAATCGATAAGGGTACTCCATGAAGTCTTACAACTTCATTAGTATTTAGTCTTTCTAGACGTTAAAGTGGTAAATCTTCTCTTATAGCAAGAAAATGTGCTGACTTAGTAAGACGATCAACAATGACCCATATTGAATCATTCCTTCTACGAGTCTTTGGTAGCCCCATGAAAAATTCTATTGTAATATTATCTCATTTCCACTCAGGTATGGGAAGAGGTTGCATGACTCCTCCAGGTTGTTTCCTTTCAGCTTTCACTTGTTGACAAACCATACATCTTGACACAAAATCAGCAATCTCCCTCTTCATGTTGTCTCACCAAAAATGTTCCTTCAAATCTCTGTATATATTGGTGCTACCAGGGTGTATAGAGAAATTGGATCTATGAGCATCATCTAACAATTCCCTTTTTATATCCGGTATATCGGAAACATGAAGTCTCTTCCTAAATTTCAAAATTCCATCTTTATATATGAATTCACTCAATCTCTCATCATTCACGGCTTTAATCTTCTTTTGAAACTCTTAATCGTTATTCTGAGAACTTTTTATCCTTTTTAGTAAATATGGTTTGGAAACCATTTAAAAAAGCATTGATTGTTCACCTTCCATGGTTATTCCCATATCCATATTTACTAGATCCATGAAAATAGGATCATTTTCAACTCTCATATTGTTCAAAACTCCATGATCCTTTCTAATCAAAGCATCTGCCACCTTATTTGCCTTCCCTGGCTGGTAGTGTATTATGCAATCATAATCCTTGAGTAGTTCAAGCCATCTCTTTTGCCTCATGTTGAGTTCTTTCTGTGAGAAAATATACTTCAAACTCTTATGATCGATATATATCTAACATTTTTCACCATAGAGATAATGTCTCCATATCTTCAAAGCAAAGATTATAGTTGCTAAATCAAGATCATGGGTAGTATAGTTTTGCTCATGAATTTTTATCTGTCGTGATCCATAGAAAATAACTCTATCATTCTACATAAGGACACAACCAAGTCCTTTCTTTGAAGCATCACTATAAACAACAAACCCATTGTTCCCTGATATTAGATTCAAGATAAGAGAATTGACTAATATTCTCTTCAGTTCTTCAAAACATTCTTCACACTCATTTGTCCAAACAAATTTAACCCCTTTACGTGTGAGTTTGGTTAATGGGTTAGCCAATCTGGAAAAATTCTAGACAAAATGATGATAATATACTACTAAACCAATAAAACTATGTACCTCAATTATACTCGTTGGTACTAGACATTCTTGGATTGCCTTGGTATTTGAAGGATCAACAGATATTCCATCCTTAGAGACAATATGGCCAAGAAAAGAAATCTCTTGAATCCAGAATTCACACTTGCTAAACTTCTCGTATAATTCATTTATTCTAATGGTTTTCATAATGGTGCGGAAGTGATTTCCATGATCTTCATAGCTTTTGGAGTATGCCAGGATATCATCAATAAAAACCACTACAAAGTCATCAATATATTTCTTGAAAACTCTATTAATTAGATCCATGAAAATAGAGGGTTAATTAGTCAGCCCAAAAGGAATTAATGTAAACTCGTAATGCCCATACCTGGTTCGAAATGCTATTTTCAGAATGTATTCCTTCTTCACACACAACTAATGATATCCAGATCAAAGTTCAATCTTTGAAAAATGTTGAGTTCCATGAAGTCGGTCGAATAAATCATCAATGCAAGGTAGGGGATACTTGTTCTTTATTGTTATATCATTGATCTCCATGTAGTCAATGCACAACCTCATAGATCTATCTTTCTTCTTAAAAAAAAGGAAAGGGGCTCCCCATAGAGAAACACTAGGGCGAATAAATCCCTTATTACTCAATTCCTCTAGTTTTTTCTTTAGTTCCACTAATTTCATAGTGTCCATTCTATAAGGGGTCTTCGATATGGGCCTTGAACCAGGAATTAAATCAATGGAAAACTCAATTTCTCATTCCAGAGGATGTCCAGGTAAATCTTCTGGAAACACATCAACATATTCATGCACAATAGGTACATCCTATATTTGAACATTATTTTCCTCACCCATAGTTATTTTATTCTCTTCCTCCCCAATAATTGAATTTAGTAGAGCTACTGGGGGTGGATCTAGATAAGAATCAGGTGGTGACGTTTCTTCTCTAAAGATAAGGTACTTCTTATCATCATCGAAAATTTTAACCTCCTTCTTCTTACAATAAATTTTCTCATTATGGTCCGAAAACCAATCCATACCGAGGATAATATCAAATTCAATCATGGGTAAGATGATGAGATCAACAGCTAAAGAACATTTATATTCCCTAATGGGACCTGATTCACAAAAATTTGTTGTGATGATACTTCCCTTAGGTGTTTTTACTGACAAATACCTTGTTAAGTCAAATTGAAACTATCTAATTTTATTAGCAAATTGGGAAGATATGAAATAATGCGATGATCCAGAATCAAATAAAGCATTGGCTAAACTTGACGAAACCATTAAATTACCACCCACCACATCTTTTGGAGCTTCAACCTCAGCAGTAGTGATCGCATAAGCTTGGTCTTGCTCCCTTGGCCTTTTCTGAGATAAGTTCCCTTGGCTCTTAGGACATTCATTTTCATAATGCCCATTTTCTCTACAATTGTAGCATTCAATAGCATATTTCTTCCACTTGCAATCACGAGCTTGGTGACCTTTTCACCACACTTGTAACAGACTCCCATTCCATTCAGGTAAGTACCAGGGTGTTTTTTCCCACATTTACCGCATGATGGATATTCAACTTTTCCCTTATTCTCCTTATTTCTATTTCTAGAGTGTTCAGAAGATCTCTTCTTCTCCTGATTTTCTTTAAAGTTGTAAGACTTAGAGAATTCTTTTTCTGTCTTAATAGCACATGAGACAATATCTTCGTATGATGAGAAGGATTTTGAGACTAATGATCGATATAGAAATTGTTTTAACCCATCAAATAAATGATCAATCTTACTTCTTGGGTTACATATATAATCTGTAGCATTACTTGCTAACCTTGTAAATTTAGCCTCATACTTTGCGATATTCTCATCCTATTTTTTCCTCAGACTCAGAAATTGTCTTTCCATATCCGATAGATGGTCATGAGGAAAGTATTTTTCCAAGAAAATCTCTTTAAACTCCCTCCATTCCATGTTTCATACTTCATATTCCTTTGTGTTTTGGATTAATGACCACGATTGATCTGCATCTTCCGTGAGGCGATAAACTACCATGGAAACTTTTTCCCTTTCGCTACTCCCCAAAGCATGAAATATTTTCTCTAAGGAATTTATCCATTGTTCAGCTACTAATGGATTTGTAATCCCATTAAATGTTGGTGGTTGTTGCCTCATGAAGTGGTCTAACATTGATCCTCCATGTTGTGGATCAGGGTTCTCCATACGGGTAAGGTTATTATTCATAACTTGAGTGAGTTGTCCTAGTATGGTGATAAGCTGATCAGCACCGGTTTCTTCACTAGATCCACTATAATTATCTTGAGTAGGAGGGAAATCCCTATATGGATTACGTGCATTGATAAGGTTTCCATTCCTTCCACTAGGTGTCATTTCTAAACAATGGCATACACTAGATTAGTTTATGAATCGCAATACATAATTCCCAACTTGTAAAACACTTAACATAAATTGAACAGTTTATGGATATAATCCATAATAATAAAAATGTTTTCTTTGAGGAATTATATACTCATAACCCCTTCATAATGGTTTTCCAAGAAAATGATAATTATCCTAATCATATCCCCTGGGAGTTTCATAATCAAGAGTGCAATAAGGCCCGTTGTCGTGCACCAGTTCCCATTTGAGTCTAGCTCAAAGCGATGTTTTTGGGTTTTACCCCTAGGTAAATCTGTGCTAGAGCCACCTCTAACTGCTCGTATCCAGACAGGGATGTATTTCTTAGAAAACTCACAAAATATCTACAGTACCAAAATTCTAGGATGTTCTTCTATACTAATCCTCAAAGTCTATCTTAGGGTAATGTTCTCTAATCAGAGTTTTTCTAAATATAGCTTCCAAGGTTTGTACTAAACTTCCTTTGATACCAACTGTAATGCCCCGACCCTAGTTACCCAGAGTTGGTGCATTATTACATAACATTGGAATGATCATAATAGATCAAGTCTCAAAAGACCGATTAGTTTAGTATCCTTGGAAATACTAGATACATTCATAAGTTTTACATTGCATTATAAAATGAAAAACTAAAACAACATAGTCTCCATAAGACACACTCATATCCCTTATACTATCCCTATAGGTCAGTTATAATATACTTCTTCACATCTTGGGAAAAATAAAACATAGAAAGGGGTGAGCTCAGATGCTCAGTAAGGATAACAATATAGCAGAAACTTTCATAAATAAGCATAAACATTTAAGGTAATGTAAGAATAAAACAAAATCCTTTAAAACTTTAAATTAAACATAATATGGAAACGATAAAATCAAATAATTCCATTTACTTATTCACATGTATATTATACTAGTCGAATAATCACATGCAATATCAATAACCACTTTCACAATGATGGAATGCATAATGCCATACTTCATAACCACATAGTCAAGGCCTTATGCCAAGACTACAAATAATATTTTTTTCAAGGCCTTGTTCCAAGACACTAGTTTGTCTCATGATACCTACCGATTCATCAAGGAGCTATAGCGGGCTCCACCTGTTACTTACTAAGTCCAATGCATTCCTCATATGAAAAGGTTTAAACATAACACAAACATTCATATTAAAACTAGCATACGAAATGTAAATACTTTATCCATAAACCATGAATGGTATAAAAATAACACATCCACAGTCAAACATATCACAAAACCTTCAATACCATATGGAATTTTTGTATTATAATAAATCAACTTCAAATAAGATTACAATCCATCAAAGGATGTTGACAAAGACGAAATAAAAACTTTTTTTAGATAAATATCTCTTTATATTTTGAAATCATTTAAAAGTCATATAATTATAAAAGAAAACATTTATTTTGAAAATATTCTTATAAGCTTTTAAGGTAATCTTCAACGATTTTATAATGGTAGAAAATAGCTGCACCCACCGTATAAGTTAAAAATACATTCTTATCTTAATTTTGTCGAAAATGTCATAAGGTACATTGTTTGGAAAATGACAAAACGATTCCTTTCAAACCATTTTATAAAAAGTCAAACAAGGGTATAAATGAATTTAAACCATAGTCTAGTAAATATTAAAAATGTTTTGGAATACATTTTTAAGAAATATGGATGTAGATGATAAAGAGGTCCTAGTAGATACTTACGTAAAAACAACCTCGGATAATAAAGAGATTGTGAAATTAACCCTTAACTTGTAATTTTCCTTGGTCAAGGGTAGGTTAAACTCATGTATAATGGTGAAATAATTGTTACTAAATAATAAAAGAACCATATACATTAATATTATATCATATATGATCTTCTAATATTGCTTTGTTAATGATATTTTAGTAGTATCATTGTTTCGGGTGTTAACTAATTCGTTTTCCTTTACATACTTGGTTACGTAAGCCATGTTTGTTATAGATAGGGTGTTTTTTATTCATATAAATAATGATATTATGTTCATAAACATTATTTTTAATCATAAAATGAAAATTATTCTTGAATGATTATGATGGGGAATGAATCTCATCGCGTTCGTGGAGATGATAATCTGGACGTACGCACGAGCAACAATATCATTCTTTTGATATTAAAATCATATATAATTGGATGGTATATCATATATACAGAATCATTATCATTTTATATTTATTATTTACATAATTTATACTCATTATTATACCCATCCAAATTATGAAGTGTTTGAATAACAAACTACACCACGACGTGGAGACGGCAATCTGTGCGTACGCACATATGGTGACTTTGTCATTTATAGGATGGATAGAATAATGAATATGGTTATACCATTTTTATAATAACATAAAATTATATATAATATACTATAGTTATTATTTTATAATGGAAACAACGAAGAAATAGGAAGTGGAAGAAGAAAAGAACTTAAAAGAGGTTATGAAATATTTACCTCTTCTTCGGGTTCTTCCTTTTGATTTGATCAACAGGGATCCTTAGGTTGAATTTATGACTAAAGGAAGGCCTCTAGGATGAAGGTAGGACAGTTGAGAGGATATTTGTGCAGGTTTTGGCCGAGCCAAATGGATTTGAAGGTGTTAATTTGAGAGAAGGGGAGGTTCTCTTTTATAAGAGAGGTGAGGGTCACTTTAGAAAAAACTTGAAATATTATTTTATAATAAAATAATTTTAGGTTTATAATGGATAAAAAATGAATTATTTAAATTCTAAGGTGGTGATGGGTCAAAAAACTTTCAACCAATAGGTTTTAGATAGGTTTAGGTCATCATATTAACCTTATCTTTTATATTTAACTCTTAGTTAAATAGTTTAACATTTACCACGCCTCTTTGTATTTTTATATTATATGGTTAATAAACTTACTATAAACTTCCAAGAGAACCTCAAGTGGTTAATTAATGACATATATAATATTATTTAATCCCTTTGGATGAACCTTATATTTTTAGGAATAGAATACCAATTAATAATATAATATTTGTTTTAAAAACTCTTTTATGTCAATTTTGAAACTATTTGGTATTTTGTTTTTGTTAAATTCATAACAACATTATTACTTTGAGAAAAATTCATTTAATAAACCCTAACATTTCATATTAACCTATAAAATTAATGGAATTCATTAAAAGTCTCAAATTATATTTATTTGGATATTTATAATATCAATTATTTTAATCTTTCATTAATAAGGTAATTACTGCATCATCATTGTGTCATAAATAAATTTAATTATTTAATGTCTAAAAATTATAAATAAAATACCATTATGTAGGAAATATTTTTATATTTCTAATTAATATTTATAGTCAAATTTATCTTATGTATAACCCTATATTAAAAATGGTTTAGTTATTAAACTTTGATTTTAACTCTTTTAACTCTTCTTTAAATAAAATAATAATAAATGTCCTAATCTAATCCAAGTGGACCAAAGGGGGTCATATTTTATTCCTAAGTTTGTTTTTGGTCGAATTACACTTATCCAATAGAATTAGGAAATGTGTTATGGTAATTATGATCTCATTTTTACCCTTAATTACCCTATTTACTTTTAACCGTGGTAAATAAAAGCAAAAAGTTACTATTCACCAAAAATTATTTTCATCTTATTGAACCAAATTTTACTTACTGATATTAACCGTGACTCTCAGATTTTTGAAATTTAACTCACAGAAGTGGTAAAATTAAGATTTATACAAATTTGCAAATGCTCCTAGGAGGTGGGTAAAAGACGGTAAATAGTTCGATAAAATTTTATATATCTAAACTTATTATAAAATGACTCCAATGAATTAATTTGAACATATATATGTATTATGTATCTATTTTGACCTAAAATAAATTAAAATAAAATAAATAATTCTTTAAATAAAAAGTCGGTTTTAACCAATAACAGTGTTTTTTCACTATTCATCAAAAATTGAAAGTTTTCAGAAAAATACCAAAAATTCACCCTAAGTTAATTTAAATATTCCGAATCCAAAAATGAAGTCCATTTTGAAAGATAAAAATTATAAAATTTGAAAATGTGGGAATTACTATTCATAACGGCTAGTTTGATTGGTCGCGGTGTGTTAGAATCTCAAAGTTGCATACAATGCAAGCTATTGCATTATTCAAAGGGAAATATACCATGGAATCTTGGGGTGTTATAGCAACAAAATTTTCAGTAGCTTCCTCCAGTTGGTCTCTACAATGCCCACCTGGTTCCATTTCTATCAACACAACACAAGCACCATAAGTCTCACTCTCTAGCAAATGAAACCTTACAATTTCAGATTCTATCACATTTCAACTATCAAAACCCTACTTTCCAAAATCAAACATTTTGCATGTTCAATAATTTTTTTAAAAACCACCATGTTTTAAAAAATGACACATTTTCAAAATACCAAAACCATTATCTTTTCAAAATCATACATTTGAAAACAATTTCCAGATTTTTCCAAACTCAACACATTCATACACCAACATTAATCATTATTCCAAATGAAATATGCAATCCTGGTTGGAATTCCTTTATAGAATTCATTCCATGATTGTTTCATTGTCTAAACCCATGAAAATGAGATTTTAATGCCTATAATTTTCTCCAAAACAATTATTTACCCACTCCCTAGTAACTTGAAGTGTAGCATAAAAAGGTTAGATATGTATTTTTATGTTATACATTTCAAGTCCTGAAAATCCTACTTCTTTATACCATCCCGACTCGAGGAACAAACAAGAATGAATATAAATTCCAAGAATAACACAATTGATACATTTTCGATTCAAGGACCGAACAAGATGAAATCACTTGTAACATCTTGACCCTCCTCATTTGATTGAGTCAAGGTAGAAATGCTACTTGGACTTAAGTGACATCCCCAAGGCACCAAAGGCTGGAAATAAATGTTGAAAGCTTCAAGAATGATGGGGGTTATTTTACCTTTGAAATAAAAACAACCAAACAAATGTTCTATTTCCAAAACATTTATATGATACATGTCAACAATGTATTCAACTCAAAATAAATCCACCAAAAGACAATGCCAACTAAAATACTACCAAATCAGAGTAACAAGAGGAAGACTAACACAAAAACTCAAATAAACCGTGAAATAACTCCAAATTTCCACACCAATATCCATGATCCAACTCGACAACTACCCAATCATCATGATGCACCACTAAAGAAAAGAGATGCTTTGCTTTTACCTATGTCTCAGAATACAACATTTTCAAAAGCACTCAAGTTCCAAAGAAGGGGGTGAGTGATAATACTCAGCAGGATTTCCCCAAATGACTTCCCTACTCACGCCACTAGGATAGAACAAGTTATCACATTTATATAAAACCATTTATATAAAACTATGAAAGTAGTGAAACAGTTTCTAGCAATCCAAACACACCCTTACCCAAAATAGGGTTTTCAAATAAATACAATTCCAAGGAAAGCAACCAAACAAGTCATTGCCCATTTTCCCATTTCATGTTGGCACAACCCATTTAATCTTTCATGACTTAAAGCACATCCCAACCATATACATCACTTCCACACACACATGTGCATGAGCTCAGTATTACTATTGATGGTGGAACTTCACGTTCGACCCCATCCCCTTTTTATAGTAGTAATTCACACCCATATTACAACCCTTTAATGGTGGTCCTTCAAACCCACTATCCATTCACTCCACTCACACTTAACTCATTAATCCAACAATCATTCCAATAAACATTTACCAAAATCATATAAACCAACCATTCCCCACAATATTTCAAAAAAATATTCCAAAACCATTTCAATAAAATCGAACCTTTATTGAAATCACCCTTAAGACACATCCATGTCAGACCACACTTCAATAAACGAACATTTTTATTGAAACCCATTTTTCGCAAACCATTTTCCATAAATCAACCAATCCACTGATTTTAAAATCATCATTTTAAAATCCTATAACAAGGCACATTTTACAACAATAAGCATTTCCCCCAAAATCCACAAATCATCACAAAATTGGTTTCTTACAAGATTCTCACATAAAATTCACAATAAATTTCAATAAAAACCAATTAATTTGAAATTAATACTTCTATTTCGAGAAAAATAGAATTTAGAGCCAATCCACCTACCAAAGGGTTTGGAAAAATTGACCCACCACACAACTGTACACCAAAACTGGGTGAAACTTCCATGAAAACGCCTTAGATCTATTCCCCTAACATCAACAAGCCCAAAACTCATCATTTTAGGGGAGAAAACCTTATACCCACATGATATGAAAGTAGATATAGGAAAATATAAGAGAGAAGGAAGTATATCTAGATAAAACCAAGAAACTACCAAGGATATAGACTTACCAAGGGAGAATCACCTTCAAAGAACCTTGAAAACCCTTCGAATAGCTTCCAAAATGAGTGGGGGAGACTCCCTCGCCTTGGATAAGAATTAATCCCAAGGTGGGGACACATAGGAGAAAGAATGTGGTGTTTAGTTAAAATACCGAGAAAGCCCCATTTTTAAAAACCCACTTTTTAAACCGTACATGGTTAGACCACACGGTTTGACAAACTGTGTGCTAACCATGCGCCTACTACTACCTCACAGGGGACCTCACACGGTTTACCCACACAGTTAGAAAAACCTTTCACCAAACGTGTGAAATCTCACTATCTCAACATGCACAATTTACCAGGGGAAGCCACATAGTTTGGAAACTATTCTCCTTAACCATGTGCCGAGCCATAGCCCACTGCCTCCTTATGCACGGTTTTCACTAACTGTGATCAAACCACACACCCTTATAAAATCCCCAAAACCTTCCCAAATATTACCCAACCACTTTATATACATAAAAAGCATAAATAAAGGGTTACATAACTCAAAATAGGGGTGCTACAATTACATAGGTCAATGATGCTATTGGAACTTTCATAGTATGGACGTCTAATATTATAAAGATACATGAGGTATGTATTTAATAAAATTTTTCATATAAAAAACCTATAGCAGTTGATGGAAAAATGTATAAATTTAGGTATGATATTACATATGGATAAATAAATAGTGAAATGGAAGGCCAGATCAAGACAATCTAGTGAATCAACAAAGAAATCAAAACGACCTTCCGAGAGTACCTTATCCCCACCAGTTCTAAAGATAAATTTATTATCATTATAAATTCATGCAGAGGAAACATTTAAATATGAAAATATGTCTTATATTCCATATGAAAAATAAATATATAGAACTTTCATGATAGTCATAGTTGTCCTTGAGAGTATAAATGATATTCTCAATCAGGAATGGATGGGAGTCTCAGTTGTGAATACATACATAAGGTACATTTTCATAATACGTCTATCCAAATAGTGAGATAATATGTTTATTTAAGTTAATAACTATTAATATTTTTATAGGTGTTTATATGACTATTATATAAAGGGAAAACCATTCAAAGCACAATTTGGATTCATTAATCCATGTATCTTTTCTACAGAAAAATTTACTTTGGATAATGATGAAATTAAGAAGAGAAAATATGGGATACTCAAAGCATTTGAGGAAAAAAAAGATGACAAACTCTTTTTGATGCTTATAATTCATAAGTAAAATTCTATAATCTAATCACCTAAAATATTTTTTTATTTATATTCATTACTTATTTATTTTTTTAGGCGGGATCGCGGTCAATCTGAATACCCCAAATTTTTATTTTTTTGATCCAATGCCTATATATCCAACAAAATGACCACACATGATGTGTATTGTGAATTTTTAATACACTAAAATCAACATTTTATAGAAAAACTTATAGTTATATGTTTCACACTGTGTTTTAACAAGAATTTTGTTGTGATAGGGAAGTCACTAAATATAGGCTAAATAATGGCATGAAATCGATGTCGGAACATAAAAATCTTATGGATTACTATAAATAGAAAAAAAATATGGTATTTATAGAAATATTTAAATATGAAAAAATATTTCAAAAAAATACTTATTTTGTTCAATGTTTCTATAGTTAATGAAGCAAGATAATGGAAATTATTATAGATATTATGTTTGAAAATTTATGAGAGAGATCATAAACCATAAAAATACCAGCATCCCTAAATAGGTAATTTCTGAAGGTAATTAAAATTTCATTAAAAATATTTCCTAATCATTTATTTTTCTATATTTTATCAGTACTACCAAGATTACTAACAACCTTCTTACTCAAAAGAAGAAGTAATTTTTTATAGATGAGAGGGAAGCATATGTGATGTCAAAATGTTTTCCAAAAACAAATTTAGGTGATTACCTTCTATGTTTGTAATATAGTATGGGATATGACCTCAAAAATATATTATGGGGTGTGAAACATTTGTATCATAATTATTATATATTATTTTTGATATGTTTCTCATAGATAAGTATAATGGAAGAAATCAATTTGTTTAGAAGCGCTGACCTACAAACAATATAATTGTGGGGGAATAGCAGATGCCAAGGTGGAGGTATAGGTAGAGAAAAATGTAGAGGAAGAGGTGGAGGCGGAGGTGGAGGCAAAGGCAGGGGAGGAGGCAGAGGCAGAGACAGAGGTAGAGGAGGAGATGAAGTGCTATCTTACAAAAAATAAAATTATTGGTAAATGGAGTAGAACGGAGATCATACCATGGTTTTGTTTGAGAGATTGTTGAAAAGTTTACACAAAACTTTTCACTTAAGATAATATCCATTGTGCAAGTGTTTCAGGTTTCTTATTAAAAGAATGTTTTTCACTACTTGTTTAAGTGATTTTGTACAGAAATTTAAGTAGAGGATTTTTTTTAGAAACAAAACAACCACTACTTATTTTTTCAAACTGGTTATCATAAGATACAATTTCTATTAGTACATTACAAGTACTATCAAATATTAATAAAGTGTGAAACAAACCCCTCACCAAGAATAAACTAAACAACAACAAAAAATAGATGTATTTACTTTCCCATGGCTTCTCTATAATTCAAAGAAAGGGTCTTGGTAGTAGATACAATAGTCACTTGAGAGTCATACAACACCAATCCAATCATAAAATAGGTATATAACCCAACTCAAATTTTTGAATAAATACATGTGTAATCAACCACCAAATCTAGTAGGTTTATGAGAGAACTATTGGAGTACAACCAACATTGAGAGATCGTGGTCATCATAGAGAGATGGGGTCAAAGGAAACATGACATCAAATGAAAATAAACCAATTTATGAAGAAGTCCATAAAAATTAAAAACCCACTACAAATGAAATCATGAATCACTGAAAATCAAAATGAATAACCCTTTAAAAAATAATCTAATAAATTTATTCAAAACCTATAAAAAATAAAGAAATAAAAAAATTCATCGATTGAATCGTGAATTTTTAGAAAAGAACAATACAGTGGTTTCACTTTTTTGGGTGGTGGAATTATTTGGGCTATTCAATCATCAATTAGATGCATGATATATTATAAAAAATGATTTTGAAATCCATACAAAAAACATACATCATGTATGTACACATTCATTATGTAAAATGATCCATGTTCACATTCTCGTTAATAAAAAAAATCACCATAATTCTCAATAAAAAATATATAAGAATAGGGATATTCCCATTTTGGTGAACAAATAATTATGATTTTATGTTAGAGTTTATCATCGCCGAGAATATTAAAAAATATATACTAATCTATATCACAATACAGAAAGAATTAATGGACGCACTATATTTTAGTGTCATTTGGATGCTATACAGGGATATACTAATGTTTAATACTATAAAAAAGGGGTAAAAAATTTATAATGGATTTTACTGTCTTCTAAAAATACATAATGGGTTACACTGAAGTTTTTTCCATCAAATAAGTTAAATGGTTTATCATGGAGTTTTTACTCTCTATGATGGTGAAAGAGAAAGATAGATTTTAATATGTTCCATAAAAAATATGTTCCATAAAAACTCATATGTAAATATTTATTTTAGTTCAATAAATTAATGATAATAGGTTTACAATAATGTTTAATGTTTTCTATGAATAAATTACTTCATAAACAAGAATGATTCACTCATGTACTATGATCATGCACTCAACAAGGATGATTCACTCATGATGATGGAATTTTATTTTTATTCTACATTGATTTCAAAATTATGGGTTATAAAACTACAATATTTTTAGATAATATAGATTTTTGAATGTACTATAGGATAAAAAGACAGGGTGGAATCAACCATACCTCAAAAAAAACACATTGTACCTGGTTTGACTCAAGTTGTTTGGTTTTAGTTAAAAATTAACATTTTATTAATTTACTATTTCATATTTATATTTAATTTTTTTATTTATAATATTAATAACATAATAATTGTTTTATTATATAGGTGAATTATTTTTCTTGAGTTGGGGTGGTTTGTTTAAAGTTTCTCATGCTCGTGGGAGATTGGACTTTGAGGCTACAATTGAGATACCAACAAGGAAATGGGTCAAAAATGTATACAACCATCACGAAAACTATTAAAATTCACTTTTATTTTCCTAAAAATTTAGGATAATGATTAATAATTAATTTTTTATGTGTATTAATTAGTCTCACATCAAACCAACACACGATATGATTGATATGTCTCAAAGTGTGTATTTCCAGTTAAAAATGACATTTTAGTAAAAAACACAATTGATGTATTCAAAACTGATAGAACAAATTAGTATTGTTTTGATACTTTAGGAAAACTATATATAAGTCATTTGGGACATGTAGGAATTATAAATACCAAAATATGACACATGATGTGATTAGTATGACTCCAATTTTTTATTTAAAATTGACAATAATTTAAGTAAAAAAGACAACTGAAATACTGAAAAACTGATCAAATGCATTCATATTATTTTCATACTTTAGAAAAATGATCCATAAGTCATTTTTTACATTTAGGAATCATTCAAACATCAATATTATACATGATGTGACCAATATGACTTTAAGTGTCTGTTATCAGTTTAAAATTGACATTTTAGTTCAAAAAGTTTCACTCACTTAAAACTGAGAAAATATGATCATATTGCCTTGATAATTTAGGAAAATTATTCATAAGTCATTTTTGATGTGTGGGAATAAGTATCATTTCAAACTGACACATGATTTGATCGTTATAACTCCAAGTGCATGTTTCTAGTCTAAAATGACATTTTTTTTTAAAAACACAAGTGACATACTCAAAGATGAGAAAACAAATTTTTATTATTTTATACTTTAATAAAATGATACATAAGTCATTTGGGATGTGTAGTAATCATATGAACCTCAATATGATGCATGGTATGACTGATATGACTCCAATAGTTCCATTTTATTTAAAATTGACATTAATTTTAGTAATAAAGACAACCGACATACTCAAAACTGGGAAAAAACATTCTAATTGATTGGATAATTTAGTAAAATAATCCATAATTAATTTTTGATGTGTATTAATCATTTTCATCTCAATTTGATATAAAATGTGTCTAATATAACTCAAAGTGTTCGTTATTAGTTTAAAATTGAAATTTAAGTTCAAAAATCACAACTTAATGAAAACCAAGATAACACAATTATATTGTCTTTATAATTTATTATAATGATTCATAAGTCATTTTTTATGTGTAGGAATAATTCTCACATCAAACTAACACATGATGTGACCGATATAGCTCAAAGTGCATGTTACTAGTTTAAAATGACATTTTAGTAAAAAAACACAAGTGATGTACTCAAATATAAGAAAACACATTTGGATTGATTTTATACTTTATGAAAAATATCCATATGTTATTTATGATGTATAGTAATTATCCACACCTCAATCCAATTCATGAAATGACTGGCATGACTCCAAGTGCGTCTTTTTATTTAAAATTCACATTAATTTTAGTAAAAAAGACAATTGACATATTAAAAACAAAGAAAACACATTCATATTATTTTGATACTTTATGAAAACAATCAATAAGACATTTTTTATGTTTAGGAATCATCCGTACTACAATTTGATATACAATGTGACAGACATGACTCAAAGTGTCTGTTATCAGTTTAAAATTAACATTTTAGTTCAAAAAGTCTCACTCAATGAAAGTCATAAAAACAAGCTCAGATTTTCTAGATAATTTAGGAAAATTATTCATAAGTCATTTTTGATATATAGTACTCATTATCATGTTAAACCAATACATGATGTGACTGGTATGACTCAAAGTTCTTTTTTGTAGTTTAAAATGACATTTTAGTAAAAAACACAAGTGATATGCTCAAAACTGAGAAAATGAATTCATATGGTTTTCGTACTTTAGTAAAATTATTCATATGTCATTTGGGATGTGTAGGAATAATCATCACCTCAATCCAACACACAGTGTGATTAGTATGACTCCAAGTGCATTTTTTATTTAAAATCGACATTAATTTTAGTAAAAATGACAATCGACATACTCAAAACTGATAAAGCACATTAAAATTGTTTTGATACATTAGTAAAATGATAAATAAGTCATTTTTGACATGTAGAAATTATCCATGCCTCAGTTTTATTCACTATGTTCTTTCCATGACTCAAAGTGTCCGTTATCAGTTTAAAATTGATATTTTTGTTCAAAAAGTTTCAATCACTAAAAACAAAGAAAATTCACTCATATTATCTTGATAATTAATTAAAAACATTAATAAGTCAGTTTTAATGTGTAATAATTAGTATCACTTCAAACCGATATACGATATGACCAATATAACTCAAATTGTGTGTTTCTGGTTTAAAATGACATTTTAGTAAAAAGCACAATTAACATACTCAAAGCTAAGAAAACAAGCTCATATTTTTTTATACTTTAGTAAAATGATCCCTAAGTCATTTAGGATGTGTAATAATCAGCATCACCTAAATTCAAAACATGGTGTGACCGATATGACTCCAAGTGCATATTTTTATTTAAAATTGACATTAATGTCAGTAAAAAAGACAACTAACATACTCAAAACCAAGAAAATTCATTCATATTGTTTTTATACTTTATTAAAATGATCCATAATTCATGTCTGTTATGTAGGAATCATTCTTACCTCAATCAGATACACAATGTGTCTAACCTGACTCAAAGTTTCTGTTGTGAGTTTAAAATTGACAATTTATTTCAAAAAAGTGTCACTCACTAAAAACCAAGAAAACATGCATGAATTATCTTGATAATTTAGGAAAATGATTAAAAATTTATTTTTTAGGTGTAGTAATTAGTATCACATCAAATTGACACATGATGTGACTGATATGACTCAAAGTGCATGTTTCCAGTTCAAATTGACATTTTAGTAAAAAACACAAATAACGTACTCAAAACTAAGAAAATGCATTTGGATTGTTTTGATACTTTAGTAAAATGATCCATACATCATTTTGGATGTGCAGAAATCATATGAACCTCAATATGATGCATGGTGTGACCGGTATAACTCCAAGTGTGTCTTTTCAATATATAAGTGTCATTTTAGTTTAAAACACACATCACATCACCAAAACCTAGAAAATGAGACGAGATTGCATTATCATCATTCTATATACTATTAATTAATTAATTTCCTTATCATTTTTATCTTATACTTGTTTAGTTAATTTTTATAGAGATAATTCTTGAAGGAAAACAAGAATCGGTGTGACATGTAAGAATCAAATGCAACTCAATTTGATACACAATGTTCTTGGTATGACTCAAAGTTTACTTTAAAATTAAAACATTAATTTATTTATTTATATTATTACTAAAATAATAATTTTTTTCTTATATAGGTGAGTTATTTTACTTGAGTGGGGGGGTCATTTATACGGGTGTGTTCTTTTTCTCTACAATAGTGTTTTTTTCCTTGTATTTGTGTTGGAAATTTTATTTCACTTAAATTATATATTTATATATAATTTTTTTTAATTTATGGTGTTGTTTCTGGTGATTTAGTGTTCTATTATAGCACAGTACAATATGCCATATTTCTATTGTTGTAGTGTGTTGTTACAACACACTTTAGTATGCACCTTTATTAGTGATTTTATATAGCACTGATAACGGAATCCTTTATCAACACTTTTATTTAGTGCTAATAAAAGACCCCTTTATCAGAAATTTTCTAGAACTGATAAAATATTAGGGATATTAACTATGTTCTAGTAGTTGATGAATCACTAGCACTGATAAAATCTATTTTTATCACTATTAAAGTCCTTATTTGTAGTAGTGGTGGGATTACTTTCATTAAAAGTCCTTGATGAAAATATATAAAATACAATGTTCACTCATAGATATATCTTGGTTTTACATTATGGAATGCATCATGTTTATCATTTTGAGTTCTCCTATAGTTATGAGCTATAAAACTATTCTATATTATTATCTAAGGTTGAGAAGTATTCTCAAAGAGAATAATTGTGATAATTTAAATGTGAATGTTATATAAATCAATTTCTATAACTCTGACCCTTGGTTGTTTTATATATATGAATGAAATGTTTTATGGAATCAGGAATATGGTAATTGGTTTATACATTCTGGATATGGATAATTCTTTCTATAAAATTCAAAATAATAAAGTCAAGGTTGATTCTAATATCAATTACCTTTTACATTGTCACCTTTTACATATAAATGATAAATGCATTCAAAGAAATCATAGAGATGGATTGTTTGAATCATTCAATTATGAATCGTTTGATCATTATGAATATTTTTTATTAGAAAAAATGTCCAAATAACCTTTTAGTGGAAAATATGAAAGGTTTAATGGGATATTGGATCTTATACATAATTATATATGTGGACCAATGAGTATATAATTAATTGGTGGTTATAAGTACTTTGTAACCATTATTAATGAATTTAATCGGTATAATTATGTGTTTCATATGATACATGAGTTTGAAACTTTTGAAAATTTCAAATATTGTCAATATGAATTACAATCAGTTGGAAAAAGTATTAAAATTAGAAAAACAGATTAGGGTGGTGAATAATTAATCTAGAAATTCATTGATCATCTAAGAGATTATGAAATTAATTCAAAACTGACTCTTGGAACACCAGAGTGGAATGGTGTGTCTCAAATGAGGAATCATACCCTATTATAAATGGTTTAATTAATGATGAGTCAATGTGAACTTCCTATTTCATTCTAGAAATATGCTTTGGAAACTACTATATTCTTACTTAACTGCATTCCATCTAAAGCATTCATAAATACACTATATGAGATATAGTAGGGGAAATGTACTAGTTTGTATTTTATGAATATTTAAGGTCTTGAAGCATATGTATGACATCTGACTTCTAAAAAACTAAAGCATAAGTCTAATAAGTTCTTATTTTTTGGTTTTCCAACGGAAACTAAGAGATATTATTTCTAAAATCTTATTGAATGAAAGTGTTTGTGGCCCGAACTGGTGCTTTTCTTAAGTAGGAATATATCAATCAAGGATACAATGGGATGAATGTTGAACTTGTATAATTTTAAGACTAAAAAATTGGAAGTGTCCCTGTGATAGAAATTGAGATGGTTTCATAAAGAGTTGTGGAAGAAGAACCAACTCAAGTTACACAAAAACCATGAAGATCTAGTGGGATTAATCAAGAGCCTAGGAGATATGGATTTATAATAGAAAATAAAGATGAATTAATGTTCTTAGATAATGATATTACTACTTAACAAGAGACCATTAAGGGTTGTGATTCTATAAAATGGATAAATGTCATGAAATATGAAAGTAACTTCATGTACACTAACCAAATTTGGAACTTGGTGAAAGCACTTAAGGGGTGAGATTTATAGGATGTTAGTGGGTTTTCTAAAAAATGGCATGGATGGTAGAGTGTCTACCTATAAATCACACCTATTAGAAAATGGTTATAGATTAATTCATGGTATTGACTATGGAGAAAAAAATTTGTCTAGTTTATATGATAACATATATTTAGATATTTTTTTCATAGTAACTCATTATTGTTATGTGATATATCAAATGGATGTAAAAACTTCTCTCATTAATGAAAATTCAGTTGAGGAAATGTATATGATACATCTCAAAGGATTTTAAGTTCCAAATGAGTCTGCTAAGGTTTTCAAGTTGCAACAGTCCATTTATGGATTTAAGAAATCTTCTCCAAGTTAAAATATATGGTTTGATGATGCAATCAAAGAGCTTGGTTTCATAAAAAACACATATGATTCTTGTATATAAAAGTAGTTAGTGAGATTATTGTGATATTTCTAATATTTTATATGGATGACATAATCCTTATTAGAAATGATATCCCAACTTTATATTCTGTAAATATGTGGTTGGGAAAATGATTTTCAATGAAAGAGATGGGTGAAGCGGCCTACGTATCAAGTATGAATATCTATAGAGATATGTCTAAAATATTTTTTAGACTAAGTTAAAACACATATACTGGTAAATTACTAAATAGATTTAGGATGGGAAACTTCAAGAAGGGGTCTTTACCAGTGTTTCATTTTAAGAAATATTAGGAATATTCAAAATCCTTTTAAAGAGCCAGGAATTATGGATAAGATCACTTATACATCTGTTATAGGATCTATCATTTATGTCATGTTGTGTACTCAATCTGATGTTTCTTATACTTTGATAATAACAAGAAGATACCAATCCAATATTAGCGAGAGTCATTGGATTTTATTCAAGAGAATCCTTAAGTACTTAATAAGTGAGGATACACTCTTAGACTTTGGAAAAGAGGATGGGATCATTTTACGGTTTTACACTAATTCTAGTTTCCAATCTGAAAAAATTGATATGAAATATTAATATGATTTTTTCTAAACAGTGAAGCAATCAATTGTAAGAGTTCCAAACAAGCCTTTATAGAAGACTTGACAATATAGGCAGAGTACATCACTGCATCAAATGCTACGAAGGAAGCTTTTTTATCAAGAATTTCAACACTAAACTTGAAGTGGTTCTTATAATTGAGGGATAAATTAAGATTTAATATGAAAAAATGGACATGTTTCTCAGGATAAGAAACCTAAGCATCACTAAAGGACTAAAGATATCTTTCACAGGTACCATATCATCAAAGATATCATTGAGAGGGGAAATGTTAAGATTTATTGGGTGTCCATGGAATAAAATGTAATGGATTCTTTGACAAACTATTTTTGAAGTAGAATAATTTGGGTTATTTTGAGTCTCTTAGTATTATATATATTATATATTTGATGTAATGGTTATAAAATATATTATGATTTTATAATAAAGACAATATCTATTTATCACTCATTCATGTGTGTTGCGTTTACATTACATGAATAATAGAATGATAATATCCCCTCAAAGTATGAATTTTAGTTACCCCTAATTGATGATCATCACAAAGTATTATATTTTGTGATGATATGTTGATATTGGAATGATTATAATCTTATATTATATACAAAGAGTTGTATATGATATATATAGAATAGACTTATGAGGTAATAAGTGTAAAATTTTTATCTAGATAGGCCCACCAAAGTATATCACATGGAATATCATACGATCATTGATATACATAGAGGTATATAAATCTTATGAATCCCAATTACCTAAGGTTAGTGAGATACATAGCATGAGAACCTTCATACTTTTATACCTTTCTTACAAAATCCTTGAGTATTAGCTAATCAAGGGGTGGTTGGGTATGTTGTTAATAATTTCATCGATTGAGCTCAACTAAGAATGAATTTTTCCACTCATATAAAATGTAAATACATTTGGTCCCCTGATTGAATTAAACTATGGGAATTCATGGTCATGATTAGTTTCTTAGTTAAATGACATATGATATACTCAACTACTTGGATGATTGATATGTGATGTATTCATCCATAATGGTTAGTCCAATTCATAGAATCATGAATTTATGATTTGTCCTATACTAAATTTTCATGTTCCATGTCTAGTGGTCACTTGATTTCATGGATAAATGGATTATATATGTATAAATATGAGTTATATGATATATCTTATAATGGATATATTCATATAAAGATATGATTATGTTTGATTGATATCACACCAGACTCCTTTGTAGCTTGAGAATAACTAATGTTTTGCTAAATTTTGGTCTTTTCTAAAATGTATGAAATCAAGATTTAAAATCTTTCATCAACACTAAAAAGTATCAGAGGATCACATGGTTAGGCCTTAGAAATAAGGATTCAATTTCAAAAAAAATCTATGTTCCAAAATGAAGAGAGTTTGAAAAACCATATCTAAATGAGTTTGGATCAATTCATAAAGAGTTGTGAAGTTTTTTCATAAAGTTATCATGAACCCATCCCTCCAAAGTTACTCCTCTTGGGTCAAAAATGAAGAAATAGAGATAATGACCCCCAGATCCAACCTCCTATAGGAAATAGGTTGGAAACTAACACCAACGGTGTATAAATTAGACAGATGGGATGAATTACCCTTATATAAATTTCATGGAATAAAATATAAGAGAAACCATAAACCAACACTATACATAACTAAATAATCAATCCTAATACATGTAATAACATACATTAATTGATACAACTAAAAAGAAAATTGCAAGTACTAAAAGTAAATCCTTGGAAATGACCACAAATATCTAACAACTCTTCAACAACTAAAGCTATTAATGACCATATTGATCACCATCCATCTCCTACTAACCTAAAAAATAGTTTATATATATAGTGTAAGCATATCATGTATAAACAGTAGGATCCTCTCCAAAACCTCTTATGAAAAAATGTGAAAGAATTATACTAAATCTCAATGAATAAATAAATTGAACCAACTCACTAACTAAATAGGTAATACTATTTTTCTCATTCTCACCATGGCTCACTCACCGAGTGACAAATAAAATTAAACCATCTTATATCAAAAGAATACATATATAAATTAAGGAACTCCACTCCCACTTCCTCATTAGTTTTTTTCTTTCACACCCCAAAAAATAATGTCCTATGATAATACCTTTCATAATTCAGGTCATCTTTGATGTGAGTTAGGCCTTAGACCTCCTTCCTTAATCCCACGTAGGGCTCAACATTCTGTGTTATCATTAGTCTATGTACCCATCTCATCATCTCATTCTACACCTTGTGAAACCATATCAATAGTAATAGGGTGGTAGTCTGGAAGTCAACATAACCCATGTAAATGAATCATACTTCACACCATCAAATACCATGAAATAACACCTACAGGATTCCATAAACACCACATATATATACAATCATGTTCTATAACCTCAATATGTTATAGTTTGAACATAAATTTATAGTAAATCTAAGATCCACTATAGCCTAGGTAGGAATTCACCCTATACTATAAGTCATTATTTCCTGGGATATGCCTACTCGCATCTATGTAAAAAAGAAGAGAGAGGAGAGTGATAATTCAATAATCTATTCAATTTTCATCTTGGATATTGTTTAAACCCACCCCCAATATTTGGGTGTCGGTTTTCCTAATGAAATGGGTGGTAAAGCATATGAAATCAAAAAAAAAATATAGAATATATCACACATGTTCACACTAAGGGAAACTACCTAATCTTAGACTAATCTACCACTATCATCAGATAAAACACCTAGTCTCCATTTCTAAGGGATATATCTCAACTATTCATACAAGAATTGAAGTTTCATATTAATTAATTTTATCCATAATTAATTTTATTTTTCTCTTTTTTACAAGATTAACACTTTGATCTTCTAATTCAGTACCTTCAGCACCATAATTTTCCTTACTTATATTCTCTGGTATGTAATCACCATATATGATCTCTATAAACCATACATGTTTATTTATTAATCCATTTATCATTTCAAAAATTATCTAGGTACTCTAGGATTCATCATAAGCTACCATAGTAAAGGTTCACTAGTCGTTTATAGAGTCAAACTACATCAAGCAGTTAGAAACCAATTAGATTTTACCTGGCCTTACATCCATTTAAAAGGATAAATAAAGAATAAATACTTACGATAATCCCCACTCTAAAATTTTCTTGAACACCTTAATTTCATTACTAACACCATTGCGCATAGTATAATTTTTCCCGCCATCACTAGCATCGACCATCACCACAGCCCCGAGCCTCCATCCCATTTCTCGTAAAACTTTCCCAATTTTAACTGGTTCATAATCAAACACATCAAGTTAGAGTAAGCCACTAATATCTTAGAGCATTCACACAAGGAAATAAAACATTTCCAGTACACAATCAAAGACAACTAAGGTCATGGAATTGAGTCATTCAAGCCTCAAGCAACAAAGCTGAGTTTTCTCATCCCTAAAAAAATTTAGCAAACAACCATTTCAATTGTCAACTTGAATTTATTGATTTATTATGAATAAGTTTTCTGCATAAACCAACCTTTATTAAGTAGCTATCAACACCTAGAAAACAAACGATAATAGGCTTTAAGAAAAGTTCCAGTGCTCAAATAGTTTTTACAAGGAACTATAATTAATTTATCATGCCTATTCCACTAGTCAATTCCTTTAGAATTCCAACTTTAATTTGTTAACTAATTTCCAAGAATATGACTCATGCTACATAGAAATAAAAACACAGCTAATAAAATAACACTATCTAGTAAATAACAATAGGCACAACCATCAGATCATAAAATCACATGTGATCATGAAGACCCCAACTGTTATTTAATTCGTATAAAATAGTAACAAACTATTATATGAAAAAATATTTTATTTCCTTAATTTATATAATAATAAAATAATATTATTTAATCACACATGATTCCTAGATTATCAATATTATCTAATAATAAGTGGTTATCATTTTTCCAATTTCTTTGATAATCCACATATTATGAATTAATGTTTCATCAATTAAATCATGTGATATAACTCTTATTTCAATTATTAAAATATCAAAAGAATATATATTAATAATATTATATAGAATGAATTTTCATCTTCTTCTTTTTCCATTAATAATTTACCAACTATTTAATAATTAATCATCATATGATTTTCACAAATTATTATCTTTATTAAAGTTAATCACACCCATTCATCCAAAGAAGATAAAGCATGATTAAATAAAAAAATTACAAAATAAAATAAAGGAATATAATCTCCTACCTCATGAAATGAATCTTCATGATTTTTCTACAACAAAACTTTGGGTTATGTGCAATCTAGAAACTCACAAGAATAAATTGAATAATTTCAGAAGGGTTGTAAGAATCCAAAAGTGAAGGCTTTCAATAATCTGGATTTAAGGGAAAGTAAGTAAAAAAATAAGGGGAAAGAACTATTGTTTTTGAATAAAATATGTGATTCTATTAGGTATTTCTATAAACCCCATAAAACTTTTTTTTAATTCCTCATTAGTTAGGTTTTAATTTAATTCCCATTTAATCCCCCTTGAACAACTCATTTAAATCACTCATTATTAATAAATTAAAAGATATTAATCATCTTGATTTATTTGTGTTTTAAATTCCATAATTTAAACTTTTATTCCTATATTTTCATTAAAAATGGTATTTTACATCATTATGGGAAAACTTAAAAAATTTTACTTAACAGGATGACCAAGTGTGAGGATCTACCATGAAAAGAAACTATATGGATTGAATTCATGAATAAGGCAAGCTACCACACAACCAACCAAGTGAATTCATGAATAAATGAAGGATCAATTGTAAGATCAAATTTCCAATCTCATGGTTAGTTAAGTTACCGCACAAAAAAAACTTATAAGTTAGGAAGGTAAAATAATTTGAGCACCCTATCGACACCACCAAGCCTCAAAAAATCACAATTGAATGGTTTTAAAAATCTATGACCTTACAAATTCCTTATGGTATTTTAGTGAAAGTGGGAGATTATTGGATATGCACTAAAACATTTATATTATATTATATGATATACTTGAGTCCTAGTATGTAATATCGCATGAAAATGGATCTATCATAGTATATGATCAATTTTTATTGTAGTGTATGATAGTCTAGCAATATAGGATATCAATTGCATGGATTTAGACACATCTTTCACACAGTTGTTTTTGGTTATGAACCATTAAGATGATTCATTTATGGCTATATGAACTGGTCACAATCATTTGAAATGTTCAAGTGACTAGATTATCAACAGGAATGTGTTGCAGATAATTCATGTTGGTTATCATCGCATGGAATTTAACTCTCAAATCCCTTCATTGAATAAAGGTGGAATATAAAAACAATATGAAGTCCCCCTATTAGTTGGGTGTGTTTCAGTGAGACCATCAAGACATAATCTAAAGCTCTATCTTCCTCCCTATTCTCTATTCGTATTATAGGAGAAGGTGCTAGAACACATTTAGAGCCTGAGGGATCCTCTCATAGCGTACAATGTCTCTAATGACTAGTTTCATCCATATGGAGGTGATAGTCTTTAGGCTTTCACTCAGTGATCTCTATCAAGAAACATCTGACATTATCAATAGAGATAGATCTTGCTTAATTTTTAGTGATAGTTATTATGGGATCACCATATAATCCTAGCCAACATAATAAAACCTAAAACATGGTGATTTACCCTTGATTTAATCAAAACGTGCATGAAAATGAAGAATATCAAAAAAATATAACATACCTGAAACTCTGATGTATAGGCATTCATCATCTTCATGGATGGAGTATGGATTGATGATGATCACATGAGAAACAAACTTAGGTTTCTTGCCTCTATAAGTGATCCACTGACCTAAAAAACAACAATCATATCATGATAACTCTTAAACATTGAAAGGGTGGAAGCGCCTTCATTATGGAATAGTTAATGGTGTTTCGGGAAGAAATGATCTATAGAAATATTTGTATGAAATTAATGATCTCTATCACCTATAATGCATGTGAAATCCACCCACTATACCAATGAGAAAACATCCTTTATATAGGTGATTTTTGTTGCTCCTTCATGAATGAATAACAAGTTGAACACATCTGGTGTTATCAAACACCACCCTAAAATTATGCCTCATTTATGAGTGCATTGAAATCATGTACAAATCCATCAATCTATTTGATGAAGACAATTTGGGAGGGAGGTGGTAGATGTATGTACCCTCAGTTTTCATCTCATACAACCAGGAAATGTTTGCATCAATGTAAGCTCGAGCTCAAGCTTAAGTATATGTTGGATCAAATATATTATTAATCTATATGCATTATATTCATATATTTTTAGTACACTTACAATATGATGTACACATGTCTATATTATCACGTTCTTCAATGCATGTTGATTCGGGACAATAAATTGGGAAAACAAAATGTGTTTCTTCCACTACTATGATCATGGGATTATCCTAAAAAACTCATCATAGACATCATGGTTAGAAAATTCTATTAACACATTGCTTTGAGAGTATGTATCTATAGTATAATATGTACATGTAAACTCTTCCACACTAGTGGATAATTTTTTAAATCATGGATAGGTGATTTTTTTCATCTCATTACTCTCAAGACATGTCCCTAAAGTTAGATATATACAAGTATACTCATCCACATGTGGATTGATTATTATATCATGGACTATCTAGGTGTGAGATAATTACATCATGATCTATATAACACAAAATTATGAATAACCATCCCAACTCACCGGTATTGTCAAATGTGGAGTGTTGATCATCATAGTGTCATGTCTAGCAAGGGATGATGTTGTTTTTTATTGCTTACATATCATGATATACATTCACTCACGTTTATGTTGTATTATATTAGGGTATCATTGGTGGTGTCCTACTAAGTTTTGTACTCACACCCTGCATGTGGAATATGGTAGTCATACACACCTCATGTTTGAGATGCTTTCTAGGGTAAGGGCCCTAGTACAGGTGGTTGAGTTGGAATATATTGATGGGAAGTGGTGAAAATTCTAAGATAAGATTGAGGACTTGGTAGAAGAGTATCAATTTATTTACTTTTGTTTCTTTTTATATTCTATGTATATTATTGGACCACAGGGTGTTCATTGTTTTGATGTATGACTAGTATGACATGACATGATTTGTATATTATATTTCATGGTGTATATTATATTGATGGCTATCTTCCATGATAATCTTCATATATGCGGTGATGTTGTATTTTTATATTATAGTTGTTAATGACTGTTGTTATTCTATTTTTGATAAAGTATGATGTTATTGTTTATTTATTTACTCTTGGACCAGTGCGGCATGAGGGAATGTGCACATTCATCATACTTGGAATATAGGTTCTCATGTCATTTTCATGGTAGTTTATGATTTAGAAAATGGGTTTTGGTTAATTAAAACATCAACAATAAATTAATTTTAGTTTTCATGAATAATTTATTATTGGTGAATAAATAAAATAAACTTTATAGTGGTGAATTTTGTGATACTTATCACTCAATAGTGATGTCATTGAGATGTTCACATGGGTGTAATGATGGCCTTGGGGTTGGTAGTGTGGATATGTAGATACCCCAATGTGGATGGAAACCCTATGATGGGTTCATAGGTAAGATATTCCTTGAGTTATGTAAGAACATAAACATGGATATTGTTTCTTCATGATATATGGCTTACATGATATGTATAGTTCGTAGGTTATACAAGGTACCCTAGTAATGATGAGGTGTGAATTAGGATAGTGTGATTCAATGTGCCAATATAGTGGAAGAGTGTGTCTGCATGTTCACCCAAATACTTTATTTTGGATTTTCATAATAATCTACTTTAAGGTTGAGCAAGAACTAGGAAAACCACCAATTAACACAAAAAAATAATTCAAATTTCAAATAGAATTGAAACACGCATCTAGGAAATTAGACATAGAGCCCATAGAGCCACATCATGCCTATGATATGAACATTAATATCCCAATGGATTGTGATAGTTATATTTTTTAATATCGTATGATTTTAATTGATTGAAAATTATAATGAAATTTTAATTTTTCATCTGGTGGATGGGCCACATTGTAAATTGAGATTTAGATTGTAAATCTAATCATTGGAACCTTAAATGGGATTTTTTTAGACAGATTTTAAGTCCATATAGGTTTCTCAGATGTCTGGTTTATTTTCAAAAGTGTTGGGCTTTGAAACTTCTTCTTAAGGAAGAATCATGCTAAGGCACATGGTTAGTTGTAACCGTATAGCTCAACTGTGTGGCCCCTAATTAGAGGAGAACAATTTGATAAACCATGAAATGTGGGACACATATCCTTTTTATTGGTCTATAGTAAATTCCATAGGTGAACTGTATAGTTGATGTATGATTTTCTTAACCATGCGGCCTAATCATGCAGGATGTGGATCCTTGATAGAGTGTACCGCATGGTTAGAATATAGTTTTCCTAACTATGCAGCCTAACCATGCACCTCATTGAAAGAGAAAAAATTACATATTTTTTACTCTGAACCTTAAAGGGTTTTAACCCCCTTTTCACCCTTATTTATCAAGGAGGCTCCTCCGTGTGCACCCTCTTCTCCCTCTCCACATCCATGGTGATTCTCTCTCATTTTTGGTTTGATTAAAACATTGTATGGTGTGTTATAAGTATAATGGTGAATCTATGAATCCTCTTTTCTATTTTATTAGTTTACCTTCTTTCTTTTAGTGTGATCATTGTACAAGATCATATTCCCTATTTTCAGGGAGTTAGTCAATTATTCCATTTTCTATCTTTTGAGATCAAATTAAAGCTCAATAATGGATGAGTGTATCTACCTTCATAAAATATAGAAGTTCTATATGATTTCCCTTAAAATTTCCATCATTTATAACATTGTTTATTGTTTTGGGCATTTGAACTTCGATTCATCACTTCTTTAACATGAAATTAATTAAATTGAATACTTAAACCATGACCTAGAACCCTATTAAATGGTTGGAGGTTGAGGACCTCAATCTGAACCACCACTAAAGGTGAGTTAGAATAAATTATCTTACTGAATGTAGTTGGTCTATTCTACTAAACCACAACTTGGATGATTTGTTCTTGCCACTTGCTAGTGGAATGCCTTAAAGGAATCAAATGAATGTTTAGTGATATGTTTATACACTTGGACCAAAATTATATTATTAAATGTGATCATTGACTCATTTCAATTGTAAGATAAATTTATAAATTAAATTAAATGAATTGATAGGAGGGTTGGATAAAACCCCTTGGTCGTTGATCCTTTTACTTAAATTTGATGATTGTGACATACTAAACTAAATAAGGAATTAGAATATAGTGGAATGGATTATTCCCATGACCTTCTTACTTGTTATAAATTAAATGGCCCAATTTTATGAAATTAATTGAAAAATGTAACGATCATGATGAATCATATATTTTTGAAATGGATAATTCTCATGGCCTGTGATATACCTTTTTTCAAGTATAGTTCCAACTATTATAGACATTTCACCTAGACCCTTATCATTCCTTACATTATGCATGGGTTATCCTCTACACATGATGTGACTAACAAGGGTAAAATGAATCATTACACCTTGAGTGAACCTTGGATTCCCAAGTAGGAATACCTTGTATGGGATCATAGGTCCGTTGGGATACACTGTGCCTTTAGTGATATATGATTCATCTTTATGGGATTCCTTGGTTAAGGGATCATAGGGAAATTGGGATCACCTTATACAAGATTATTATTGAGAGATCTTGGTTAGGGTTATTAGATATGATGTTTCATACCCCCTTGGTCTAGGATGTTGGACATGACGCTTCATAACATTTTGTATTATTGGACATGATAATTCCAACCTGTGATTAGGATGTTGGAAATAAAAGTTCACATCATTAATTACGATTTTCAGGCATATAACTCCACATCCCCTGTTTAGATGCTTGGGTTGGCACCCATATTTAAACAATGAGACTCTTATATTATTATTATTATTATTATTATTATTATTATTATTATATATAGATGCCTTGGGCTTACACCTAGGGTCCTCTTAGGCATATGTATATCTCTCCATATGTAATTTTACATGTATGAATAAATATACACGATGGATTGTTTAGATACATTTTGGATTAGTCCAAAGTAGGTATGGTCGGTCAGGTTTCCCTGAGGAACCAGAGTTGACTTGACTACATTTATTTATTCACTGCTTATTTATTATACTAGAACATTAATTTATATTATATTCATGGACTATATTACATTATAAACCATTTTTTGTGTCCTATTGAGTTCATCTCACACCTTGTTCAAGCCAACATTTGGTACCCAAACAGATCTCATGGTTGGAGGTTCAAGATCATGGCCTATTATTGCTTTCTTACTGTTATTCCTTATGGATTGGGGCTTGACATGGATCTAGGGTATAATCATATACTTGTTCTTACTTAACTGAATGGATTATTTTATTAAATTATTCTTTATATTTCTAGGCCTATTTTATTTTCCTTTTGTATGCCTTTTTGTTGTACATTGTATCATGTTCATGCATGATTCTTTATTAATTTATTATTGATTGTCAATTATTATTATATTTCATTGCTCTTTTATATATATTGCTTTAGTTTTTTCTACATTAACCATATATCAATGTTTCAATCTGATTATGAGGTTATATTCTCCCCACCATACCACCTTTAGACCCTATCTACTATTCAACAACCTCTGGTATATGGGAAGTTGTGCTTGATTCCATGTGGAAAACTGGTTTGGAGAACCCTTTTAGAGGCTCCTAGGTTAGGATGTTACAAAGTAGTATCAGTTATTTATTTTTTCCTTTGTCTTAGTATTTTGGGATGGTAGATAAGAGACTAGGAATGTGTCAGCACTTGGTAGATAGCTCATGTTTGGGACCATACAACCCACATATGGGGGAAATATCAAGTTAGCAGGGATGGGATTATTGTTCATTATGCTGTTATTATATTTTATTACTATTTTACCTTGAGTGATTGTTTTATTTCCACTACATACTGATTTATGGTATCTATAGTATTTTACCCTTGGTCTGGTATAGCAAGTAAGTATTGTTCATGCATCATTATAGGCACTTAGGGATTTAAATGTCATGCGTATGTCATGCTATATTTATTTTAGTACTTGAATTGCTCGTAACATGTCGCATGTGCCTGGAATGCTATATTTAATATTGTTTTAATGTTTCATATAGGTTAAATAAGAAACATAATTGGTTATTAAACTATATTCATCAACCAAGATGGTATTTTTTT
Source organism: Viscum album (assembly GCA_963277665.1). Lineage (NCBI taxonomy): Eukaryota > Viridiplantae > Streptophyta > Magnoliopsida > Santalales > Viscaceae > Viscum > Viscum album. The sequence goes on from OY728147.1 coordinate 306,352,291, forward strand.
CATATAGATTGATGGTGGATCCTTAATTAACCAATTATTAAATTTTTGAGCCATGGACCATTGGTTTCATGGGATAAAACATTTATGGTTGTGATTAAAGGGGTCACAATAACAATTTATAAATTTTATAGGTATAAAACCCCCAGTTTCAAGTAATTAACCCATTATTTATGTATTTTAAGTATATAAAGTTATTAGGTTAAGTTTGTGAAGGTTTGGAGGATTTTTGATAGGTTTTTGGGGATTTTCTAAAAGTGCACGATTTGAGAATGGTTAGTAGAAACAATAAAACACCTCATAGAAAACTATGAATCTAAAACAGTGGGCACTAGGTAGGTGCATGGTTAGGTTCACGATTTGGCTAAACTATGTGGACACATGGAAGAAATTGTGAAAGTGTGGATCAATAAATTTAGCGTGGTTAGTTCACAGTTTGTCTAATCGTGCAATCCAACCCTATGAGGGGTGTTTGGAGGCAGTGACTAATGCATGGTTAGAACACGGTTTTCCTAACTGTGCACCCTAACCCTACAATGTTAAAATTTAGATCCAAATATTGTGGATCTCACTCATTTTACATCCTTAATTACATTTTTTTCTTAATCCAACCCTAACTCAAATTTTTATCCTCCCAAAGGTTGTAGTGACCCTTCCCTTCAATCTAGGAGCGATCTGTTGGTGAATCTTGGTGTTTTGGAGGTCAAATTCTTTGGTAAGTTCTTTTTATTGGTTATTTTCCTAAGTTTTACTCTTCTACCCTATCTTTAATTCATGTATCTAGTCTATTGGGGATATATTCATGTTTTGAGATGTAAATAATATTGAGATATTATTGTTTGGATGATAGTGAACAAGATCTAAGGTAGGTTTTGGAATATATTAGCCAAGTTTTTTGAGTTTTTTGTCGTTCTTAATTTTTTTCCTAAGTTTGTGAGATAGGTGGATTTACTCTTGACTCCTCTAAGTTTGAAATTGAAGGATTGATTTTAAATTGATTTAATTTCTTGGTTTGAATTTTTAAATTGATGTAATCTATTTGTTGGAACCCTCTTTAGTGATGGTTTTTGAAATTGTAGAAATTGGTTATTTTGTGGAAATTGAAATTGGTTACATGATTTTAAAATGGTTATTTGGTTATGATTCATGGAAAATTGGTTGGAATTTTTTTTAAATAAAATTATTGTTTTATTTAAATAGTGGATCAATTGGTTTGGCATGGAATTTTTCATAAACAGTTGGTGTGTGTTTATTTTCATTGATGTGACACTATGGAAGGGGTGTGTTCCATTGGAGAACCTTGTATATGGTTACCTTGTGATGACTTGGTAGATTGATTAGAGACCTCTCATGAGTATGGAACTGTCATCTGGGCATGCATGCGTGGTTGTGTTGAATAGAATGGGTTATTCCAAATGTATTTAATAAATGGTTTCAAATATTTTTTTGGTTACTTTCCATGGAAAACTATTTTTATTAGAAATGGTTTTTGTTTTTTATAAACTACTTTAAATTGTTTTAAACTATTTTATATAAATGTTATAACTTGTTCTATAATAGTGGCATGAGTTGGGAAGTCATTGGGTAAATCCTAATGAGTTTTACACTCACCCCCTTCTTGGGCACTTTGGTATGTTTTTAGATATTGTATATCAAGACATCAGTAAAGGAAAGGTATCTTTGTTCTTTAGTGATTCATCATGATAGCTTGGGAATGTATTATTGAGTTAGAGCTTAGATATTGTTGGGAGTTGCTACTAGATATCTTTGTTGTCTTTGTATTTTTGTTTTTTTTCCTCTTTGTACTTTGATATGGTTCATGGTTGTAGTATGGTTTTATTAGAAGTTTGTATTACTTTGATTTGTATTACATTATCCTCATAAATCATATAGTGGTTTTTTAGTTATGTTTATCTCATTTGGTTGCTTTATATGTAAAGGGTAAATCATCCCCCAACTATTTATGAATCCCTTGGCATTTATTTCCAGTCTTTGGTGTCTTGGGGATATCACCTAAGGCCCAGTGCCCACGATTTCTAATAACCATGCTTTAAATTATTTTAAACTATTTTATATAAATGTACTTACTTGTTCCATACTAGTGGAGTGAGTTGGGATGTCATTGGGTAAATCCTACTAAGTTTTATACTTACCCCCTTCTTGAGAAATTTAGTTCATTTTTAGATATTGTATATTGAGACACCGGTAAAGGGAAGGTATCCCAGTTCTTTTGTGATGCATCATGATACCTTTGGCATGGATTGTTGAGTTGGAGCTTAGATATTGTTGAGATTTTCCACTAGACATATTGGTTGTCTTTTGGTTGTTGGTTTTGGTTTCTTCTTTGTAATATCATATGTTTTATGGTTGTAGTTTTGTTTTTTTGTCAGTTTGTATTACATTGAGTTGTATTACATTTTACTCATACATCATATAGTGGTTGTTTGGTTATAGTTGTCTCATTTGGTTGTTTTATCTTTAAAGTTAAAATCATCCCATAAATTTTTATAAATCCCTTGGAATTTATTTCTAGACTTTGGTGTCTTGGGGGTGTAAGATAAGGCCTAGTAACACCCTCCACCTCTTCTCAAGCCAATGGGTGAGGGGTGGGATGTTACAAGTGGTATCAGTCTTGGTCGATCCAAATATATTTTTGGTTCAAATGGTATAAGTTTGTTTGGACCTGAATTTGAATGTCAGCCTGGTTTAATCCTTGATTTTTATTGGTATAATGGATAAAGGACCATCTAAACTTGAAATATAGATCATAAAGAGGCATATCTAACCTATTTATTTTTAACCTAAAATTACTAGGTAGTTTGGGTACATGAGTGTTTTGAGACACTTATTAGAGTTTTTACCTCATTTTCATGGGTTTATCTAATGAGAAGAGTATGGAATGCATTGATAGAAATGACTTTCCATTAATAGTGTATATTTCATTTTGAGTCATGATTTATGATTTGATTAAAAAGTACTGATTTTTTTTTTAATTTGAATTTTTTTATTATTAAAGATCATAATGGAATTTTCAAAAATAGTTTAAAATGGAAATTGTTGAATTTTGGAAAGCCTTGTTGTGGTATGAGTGTTGTGGTAAATTTTAAATTGCTAAGACTTCATTTTCTAGAGAGCGATACTAAATAGAATTTTTTTATTATAGAAAATGGCATCGATTTGGCATAGAAGAAACCAACTATAAGAGGATGCTAAGAATGTGATTTCACCTGAGCCACGGGTGAACCAACAACTAGTTCATAGTATTTTCCATGATTTTATAGCTATGTATAGAGGGAACCAAAGGGATGAAACAATGAAATTGGACCATTCCGTTCAATTCTAAAAGTAGAATCCACCCATCTTTTTGGGTGATTCATAACCATAAAAAGTAAAAGTATGGATTAATAGGATAAATCAAATATTTGATTTATTAGGCACACCATCTGAGATAAAATTAAAGTTGTAAAGGTACATGGTAGAATATCTAAGATACTAGTGGTGGAATTTAGGAATTTTGGATAAGTTAGAGAAAGTAATTTCATGGGAGTATTTTGAATAAATGTTTAAAAAACAATTCTATCCTTACACATTTATAATTTCAAGAATAACATATTTTTTTAGATTGAAGTAATATAAAATCTCAATGATAGAGTATGAGGCTAAATTTATGAATTTAGTCTACTTTTCACCCAAATTTACTGTAAGTGCATCCTTGAGGGCACACATTTTTTAATCTAGGTTAAGAACAGAGATTTTCCTGAAGATTATCGTGCTTTGTATAACAGATTTTACGGAGATATTCAATAGAGATATGTTGGTATAAAGAAACATCTCAATAATTATAAGGGGAAGAATCAAGTTGATACCTATGGTAAATGTTGGGAACTATAATGTTAAGAATAAGCAGAATAGGGACACCTATTTCTAAGGTAGTGGTATTACTTAGAATCAGAAGACTAGAATGGTGAATCTTCCTCCTAAACCCAATAGTAATCTAGGATGTATTTAATGTGTTTATTCCTGTCACATCAAGAGATATTGTACAACACCAACTATATTATTCCACAATTACAACCAGATGGGAAATATTTAGCGTTATTGTTGCAGTGCTCCAATGTCAGTTGTTAGGGACACATCTCATGTTTCACAGATGTCGTATGCTTCAACAGGATGAGGGATGTAGAATAATTATCATCAATAGAATCAATCTAGGTATGGAGATTCTAGGAATACCATGAATCCTCAAATAGGTAAATATTAATAGGGTAATAAATAGAAAATCTAAATGAGTAAGGAATTATATGGATTTGAGCAAGTGAGTGTGGATGATCAATTTGGACCATCGATAGTGAGAGGTACGATTCTTTTGAATTCTACCCTTATGCAAGATTTTTTTGATACGGGTGAATCCCATTCATTTATTGATTCTCATATTTTTGATCTTATATGTTTTCATGTTGATATGATTCTTTATGTTTTGAAACTTCAAACTCATCTTGGATAAAGAGAATGTTGATCTTTTATGTGCAAAGCATGTTCTATAACTATCAAATGAGCTAAATTGATATGGGATTTATCTGTGATTGAGATATATATCTATGAAATGATCTTAGGTATGGATTGGTTGACTATATTCAAATCTCACATCAACTATTATACCCTATGAGTTAGTTTTACAACCGATTATGGCATCGAGCATCTCTTTAGAGGAGACCAGAATGTAAAGGTGAGTATAATAGGATTGTTGGAACCATCAGTTGGAACGATATCATACCAGTTGGAAGATTTTACCTTGGCATCGGTGGATGATATTAGGGATAGTGGGTTTTTTCAATTATTGATCAGTTTCCTGATGTTTTTTCTAATAGCTTCTTAGGGTTTCCACCCACAAGAGAAGTAGAGTTTACGATTGATCTCTTACCAGGGACTAGCCCTATCTCAATTTCATATTATTGGATGGAACCAAAATAATTAAGGTAATTGAAGGTCCAGTTGGAATATTTGGAAAGAAAAGGGTTCATTCAGCCTAGTACGTATCTATGGACATCACCAGTGTTGTTTGTGAAAATGGTTGATAGATTTCTTCAGCTGTGTGTGGATTATCATTAGCTTAACCAAGTTATGATAAAGAATTGGTATCCTCTTCCACATATGGATGATATATTTGATAAATTGAGGGGAGATCAGTGGTTCTCTAAAATTTAATTTTGTTCAAGATATTTCCAATTGTGGTTTCAGAAGGAGGATATTCCAAAAATATATTTCAGTATTAGATATGGCCATTACGAGTATGTGGTTATGCCTTTTGGTCTTATGAATGAACCAGCGGTCTTTATGGAATTTATCAGTGGGATATTTCAAAGGTATCTAGATTATTTTTTGGTGGTGTTTTTGGATGACATATTTTTGTATTCAAGGAAAATGTTTGAGCATGAGTAACACTTGGAAACAATATTGGGAATCTTGTGGGATCATCATCTGTATGTCAAAATTTCAAAGTGAGATTTTTTTATATAAAAGGTACATTTCCTTGGTCATGATATATCTGAAATATGTGTTTTTTTTTATCCATAAAAGATAGAATCTATGATCTCTTGGAAACCGCCAAATAATTTTTTTGAGATACACAATTTCTATAGTCTTTATGGTTATTATCAATGTTTTGTTCATGACTTTTCATGACTAGCTTCACCAATGATAGCTTTTATAAGAAAATAAGTTCCATTTAAATGGAATGATGAATGTGAGAAGCCTTTTCAAGTGATTAAATTTAACCTCACATCAACACCGATCTTGATATTTCCATAATTAGGATAGGTTTATGTGGTGTATTATGATGCTTTGGGATCTGATTTGGGATGTGTTATCATGCAGGGAAATCATGTTATTGCTTATGGATCACGATAGTTACAGTTTCATGAGAATAACTACCCAACACATGATTTGTAATTAACTATTGTAGTATATGCTTTTAAGACTTGGTGTCATTTCCCATTTGGTGATAAATTTATGATATTTATGGATCATATGAGTTTGAAACACATTTTCTCACAAATAGATTTAAACCTGAGATAAAGAAGATGGATGGAGTATCTCCAAATGTTTGAATTTGACTTGATATATACATCGGTTAAATGAAATTTTATGGAGGATACATTAAGAATAAATTCATATATTCAGTTGGTGAAAGAGAATTCAGATTAGTGGATGTTGATGTCGGTGATAGCCAACATGTACCTAGATTTTCAAGATCGGGTTAGTGATGTAGTTTTCTTTCCTATTTATTTGGTTCCTTATTTGGATGAAAGGGTTAAAGAGGCACAAACATATGATTCATAATGTGTGTTTATGTGGTCAAAATTAAATTGTGGGGATAACATTGAGAGATGGAACTTGGACAGGAGATCAATGTTGTGTTTTCAATATTGTATGGTCATACCTTTGGATTGTTAGTAACAACTTATTTATTCTTAACCATTTGATATGGTTTGTCTATCATAGAATAAAATATATTTATAATGAGTTGAAAGAAAAAAATTGGTAGGTTGGCATGAAAATAATGGTAGTTAAGTTTGTTTTGATATACCTTTTATGTCATCAGGTTAAGGAAGAGCACTGATGACCAGTGGGTATGTTGTAGTGTTTACCTATTCTTGTTTTGAAATAGGAGAAAATAGGGATGGATTTTATTACAGGTCTCCAAACGATGGTTTAGAAAAATTATTACATATGAGTGATAGTGGATCAACTCACAAAGCTGGCCCATTTCATCCCTATTCATGAATCTCATATGGTATAGGAATTGTCTAAAATCTATATTCAATCATTAGTAAAGAGGCATGGAGTACCAGTTTCGATAGTATCAGACTGAGATCTAAGTTTTATGTATCATTTTTGGAAATCCTTAAAGTAATCCCTTAGGACTTAGTTGACTACGGGCATGGTGTATCATACTCAAAAGGATGGACAATCTGAAAGGATGATACGAACATTGGAAAACATACTTAGGGGTTGTGTAATGGATTTTGGTGGATCATGGGAGGAACACATATTATTAGTGCATTTATCATATAACAATAGTTGTCAGGACTTGATACATATGGATCCTTTTGAATAATTGTATGGGCATCCTTTTTTTCTCCCACTATGTTGGGTGGAAACAGGTGATAATTTACTGGTTGGGATAATCCATGTGCAATAGATTACATAGAAGATTTATTTGATCAATAAGAGAATTGATATGGCTCAGAGTCTTTATAAATCATATGTGGATCAACTTAAATGATCATTGTCATTTGTGGCGGGTGATCAGGTGTTCTTGAGAATATATCTAAGGCTTGGGAATCATTGTTTTGAAAAGTAGATCAAGTTATCTCCTCGATACATAGGCCCTTTTGAGATACTTTAATGGGTTATTGAGGTGTAATATCAGTTATATTTGCCACCAAGGTTCAGTTCAGTGTATAATGTGATTCATGTAACTCAATAGAAGAAGTATCAGCCTGATCCTAACCATGTGATTTGATGAGATCACGTTGACCTAGATTTAGATTCTATGTTGATTCATGTGCTAGTTCGTATTGTGGATAGTCAAGAAAAAGTCTTTCATGGGAAAAGTATCATTTTAGTGTGGGTTTTATGGAAATATGGACAGATTTAGGAAGAAACATGGGAGCATTAAAAGGAAATGGTTGAGAAATGGACTGAACTCTTTAATTGCAATGGTGGTTTTCAACTTTCTAGGGATAAAAAGAACAATGGTAGGGAGAATTTAGCACCCATGGTTTCAGGTAATTAACCCTTTATTTATGTATTTTAAGTATATAAAGTTATTGGGTTAAGTTTGGGAAGTTTTGGGTGAGTTTTGACAAGTTTTGAGGGATTTTATAGAGGTTCATGGTTTGAGAACAGTTAGTAGAAACTGTGCAAAACCTCCTACTAAATCGTGAAACTAAAATAGTGGGAACTGGGTAGGTTCACTATTAGGTGAAATTTTTTTCCAAAATGTATAAACACTTGGGAGAAATTGTGCAAGTGTGGACAGAGGGCTTTAGTATGGTTAGAACACATTTTGTCTAACCGGGCAAGCCAACCATGTGAGGAGTGTTTACAGGTAGTGGATAACACATGGTTAGCATGTGTTTTTTCTAACTGTGCATCCTAACCATGCAATGTTAAAATTTAGATCCAAATTTTGTGGATCTCATTCATTTTACACCCATGATGCCTTATTTTTTCTTTAATCTAACCCTAAATCAAATTTCACTCCTCCCAAAGACTAGAGAGAACCTTCCCTTCAATCTATGTGTGATCCATTGACGGTTATTTGTGTGTTGGAGGTTGGATTCCTTGGTAAGTGCTTGTTCTTGGTGATTTTACTTATTTTTCTTCTTCTCCCCTCTCTTGGATTCATATATCCAGTCTATTGGGGATAGATTCATGTTTCTTTATGTCAATAATGTTGATATATGATTGTTTGGATGATAGAGAACAAAATCTAACATGGTTTTTGGAATATATAATTCAAGTTTTTATATTTTTGTGCCATTATTCATTTTTTCCTAATATTTCAAGGTAGGTGGATTCACTCTTGACTCCACTTAGTTATAACTTTAAGGAATGGTTTCAAATTTATTTAATTTCTTGGTTTGAATTATGAAATTGATGTTCAATGTTTGTTGGAACCCCCTTTAGTGATGGTTTGTGAAATTGTATAAATTGGTTGTTTTTTGGAAAGTGAAATTGGTTACATGATTTTAAAATGATGATTTTAAATTGGTTTTTTGGTTTTGATGCATGGAAAATTGGTTGGAAAATGTTTTCAATAAAATTATTTTTTTATTAAAATGGTGTCTCAATTGTTTTGGAAATGAATTTGGCATAAATGGTTGTTGTGTGTTTATTTTCATCGATGTGGAGATGTAGAAGGGGAGTTTACAAATGGGACACTTGGTATATGGTTACCTTGAAACAACTCAATAGATTGACAAGATACTTCTCAAGAGTTTGGAAGTGTCACTTGGGCATGCATGTGTGGTTGTGTAGAATGGAATTTTTTATTCCAAATGGATTTGAGAAATGTTTTTAAATAATTGTTTGGTTACTTTCCATGGAAAACTATTTTTCTTAGAAATGGTTTTAGTTTCATTATAAACTAATTTAAATTGTTTTAAACTATTTTATATAAATGTGCTAACTTATTCCAACATAATGGCATGAGTTGGGAAGTCATTGGGTAAATCCTACTGAGTTTTATACTCACCCACTTCTTGGGAACTTTGGTGCATTTTCAAATATTGTATATTGAGACACCGATAAAGGTAAGGTATATCAGTTCTTTATTGATGCATTATGATACCTTGGGAATAGATTTTTGAGTTAGATCTTAGAGCTTGTTGTGAGTTTCTGTTGGATATCTTGGTTGTCTTTGGATTTTTGGTTTTGGTTTCTGCTTTATACTTTGATATGGTTCATGGTTTTAGTTTGGTTTTATTGTTAGTTTTTATTACTTTTATTTGTATTACATTTTCCTAGTGAATCATATAGTGGTTTTTTTTATGATTATCTCACTTGGATTTTTACATGTAAAGGGAAAATCATCCCCCAATTGTTTATGAAGCTCTTGGCATTTATTTCCAGCCTTTGGTGTCTTGGGGATGTCACTTAAGGCCCAAACAATGCTCTACAACACTTCCCAAGCCAATGGGTGAGGGGAGGGATGTTATAATAGGCCTTTATAAATTGGTAAGGATAACCCATATAATCAACCCATCACATGTGAACTTTTTATATTTTGAGACTGAAGGTGAACACATGGTTTCAGTTACATGTATTCCAATTGTAACTTATAAAGGAAAGTGCCTTTATAACTTGGGAATGGTAATTCATCTAACAAGACCTTTTATAACTATAAAATTAATTAAAATATAAATCATAAATTTTTTCAATTATTTATAAATCTTAAACTAGACTCGACCCAAGTGGATTGGTCTTAACATGATATACTTATATGATAAACCCACTAATGTTGTAATTAATATTTAATAAAACAACTATTATTGGGTTTCACTTAAATATACCCAAGTATAAATTATGGGACCCTCATAGGTCACCTTTATCTTTATATGATTTAGTTATTGACTCCATGGTCGTATATTCATGCTATGTGGAATGGTTATTTAAAGTGTCAGCAGCCACTTATATGGGTTACATGTAAATTTATGGTGTCATCTTACTAAACTAATTCCATTAAAATGAAAACCCCCATTTTATCTACTTTTGTGTATTATTATTATGAGTCTTATGTTAATTAAAATGTCAATTGAAACTTAAAGGGTGTTTTCTTCTATAGATTATAAATTTAAATTTTCCTTAACTAAGCCAATTGTAATGAATTATGGACAATTAAAATGTTTAAAAAGGAAAATTATAAGATAATTTTCCTATTATAATACATGGTATCATCTAAATAAAGTGCTTATTAAAATTTTATTTTATAACCAGTACTTTATATTCTTTATAAATGATATGATTTAAATGTCGTGATAAATGAGCATTAATTAAATTCACCAAACCTGAAACCTTGATTTGTTGTTATTAGTTTCAACCCTCGAGTAAAGGTAGTTAAAAAATATTATCTTAGATGGGAATGGGTACATTTACCATAGGTATTTGTTGAAATATTTCTTTTACAGTGATCTTAGAGGTTAGGCCGGTAATCCTCATGGCCTTATTAGAATGATCTAGTTATAGGATCAATGGTTTATGCTTTAGTAAGGTGTTATCCCAGTTGAGAGAGTTTCCTATGAGGTAAATTATCTTTGGTAAAAATTTTCTTTTAGTTTTCAAACGAGAGGTTTTTTTCAGGTTCTATTTGATTCGGGTAGGACTCTTAGTTATAAAACAAAACCTGGGTAAGGTGGGTGGTCATAAGATAATTGATCTTGGTTGTAATCATAAACCTCATGTGATGATACAATTCAGAAATCTATACATGTCTTGGTATGGTCATCTATTTTGATGGTTGTGTGACCTTTCTTCTTTTCTAATGGTGTACTACTCGAGATTCATTATCCTATTAATAGTCATATGGATAACACAAATCTAAGTTGATCCATGTGTACACTGCCACATGCTAGGAATGCATATTTCTTATTATTTTGTTTCAATATTGTAGTAGCACATGTCATTATACCCGATGTCTATCGAGTTAAGAATTGATTTATTAAATCATATATTGTTGAGTTGAAAGGTTTTGTAATACCTTAAAATTTTTTCATTTCACAAATACTTGAAGAAAAGGGTCATGAGTTCAATAAATTTATGTTTTAGGTTCATCTTAAGATTAGATTGTAATGGGTGTAGAAGTTCATTGAGAGCAACATATCCTTGAGCCATTCTAATAAGTATGATTTATCCCAGTTCTCAGGATAACATGTAAAAAAGGGATTGGGTGCGATAACACTACTGATCAATTTTAGTTTGTCCTACATGCCTAATATTAATAATTTGCATGAGCACATACATGATACTAAGATATAACCTTGTCTATTGTACTTATAAATGGTTGGTTTATATCTCTTTTTGTGTTGACACTTGATATAAACATATTGGTCACATCTATAACCCGTGTTCAGTGGTGGATGGAGCATGTGTTGTTGGATGAGTTCCCTTTCTCAAAAAATGATGACTAGGAAACTCATAAGGAGGGGAGAATCACGTCAAACATGTTCAATCATGTACTTATAAGTAGGGGAGAATGTCCATGAAGGGACATTTTGAATGGTTAGAATAGGTTCTGGAAGCCCGTGAGGCTAGTAAGTTCAAGACTTCCAGACCTTGAGATGATGCACACTGTAAAACTTGGTTATGGTTTGGAATTAGTTAGGGTTATACTTTAGTGGTCACATTGAAAGGTCATGGGTACCTTGGGATTTAAGGTGACATTATCAAGTTTTGGTATTAAAGCATCAGTTGTTATGTTGGGCATCTCTTAAATAGGTCAGTCTAGAGTGGAATGAATGACATTTTTTTGATCAAATTTTGTAGGTGAGTTGAGACTACCTTGTCTATATCGTGTTAAATAGGACTAGTGTGATTAAGGTCATGACCCTTAAAACTATACCATAAGGGTATAAAAGTGGGTTTATGGTGTTTTGAGGTGGTTAAACCATAGTTTAACCCTGTCACATATCATTGAGAGATGTGGTTTCAGGGGGTTTTTCAAGGCCAACATAGACTATTTTGATAGAGAGTGGCATGAGAGAGATATACATGATCATCTATAGTAATCCTCAATTGCATATTGATGTAATCATAGTTTAGAGATGATGATATCTTCTATATTTACATCATCCTAAGTATTATGGGACAACATTGGCTATATGCTAAGCTAATAAAATGATTTTCGGGTTTGAAAGATGGATCCTTATGTGAGAAGAGTCTATCTTAAGATCGGTCTTTATATGGTCATTTTTGGGAACCTTATGTTCCATTTGATAAATGGAATCAAGTATGAATGTATTTCTTGGTTAATTCCAAGTATAATTTCGTATTCAAACTTTAGTGATCGTTCTTGAAATGATCTCAGTGTGCCTTGGTTAATGGCATTGGAATCTGGTTTTGATAATGCATCAACTCCTGAAGCTGAGATTTTCAAAGATAATCGGACAAAAGTTTCTCAACCCGTGTTATCTTATTTGGATAATGTGGTTAGGTGAGTAACTCTTTCAGGTACATAATAGGAGGATAGTAGTGTAGTTCTAGAGTTATCTAGGGATTTTCAAGGAAAATCCAGTATGACTAGTTAAGATTGTTAAATTGAAATCTAACCATTTCAAGAAAAAAAGGACCAAGATCAGAGTTATCATCTTATAATGAGTGTATCAAGTTGAGAATCATGTTAGTAGAATCATTATAATTCTAGGGATGTGTTTTAATAGAAAATTCGGATGATTGGAGTGTCTTGGCTCAGAATTTTCCATGGAAAGCTAGATCCTATGGCGGGGAGTACCATAGATTAGCTGATTAAAGAGATGAATAAGTGATTATGTCTTGAATTAGATGGGATCAAGTAAAAAACTCCTTTATATTTCATCATTATTTATGAGTGTTGGATTGGTTTTTAGTGTCTTAATTACCATGTGTTTAAAGTAACACTTTCAAGTTCATTGGGAATAGGAAACACAATATAGAAATTTGAGAAGAAATTCATAACACAAGTAGGTCAGACAATGTTTTTATTGTTCCAAAAGGATTCTCACTTATGAGAAATTTTAATTTTGGGAGATTATAATATCCCATGTTTTTAACTATTTGGAAATTCTAAAGGAATTTGAATTTTTATTTGGTGGGAGGTCTAAATTGTAAATTAATCTTCAGATTGGAAATAAAATCATTGGAAAACTTAAATGTGATGCATTTAGATGGGATTTAAGTCCTAAGAGGTGTCTCGGGTTTTTTCTTTTAGTTTTGTAAGCTCGAGATTCGAAACTTATTTTTGAGTAAGGAACAGGAAAAGGTGTAGGTTTGGCTCATAGTTAGTAGTAATTGTGCGGCTCAAACATGCGGCCCCAAAATAGAGAAGCATAATTTGATAAATCATGAAAGGTGGAGCACATAACCATGTGAGGGGTTGATAGTAAATTTCATAGGTGAACCATATGGTTGGAACATGGTTTTATTAATAGTGTGACCTAAAAATGTGAGGTGTGGCTCCTAGACAGAGTGATCCACATGGTTGATGCACGGTTTTCCTAATCATGCACCTTATTAAAAGGAAAAAATTACTAATTTTTCCATCTGACCCTTGAAGGTATCTCACCCTTTTTTCACCCTCATTTGTCCAAGAGGCTCCCTTGCATGTTCCCTATTCTCCCTCTCCTCCTCCATGGTTATTCCCCCGCATTCTTTGGTTTGATTCAAGCATCATTTGTTGAATTGGAAGTGTAACAGTGATTTTATGACTCCTCTAGCTTCTTTTATCTGTTTCTTTTCTCTCTTTTGGTGTGATCATTCTAAGAGCTCAAATCCCCTATTTTTAGGATGTTTGTTGATTTTTTTATTTTCTCTCATTTGGTATCTAATTAAATCTTAAAAATGGATGAGTGAATATCCCTTAGTATAAGGTAGGTGGTCTATATGATTTCTATTAAAAATTTCATCATTTATAACATGTGATGTTGTGCCATGCACCAAACCTCTCATGCGTTGCTCATAAAACATGAAATTATTTAAATTTAGTTCTTAGAATATGACATAAAACACTCTTACATGGTTATAGGTTAGTTACCTCAACCTGAACCACCACTTAAGGTGAGTTCGAATAAATGATCTTATTGAATTTTTTTGGTCTATTCTACAAAAACACCCCTTGGGTGAGTTGTTCTTGCCACTTTTTATTATAATACCTTAAAGGAATAAAATGAATAGTTAGTGAGGCATTTATTCACTTGGCCCAAAATTAGATTATTAAACGTGATTATTTACTCATTTCAATTTTAATATAAATTTATAAATTAAATTAAATGAATTGATAGGAGGGTTGGATAAAACCCCTTGGTTCTTGATCCTTTTACTTAATCTTGATGATTTTGATGGACCAACCTAAATCATGAATTATAATGTAGTGGTATGGATACTTCCCATGACCTTCTTACTTGTTATAAATGAAATAGACCAATTATATGAATTGAATTGACAAATGGGATGATCATAATGAATTATATCTTTTTTTGAAATGGATAATTCTCATGGCCTATGATATACCTTTTTCATGTATAGTACCAACTGTTATACACAGTTCACCTGGCCCCTTATTATTCCTTACTTTATATGCATGGGTTATCCTCTACAGATAATGTGAATAACAAGGGTAAAATTAATTATTACGCCTTGATAGAACCTTGGATTCCCTAGTAGGAATACCTTAGATGGGATCATAGGTCAAATGGGATACATTGAGCCTTGAGTGATACCAGGTTCCTCTTTACGAAATGCCTTAGTTAAGGTCTCATAGTGAAAGGAGGGTCACCATATACATGATTATTAATAAGGGTCCTTGGTTAGGGTTGTTGAACATGATGTTTCACACCCCCTTGGTCTAGGATTTTGGACATGACGCTTACCATAATTTTGGGTTTTTGGACATGATGATTCACACCTATGATTAGGATGTTTAACATGAAGTTTCACATCAATTATTGGGATTTTCAGGAATGGTGCTCTACATCCCATGTTTAGATGTTTGGGATGGTACCCATATTTAAACAATGAGACTCTTATATTATTATTTTTATTATTATATGTGGATTACTTGGTCTTAAAACTCAAGTACTCACTAGTGCATGTATATCACTATATATATACATTTACATTTATATATATATGCACGATGGCATATTAAGAGATATTCCAGCTTAGGTCAAAGAATTTATGTCCATCTAGGTGTCCCTGAGGAACTTGAGTTGACTTGATTGAATTTATTTATTCACTTATTATTTATTATGCCAGCACACTATTATTTTATATTCATGGGCTGTATTTCATTAAAAACTATTGGTGGTGAACTATTGAGTTTATCTCATACCCTGTTCAGGCCGCCATTTGGTACCCAAATAGACCTCATGGTTGCAGGTTCAAGATCATGGGTTATGATTGCTTTCTTTCTTTTATTTCTTATAGACTAGGACTTGAAATGGAGGTGGGGGATGAGCATGTTCTTAGGACGCCTTAAAGTAATGGAGACTTTTATTTATTTATTCTCTATCTATCTAGGCTTATAGTATTTACCTATTGTATGTATTTTATTTCACATTGTATCATGCTCATGAAAGGTTCTTTATTCATTCATTATTGGTTGTTAATTATTATTATCTTTCGCTACTATTTTATATATATTTCTTCTATTGTTTTTATATTTACCATATACCATTGTTCCACTCTGATTATAGGGGTATAGTCTCTCCACCGTACCACCTTTATACCCTCACTGCTAGTCAAAAACCTTTGGTGTATGGGGAGGCAAGCTTGAGGCCATGTGCTAAACTAGCTCGGGGAACTATTTTAGTGGCTCTCAAGTCAGGACGTTACATATTTATTATTAATAAGTAATTCAATATATCTTGGGTGATGATGAAGATCCCAATGACTAAAGGTATTAAAGAATCTCATGATTGATTAAGTTTTTATTCAAAAGGTATATTAAAGAGTTTATTGGGATTGATATATGGATTAGAAGAAGTTTTATGTCATTGTATTATGAAGATATACTCATATGTTAGAAATAAGGATCATGGATATATTTCCCTTAATAATGGGAAAGGCTTTTTGGCTACTGCTATTTAGAGTTTTTGAATAAACATAGTCAAGAAATCATCCCTTCAATTTCTGATGATTATTGAGAAGGTCTTAATGAGTATCAAATACTGGTGCTAATATTTGCAGGAAGCACTATCTTCAATAGGTTCTTAGTGAATATAAGAATATAGATATTGAAAATATTGAGAATCTATGATTAAGAAAGTAAAAAATGTTGGCTAGAATATTAAGGAACCATCTATGTGTTATCTAGCATGAAGGTAGTAACATACGGTGTTTAAATACACTTGTATGATTCCTAGAGAAGTACGAAAGGGAGTTATAAGTTATTGAGATGATAGAGATTCATTAAATTTGGGATTCCCCAAGTGTTACTTTTATGCGGGGTTATTTTTTGGATAGTTTATCCCCTCAACTTAAAGGTGTTTTGGGATGAAAATTTGAAAGTTTGGGGACTTTTTACAGGTCACACAATTAAGGATCACAATTAAACTAACTATAAAACACTAGTGCATAAAACCTTATTTACGTCAGTTATTTTTCATTTTTTACGTCGGGTTTTAGCCGACGTTAATACGGAAGACGTTATAAATAAAGTTTTTTACGTCAGTTATTTAAAAACCGATGTAACATACATAACATCGCGGTGTTTATCACGTCGGTTAATTAATAACCGACGTGAAAAAACCCGGGGGGCGGGGTTTATGACGTCGGTTATTATATAACCGCCATGATAAACTGGGGGGGATTTATCATGCCGGTTATACAATAACTGACGTCATAAATATGTGCGAGGGAGTTTATCACATCGGTTATTTAATAACCGACGTGATAAACTCCTGGGCTATGGTTTATCACGTCGGTTATTAAATAACTGACTTGCTAAACTAGTCCCGGGGGGGTTTATCACGTCGGTTAATCAATAACCGATCTGATAAAAGGCCTGGAAAATGGTTTATCACATCGGTTATTAAATAACCAACGTGATAAAACATTTCCAAGGCCGTTTATTACGTCGGTTATTCAATAACCGACGTGTTAAACCAGTCCTGGGAGGGGTTTATCACGTCGGTTAAGCAATAACCGACGTGATAAAAGGCCTGGGAAATGGTTTATCACCTCGGTTATTAAATAACCGATGTGATAAACCATTTCCCATGCCATTTATCACCTCGGTTATTGATTAACCGACGTGATAAAGCATTTCTCGGGTCCTTTATCACGTCAGTTATTACATAACTGACATGATAAACCATGCCACAGGTGTTTATCATGTCGGTTATGAAAAAAACCAACGTGATAAATGCTTCTCGATTTCTTTATCACGTCAGTTATAAAATAACCGGCGTGAAAGACAAAAAAAATTGAAAATCCACTGCAGTCCTCGACTCTCCCCCAAAATCAACCAGAAACCAAATCAATAATTCGTACCACAAAAACAGAAGATCAAAACATGAACTAAAGAAAATTTAAGCATTTACATTGATAACAGATAAAACTTACCCACTTGATAGCACCCACCCTCATGTATACCCCCTGTACAGCCCTCCCTCACCCCATTGGAGCTCCCACCACACCCCTAGACCGCCCCCCGACCCCCTGGACAGCCCCAAACACCCCACGACAACCCCCCCCCCCCCCCCCACCCTCCTGAACAGCACCCCCTCACCCCACTTGACATCCCCCACCACACCCCTGGACTACCCCCCAACCCCCTGGATAGCCCTAAACACCCCTCGACAACCCCCCACCCTCCTGAACAGCACCCCCTCACCCCACTTGACAGCCCCCACCACACCCCTGGACTGCCCCCCGACCCCCTGGCCATCTCCAAACACCCCGGGACAACCCCCCCACCCTCATGTATACCCCCCATACCCTGGACAGCCCTCCCCCACCCCATTGGAGCCCCCCACCACACCCCTGGACTGCCCCCCCCCCCCCCCACTCTCCTGAACAGCACCCCCTCACCCCACTTGACAGCCCCCACCCCATTGGAGCCCCCACTACACCCATGGACTGCCCCTGACCCCCTGTACAGCCCCAAACACCCCTCTACACCCCCCCACCCCCACCCTCCTGAACAGTACCCCCTCACCCCACTTGACAATCCCCCACCACACCCCTGGACTGCCCCCCGACCCCCTGGACAGCTCCAAACACCCCAGGACAACCCCCCACCCTCATGTATACCCCCCACACCCTGGACAGCCCTCCCCCACCCCATTGTATCCCCCACCACACCCCTAGACTGCACCCCAACCCCCTGGATAGCCCCAAACACCCCTCGACAACCCCCCCCCCCCCCCACCCTCATATATACCCCCCCACCCACCCCACCGGACAGCCCTCCCAGACCCCTGGACACCCCCAACCCCACTGAACACCCCCCCACACCCTTGAAACCCCTCCCCCCCCAGACCAGAATCCATACTAGAAAAACCATCATAAGTAGACCAAAATAATAAGTAGAGCAAAATTAAACATTCACATATATAACATTCAAAACTTACAATTTCAACTTCAAAAAAAACTAAATCCAACCTAAACGACTACCAAATACACAATTACAATGACAATATTCAAAATTACCTTTTATATTACAAACAACTAAAATTTAATCAAACCTGTAAAATAATTTGACCACTCTACTTGTAAGTGTTTGATGTCTTTAGCATTATAGGTTTGAGGGTCATCAAAAAGCTAAAAATGAAAAGGATAGTAGTTAACGTGTATAATGAGTAAATCAAATTGAAATATTATGGCAAAGTTTAAGAGGAAATCTTACCAGGTCAAAATTCACAATTGTCCCAGTTGTTATTATTTCATACATAAATCTTAACATATAATATCCGCATTCGATGACGCCTTGTTATTCATGACAATTCTATTTTAATGAGTGTAAATTAAATATATTTTTTTAATGTAATATATCAAAAAGTACAAATTATAAATGGATATTTACCTTCACATTTACATATTTGATCTTTGCATTCCTTTTCTTTGCGTTTTTTTGAAAGTAGACCCATGCCCTGTTAGAAAATAATACTAATGGGGTAAATTTAAAATTCATTATAATATATAAAACTATTGAGAAATTGAAACTTACTTTTCCAATATATTCTTAAAACTTTCCCGCACATCATCATGGACAGAACATATCCAATAAAGTGCTTTCTCCCTTGGGAAAAAACCCCTAACATCTAATGATCACTGATAAAAGGAAATTTAACGTTAGTGGTTTTTTATGTTAAAAGATAATTAACTCTTTGAGAGAGATGTGTTTCATACCTATCACAAAAAGACATCATCCAACATTGTGTGACTATATTCTTTTCAAGTCTTTCAGCAAAATAAAGCATTCTTTGTTCCTCATCCAATGCACGTGCTTCAGGGGAAATCAATTGTGGGTCCATGAATCCATATACATCTGTCAGCTCATTCCTCTCACAAATTTTATAAAGATACCTAATACAAAATAGACATAAGTATACATTTTTAATAAATATAACGCAGGGAAAAGGTGTTAAGACTTACATGGAAAAAAATTTCACCACGTTGATGCCCAACTTATCTCCAGTAACAAGCTCCATGATATCAGTTTTCATAATCCCCACATTTATTTCACGTCCACAAACATGAGCTTCCATTGGAAACTCATAATGATCCGCCAACAAATTTGAATATCTTGACAATCTATCAAGACTACTAGATTCTGTATCTGATGTCAGAGTTATTTGTCTTTGGTGTTGTCTATACAGTATTTCTTTACCTTTGAAGTATTCCTGTAAAAATAAATTGAAAATATATATTAGTTTTCAAATGATAAAACAACTTTAATAAAAAAAGATATAATATTCATAACTCTATGGTAATGAGTCGAAGAAGTCTGGATGGCCAAATTAAAAAATGGTCGATACTATGTCCAACTGTCGCCACCTCATCTGTAGGTAATGGTACCCGAGCTGATCTATCTATAATATCCTGTACAGTGACCCTCTGATTCTCTACCTCTAATTGTTGATGATGAACTGTATCTCCTATAAAATATACCAACCCATATGCTACTATATGCTATTGATAATCATCAACATACAACTCGCAATAAGTAGGAAGCTGCGGTGGAGGAGTAGGATAAAAAATGGGGTCATCAGGCTGAGGTGGGGGAGTGGGAGCTACTGGCAGAGGTGGAGGATAAATAATGGGGTCTGCAGGGGGAGGTGGAGGAGTGGGAGCTGCAGTCTGAAATTGTCTTTGCATGTCTGCAAACATAGACTTCACCAACGCTCTAATCTTTTCCTCCATCATCGCATTAATATTATGAATTTCAGCCTCCAAGGATTCAATTTTTTTCTATAAACCCCCTCAACGTTTGAAGTTGAAGAACGTGGCAACACTTTTCTTACCGATACACCTGCCGGATATCCTCTTACACGACCAGGATGTTTGGGCCTTCCCAATGATACAGATAAAATATCTTCCCTCCCAGTAGCTGTAAATGTCCCCTGTGAACTCTGCTCCTCAAGAGAGTCCTGTATTAATTAATTGAACATTTTTGTAATGATTGAAATTATATAAAGAAAATGGTTAACTTAAATAAATAAAATATATATCTTACAATCCTCTCAGCTACAATTCTCGATTCATCTGAAAGATATTGCCCTTTTTTGCCCTTCTGAGCTCTCTTCAATTTTTCCTGTCTAGATGGAGGGGATGGAGGGGCCACCTCTCCAGAAATTGAAGACTCAGCTCTTAGTTGTTGAAATTTTTCCGCCATCATTTGTTCTTCCAATAATGCATACCCTCCCCGAGATAAACTATGAGGGTATACATTTTTAGATTGGATCTCCTGATGATCTTTCCTTGTTTTCTATAAATTAAGAATAATAAATCATTAAAAAACGTTAATAAGATCATTTATATAAGAAATCTTATAAAAGTTTACACTGCCCTTACCAAAAATGACTCTTTTCTTCTACTTTCAAAAAATTGTCTCCATGTGTCTTCATCTATAAAAGGATATATACGACATGGATTGTCATGACTCCTATGACCATAAATGAAATCAGATTAGAGGGTTGATTTGAAACCTCACTACTAGAAATACAGGTATTTGTGACGGGTCATTTGAGATGGGGCCCCGTCGCAAATGGCCTTTTGCGACGGGGCCCCATCTCAAATGACCCGTTGCGGAAAACGGCGTCGCAACTAATTGTTTTTTCGACGGGCCCGTCGCAAATAAATTTTTTTGCGATGGAAAATGGGACCGTCACAAATAGATTTCTGGTTTTTAAAAAAAACAATTCTGCGATGGGCCCGTCCCAACAAAGTATTTGAGACGGGCCCTTTTCCCGCCGCAAATAGTTTCTTCGAAGAGCCTATTTGCGACGGGCCCGTCGCAAATAATAATAAAAAAATTAAAAAAAAATTAAAAAATTATTTATTAATATTTAAATATATTAATCTATTTATATTGATATAAATATAATATTTATTTTATAAATATGTTTTTGAAAGGATCTATGGAAATATAATATTAATTTATAAGATATTTAATAAAAGAGGAATATAAAATAAATTAAAAAATATTTTTAATTAGTAATTATGTAATTTTTATCAATTAATAGTCATTTAATAACTCTTTGAATATAAAAAAAATAAAAAAATTAATGAAAGATAAAAAATAAGTTGAAAATGAAACCCAAACTTCAAACATCCATAACTTTTGATCCGGGGCTCCGTTTGAGCTCTACAGCATATCAAATCGAAGCCTGCGATGAGTTCTACGTCGCTGTGACCTGGGGGCACCTTGGGCAAGGGATTTTCGAGGACAAAAGAGGCCCATAAGGCCTCTAAAAATAAGTTTTTAGTCAGGGTACCCTAGTTTTTTACCTTTCAAATAGTTATAACTTCTGATCCCGATGTCCGATAAACCTGTAGCATATATCATATCGAAGATCATTTCATGTTCTTCGATTTGACTGATTGTAAAGCTGAAACGAACTCCTGGATTAGAAGTTATGGTCATTTTAACATTCAAATGGCTATAACTTCCGATCCGGATGTCCGTTTGGCATGTACCGCATATCATATCGAAGATCATTTCATGTTCTTCAATTTGACTGGTTTTGGAGTTGAAACAGACTTACAGATTAGAAGTTATAGCCATTTTAACATTCTCGATGGATTTTCACCCCCTCATTTCTATGTATTCATTCATAACTATACATATATGTGTGTGTGTGTGTGTGTGTGTTGTATATATGTATTTATTTATTTATTTATTTATTTATAAATACAGATAAAAAACATATTTTATAAATTTATTTAAAACTAATTTTATAAATATATATTAATATACAAATAAATATACGAATAAAAATTTATAACTATATATATATAAATAGATATAAATATATATTAATATATGAATAAATATATATATTGATATATGAATAAATATATATATATATATTTATTCATATAACCAAATATATTTATATTAATATAAATCTATATTAATATATGAATAAATATAACTATATATATACAGATAGATCATTAAATGTATAAAAAATGAAATGGATTAGTTGTAAAGGTTAATGCATGCATGGAGGAGGTTTATTAATAATTATTAGTAATTATTAGTAATTATTAGTAATTATTCGTATTTTTTCTTATTTTTTGTAATTGTTCCTAATTATTTCCTAATTATTCTAAATTATTCTAAATTATTACTAATTATTACTAATTATTACTAATTATTACTATTTATTCTTAATTATTAGTATTTATTACTAATTATTAGTATTTATTCTTAATTATGACTAATTATTAATAATTATTCCTAATTATGACTAATTATTATTAATTATTTTTATTTATTATTAATTATTTCTAATTATTATTAATTATTCCAAATTACCATTAACTATGAACAATGAATACTAATAATTTAAATTTATTAAATAACAAAACAATCTAAACATAATTAAATTACAACTAATTAAGAATAATTAAAACTAATAAAAAATTTAAAATAAATATTAAATTAAAATGAACATAAATACCTTTAAAATTGATCTAAGGTTGATCTATGATAGTTGTTGAAGACTTCAATATCAACTCTGGAAATAAAAATAAAACTTAAGAAACTGTGAACTCTAAAAATAGAGTTTTGAGAGAAGTAGAAGATAGAGTTTGAGAATGAATGAAAAAAAACGGATGGGGGTATTTATAGGTTAGCTTATTTGCGACAGGACTATTTGCGACGGGATACCCGTCGCAAATACTTTATCCCGCATTTATCACGATCAACGGTTAAATAGTTATTTGCGACGGGTCCCATCGCAAATAATAACCTGCCGACATACTATTTGCGACGGGGGTATATTCCCGCCGCAAATATTTTTTACCACCGCCGGTTATTTGCGACTGGTGGTAACCCCCCGTCGCAAATAACATTCCTGCGGTTTGGCGCGCATTGCACGCCAAACCTTTTGTGGCGGGTGAGCTTTCCCCATCGCAAATAAGTAGTTATTTGTGATGGGAAAATTCCCCCGTCTCAAATAAGTTTCTAACGGGACTATTTGCGACAGGATTTATCCCCGTCGCAAATACCCCTTTTCCCCGTAGTGTCCCTCCATCTCTTGGAATCCAACGATAAGCATTTCTTCCTGACTCCTCCAGTGTCAGGAATATCAAATGTCATCTGATAAAGAAGAGGTTAAACATATTATATATACTAGAAACATTTAAATAATATTCAAACAATAGAAAAAGATCTTACCAAAATCGTCTCCCATAACTGAGAGATTATCGCTTTATCCACACTTCTCCAGTCATCATACAGAATTCTTACTTTGCTCTTAGCCTGAGTTGCTACAAAACTCTTAAAATCTTTTGCATTTGTACCTCTAGGAATATCATCATCATCAAACTCAATGACTATCCTCTGATCCTGCGTACGGGAAACTGATAATTTTGGTAAACGTGTGCACCCACGTTTACCAACCTTTGAACTCTTTGTTCTAATAGGAGCATGTGAATGTTCCTCCCCAGAGGTATGACCAATATGCTCATCTCCAGAATCATGTGGTTGATCAACTGAATGATCTGTCATTATCCTTCAAATCAAAAAAACAAACGTTGGTTCAAAAATATACAAATTCAAATATTTTAATACTACTGTAATCAGAAAATAGAAAAGTGTACTAAGTTACGTAATAGTAAACATTGGTAATATGGTAAGCATGTTAAACAATGGTAAATATGGTAAATATGGTCAAGATGGTCAAGATGGTAAACATGGTAAACATGGTAAACCTGGTAAACATGGTAAAGTAATTGTCACTGAACAAAAATAATAGATATATAATTCATGCGATGGTAAACATGATAAAGTAAACTAAACAAACTTAAAACAAAAAAAACTTATACCTATTTTTTTTAAACATGTTTTAATAAATAAAAAACTTACAACATCTAACATTTATGAAAAAAATAAATGTAAACAAGAAATAAACATATATTACCAGTAATTTTAGGAATGTACAAATGGATTGTTTTCCCAAATTCCTTCATCATGATCGTTCCTTATGGCACAAACCATGTCTTTAACATGCTCATCATTATGTTCTGTTAATCTTTCCATGGAAGTAGGGATCTCACATAAATCATCATCTTCATCAACTTCATCCTCACCAACATATTGTTTTTTTACATGTAAAACAACAGTCCACTGCATATCTGATTGATCTACTACATAGAAAATTTGTTTTGCATGTGTTTCCGTTATAAAAGAATCAGCTGTGTCTTCCAATCTATTCAGATTAACAAGTGTCATTCCAAATTCATCGTGTCTGACACTGTTGTTACCGATAAACCATTTACAGTTAAAAACAAGAACTTTAGTTTTAAACTAATCAACCTCCCATATGTCTTCAATCACTCCATAATATGCACTTGATGCAGAAATTGGGTTTTTTCCTTAGCACTCGAAAAATTCATTACTTCTGCAAACACCAATACACCACTATTCTGAACTGCACTTCTGTTGTCCTGAGATTTCGTATGAAATGTATAGCCATTAATGTCATAATCGGACCATGTTATCACATTTAAACATGGACCACCCACTATCCATTTTAATGTCTCTGATACATCTGATCTACCAAGCAAAGTCTTTTTAATCCATGACAAAAAAGTTTTGTTGTGCTCATTCAAAATCCACATTTCTTTCTTCTTTGGATGACATTGTTACAACTCATTAATATGCAATGTGATATACAGTTGAGCATTAGCTATGTTATTCAAGATGTATGATTCTAACTTCTTAATCTGTTCAGCTGACAATGATTTGACTTTCAATCCATGAATCCTCTTTCCCTCATTATTAACTCATTCATGGCGAGATGGAGGCAAACCTATGTGTTGTGCCGCTGCCAAGTAGCTCGTACAAAACTCTGCTACCTCCTCAGAAATATACTTTTCAATAATGGAGGCTTCAGGTCTATATGGATTTTTAACATACCCCTTTAATATTTTCATATACCTTTCAAAAGGATACATCAAACGAAGATATATAGGTCCATAAAGCTTTATTTATCAAACCAGATGAATCATTAAATGCACCATTATATCAAAAAAAGTTGGAGGAAAATACATTTCCAATTGAAAAAGTATAAAAATTGCATCCTTTTCCAAAATGTTCAAAGCATTCACATCAATTGCCTTGTTACAAATTGAATTGAAAAAATAACACAACTTCATCATAGTCTTTCTGACACGAATGGGCAATATTCCACACAATGCAACTGGTAGAATTTGTTGCATCATGACGTGACAATCATGTGATTTCATACCTATCAACTTCAATTACTTCAATGAGACAAAAAAATTTACATTTGAAGAATAACCTTGAGGCACTTTGATATCATGAAGACACTGACAAAAGCTAATTTTCTCTCTCTTAGATAATGTATGACAAGCCGGGGGAAGAAATGTTCGTCTTCCTTTAGTAGTGGGAGCTAACTCCAAACGTGTTCCCATTGATAGTAAGTCTAATCTTGCATTCAACCCATCTTTAGTATTTCCTTTAATATCTAACAATGTTCCAATCAAACAATCACATATATTCTTCTCCACGTGCATGAAATCAATATTATGTTTAACTTCATGATACCTCCAATATGGTAGCTCAAAAAATATTGACCTTTTCTTCCAAATATGTCTATCATTACCAGATTTCTGTGTCTTTCCCAATGTCACATCAAGGTTTTTCACCCTCTCAAAATACAGATCCGGGGATAAAGGTTTTGGAGCAGTATCAAATTCTTTTGAGCCATTGAATGCCTTTTTTAGTCTTCTATAAGGGTGATCCATAGGCAAAAACTTTCTATGACCCATGTATACTATTTTCCTCCCATGATGCAATTGACAATATGACGTTTGTTGTTCACAAATTAGACATGCTTTATGCCCTTTAACACTGTATCCAGACAAATTTCCATACTCTGGGAAGTCATTTATTATGAACAGAAGCACTACATGCAGTTAAAAATATTCCATTTTATAAGAATCATACACCCTAATACCATCAGCCCATAACAATTTCAAATCATCAATCAACGGTGACAAGTAAACATCAATATCATTGCCAGGTTTCTTTGGACCAGAGATCATTATACTCAACATGACATACTTGTGCTTCATACAAACTTTAGGAGAGAGGTTGTAAATTACCAATAAAACAGGCCATGAACTATGTGTGCTACTGAGGGTTCGGTATGGATTCATTCCATCTGTGCACAACCCTAATTTGAGATTTCTAATTTCATTTCCAAATGTAGAATATTGCGCATCAATTTTCTTCCATTATGGAAAATCAGATGGATGATGTATTTTTCTATCACATACCTGCTCATCAGCATGTCATCTTAACCTTTTTTCATCATGTGAATTAGCAAATAAACGTTTGAAATGATTAATTATAGGAAGATACCAAAATACATTTGAAGGGAGCTTTGTAATCTCTACATCAGCCTGTGATTTCTCTTTCACCTTATACCGTGATGTCCCACATTTAGGACACTCTGATAGAAATTCATATTCCTTCCTATATATAATGCAGTCATTCGGACAGGCATGTATTTTCTTGTATCTCAATCCCATCGGGCATAATATTTTCTTGGCCTTGTAATGTGAATCTGGAAGATCGTTATCTTTTGGAAGAATGTATTTCATCAATTGTAGTAGCTCTTTAAAAATTCAATCACTCCATCCATGTTTTTCCTTCAGGTTAATCAATCTTAACACCACCGACAAAACCGTAAAATCTGTACAACTAGGATATAATGGTTTTTCAGCATCACCATATAGACGCGCAACTGTCGGTTCTATCTCAATTTGTTCTGCTACAATATCGCGAATCATTTCTTCAATTCCATCGAAGTTACCATCTTGTGAATCATCATCATCAGTGAAATTTCGTCTAGTTTCACCATGCCAAATCCAAGGGCTGTAACTCGGATTAAAACCATGACATATCAGATGATCTTTTATCTCTCTACTTTTCAACTTCTTCATATTCAAACATTTCAGACATGGACAGAAAAAAATGTCACTACTTGGAACATTTTGTTTAGCAAATTCCAAAAAGGCATCAACACCTTCCTCATATTCATTTCTCATTCGATGTGTCATAATCCAACTTTGACTCATTATTACCTATAACAAATATCAAATATATATATATTTTTAAGATAAGACAAATATAAGTTTATATGAAAAAAATCATAATTTGAATGTAAAACAATTTTGAAATATAAAACAAATCTATGCATATTTAAAAAAATATGCTTGAATATTATTATTAAAAGAAAATATAGTTAGATATAACAGTTTTAAATTCCATTGAATAAAAGAAAACTATGGCGCCTACATGGTTGATAGAAAATTGGAGAGAATGGAGTAAACCTGAGAATCAAATCACATTTAAAATAAAAATTCAGATGGAGAAAATCACCCCTCCTGGACACCACCCCCCACCCCTACCCCCTTGGACACCCCCCTGGACACCCCCAAACCCTCTGGACAGCCCCCCACCCCCCGGACAACCCCCAAAACCTTCTAGACATGCCCCCACCCCCTTGGACAGCGCCCCCCCACACACCCACCCCCTTGGACACCCCCCTGGACACCCCCCAACCCTCTGGACAGCCCCCACCCCCCAGCCAACCCCCAAAACCCTCTGGACAGGCCCCCACCCCCTTGGACATCCCCCCACACCCACCCACCCCCTTGGACACCCCCCTGGACACCCCCCAACCCTCTGGACAGCCCCCCAACCCCCTGGACAGCCCCTCACCCCTCTAGACAACACCCCCACCCCTCCTAGACACCACCCCCACCCCCTACCCCCTTGGACACCCCTGTGGACACCCCCCAACCCTTTGGACAGTCCCCCCCCCCCACCCTCTGGACAGCACCCCACCCCTCCAGACAACACCCCCCACCCCTCCTGGACACCACCCCCACCCCTGACCCCCTTGGACACCCCCCTAGACACCCCCCCCCCCCAACCTCTGGACAGCCCCCCACCCCCCGGACAACTCCCAAAACCCTCTGGACAGGCTTCCACCCCCTAGGACAGCCCCCCACACCCACCCACCCCCTTGGACACCCCACTGGACACCCCCCAACCCTCTGGACAGCCCCCCCCCCCCCGGACAACCCCTCGGACAACCCCCCAAACAATGGTTTACATATAAAAACTAGGCATGGTGAACAACTAAAAACACATGAATTTAATATATAGTTCAGCATGAAATAGATGGAATTAAATATTATTAAATATGGCTACTTAAATGATCATATGATAATTAAAAATAACCATTGATATTCAACTAGTCAAATGATCACAAGTTTTCTCGATAAATAATATCATAATGAGGTAATGGATAATTCTAGAAATCTTAAACATATTTTCGAGGCCTTGGCCAAGGCCTCAAAAAATACTAGGGTAAGCCCTCAGCAGAACCCATTTTTATTTGGAATCATGAGACATAGCGATGCATCGAAGGGCCATAGAGGTCAAAAACCATTACATTATATGTCTAAAAGATTATCATATAAAAGAGGATAAACATAAGCAGAAACAACACATGAAATATCATTTCCAAATTCGTACATTTAATCAATAACCATTCTATGCAGTAATATAGGTGAATGAGATCATTAGTTGTCAATGACAACAAAAATTACCATCAATGTCGGGCATTCGCGAAACAAAAACAAACTAAATAAAAGTAGTTGAGGCTTACATGAATATTGCGAGTCGATCTAATATATCTAGGGATGATAAATAAGATGATGATGGAAAAAAGAGGTAAGAGGGTTTGAAATCGAAGAATCTTACCTAGTTTAAACACAAAAATCGCAAAACATAAATATAGACTATCCGGGAAAAAAATGAATGAAATAAATTCATGTAAGTCTTACTTGAGTGATGCGAGTTGAGATGATAGATCCAAGGAGAGTAAATATGATAAATGATGAAGGCAAAATTAGTTTAACATAGCGAGATCGATGAGTTGATTAGGGTTTACCGCACAAGAGAGACGAGCCGCCGGACTGTCGATCGAAAAAACGTAAATGAAAATCCACGGGGCTTGTTAATTTTTTAAATGTTTTATAACGTCAGTTATTTAATAACCGAAGTTATAAAATGTTTTTTTACATTTATAACGTCGGTTATTATAATAACTGAAAAATCTGCGTGTTGGTTTTTTACGTCGGTTATTCTTTAACCGACGTAAAAAAGACATCAAAAATCACAGTTTTTTATGTCGGGTATTGTATAACCGACGTAAAAAACGTTCTGTGGGTTGTTTTGTTACGTCGGTTATAAAATAACCGACGTCAAAAAGGCCTCAAAAGCCGCGTTTTTTATGTCGGTTATCAAATAAATGACATAAAAAACCCCCGCACTTTTTTTTTACGTCGGTTAATTTATAACCGATGTAAAAACCAAACACGCGCAATTTGTAACGTCGGTTATTAAAATAACCGACGTAAAAAACCACGTTTCACAGATTGTCATGTCAGTTATATATAACCGACGTAAAAAATGGTGACGTAAATAACGTTTTCTGCACTAGTGCAACCTAAGTGTGCATCCCATGTATCTGTTGAAAGAGGTGATCTACATGGTTACCATAGGGTTTATTTAACCATGTGAGTAAATTGTGCAACCCAACTAGAGGGGGGATTTTTTTTCTTTTGGGAACTTTTTTATTGGGGTTTCTTACTTTGGCTTCCCTACTTCATTTCCCCCAACCTAGGCACATTCCATGGAGTTCTCCCCCACTCCAAAGATCCTCCAAGTGGATTTTGAAGCTGTTTCTTAGTGATTCTTCACCCATCTTGAAATTTTAGGGTTTCTTTCCTCTTCTTCTTGGTGTTTCTTCTATATAATACTTATTCTATAACTCTAGTGGTCATTCTTGGATGACTTTCATAGTTAGGACTATCCTAAAATTGGTGTTTTGCTTCATAGGGGTTGTGATCCCTCCTTTGATACATAATCCAATGGATTTTTTTAAAGGTGACATGATTCCACCACATGGTGTAGGTGTTTTCATTTCATTTCATTTTATATAAGATTTCCATGAATTCTAAATGATTTAAAAGTGTTTTTTAATTAAAGTAATGATGTATATGATAGATAGTTTGGATTTTCTAAAGGTTTTCCATGCTTGGGTGGGTCTTTTACTTTAAAAAAATGGGTGGATAATTTGGTTCTTTGGAACTTGGTTTTGATATGGTATTTTATGTATTAATCACATCTGATAAAATACCAAATAGGATTTTAATTGAGAAATGAACTTGTTAATAGGGATTTAATCTAAATGTGGTTTTTAAATTGGGTTTCCCTTTCTAAAGGGTTACCTTGTTTGAAAGGGTGGGGTGGATTTAGAAATTAAAATGGAGTTTTACTTGGGTTTTTTGAAGTTATTTGTGGTTGATTTTTTTTCTTTGGATTTTTTTTGGATTCCAAATTGTTTTAAAAATTGATTTCCAAATGTATATGTTATATGTGATAAGTGAAGGCCTGGTTGGTAATTTGTGATGTGATGTTGATTGTACCCTTTTTTATACCCTTTTATTATTAATGATGTTTATTCTTATCTATGTTATGGATGCTTTATGATGTGATCCATGGTGTGTGATGAATTGGGTCTCTTTTTAAGGGTAGTGTAGGAGGTGGGAAGGATGTGATTTCAATGTTAACCCTTAGGGATTTATTATTATCATTATATGACATTTTCTGTTCATGGAACACCTCCATTATTATTCCATGGGGATACTGAGGATACTAAGTGGGAAGTGGTGGGGAGTGTTAAGCTAGTTGATATTTACACACTTACTAGTCTCCCCTTGAGAAGATTTGTGCATCAGCTAGTAGGATGTCACTGAAGAGACTGGTAGAGTGATTTAGTTAATGGATGTGTGACCATTAACATACTAACATTTGGTCCACCTATACGTGTCTTGTTTTATCCTGTTAGTCCGTATGGTATTTCATCATGCTATGTATCATATGTTATGCCTTTTTTATATGAATTGGCATGTGTGTTGCTTATTAATTGGATGAACTTACTTGATATATTGATCCTCTTATGGTTTTATCTTGATGTTTACTAGTTTGGTTCTATCCATTTATTAGAATTACTTATGACCTTCTTTGGTTGTGTTTTATTTATTATTTCCCTTTTTTCTTTTCTTACCTATGAGTTGGGTGTGTAAAATATTTTAAAGTAAAAAGGGGGAAATGGTTTCCAAAGTGAAATTCTTGAGTGGGAAAATTATTTTTAAATGTTTAAACTATGTGTGTGTTTATTTTTCAAAAGTATGGTGTTTAATAGAGAAATTTTAGGCATTTTAATTGGAATGGTTTTTAATAAAACGTCTTTATGGAATGTTTTATGAATGTTGTGCTTTGAGAAAGGTCATGTTCTATGTTTTGATTATTCCTGTATTATATAAAAGAAAAGTGAAAACTTGTTTGTCTATATTAATTTCAAACTAGAAAGCATGGTTTCTTTTATAAAAAGGAATAAATTGTACTTATGTTGGTATCATGTTGGCCTTGTCTCACACCCTATATACTCATATTGGTGGGTATGCAGTCTTCATGTATTGTGTCTATTTATTTAGGTTTGGATTTTGAATTTGATCTAGTTTTATCTTCCTTGGTAATTATATAGTTTTTCATATCATGGAAGTAGATTTAGTTTCACATGGAGATGTTGATCATACCTTTGTTTTCATGGAACCAATTGTCTTTAGTTTTGTATCCGTTTCTTTGGTATTTATTTTCTTTTCTTTTAGCTTCCATTGTAGTTTTGTAACTCTGTATTAAATTCTTATTTGTTATAAGTTTTTTTGTTGGAATTTTTTATTATATATTTATTATTATGCCATTTTTATGTTTATATTTGGATTATTGAGGGTGAAACCATCCCCAATGGTAATGTTTTGTACCCTTTATGCTTGTCATCAGCCTGAGGGGATCGAGAAATATCCTCGGGTATGTGGTAGGCTAGCTTGGGAGTCCTCTAGATAGAGGTCCCAAGTTTGTTCATTACAAAATGGTATCATAGAAACCCTATTTTTATTTGGGATGTGTCTATATAGTATGGAGACTAGGATTGTCATTGGGGTTCAAGTGGAGTGTGCAGGTAAGGGCCTAGACAGCTCTTCATCGCACTGAATCTTCAGTTTCCATGTGTGTATTGGGCTTGAGTCTTGATGTTGAGTTTGTATTTGGATTTTTTTGTTGGATTTTTTGATATGTTGTGATGATTATTTGATCCCCATTGAGTGTATCAGTGATTTTAGGGGTTATTTTTGGGCTTTTGTGGGAGAAAATGGTGAAAAGACTAGGGTTACACAGTTATCATGTATGATCTGGTAAAATGTGTGGTGCCCAAGTAACATGGTTCAACAACCATGAAAGTTCTTGTTGCATGGTTGGAGCATAGTTTTCTATCCCATGCGACCAAACCATGAAGAGTGCAATTTACCCTCCAAAATTGTTGTTTTTTCTCCCTTTATTCCTGTATTGACACCAATGGATTATGCCATTGGAGTAGTATCCTATAGGTGAGTTTTAATTGGAATTTTTATGGTAGTTTTTGTGGTTAATGTGGTTGTATTTTTGAGATGTGTGCTTGTGTTATTGGTTTTTTCCCTTGGGAACATTTTTTTTTTTGAAATAGAAATTTGGTTTTCAGAGTGGAAGACCTATTTTTTTAAACCATGTGTGCATTTTTTAAACTGATCTAAGGAAAACATTTTGAGTTGAAAATAATTTTATTTTAAAAAAGTTGAATTTTGTGAAACACTTTAATTATTAAAGTGAGTGTTTTAAGAATTGGTTTATGAAAGTGTTTCCCTTAAGGTGCTCTATTCCAAAGTGGAGTTTTGAATTTTTTTTGTAAATAAGTGTGATATTTACTTTTTATGAAAAGTGATGTGATAATTTTTAAAGAGAAAGGGGTTAACCCTTGAGTTAAATAACTTTTGAGACCTGTGGTTCTTAGTTTTGGGTTGATTTTTTGAGAAAAGAGTTTTGGAAAATGGTTGAGATTTCAATTGATATTTTCAAAGTGATTTGAAATTTGTTTTCAAATGATGTTTTGAAATGGTGTTTGTTTGATTCCCTTGGTTATGGGACTACTTGTTTTTTAGGAACATGGGTGGTTTGGATCATGTCTTGTGTTGCTTGATAAGTGCCTCTTAAAAATGTCTTGGTGGGATAGAGAGTGTTTTTACTATGGTTTCTCTTTTTATGGATAATTCAAATGGTTTATACCTCCTCTATTCTGGATATCATTCCTTGAGTGATTTATAGTTTTAAAAATTATCTAGTGTTAAATTTTAACCCTTGTGTGTTGGGAGTTTTTTTAAATGTTTTCAAGGTGATTTTT
Organism: Viscum album; assembly: GCA_963277665.1. Taxonomy (NCBI): domain Eukaryota; kingdom Viridiplantae; phylum Streptophyta; class Magnoliopsida; order Santalales; family Viscaceae; genus Viscum; species Viscum album. The sequence goes on from OY728147.1 coordinate 306,386,598, forward strand.
TTTTCTTGAAAGATGGTTTTCACTTATCATTTCAAGTGATGCTTAGAATTACAAGTAGTGTTAAATTTTAAAGGTTGATTTAAAATTGAATATGGAATTTTAAATGGATTTTGGCCTCGTTTGGGTCATGAAATGAAATGTTATGTGTGGTTTTCAACTTCCAAAGGCGTTTCTTAGGTGATTTAAAATTCCAAGGTGATTTGCTAATAGTTTGAAAAGCCTTATGAAATGAGTGTAATGTTTTAAAAGGTTTTGAACCTAATTAGTTCATGCTATTAAATTTTAAAGGGTTTTTTTAAGACCATTTAGGGTTTTAAAAGGAAAAAAATTCAGATTTTGATATGTTTCTTCTTTAGGTTTTTTAAAACTCATTTGGAAGATATTTCTCAAAACTGGTTTCAAGATCATAGTATTGATAGAATGGTTTGAAGTGGGAATTCAACCATGGAAAGGTGTAACTTTTTGTGTTTTTTTAAATGGAATGGTTGAGTGGTGTTTTAATTCAATTTCAATTTATATTGTGGAAATTATTTGGAAAGTATTTTTGGAAAATCAAGGTATTTACCTTGACTTGTTTTTGGGAAAATTTAGAAAATAAATCCAAAATGAGTTTCAGTTTGTTACATGTTTTATTTTGGGAAATGGTCCTATTTTAGTGTTTTTAAAAGGGGGTTGAGGCCCAAAAAGGTGGTTTTAAAATGGTTGTTTATTTAAAACAAATGGGATTAATTTTTGAAATTCTTGTTTGTGTTTTGGATTTTTAATTATTATATAGTGTGTGTTCTTACCTTATGGATTGTGTGATGTATTGGGTATTGAGCTTGGGTGAATGCCGCATTGTTTCAGTTATATTATTTTGAAGCCTCTAGTATTTTCTTGTATCAAGGACTATTTTAAGGTCATTTTCTTGTGGATGTGGGTGTAATTGTCTTTTGGGTTGATACTTGGGTGATTATGATAGATGTGGCCTTCAATCATTTGAGCACTCGATGGTTCTAGTTTTATGGGTTTCTCCATGGGATAGTGTTCTGAGTTGAGGTACTAGTTTACCCATAGAGTGTGGTGATTCGGTTCAAGGTCCCATATAATCTCTTGTTCTGGAATTCCTTGAAACTTATCTCTTGTATAGGTGAGTGTAAATCTTGTTGATGGATCGACCATGTGGGTGTTGAGTTGTTTGAGATTTTTTTTCCTCTGAGGAAGTGAGAGCTTGTTTCTAAGTGTTCTTTAGATATTTTTGGTGATGTTTCCCCAAAGTGTAGGTTTTAATTAGAGGTGGTATCTTTTGTAAAACTATTTATGATATTTATAAATGGTGTGGAGAACTGTTCTCGGTCTCCATTTCCATTTGGGTCTTGTACAGATGAGTATGGTGGTGTTTTTCTTAGATACATTTGGTATCCTTGTGGATTTAGTGGTTTGGTTTTGAGGAATCATCATTGCTCTAGAGTTTCTTCCTAGGGACCTCTCTCTTGGTTCATCATTCAACTCGTATCACTTTATAGAGGTTGGGTTGTGAATTTTTCTTTTTTACTTTCATCTTGACTTTGGACTTTCTAGGGGAAGAAAGTGGCATGGTGGGGAGTTTGTGTCACCCCAAGTTCACTTTTATATGGTGGTATTTTTTTGGATATTTTATCCCCTCAAGTTATATGTGTATTGGGATAAAAAGGTGAAAGTTTTGGGGACATTTTATAGGTCTCATGGTTATGGTGTACAGTTAAACTAATCATGAATCATGTGTAGCTCTTGATAGAGGTGATCAGCATGGCTACCACACATTTTCTTTAAACATGTGAGTAAATCATGAAACCCACCCAAATAGGTGTATTTTTTTCCTATGATTATTTTTAATTGGGTTTTCTTCCATTGTCTTCCCCACTTAATTTCTCCTGACCTAGGCACCTTCCATAGAACTCTCTCCCTCTCCAAAGATCCTCCATGTGGATTTTAAAGTGGTTTCTTGGTGATTCTTCACCCTATTTGAAAGTTTAGGGTTCTTTTCCTATTCTTCTTACGTTTTATTCCATATTTATCTTCTTTTCTAACCCTATTTCTCATTATTAGTTGATTTACATTCCTAGTGTTGTCCTAAAATTGGGTTTTTGTTTCCTAGTGGCTGTGAGCCCATTTTTTAGACATAATCTGGTGGATTTCATCAAAGGTGACATGATTTCACCACATGAGGTATGTGTTTCTATTTAATTTTCTTTTATTTAAGATTTACATGAATGGTTGATGCTTTTAAAGTTTTTTTAAATTAAATTAATGATGTATATGATATCTAATTTGTATTTTCTAAAGGTTTTCCATGTTTGGGTGGGTTTTTTACTTTGGTAAAAATGGATGAATTGGTTAGGGATATGGGAATTTGTTTTTAAATGGCATTTTATGATTTCTTCATATTTGATAAAATTTAAAATAGGTTTTTCATTGAGAAATGTACTTGTTCATGGGTTTTAATCCAAATTGGGTTTTCCAATTGGTTTTCCTTTTTTTAATGGGTACTTTGTTTCAAAGGGTGGTGTGGCTTTAGAAAGTAAAATGGAGTTTTCCTTCGATTTTTTGAATGTGATTTTGGTTGATTTTGTTTTATTTGTAAATTTTTTTGGATTCCAATTTTTTTTAGAAATGGATTTCCAAATGTATATGATGTGTGTGATAAGTGAAGTATCAATTGGAACTTTTTGATGTGATGTTGATTATTCCCTTTTTGATCCCCCTTGTGTTATTAATTATGTTTATGCTTATCCATGTGATGGATTATTTATGATGTGATTATTGGTGCATGATTAATTAGGGATGTTTTTAAGGGTAGTGTGGGAGGTGATAAGGATGTAATTGTAGTGTTATCCCTTAGGGATTTTTTATTGTCATAAGATGAAATTATTTGTTCATGGACCACCTTTGTTATTATTCCATGGGGAGACTGAGACTATTAAGTGGGAAGTAGTGGGATGTGTTAGTCTTGTTGAGATTTATGCACTGGCTAGTCTCCCCTAGTGGAGATTCACATGCTACCTAGTGGAATTTCACCAAGGATACCGGTAGAGTGATTCGGTTGACAGACATGTAACTGTTAGCCTACCAGAAGTTAGTCCACCAATAAGTGTCCTGAGTTATCACATTAGTCCTTGTGGTATTTCCTCATGCTATGTATCATATATTATTCCTTTTTTATATGTATTGGCATGCATGTTTCTTATTTCTTAGATATAATTTCTTGGTATGTTTATCCTCTTATGGTTTAGTCGTGACGTTGACTAGTTTGGTTCCATCCATTTATTGGAATTACTTGTGACTTTTTATGGTTGTGTTTTCTTTATTGTTTCCATTTTTTACTTTCTTACTTATGAGTTGGGTGTGTAAAATATTTTAAAGGAAAAAATGGTATTAAATGGTTTCCAAAGTGACATTCTTGAGTGGGAAGATTTTTTGAAATTCTTAAACCATTTTTGGGTTTATTTTTCAATAGTATAGTGTCTAATAGATAAATACATGGCATTTTAATTGGCAAGGTTTTTGATAAAACCTATTTCTGGAATATTTCATGAGAGTTATGATTTGAGAAAATTAATCCTCCATGTTTGATTATTCCTATATTATATAAATGAAAAGTGAAAACCTATTTGTCTATATTAATTTCAAACTAGAAAACTTGGTTTCTTTTATAAAAAGGAATGAATTGGACTCATGTTTTATCCTACTGGCTTCGTATCACACCCTATATACTCAAATTGTTGGGTATGTCGTCTTCATTTCTCTTGTAGATTTATTTAGGTTTGGATTTCAAGTTTCATACAGTGTTTTATTCCTTGGGAAGCAGATATTTTTTGGGATTGTGGTGGTGAATTTAGTGTCACATGGAGATGGTGATCATACCATCAGTTTCATGGAACTAGTGGGCTTGAGTTTTTTATTGGTTTCTTTTACAAAGGAAAGGTATGTGTAAAAGTAACTCCAAATATTCTTCTTCATACATAAATGTATCTTTGAGAACACTCTAAATATGTAAGAGTAATTCATATTTTCATACTTTAAAATCTAGCAAGGTATTAGAAGCTACTTTAGTCATTATCTTAATGAATAAAGGTAATCTATGAGTAGAATAAAAGAATTGGAAAATTAATTCCATATATAAAAGTAAATATAAAATTATTTCTAAAATACAATGTTGAAATTTGAATAATTTGTGAACCTTACTTGATAATGAGAGTATTTAAAGAAAGGAAATAAGAAAAATAGTGAAATCTTCCTATGATACGCAATAGTAAATATTTATTAAGTAAAAGTCGTCAGTTGGAGAGATGAAATAGAATAATGTGGAAAAGTCTTGGCAATAAATTTGATATGTAAAGGTTCTAGAATTTTCCAAAATATTTGAGATTTACATAATGAATAATTTTGAAGGAGGGTTCACCCAGACAAATCCAAAGTTGTTCCTCAATGGAAAAATCATCACATTAATTCAAATGGGATTGTGATTCAAATTGGAGAATGGATAAGGTAATATTCATGTTGTGGTGAAGAGGATCATGTCATGTAGAAGTCCAAGGATGAATACTCAACTACATCATGGTGTGGTGAAGAACACGACATGGTAAAAAATAGGAAATAAAATCTTCCCACCTCTGTGGTGTATCCATGGGGTAAACTAAATCATCTGAAATTCAAAAGGGATTCACCTTTTCTCCATGGTATGATAGTACCTATATATGTAAAGTATTAATATAAAAGAGAGAAATGAGATAGGGATAATTAGCAAAGCATGAGGATTTGAATCCATACCCACACTCCCATCACATGGTAGTGACTTTATATAGCTTTGAGGATGATCCTGGATAAAGCATACATTAATTCATGCATCTATAATGCATGTATTAATGCCTTAGAAAATTCATGCATCATATGATTGAATTCATTTAACTCCCACACATTCCATATGAATTTACTGATTAAATGATATCTTCATAGAAGATCAAGTTGTCCAAATGATAACTATTATCGTAGGCATTGTAAATGATATTCCCCTTTCTGCATGAAAATCACAATTTTCATGAAAACAATCAAATATATATATAATTTTTTAAGGAATATACCCCTCATATATTCCTAGGGATTCCATGGATTTGGATCCAACATGTTACTAGGTAGTCATGGTCATCACAACATGCTCAAAGACACCTTACACTGGTCGAAGTAGGTATGGTCGATCGAGGTCACATACCTAAGAACTGATGATGGTTATTTGTTTTTCTATTTTTATTTAGTTTATTTATTTATTCTGATCATTCCACATGCGCATATCATAGAATTACTAGTATTTAATGATACCATATTGGTGGTTCCCTACTATGTTATGTACTCACACCCTACTCGGACCATCAATGCACATGGGTGCCTGAGCATATCTCTAATGGTTATTATAATTATAGGTTTGGTCTAAGGCTTTGGATAACATGGTCGAGTAAGAAAAATCAGATGGGATGTGGAGCTTGGGATTTAGAATATCTCATATTGGAGTATAGCCTTTTGTACATTCATTTTATTATTTTATTCCTTTTATATATGTCAATCTTCTCAAAGGTCGATGTGTTTGTATTTTATATTCATAGCATGACCTTTCAAGTTGTATGTCACATTCCTTTTTTATAGCATTCCTTATATTTATTTCTTACATTATTCTATTTATTTATATTTGGTATGATACTTGGTTATTTCTCCATTGTTTATTACTCTGATAAAAGGGTATAGCTACCCCATGGTACAACCTTAGACAACTATTATTAGTCAACAACCTTTGGAATTCAGGGAGGTGTATTTGAGGTCATGGGGTGCCACTAATCTGATTACTATCAAGGATGATCTGGTCTAGTGAATGAAAAAGCGTTATCAGATTATTTTTTTCTTTTATCTTGCTATTTCAGGATTTGGTAGACTAGAGATATAAGAATGTTTTGGATCTTGTGATAGAACCCAAACTGATGCATCATGAACACCTTTTTTAGTGGAATTATAGGTTATTGAGGATGTGATTAATATTCTTGGCTTACACTATTATAGTTGTCATTATTTTAACTTAGTGTGACTCACGTGAGTTTTGAGATTTATGATTTATGAGTTGTTGTATTTTTGGATCTTGGCTCATTGTCAAGAGTTCATCTTTGGATTTGACTCTTGGAATGTAGAGGTAAGTGGCATCTAATGAATCATGTCAAACACAAATGATTCATATGATATAATCTTTCTAGTGAGATTAATTCTAATGATGACTGAGGATCTATTGTTTAAAGTGTAAGAAAATTATTATATGATGTTTTTCCATATATGTACTTTGTGGAATTATACTCAATTGGGATGACTTTTATATGAGTATCTTATTCAGGTGTTAGGTCTTATGGATCCTAACATGAGAAGAAATATGGTGATTATGGTGGTATAATCCCTTCAGTAAAGGATGAGTAGAGACCTTTAGGGGCCAGTTAAGGAATTCAGTGTAACATCCCAAGTAAGTAATGAATAATAGATATTCTTATCTATGTCTATTTATGAATTAGATAGTGTTTTAGAGTCTTAAAATGAGAATAAATCCAATCTTAAGCATGGAATACAATAATATTTTTAAAAGATTGTTTTACTGCCTTTTGATGGAAAAAAATTTTTAAATCAAAATTTTGACAATTTTATAAGATCTATTTGTCAAAATAAACTTATTATTTATAATTGGGACATTGAAATTTACTTTGGATAAATTTTTGGTATTTTTCTGACAATGTTCATTTTTGTAATGAATAGTGAAAAATACTGCATTTTACATCAAAACTATTTTTTCATCTAATTTAATTATATGGTTAGATTATCTTTTTAATTGGTTTTAAAGTTTAATTAGAATATATTTTTACCATTTAATCCAATTTTGTTCATTAGAATTAATTTCACTTTGGAATTGGTCATAAACAAGTGCCAAACTTTTCATATATATTGTTTCAAAAAACCCGCTATTTGTTTTGACAACGGGAATTATTTTTAAATTAATTATTGCAATTTATATGTTTAGAATTTTTTAAAATGGATTCCATATTCGGAATCATAAGGTCCAAATTATGTAATTAATACTCTTTTGTTTCTGGACATTATGAATAGTAACGACGGTAATTATCTTTAATTAATGTGATTAATTAGTAATCGGGTAGTTAAGGATAATAAAATAATATCATAATAATAACAAATGACCCCAAAATGTGTCCTAATTCTACTGGTTGTGTCATGGACAACCATGGGATTCTTTGTTCCAAACTTTGGGACCCCATGGAATCATTTTTGGGTGAAAGTGACACTTTATCATTTTATTTTTAAAGAAAGGAGAATATTACTAAAGAATGTATCACCCGAGTAAAACATTTTTATTTTTTCCTGTGTAAATGATATCTTAAACTATAAATATTAATTGGAAATATAAAAATATTTCCTACATCATAGTATTTTTTTTATAATTTTTAGACATTAAATAAATTAATTTATTTATGACATCATGATGATGCAGTGATTATCTCATTAATGAACGATTTAAATAAAATGAAAAGATAATGTAAAATCTAAGACTTAAACTTGTCAAAAACCTATTGGATGAGTACATTTCGAACCCTTATCACCTTATTCTCGAAATATATTAATGTGGGACCTTTAAAATCTGAAACTCATTTTAATATAAAGTAACATTTCTTAACTTTCCAAGAGTGCCCCTCCTCCCTCTTATAAAAGGTCCCCATCTCTACCTCCTTACCCACACTTCTCAATCCATTGGCTCGGCCAATCTCTACTCATTTTATCTCTTCACATCCCTCTATTCATCATAGAATCCTTACCTTAGGTAGAAAGCTCTTCAAGAAACCCTTTTTGGTTCAAACCAAGAGGAGTTACCCGATTTAAAGGTAAAGTCTTCTCTAATGTTCTTTTGTTTTATTTTGCTTTTCCAACCCCCTAAAATCTTTTTATTCATTTATTTTGTAACAACACCAGTATCTTTAATATACTAGGATGTTTTTATAATAATTATTCGAGCTACACTTACACACACCTACATCTAATGGTTAAAGAGCATACTGTTTTCATGGATGGTGAATTTCTGCCTCACGAAACGATGATTGTTCAATATTATTATAACACCTTCAAAGGTGGCCATTAAGATGTCACTATAATTATATATGATATATAATATGTTTATGTTTTCCTTAAGCTTCTGTATTTTTCATTTATGGCATACCTTTATGGTTTTAATTATGGGTAAATGCGATATCTTCATTTTAGGAAGTGCGGACTACCGCCCCCTCAAAATGATTTGATTCGTTAATGCCATATGTGGGACGTATAAAGGATGGAGTTAATGATATTATATATGATATTATACTGTAATTATAATATACCTTTATATCATTATTATTCCATTCCATAAAATATGAAATAGAAATGAAAGTAGCGTTCATGCGTACGTACGGCTTACCGTCTCCATGAACGGTGCATTTCATTTCTTACCTCTAAATGTTGTGTAATATTATAAATGCATGTATATACTGGATATATATGACATATATGATATCTAAATCATGAATATAATTATGGGTATAATTTATATTTTACCACATGAACAACTTGTAATTATAAAGAGTTTATTTTTAACTCAAGTACCAATGATCGACAAAATGACCATTATTAACTTAAATAATTACATAGTGTTCACAACATGGTAATAAGTGATATAAAAGGAATAATGAACTTGAAAAAGGTTATTAAGAAAGTATAAATTAACTCAAGTTTATTATTCAGGAGGTTAAAGAACGATCGAGTCGAGTCGGACCCTAGGTAAGGGACTTCGTCTCAATCTCCTTTCATTGAGGCATATTTTGTTTTATACACAAGTTTATTTTATATGGTGTATAAACCCCTTAGACTTTTATGTCTATTCAAAAGTAATCTTTTTTATACGAAGCGTTTTACTAAACGAAAAAAGGAATGTTTTTTTTTGTCGTACGTATGCGGTGACAACGACTTCTTCACCGTCGTGACCATTATTTGAGTTTCGGCTTCCTCTACAAGCCATAACTTTTTTAAAATGAAAAATAAATACCATGTTTTACTTTTATTTTATTTTGTTATTGAAAATGGTTTTCATAATTTTTTTATTATATCAATGTGTTGTATTGATATCTTGTGATTGAAATTTGGAAATGTTATGTTTTCTATATGCATGTTTTATGTGATGTGATTATGGTTCTTGGGCATTGTTATGAATACAGGTGGTTCTGTGATAAACTAAGGGTGGGTGATCCCGATATAGTTCTCCAATGAATTGGTTAACGCGAAGGAGTTAAACGTTAAGGTTTCTTCGAAGAGATTTAGGGAATATATTGTGATGGGTATTCCAAACGTAACCATGAGGGTTACTCCCTACGTAATAATGTTATGAATGCCTCAAGTTACCTTTATGTCTTATGATTTTTATGATTTATTCATGATTTGATGAGGTATGTTAAAATTCTTATGTTTTATGAGTAAAGTATGATTTCATACATGGAATAATGTTTTCATTTCATGCTTTTATATCCCTTACTGAGCTTTTTATGCTCATCCCAAGTTTTTGAAATGTTTTTCAAAGGTCAAGGGAAAGGTACATGATGTGATAATAGTGTCAAGGAAGTGTCAAGAAAGAATCCATGTTTTATTTTAAATATGTTTTCGTTGATGGGAAAAAATGAATACTATCTTTTATGTAACCACTTTGTTTAAATGTGGAATTTAATGCATGATTTATGATATAATTCTCTAAAACTCTAAACCTGAAAAGATCCTCAATGTGTATTCTTAAAATAACTCAAGATTAAGTAAGGTTTAAGGCTGGGGCCTTATAGTTGGTATTAGAGGTCAGTTTAGATAATATTAGGAGTTAGAATTCTATTAAATGATTATCCAAAAATAATTTTTATGGAAAATTGAAATGGTATATCATTTGAAGATTACCATGTTGTTTCATCTAAGACATGTTTGTTCATAATGGTTTTCCACAGAGGAAACAGGGAAGCAGTGCTAGGAAGGCATACAGAAAGAAATGACCTTCAGAATCAGCATCTTGAGATGATCGGAATTGGAACTAAATAGTTTTTTGCAGTAATGGCACAGTTGACTCAAGCGATAAATGGTGGTGGTATCCATGCACGAGATCAGCCAGATCAACCACAGAGGAACATGTCAGTGGTGGAACATTTCATGAGGCAGCATCCCCCATCATTCAGATGATCATCTGACCATGTGCTAGCTGAAGGGTGGATTAAATCACTGGAGAAGATTTTCGATGTCATGGGGTGTTCAGAAAATCAAAAGGTTAGTCTTGCTATTTACTGTTTGGAGGGTGAAGCAGATCAGTGGTGGTCGATGGTTAAAAATATCAAGGACGCTGATGAGATTGATGCTCTCAACTGGGAGGAATTCAAAGTTATGTTTCTTGAAAATTATTTTCCTAAGGATATTAGACTTAGGATGGAAAAAAATTCTTGGAACTGAGGTAAGAGGACAACTCAGTGGCTGCTTATGAAGAAAGGTTCACTCTATTGGTAAGGTATGCTCCAAATTTTATCTGAGACCTTGATAGTAAAATCAATCATTTTTACTCAAAATTAAAGCCAAAATATTGAAGGGATTTAGCTTCTTGTGAGTTCAAGAGTTATGAAAATCTTGTTCGATGTGCTGAGAAGGTGGAAATGGAGTTTTTCGATGATCAAGTGTTCTATAAAAACCAACAGAAGAAGAGACCGAGGTGGTAGGAGAAAGGGAATAATTCTTCAAAAAGGTCTGATGGTAAGAAAACTAAGTTTCCAGTTTGTGATAAATGTGGTAAAAGGTATGTTGTGGAATGAATTATGAATTCTGGAAAGTGCTACCAATGTGATAATATGGGACATAAGGCTCGTGATTGCACTGAAAAAGATCAAGGTGATGATAAGACCAAATTTGATTTATAGTTAGTGAAATGTTTTAAGTGCAAAGAGATGGGTCATTATGCAAACGAGTGTCTGACAAAGAGCTCGAGTGATGGGAAGCAGTCAGAATACAAGCATAAAGGGGTGGTGAAATCCTTTTCAACTACTTCAGTAGATGTTGGGTCATCAAATGAAGTGGTATTAGGTACTTTGTTTGTTTTTTCAGATTATGCGAGTGTGTTGTTTGATTCAGGGTCTACACATTCTTTCATCTCTGATAACTTTTCTAGTAAAATGGGAATACCATCTCAAGAAATGACTCCTGAACTTGTGGTAAAAACACCTGGGGGAAATGTTGAGGCAAAAAGAATTTATAAGAATCTTCCTATCCTTATCCGTGGAAAGAACCTACTTGCAAACCTTATTGTTTTACCTCTAGTAGAGTTTGATGTTATCTTGGGTATGGATTGGCTCTCTATTTACCATGCTAAGATTGACTGTAGAGATAAAGAAGTTTCTTTTCAGAAATACTTTCAGTTTGTGTACAATAATGAACCCTTACTGTTGATAACATATCAAGAGGCTGAGAAACTTGTAAAATATGGAAATGAATGTTACCTTGAACATATTGTTGAAAACAAAGGAACCGTTCAGATTGATGATGTGCCGGTGGTAAATGAGTATCCTGGTGTTTTTCCAGATGAGTTTCCTGGAATAATACCAGATCGAGAAGTTGAATTTACTATTGACTTAGTTCCTGATGCTAAGACAATTTCAAAACCCCCTTATCGAATGTCTCAAATTGAAATTTTAGAGTTGAAGGATCAATTGCAAGATTTATTAGAGAAAGGTTTCATTCGACCTAGCACATCACCATGGGGTGATCCTGTTTTATTTTTTAAAAATAAAAATGGTTCAATGAGACTTTGCATTGATTATAGATCCTTTAATAACATCACTGTTAAGAACAAATATCCTTTGCCTCATATCGATGATTTGTTTGATCAGCTCCAGGGAGCTCGGTATTTTTTAAAGATTGACCTGAGATCAGGGTACCATCAGTTGAAGGTAAATGAAGTAGATATTCCGAAGACCGCGTTTCGTACAAGATATGGCCATTATGAATTTTTAGTAATGCCTTTTGGGATAACCAATTCACCTGCTGTATTCATGGACCTTATGAATAGAATTTTCTATGAGTTCTTGGATAAGTTTGTGGTTGTTTTCATTGATGATATTTTGGTGTTTTATAAAAGTAAATAGGAGCATGAAATACATTTAAGGGTTATTTTGTAAACCTTAAAAGAAAATAAATTGTATGGGAAATTCAGCAAGTGTGGGTTTTGGTTGCAACAAATTTTTTTCCTTGGTCACGTTGTTTCTAAAGATGGAATAACTGTTGATCCTTCAAAAACAAAGGTAGTGGAAGAATGGCCAAGACCCACAAATACAACTGAGATTAGTAGTTTTCTTGGTTTGGTAGGCTATTACTGAAGGTTTGTTAAAAAAATCACAGTTATCTAGTCCAATGACTAAGCTAACTCAGAAGGGTGTTAAGTTTATCTGGACAAAAGAATGTGATGATTTTTTTTAGGAACTGAAAAGAAGATTGGTGAATGCTCCAGTTTTGGCACTACCTTCCAGGAATGGGGAGTTTGTTATCTACAGTGATGCTTCATTGAAAGGACTTGGTTGTGTCCTAATGTATAATGATCAGGTAATTGCTTATGCTTCACATCAGTTGAAAACTCATGAGGTAAATTACCATACACATTATTTGGAATTAGTTTTTGTTGTTTTCGCTTTAAAAATTTGGAGGCATCGTTTGTATGCAGTAAAGTGTGAAATATATACCGATCACAAAAGTTTAAATTATGTATTCACTCAGAAATAATTGAACATGAGACAGAGGAGATGGCTAGAATTAATCAAGGATTATGATTGTACAATTCATTACCATCCAGGAAAAGCAAATAAAGTGGTTGATGCTTTGAGTCAAAAAAGTAATGCTTCATTAAGAATGTTGGGTTTGGAACGTGATCCTTTGGTTAAGGATTTGATGAACTTTGGCATAGAAGTTGTTGGTGCAGGATTTCCTTCTGTTTTGTTTCAGGTATCATTGAAATCTTCTCTATCAGACAGAATTAAGCAAGCACAGAAGCAAGATAGTGAGTTGCAGAAAAAGGTAGAGCTGGTTTAGAAGGGTAAGTTGTCTGAATTCAACATTGATAATGATTTTGTTTTGAGATTTGGGAAGAGGTTGTGTGTGCCTTGTGATTCACAGTTTAAGAGAGAGTTGTTATGTGAAGATCATAGTTCTCCTTTTTCAGTTCATCCAGGCAGTACTAAGATGTATAGAGATCTTTGGGATTATTACTAGTGGGACAGAATGAAAAGAGATATTGTTGATTTTACTGTGAAGTGTTTGACTTGTCAACAGGTTAAAGTAGAGTGGCAGTTACCGAAAGGGATGCTTCATCCTTTACTAATACCAGAGTGGAAATGGGAGAATATATCCATGGACTTCGTTGTGGGATTGCCGAAGACACCTCGAGGTAAAAATGCAATCTGGGTTATTGTTGATCACTTGACTAAATCTACTCATTTCCTTGCTATAAGAGATAATTTTTACCTAGATCAACTTTCTCATTTGTATCTTAAAGAGATAGTCAGGTTACATGGAGTTCCCCTCTCCATTGTATCTGATCGTGATCCCAGTTTTACTTCTAACATTTGGAAAGGCCTTCAGAAGTCATTGGGTATTGTATTAAATTTTAGTACAGCTTTTCATCCTCAATCAGATGGGCAGTTAGAACGAACGATTCAGACTTTGGAGGATATGCTACATTCTTGTTCGATGGATTATCAGGTAAGTTGGGACCAACATCTTTCTTTGGTTGAGTTTTCTTATAATAACAGTTTTCATTCCAGTATACAGATGTCACCATTTGAGGCATTATATGGGAAGCGGTGTCAAACTCCAGCTTTTTAGGATGAAGTAGGTGAAAGGAAGTTGATGGGACCGGAATTGGTAGAAGAGTTTGCAGAAAAATTTCAGCTGATACAGAAACACATGAGAACAGCTCAGATCAGGCAGAAAAGTTATGCGGACAATAGGAGGAAGGACCTCTCTTTTGAGGTAGGTGATCATGTCTTCCTCAAAGTTTCACCATGGAAAAGTGTGATGCGATTTGGTGAGAAAGGAAAGCTGATTCCAAGGTTCATTGGACCATACGAAATTATGGAGAGAGTTGGATCAGTTTCATACCGAGTGGATTTACCCTCGAGTTTATCTTAGGTACACAATGTTTTTCATGTTTCAATGTTAAGGAAGTACATGCCAGATCCATCTCATGTTTTGAGTCCAGAGGTAGTTCAGCTGGAAGAGAATCTATCTTATGAGGAACAACCGATCCAGATTCTTGACCATAGGGATCAAGTGTTGCGGAATAAGGTGATTCATCAAGTAAAGGTTTTTTGGAAAAACCACATGAGTGAAGAGGCAATATGGTAATCTGAAAATGCAATGAGGGATAAATACCCCCACTTATTCGATAAGTAAATAAATTGTGGGGATGCAATTTTCTAAAGGGGGGAAGGATGTAAAATCCCAAGTAAGTAATGAATAATATATAAACTTATCTATGTCTATTTATGAATTATATAGCTTTTTAGAGGATTAAAATGAGAATAAATCCAATCTTAAGCATGGAATACACTAATATTTTTAAAAGATTGTTTTACTGCCTTTTAATGGAAAACCATTTTTAAATCAAATTTTTGACAATTTTATAAGTTCTATTTGTCAAAATAAACTTATTCTTTATGATTGGGACATTGAAATTTACTTTGGATAAATTTTTTTTATTTTTCTGACAATGTTCATTTTTTTAATGAATAGTGAAAAATACGGCATTTTACATCAAAACTGCTTTTTCATCTATTTTTATTATATAGTTAGATTATCTTTTTAATTGGTTTTAAAGTGTAATTATATTATATTTTTACCATTTAATCTAATGGTGTTCATTAGAATTAATTTCACTTTGGAATTGGGCATAAACAAGTGCCAAACTTTTCATAGATATTATTTCAAAAAACCAGCTATTTGTTTTGACAACGGGAATTATTTTTAAATTAATTATTGCAATTTATATGTTTGGAATTTGGTAAAATGGATTCAATATTTGGAATCAGAAGGTCCAAATTATGTAATTAAGACTCTTTTGTTTCTGGACATTATGAATAGTAACGACGGTAATTATCTTTAATTATCGTGATTAATTAGTAATCGGGTAGTTAAGGATAATAAAATAATATCATAATAATAAAAAATGACCCCAAAATGTGTCCTAATTCTACTGTTTGTGTCATGGATTACCATGGGATTCCTTGTGCCAAACTTTGGGACCCCATGGAATCACTTTTGGGTGAAAGTGACACTTTATCATTTTATTTTTAAAGAAAGGAGAATATCACTAAAGAATGTATCACCCGAGTAAAACATTTTTATTTTTGTCTGTGTAAATGATCTCTTAAACTATAAACATTCATTAGAAATATAAAAATATTTCCTACATTATAGTATTTTTTTTATAATTTTTAGACATTAAATAAATTAATTTATTTATGACATCATGATGATGCAGCGATTATCTCATTAATGAACGATTTAAACAAAATGAAAAGATAATGTAAAATCTAAGACTTACACTTTCCAAAAACCTATTGGATGAGTATATTTCGAACCCTTATCACCTTATCCTCGAAATATATCAATGTGGGACCTTTAAAATCCGAAACTCATTTTAATATAAAGTAACATTTCTTAACTTTCCAAGAGTGCCCCTCCTCCCTCTTATAAAAGGCCCCCACCTCTACCTCCTTACCCACACTTCTCAAGCCATTGGCTTGGAAAATATCTGCTCATCTTATCTCTCCAAATCCCTCTCTTCATCATAGAAGCCTAACCTTAGGCAGAAAGCTCTTCAAGAAACCCTTTTGGTTCAAACCAAGAGGAGTTACCCGATTTAAAGGTAAAGTCTTCTCAAATGTTCTTTTGTTTTATTTTGCTTCTCCAACCCTCTAAACTCTTTTTATTAATTTATTTTATAACAACACCAGTATATTCAATATACTAGGATGTTTTTATAAGAAGTATTCGAGCTAAACTTACACACACCTACATCTAATGGTTAAAGAGCATACTGTTTCCGTGGATGGTGAATTTCTGCCTCACGAAACGATGATTGTTCAATATTCTTCTAACACCTTCAAAGGTGGCCATTAAGATGTCACTATATTTATATATGATATATAATATTTTTATTTTTTCCTTAAGCTTCTGTATTTTTCATTTATGGCATACCTTTATGGTTTCCATTATGGGTAAACGCGATATCTTCATTTTAGGAAGTGCGGACTACCGCCCCCTCAAAATGATTTGATTCGTTAATGCCATATGTGGGATGTATAAAGGATGGAGTTAATGATATTGTATATGATATTATACTGGAATTATAATATACCTTTATATCATTATGATTCCATTCCATAAAATATGAAATAGAAATGAAATTAGCGTTCATGCGTACGTACGGCTTACCGTCTCCATGAACGGTGCATTTCATTTATTACCTCTAAATGTTATATAATATTATAAATGCATGTATATAATGGATATATATGACATATATGATATATAAATCATGAATATAATTATTTATATAATTGATATTTTACCACATGAACAACATGTAATTATAAAGAGTTTATTTTTGACTCAAGTACCAATGATCGACAAAACGACCATTATTAACTTAAATAATTACATAGTGTTCATAACATGTTAATAAGTGATATAAAAGGAATAATTAACTTGAAAAAGGTTCTTAAGAAAGTATAAATTAACTCAATTTTATTATTAAGGAGGTTAAAGAACGATCGAATCGAGTCGGACCCGAGGTAAGGGACTTCGTCTCAATCTCCTTTCATTGAGGCATATTTTGTTTTATACACAACTTTCTTTTATATGGTGTATAAAACCCTTTTAATTTTACGTCTATTCAAAAGGAATATTTTTTATATGAAGCGTTTTACTAAACGACAAAAGGAATGTTTTTTTTTTGTCGTACGTATGCGGCGACAACGACTTCTCCGCCGCCTTGACCATTATTTGAGTTTTGGCTTCCTCTACAAGCCATAACTTTTTTAAAATGAAAAATAAATATCATGTTTTACTTTTATATTATTTTGGTATTGAAAATGGTTTTTATAATTTTTTTATTATATCAATGTGTTGTATTGATATCTTGTGATTGAAATGTGGAAATGTTATGTTTCCTTTATGCATGTTTTATGTGATACGATTATGGTTCTTGGGCATTATTATGAAGACGGGTGGTTCTGTGATAAACTAAGGGCGGGTGATCCCGATATATCTCTCCAATGCATTGGGTAACGCAAAGGAGTTAAACGTTAAGGTTTCTCTGAAGAGATTTAGGGAATATACTGTGATGGGTATTCCAAACGTAACCATGAGGGTTACTCACTACGTAAGAATGTTATGAATGCCTCAAGTTACCTTTATGTCTTATGATTTTTATTATTTATTCATGATTTGATGAGGTATGTTAAAATTATTATGTTTTATGAGTAAAGTATGATTTCATACATGGACTAATGTTTTCATTTCATGCTTTTATATCCCTTACTGGGCTTTTTATACTCATCCCAAGTTTTTAAAATGTTTTTCACAGGTCAAGGGAAAGGTACATGATGTGATGATAGTGTCAAAGAAGTGTCAAGAAAGAATCCATGTTTTATTTTAAATATGTTTCCGTTGATGGGAAAAAATGAATATTATCTTTTATGTAACCACTTTGTTTAAATGTGGAATGTAATGCATGATTTATGATCTAATTATCTAAAACTCTAAACCTGAAAAGAACCTCAATGTGTATTCTTGAAATAACTCAAGATTAAGTAAGGTTTAAGGATGGGGCCTTATATTTAGTGTCTTTGATATAAACTCCTAGGGGTGAGTGTTTTACAGTTTTAGTTATTTAAAGTGCCAATAATAATCTATATGATTTTTCCCATATAGCTTGGAATGATAATCTACTTACTAAACTATGTGGTGATGAGTTACTGGATATATATCATCTTAGGTAATACTGCTTTTATGTGGATACCTATGTAGTGTAAACATATCTTGTAGGGGGTAGTTTAATATGTAGATGCTCAAAAAGGGTGAGTGCCTTGCGTTCAGTTATTTTAAGTGATTATAACAACCTATATGACATTTTCCTATATATCTTGGATTGAAATTATATATAAAAAAACCTCATATTTTTTGTTCTTTATCATGGATCATCTAGGATAATGTCCTTATATATGTATGGGCATGGATGAGTTATGGTTCTTAAGGAAGCATTATCATAAGAGGATGCTCAGTGAGAACTAGTGCCTTGGTAGGTTGTGGGTTAGCATGTGATTTCATCTTTTTGTGAGACCCTTGAGAGGGTTTTTTCATGTGATATGGTGTATGGTTCTATACGGTAACTTGAGATGTTTCCCATAAGTTATGACCCTAGTGATACTTGGTTCATGGGCTAGGTGGGAGGACCTAGAGACCTTGAGACATGACTCAGCTTTTCGTAAGTTAGAAACTTGTATTCATTGAGGGAAACCTATGAGAGGTGTTATGTCACATACATAGATTATTTTAAATGTATTTTTATTTTTATTTCCATTAATTCTTTGTTTTTGGGTTTTCCAATGGTTTTATGGAGAATAGGTGAGTATTCATGAATTGGGCCAAACCGTGAGCCCAATTCCAGATTTAAAAATAAATTTTTTTTATTTTATAACTTTTTCATTTTTTAATATTTTTCACTCATTCCTACTCCTAAATATCCTCCCCTGATATATTAACACCAAAATTAAAATTTGGAGCATTTGGAAATCCATAACCAAGGTTTATTCTGGTTTTTATTTAAGGAATTGGGCCTTCCCGGAAGCCAATATCCAGTTTTAAAAATGAATTTTATTTATTTAATAACTTATTAAATATTATGTATTTTTCGGTGATTCCAAGTCTCACACGAGACCATTACACCAACCGCGCCCCCAGCCTCTTTTACCCATCTTTGGAGCTCTTAGGAATCACGATATATGGACGAAATTCTTAGGGTTTCTAAAATCGGTCAGATTTGAGGAGGTAAGTTCATTCCTTCATAACTCTCTCAATTCTTACTCTTCTCCCTGCATTCCAGTTCCTAAATGACCTCCTAATTCTTTTTAGAACAAACCCTGAATTGTGTACATTTTAAGTTTTAGATACCGGTGTTTTGGGTAGATTCATTCAAGATTTCTCAAGTAAGTTAATGCATTTCTTTCCCCTTTAAAATTGCTTAGGGTTTCATTCTACTTGTTTAGGGTTTTGTTCCATTTTCCTTGAAGTGAAAAATGATCAAGGGGTAGGGTTTTGAACCTAGGGTTTAACCTTGGGTTTTATTGGTCTTTTATTGTGGTTTTAGGTTTGATCTATGTCCCTCTTGGTGCGGCGGTGGTGCGATTTGATTTTCTCACAAAGGATTCAAGGTTTTAACTAATTCGGTAGGTGATTCTGTGGGTAACCATTTAATGATGAGTTAGTTTGCTTTATTAAATAAATTTTCATGTTCCTTATATGTTTTTAATTATGAGAAAACCATTTTTGGTAGCAATAGTAAATCATTTGGTATTAAAGTTACATTTTTGTTTGAAGTGTGTATTTTTCAAATGTATTTCATGTGTTATCTCTTGTGGTAGTTTTGTAAAATGTGGAAGTGATTTATTAGTTGTTGAAAGGGGCTACCAATTTTGGTTGGGTAATGATATAGTGTCATGTGGGCCTAAAAAGGGGGGTCTTTGAATGAGTTTTATGTGTGTAACTTTGTTATACTCCTTGAAAGTGTTTTATGGTTTTGTGTGTTCTCATGGGTATCTTTTGTGATATTGTTCAAGGTGATTATATAAAATTTTAAATTGGATTATTACATGTTTATTGGGATGCCAATTCTTTTTTGGTAGGGTCTTGGTGTGATTTTGTCTTAAAAATAGGTTTTTGAAATGGGTTTTGTGTGCAAGACATATTTACACCAATTGGGTTCTTTTTATGAAAATTGTAAATGTTTTAGTTGGTTAAAAAAAGTGGGAAAAGGGTGAAAATGTATTGTTTGGTATCTGTGTTCACCTATTGTGGGTTTTTTAAAGGTGAAGTGATGTTTTAAGATGTCAAACATTTTTATAATGTTTTGTAAATTTCTGAAATGTTTTATTAAATTGTGATGTTGGAGCGAAACTTTTTTGTGGGTTGTTTCATGTAAGTTTGATGATAAAATGATTTTGAAGGTAAAAAGGGTATTATGTAACAAGTGAGTGGGATGTTATGAGATTTTTAATATATTGGAATGGTTTTATAAAAAAATTTAATGGATTTGTGGAAGTGTTAAAGAAATGTGAAAAGTGTTGTGGGCTATTTTGGTGTGAGTCGGATATCAAAATCAATTTGAATAAAAAGTGGAATTTTTTGACTTGTGTTGTATGCATGTGGGATTTTTGGTGAGTTTATGATATGGAAATGATATTTTATTATGAAAAGTATATTCATTGACTTTTTGAACTTGTTTGAGCACAAAGGGAAAACCAGGATATCTAGGTGGGTGGACGTGTACTAGTATGCTAGTGAATCCGTGGGGTTTGGCCTCAGTTTCACTTAGCAAGATTGATGCTTACAACTCTAACTAAACTATGATTATGATGATTGGGGACCACTAGGTTCTGGGTATGTTCCCTACTAGTGGATCGTGCACGAGAATAGATATTTGTGATGGTTACTCTCACTGAGATACGAGGTACCTGGGAACCACAACTAGCTAGTACCTAGGGGTTATTTCTCATTGCTTGTGCTCACTAGATATTTTGTGCTTACCGTCGGCATACGGTATGAGTGGCTGGAAAATTCAGTAGCTTTGGTATTTATTTTAAAAGTTTTTATTCTTTAAATTAGTCCACTTGAAATCTTTTTTTATTCAAAGTTTCATCTTTTAGAAACTGTAACTAGTTTTTCATGTTTTTGAAAAATTACATGCTTTTAATCTTTAAATGTTTATCAGATGGAATATCTTAGTGGTGGTATCCTACTAGGATTTGGTTAACACCCTACTTACACAATTGGGTGTAAGTATACTTTCTTATTTTGTGTCACAGGTTTGGGTACAGGTTTAATGTCATTGGTTTGGGTTTGTAGCGGTCCATCGTGATGCAGTGTTGTGGAGATGGCTTGAGGGAGGTGCCTCTTTCCATGTGGATGTTCTTGGGTTGTCTTTTCTTGGTTTTTTACCTTTGTTATAGTCCTGTTTAGTTGTTTTAGACTATGTAATTCAGTTCTGAATTTTTGTAACACATTGTTTGGTTTGAAAAATCCAGATTCGTTTTATTGGATTCATTTGTTGTTTTATGTTTATAAACTTGGGTAAATCATTCCCAATTCTCATTTTATGATACCCAGGAACTTTTGTTATCCCGTGGGGATTGGTAACGCCCTTCGGGCCTTGTCACAGGCCGAGTTTGGTGCCAGTTTCGGTGGCGATCATATTCAGTTCGTGACAAAATGGTATCAGAGCAGGTTCGCTCTCTTTGGGTCATGTTATATGGGGAACAGTCGGGATAGTCTGGAGTTAGGATTGTCAGGAAATGGAATTTCGGTTATGAGTAGTGTGGATGATCACCACACCTCATGGCGGGATTCAGGTTTCCATGGGAAGTTGGGACCTTTTGGAGTCCTTTGGTTTTCTTGGTTTAATGATGTTTAGGGGAAATGAAAAGAGAGTTGGGTTAATGGTCTCAGTGATCTCAAAGGGACTGGTTGTGTCATGGATGACCATAGGATTCCTTGTGCCAAACTTTGGGACCCCATGGAATCACTTTTGTGTGAAAGTGACACTTTATCATTTTATTTTTAAAGAAAGGAGAATATCACTAAAGAATGTATCACCCAAGTAAAACATTTTTATTTTTGTCTGTGTAACTGATCTATTAAACTATAAATATTCATTGGAAATATAAAAAGATTTCCTACATCATAGTATTTTTTCATAATTTTTAGACATTAAATAAATTAATTTATTTATGACATCATGATGATGCAGCGATTATCTCATTAATGAACGATTTAAAAAAAATGAAAATATAATGTAAAATCTAAGACTTACACTTTCCAAAAACCTATTGGATGAGTATATTTCGAACCCTTATCACCTTATCCTCGAAATATATCAATGTGGGACCTTTAAAATCTGAAACTCATTTTAATATAAAGTAACATTTATTGACTTTCCAAGAGTGCCCCTCCTCCCTCTTATAAAAGGCCCCCACCCCTACCTCCTTACCCACACTTCTCAAGCCATTGGCTCGGAAAATCTCTGCTCATTTTATCTCTCCAAATCCCTCTCTTCATCATAGAATCCTTACCTTATGCAGAAAGCTCTTAAAGAAACCCTTTTGGTTCAAACCAAGAGGAGTTACCCAATTTAAAGGTAAAGTCTTCTCTAATGTTCTTTTGTTTTATTTTGCTTCTCCAACCCCCTAAACTCTTTTTATTCATTTCTTTTGTAACAACACCAGTATCTTCAATATACTAGGATGTTTTTATAAGAAGTATTTGAGCTAAACTTACACACACATACATATAATGGTTAAAGAGCATACTGTTTCCGTGGATGGTGAATTTCTGCCTCACGAAACGATGATTGTTCAATATTCTTCTAACACCTTCAAAGGTGGCCATTAAGATGTCACTATATTTATATATGATATATAATATTTTTATGTTTTCCTTAAGCTTTTGTATTTTTCATTTATGGCATACTTTTATGGTTTCCATTATGGGTAAACACGATATCTTCATTTTAGGAAGTGCGGACTACCACCCCCTCAAAATGATTTGATTCGTTAATGTCATATGTGGGATGTATAAAGGATGTATTTAATGATATTATATATGATATTATACTGTAATTATAATATACCTTTATACCATTATGATTCCATTCCATAAAATATGAAATAGAAATGAAATTAGCGTTCATGCGTACGTACGGCTTACCGTCTCCATGAACGGTGCATTTCATTTATTACCTCTAAATGTTATATAATATTATAAATTCATGTATATACTGGATATATATGACATATATGATATCTAAATCATGAATATAATTATGTATATAATTGATATTTTACCACATGAACAACTTGTAATTATAAAGAGTTTATTTTTGACTCAAGTACCAATGATCGACAAAACGACCATTATTAACTTAAATAATTACATAGTGTTCATAACATGGTAATAAGTGATATAAAAGGAATAATGAACTTGAAAAAGGTTCTTAAGCAAGTATAAATTGACTCAAGTTTATTATTCAGGAGGTTAAAGAACGATCGAGTCGAGTCGGACCCGAGGTAAGGGACTTCGTCTCAATCTCCTTTCATTGAGGCATATTTTGTTTTATACACAACTTTCTTTTATACGGTGTATAAAACCCTTTTACTTTTACATCTATTCAAAAGAAATCTTTTTTATATGAATCATTTTACTAAACGACAAAAGGAATGTTTTTTTGTCGTACGTATGTGGCGACAACGACTTCTCCGCCGCCTTGACCATTATTTGAGTTTCGGCTTCCTCTACAAGCCATAACTTTTTTAAAATGAAAAATAAATATCATGTTTTACTTTTATTTTATTTTGGTATTGAAAATGGTTTTCATAATGTTTTTATTATATCAATGTGTTGTATTGATATCTTGTGATTGAAATGTGGAAATGTTATGTTTCCTTTATGCATGTTTTATGTGATACGATTATGGTTCTTGGGCATTGTTATGAAGACGGGTGGTTCTGTGATAAACTAAGGGCGGGTGAGCCCAATATATCTCTCCAATGCATTGGGTAACGCGAAGGAGTTAAATGTTAAGGTTTCTATAAAGATATTTAGGGAATATACTATGATGGGTATTCCAAACGTAACCATGAGGGTTACTCACTACGTAAGAATGTTATGAATGCCTCAAGTTACCTTTATGTCTTATGATTTTTATGATTTATTCATGATTTGATGAGGTATGTTAAAATTATTATTTTTTATGAGTAAAGTATGATTTCATACATGGACTAATGTTTTCATTTCATGCTTTTATATCCCTTACTGGGATTTTTATACTCATCCCAAGTTTTTGAAATGTTTTTCACAGGTCAAGGGAAAGGTACATGATGTGATGATAGTGTCAAAGAAGTGTCAAGAAAGAATCCATGTTTTATTTTAAATATGTTTCCATTAATGGGAAAAAGTGAATATTATCTTTTATGTAACCACTTTGTTTAAATGTGGAATGTAATGCATGATTTATGATCTAATTATCTAAAACTCTAAACCTGAAAAGAACCTCAATGTGTATTCTTGAAATAACTCAAGATTAAGTAAGGTTTAAGGCTGGGGCCTTATATTCAGTGTCTTTGATATAAACTCCTATGGGTGAGTGTTTTACAGTTTTAGTTATTTAAAGTTCCAATAATAATCTATATGATTTTTCCCATATAGCTTGGAATGATAATCTACTTACTAAACTATGTGGTTATGAGTTACTCGATATATATCATCTTAGGTAATACTACTTTTATGTGCATACCTATGTAGTGTAAACATATCTTGTAGGGGGTAGTCTAATATATAGATGCTCAAAAAGGGTGAGTGCCTTGCGTTCAGTTATTTTAAGTGATTATAACAACCTATATGACATTTTCCTATATATCTTGGATTGAAATTATATATAAAAAAACCTCATATTTTTTGTTCTTTATCATGGATCATCTAGTATAATTTCCTTATATATGTATGGGCATGGATGAGTTATGGTTCTTAAGGAAGCATTATCATAAGAGGATGCTCAGTGAGAACTAGTGCCTTGGTAGGTTGTGGGTTAGCATGAGATTTCATCTTGTTGTGAGACCCTTGAGAGGGTGTTTTCATGTGATATGGTGCATGGTTCTATACGGTAACTTGATATGTTTCCCATAAGTTATGACCCTAATGATACTTGGTTCATGGGCTAGGTGGGAGGACCTAGAGACCTTGAGACATGACTCAGCTTTTAGTAAGTTAGAAACTTGTATTGATTGAGGGAAACCTATGAGAGGTGTTATGTCACATACATATATTATTTTAAATGTATTTTTATTTTAATTTCCATTAATGCTTTGTTTTGGGGGTTTCCAAAGGTTTTATGGAGAATAGGTGAGTATTCATGAATTGGGCCAAACCGTGAGCCCAATTCCAGATTTAAAAATAAATATTGTTTATTTTATAACTTTTTCATTTTTTAATATTTTTCACTCATTCCAACTCCTAAATGTCCTCCCCTGATATATTAACACCAAAATTAAAATTTGGAGCCTTTGGAAATCCATAACCAAGGTTTATTCTGGTTTTTATTTAAGGAATTGGGCCTGCCCTGAATCCCATATCAAGTTTTAAAAATAAATTTTATTTATTTAATAACTTATTAAATATTATGTATTTGTTGGTGATTCCAAGTCTCACACGAGACCATTACACCCAACCGCGCACCCAGCCTCTTTTCCCCCTCTTTGGAGCTCTTAGGAATCTCGATTTATGGACGAAATTCTTAGGGTTTCTAAAATCAGCCAGATTTGAGGAGGTAAGTTCATTCCTTCATAACTCTCTCAATTCTAACTCTTCTCCCTGCATTCCAGTTCCTAAATGACCTCCTAATTCTTTTTAGAACAACCCCTGAATTTTGTACATTTTAAGTTTTAGATACCAGTGTTTTTGATAGATTCATTCAAGATTTCTCAAGTAAGTTAGTGCATTTCTTTCCCCTTTAAAATTGCTTAGGGTTTCATTCTACTTGTTTAGGGTTTTGTTCCACTTTCCTTGAAGTGAAAAATGACCAGGGGGTAGGTTTTTGAACCTAGGGTTTAACCTTGGGTTTTATTGGTCTTTTATTGTGGTTTTAGGTTTGATCTATGTCCCTCTTGGTGCGGCGGTGGTGCGATTTGATTTTTGCACAAAGGATTCAAGGTTTTAACTAATTCGGTAGGTGATTCCATGGGTAACCATTTAATGATGAGTTAGTTTGATTTATTAAATAAATTTTCATGTTCCTTATATGTTGTGAATTATGAGAAAACCATTTTTGGTAGTAATAGTAAAACATTTGGTATTAAAGTTACATTTTTGTTTGAAGTGTGTATTTTTCAAATGTATTTCATGTGTTATCTCTTGTGGTAGTTTTGTAAAATGTGGAAGTGATTTATTAGTTGTTGAAAGGGGCTGCCAATTTTGGTTGGGTAATGATATAGTGTCATGTGGGCCTAAAAAGGGGGGTATTTGAATGATTTTTATGTGTGTAACTTTGTTATACTCCTTGAAAGTGTTTTATGGATTTGTGTGTTCTCATGGGTATCTTTTGTGATATTGTTCAAGGTGATTATATAACATTTTAAAGTGGATTATTACATGTTTATTGGGATGCCAATTATTTTTTGGTAGGGTATTGGTGTGATTTTGGCTTTAAAATAGGTTTTTGAAATGGGTTTTGTGTGCAAGACATATTTACACTAATTGGGTTCTTTTTATGAAAATTGTAAATGTTTTAGTTGGTTAAAAAAGGTGGGAAAAGGGTGCATATGTACTGTTTGGTATCTGTGTTCACCTATTGTGGGTTTTTTAAAGGTGAAGTGATGTTTTAAGATGTAAAACATTTTTATAATGTTTTGTAAATTTATGAAATGTTTTATTAAATTGTGATGTTGGAGCGAAACTTTTTTGTGGGCTGTTTCATGTAAGTTTGATGATAAAATGATTTTGAAGGTAAAAAGGGTATTCTATAACAAGTGAGTGGGATGTTATGAGAGTTTTAATATATTTTAATGGTTTTATAAAAATTTTTAATGGATTTGTGGAAGTGTTAAAGAAATGTGAAAAGTGTTGTGGGCTATTTTGGTGTGAGTCGGATTTCAAAATCAATTTGAATGAAAAGTGGACTTTTGTGACTTATGTTGTATGCATGTGGGATTTTTGGTGAGTTTTTGATATGGAAATGATATTTTATTATGAAAATTATATTCATTGACTTGTTGAACTTGTTTTAGCACAAAGGGAAAACCCAGATATCTAGGTGGGTGGACGTGTGCTAGTATGCTAGTGAATCCGTGGGGTTTGGACTCAGTTTCACTTAGCAAGATTGATGCTTAAAACTCTAACTAAACTATTATTATGATGATTGGGAACCACTAGGTTATGGGTATGTTCCCTACTAGTGGCTCGTGCACGAGAACAGATATTTGTGATGGTTACTCTCACTGAGATACGAGGTACCTGGGAACCACAACTAGCTAGTACCTAGGGGTTATTTCCCATTGCTTGTGCTCACTAGATATTTTGTGCTTACCATCGGCATACGGTATGAGTGGCTAGAAAATTCAGTAGCTTTGGTATTTATTTTAAAAGTTTTTATTCTTTAAATTAGTCCACTTGAAATCTTTTTTTATTCAAAGTTGCATCTTTTAGAAATTGTAACTAGTTTTTCATGTTTTTGAAAGCTTACATGCTTTTCATCTTTAAATGTTTATCACATGGAATATATTAGTGGTGGTATCCTACTGGGATTTGGTTAACACCCTACTTACACAATTGGGTGTAAGTAGACTTTCTTATTTTGTGTCACAGGTTTGGGTACAGGTTTAATGTCATTGGTTTGGGTTTTTAGCGGTCCATTGTGATGCAGTGTTGTGGAGATGGCTTGAGGGAGGTGCCTCTTTCCATGTGGATGTTCTTGGGTTGTCTTTTATTGGTTTTGTACCTTTATTATAGTCTTGTTGAGTTGTTTTAGACTATGTAATTCAGTTCTGAATTTTTGTAAAACATTGTTTGGTTTGAAAAATCCAGATTCGTTTTATTGGATTCATTTGTTGTTTTATGTTTATAAACTTGGGTAAATCATTCCCAATTCTCATTTTATGATACCCAGGCACTTTTGTTAGCCCTTGGGGATCGGTAACGCCCTTCGGGCCTTGTCACGGGCCAAGTTTGGTGCTGGTTTCAGTGGCGATCATATTCGGTTCGTGACAAAATGGTATCAGAGCAGGTTCGCTCTCTTTGGGTCATGTTATATGGGGAACAGTCGGGATAGTCTGGAGTTAGGATTGTCAGGGCATGGAATTTCGGTTATGAGTAGTGTGGCTGATCACCAAACCTCATGGCAGGATTCAGGTCTCCATGGGAAGTCGGGACCTTTTGGAGTCCTTTGGTTTTCTTGGTTTAATGATGTTTAGGGGAAATGTAAAGAGAGTTGGGTTAATGGTCTCAGTGATCTCACAGGGCCTGGAAAGCCATGTGGAGCCGGGGATATTCCCTAGAACACTCTATGTGACTGTGAAGTGACTGTAATATGGCCACCAACCATATTTCCAAGTCACCCACTGAAACGAGTTTCCTCTCGCATTGTCTTGTGTTCTTTAGTTTTAAATATTGGAACTTTGGTTTTAAAGTGACTTGGTTTTAAAAAGTGTAATGTTTTTGTGTAATGATTTTCAAATAAATATGGAATGGTTTGATTTATGAAATGGTGGAACTAAATATTTAGAATTATTTTGAAATGGAAAATTGTGTTCTTACACCTCTTTTGAAAGCAGAAACTATACTGAAGTTGGTTTTGAAAAAGTGATTCCAATAGAGTTTTCTAAACTATTGAAAGGTGTTTTAATGGGATGAGATGTTTTGAAATTGATTTAAATAACTTTAAAGTGAGTTTTCATTGGAATGATTGGGCCTTTCTGAAAAGTTTTTTTTAATGTGGTAATTTGGGTTCGATCTTCTGGTTGGCGGTTTTGAGAAATAGGATGTGTTGGTTGACCGTTTTGGTTTTGAAATGTGGAAAGAATCTTTATTTTAACCTTTGTTGTTTCCGTGAGTGACCACATGCATGGGGTTATATGGAATGATGGATGTTTGATGGCATGACTGGATGAGTGCCGGGACGGATATGACACTACTACGTTTTTTAGTTTTGGTGCCTATGGTAGCGGGCGACCGCCATTGGCGGTCGCTACTGATGCTATTAGCGACCGCCAAAAGCGGTCGCTAAAACTGAAATGTAAATGGTGGGATTTTTCCCGCCCCCCGCGTTGTCTTCTTCGATGTCACTCACTGCAACAGCGTCGACGCCTCCCGCCGCCGCACCGCCACCACAGGTCACCCCCTGTCGCCGCCACCCCGTCACCTCCCGTCGCCCCTACCAATGCTGCTGGAAAACCTCTCACCCCCGGCAGTCAACCGATGCTGTTAAATCCCCAACGTCACCCTTGACGCTTCCTCCGGCCATCGTGGTTCTTCCATGGCCATCAACCTAAGCTCGGGGTCACCTCCAACATGCCGCGCGCGCCCCAGTATACAATCGGCACCAAATAATCGTCGGTTTTCGAAGAGAGTATTAGCGACCGCCATTAGCGGTCGCTATTACTCAATAGCGACGGAGCAACTACGACCGCCAAAAGCGGTCGCAGGGCAGTCTCTAAAGGGCATTAGCGACCGCTTTTGGCGGTCGCTAAAACCCTCATTTCTAGTAGTGTGAGGAGGGTGCCCAATGTGGCACAAAAACATGCATGTGTGAGGCCCATGGGGTACCATTGGTGGATACGCTTACCACTGAACTGTTTGTTTTCAAATAAATGGTTTTAAAAAAATGATTTCTTGATGAATTTTTTGGGATGGTTTGTATTATGGGTTTCTGAAAATGTTGATGTTGTGGGATGTTTTGAGTACAAGAACCCCTCCTTTTTGAACTGTGTTTTGGATTTGTGTTTGGTCGGTAAGTTGTGTTGTAGGGGCGGTTAGTGGTCTCTTCTGAGAAATGTTCTGGGATGCTTTTACGGTGTTTCCTTTCATGTTTTTGGATCTTTTTTGTGGTATATCTCGACCAATGGACCATCTTGGTTGGGTCCTTAGGTTTAATCATTGGATAAGGTACACCCTATTAAGGGTTAGTGCACAACTGAAGTGAAAATCGGATTTTTTCTCCATTAGAAGACCCTCCAGTTGATCAATATAAGGAATCTTTTTATTGATATTTTTATATTGAGTCTAAACCCTTTCCTTTCTTGGTTTTTTGTATCCTATTGTAGTGAGAGAGTGATCATAGGAAGTTGAAAGAGACCTTAGCCTCTTATGTTTCCTGATTTTACGAAGGTGGAAGTGGTCTGGGGTTGTTAGCATGGATGAGTATCTAGATGGTGTCTAAGAGGTCCTCTCAGTCCTTCATAGTATCTTTGAAGAAGGAGTTCACAATAAACTACCAGTGTGGTAAATCTGGTCATGAGAGGATATTTTGGCCACTTTCTATAGTTCTGTGTTGTTTGGGGATGTTGTATAAGGTCCCACTCCATGCATTGTTTATATCAGTCGCAATGGTCATGTTCGGTGAAACCTTGTGATTTTGTGCACTCGATTGACTTTAAAGGTGAAAGTTGTGCAATCCTCTGAGAGTATATTTATGTTGGGAGAATGTCTCCCTTGGAAAAACATAAAAATATTCCATTTTAGAGTAAGGTGAGTATAGGTGTTCTTTACTTCTATTGTTTATCACCCGAACAAACAAGGTGTGATGTGTGTGCATCTTCTAAGCCCTTGTTTCAGTGAAATATCGAGTTAGGGTAAAGTGATTTTGGAATGTGTTATGTCTTGTAAAGCTTATCGGGGATTGCGGTGTAGTTTTTGGTTGCACTGAAAGAATAATTCTCATTTAGGGGGTTTCCAAAGCCTAACTGCGAGGCCGAAGATGCTTCAATCATTTGAGCTCCATCCATAGGTCTCGGAGAGAAGTTGGCTCATAGTCTGGGGAAATCACAGGGTTGTTTAAACCCATGTACAATGTCTTATCCTCAATATGAAAGATATTAAGAGTTTAAACTTCTAGTGTCATCATATTTCTTCTGTTGTTCCCATTCGGTGGAAATAGGTTGAGGGCCTTGTACCCATGTCATAACCTAATGTCATTCCCTCCCCCTTTGGTTTCCATCGAGTCATTAGAGAATGGTTGGAAATTTGGATAGACGTGCTGAGGACATAGTTTGTGTATAATTAGTAGTGACCATGTTCCAGGAATCCATGCGAAAAGAATGATCTGCATAGTTAGTGCAGAATTTCCCAAACCATGTGGACTGACCCTGCTCCCTTCCCAAATCTTTGAAAAAAAAATTGGGTGTTTCTGTGTCGGCCCATGCTGGTCGGTTAAGATGGTTGGTTCTTATGGTGGGGAGACCCAATATGATTCTCATATACTTTCCTTCATAAATTATGAATGGAATTATACCCTTTGTGCTAGGAAGTTCGTTCAGGCCTCCATCTGTTAGTGTCTTGATTCTGTCTCGAAAAATAATATAGGTTGCCTTTTATGGTTTGGTGCCTATTTGTGTCCCCCCATACCAATAACTCATATTTATCCATGGTCCTGGATTGGTGCTTGGTAGTCTCGTTCAGATATTTCTAGATACCAACATCTTCCTTGAGTAAACATTGGGATTGGAGGGCTCTCAATGGTTTAGTTAATGTAAGGTAAATGTAACCTTGTTCGAAGTTGTTGTTCGTTTGGGTGAATTGCTTGAGTCATGTTCGGATAGTGTTTGAGGAGTTTTATTTTGGAATAAAGTATGAATGTTCTTGATTGTTTCAGAAAAGTGGTGTAAGTTTGGTTTGTGAGATTATTCCTTCCTTCATTGATCACTGGAGGTGTTTTGGCCTTTGGGGGAGAAACCTGGCAAGGGAGAACCTCTTGGTTTCTCAGTTGGGTTTGGTTGTTGCTTTGGCTTTGCGGTGAATTTCCGGGGCGGAAAGCTTTCATGGTGGGGATAATTTTCACATACATATCTTATTTTAAATTTATTTTTATTTTAATTTCCATTAATGCTTTGTTTTGGGGGTTTCCAAAGGTTTTATGGAGAATATGTGAGTTTTCATTAATTGGGCCAAACCGTGAGCCCAATTCCAGATTTAAAAATAAATTTTGTTTATTTTATAACTTTTTCATTTTTTAATATTTTTCACTCATTCCAACTCCTAAATGTCCTCCCCTAATATATTAACACCACAATTAAAATTTGGAGCCTTTGAAAATCCATAACCAAGGTTTATTCTGGTTTTTATTTAAGGAATTGGGCTGCCCGGAAGCCCATATCCAGTTTTAAAAATGAATTTTATTTATTTAATAACTTATTAAATATTATGTATTTTTCGGTGATTCCAAGTCTCACACGAGTCCATTACACCCAGACTCA
Source organism: Viscum album (assembly GCA_963277665.1). Classification (NCBI taxonomy): domain Eukaryota; kingdom Viridiplantae; phylum Streptophyta; class Magnoliopsida; order Santalales; family Viscaceae; genus Viscum; species Viscum album. Next base: position 306,418,967 of record OY728147.1, read on the forward strand.
CCCCCAGCCTCTTTACCCTCTCTTTGGATCTCTTAGTAATCGAGATATATGGACGAAATTCTTAGGGTTTCTAAAATCGGCCAGATTTGAGGAGGTAAGTTCATTCCTTCATAACTCTCTCAATTCTTACTCTTTTCCCTCCATTCCAGTTTTTAAATGACCTCCTAATTCTTTTTTGAATAAACCATGAATTGTAGCCGTTTTAAGTTTTAGATACTGGTATTTTGGGGAGATTCATTCAAGATTTCTCAAGTAAGTTAGTGCATTTCTTTCCCCTTTAAAATTGCTTAGGGTTTCATTCTACTTGTTTAGGGTTTTGTTCCATTTTCCTTGAAGTGAAAAATGACCAGGGGGTAGGGTTTTGAACATAGGGTTTAACCTTGGGTTTTCTTGGTCTTTTATTGTGGTTTTAGGTTTGATCTATGTCCCTCTTGGTGCGAAGGTGGTGTGATTTGATTTTCGCACAAAGGATTCAAGGTTTTAACTAATTCGGTAGGTGATTCCGTGAGTAACCATTTAATGATGAGTTAGTTTGCTTTATTAAATAAATTTTCATGTTACTTATATGATGTTCATTATGAGAAAACCATTTTTTGTAGCAATAGTAAATCATTTGGTATTAAAGTTACATTTTTGTTTGAAGTGTGTATTTTTCAAATGTATTTCATGTGTTATCTCTTGTGGTAGTTTTGTAAAATGTGGAAGTGATTTATTATTTGTTGAAAGGGGATTCCAATTTTGGTTGGGTAATGATATAGTTTCATGTGGGCCTAAAAAGGGGGGTCTTTGAATGAGTTTTATGTGTGTAACTTTGTTATACTCCTTGAAAGTGTTTTATGGATTTGTGTGTTCTCATGGGTATCTTTTGTGATATTGTTCAAGGTGATTATATAACATTTTAAAGTGGGTTATTACATGTTGATTGGGATTCCAATTCTGTTTTGGTAGGGGCTTGGTGTGATTTTGGCTTAAAAAGAGGTTTTTGAAATGGGTTTTGTGTGCAATACATATTTACACCAATTGGGTTCTTTTTTTGAAAATTGTAAATGTTTTAGTTGGTTAAACAAAGTGGGAAAAGGGTGCATATGTACTGTTTGGTATCTGTGTTCACCTATTATGGGTTTTTTAAAGGTGAAGTGATGTTTTAAGATGTCAAAAAAATTTATAATATTTTGTAAATTTTTGAAATGTTTTATTAAATTGTGATGTCGGAGCGAAACTTGTTTGTGGGTTGTTTCATGTAAGTTTGATGATAGAATGATTTTGAAGGTAAAAAGGGTATTATGTAACAAGTGAGTGGGCTATTATGAGAGTTGTAATATATTGGAATGGTTTTATAAAATTGTTTAATGGATTTGTGGAAGTGTTAAAGAAATGTGAAAAGTGTTGTGGGCTATTTTGGTGTGAGTCGGATTTCAAAATCAATTTGAATGAAAAGTGAACTTTTGTGACTTGTGTTGTATGCATGTAGGATTTTTGGTAAGTTTATGATATGGAAATGATATTTTCTTATGAAAATTATATTCATTGACTTGTTGAACTTGTTTGATCACAAAGGGAAAACCCGAGTATCTAGGTGGGTGGACGTGTACTAGTATGCTAGTGAATCCATGGGGTTTGGCCTCATTTTCACTTAGCAAGATTGACGCTTATAACTCTAACTAAACTATGATGATGATGATTGGGGGCCACTAGGTTATGGGTATGTTCCATACTAGTGGCTCATGCACGAGAACAGATATTTGTGATGGTCACTCTCACCGAGATACGAGGTACCTGGGACCCACAACTAGCTAGTGCCTAGGGGTTATTTCTTATTGCTTGTGCTCACTAAATATTTTGTGCTTACCGTCAGCATACGGTATGAGTGGCTGGAAAATTCAGTAGCTTTGGTATTTATTTTAAAATTGTTTATTCTTTAAATTAGTCCACTTGAAAACTTTTTTTATTCAAAGTTGCATCTTTTAGAAATTGTAACTAGCTTTTCATGTTTTTGAAAACTTGCATGTTTTTCATCTTTAAATGTTTATCACATGTAATATATTAGTGGTGGTATCCTACTGGGCTTTGGCTCACACCCTACTTACACCATTGGGTATAAGTAGACTTTTGTGTCACAGGTTTGGGTACAGGTTTAATGTCATTGGTTTGAGTTTTTAGTGGTCCATCGTGATGTAGTGTTATGGAGATGGCTTGAGGGAGGTGCCTCTTTCCATGTGGATGTTCTTGGGATGTCTTTTTTTTATTTTGTACCTTTTTTATAGTCCTATTGAGTTGTTTTAGACTATGTAATTCAGTTCTAAATTTTTTTAAAACATTTTTTGGTTTGAAAAATCCAGATTCGTTTTATTGGATTCATTTGTTGTTTTATGTTTATAAACTTGGGTAAATCATTCTCAATTCTCATTTTAGGATACCCAGGTACTTGTGTCAGCCCGTGGGGATTGGGAACACCCTTAGGGCCTTGTCACGGGCCGAGTTTGGTGCCGATTTTAGTGGCGATCATATTCGTTTCGTGACAGGTTAAACTGGGTTTATGGGTGAATTAAGGTAGGGATCATGGGAAGGTGATTTAGGTTATTTGGTTGATTCACCGGAAGTTCTATTAAGGGTGGCTTTTGGTTAATGATAAAAATATGAAGTTGGATCTATCAAGTGTGGTAAATTAATTTTGATGCCTTATTCCTTTTGAGAAGGTGAACTTTCAAGTGCAGTGTGAGCATGGGTAAATGGTCGAGGCCTTAGGATGGCACTAGATAGTGGCTAAGCATGTGCTTAGCTTGAAGTAATAACATGTTGAGGAGCATGGTCAGTGATGTTGGATCATTTTCTTAGTTTTAATGTTTTGTGACTCATGGGAGTGTGGGTTGGGTTTTCTACAGTTGGGAGTTACTAGAGCGTACACCCATACATTTTCAGATGATATTGAGGTAGTGTGTGCTTAGTACACATGAAACTGTTGAGTTTTGAATCTTTGATTGGTTGTGTGTAGGCTGAGTACTGGTGGAATAAATGAGATTTTTTTAGGCCTAGTTGTCCAATAGTTTTGGTGAAAATGGGAAATGTACCTATATAGTAAAGGAGACATCAAAAGTGGATTGGGTGTGATGGCATGATCGATTCGAGTTGATCCTAGATAGGTGTTGTCTGGGATAGATGAGCATGCTTGGGAGGAGTGTCACATGGGTAGTGATTGAACCTGTTGATTTTTCTATTAAAGAGAGATTTAAGGAGAGACATGTAGTGGGGAGTTCACCATTAGGAATTTCTGCTAAAATTTTGGGTGTCCTAGACCCAACTATACAGTGATTTTGATTACCATATCATGTGTATAGTTACATATACATTATGTATTCTTACCATTATAGTGTAGATATTTCTGTTTACACTATTTAATGGTAATTTCCATAGATTAATTATTGTATCAAAGGGTTATAGAAAATCTCAGGCAATAATGCGAACCTCGAGATACTATGACATTAATCTTAAACAAAGGTCTTATGTTCTAGATACATCTTACTGACTAAACATAGTAAATGTTGGACTATCAGGTGTTGGGGGCTCATAGACTTCTTCTCTTGAAGTTCACACTTAGTGATCTCTAATAGTGAGATCATAAGGATAGACCCACCAATATGAACACCACATGTTTTGGGTGTCATTGGATGTTCCTATCAACGGACATGTGTAATGGTATCCTAACTTGAGATCGTTACCAATGTGTGCCATTTTATCACGTACTTTGATGCAAGATGGAAACTATGATGATGAAATCATGGTGAGGTATCTTGTGTCGGTTGCGTCATTGGTGGCATGACATTGGTTGAATAATCAAGAAAGGATTTGTCACTTCCAGGTTAAGGAAGTTATATATCTCAGGACACATTGATCAGGATGGAAATCCCTTCACAAGACCATGGTCACAACATTCGAGGGTAAGTCTGTCCAGTTAGATCAACAAATAATAAAGTAAGAAAAGGGAAATGACACAGTTGTGCGTCCTGTTTTATGAGATATTAAAGACATAGAGATTATATTATACAGTGCGTGTTTGTAGGTTGGTTGTCATTGTTGCGACAATCCTTATCTCTTTAGGGGCCATGATGGGTTGCTAGATCCCGCTCTTGGTCTGTGAATAGTATTCACTGTTATCGAGATAAGGGCCTAGAGGGTCACACACAATAACATATTCGAGAATCTTCCCTATTCATTTGAATATGATTTTTGGACATGGTGGGCCCCACCACTAGGGTTTAGGATTTGTCCAAGGAGATATGGTCACCAAAGGAATAAATAAATTCATATTATTCAAGTTAATAATAAAAGGAATTGAATTTATTTATTAAATGTATTTATAAGTTTTAAGGTAAATACATGAAAATATTAATTGAATGAATATTATTTTAATATATTCAAGGTTCATTTAATATTTATGGGAGTATGAGTCAATTTATTGGCTCAATTATTATGATGTAATATATTTATTATATTACAGGTAAGTGATAATAATAATAAATGATGTTTATGTCTCATTTTAGTAGTTATCATATCATTTGTATAGAGTGCTAATTATTCAGGGGCCGAGACGGCATTACTGGGTATTTGCATAACACCCTATAAATAGAAGAAAAGAGGAATTCACTTGTGACTATTCATGGGATTTCTCTCTCTTATTCTCTCTTCGATGTTTTAGAGAGGCTCTGGATTTAGGAGCTCAGATCGAGCTCTCTCTCGTGCATCGTAAGTAAGGCGATGTGGTGATCGTCGGAGCATCGAAGGCGTCTTCAGAACTCTGCGCTAGCACCTGGATTTCGATAATCAGTGCTCTCGTAGATTTTCGAAGCAAGTGTGGATGATATAGAGGAATTAGACTTCAGATTATTAAATCAGTGATCACCAATGGCGAGCAGACATCGTGCACAGCTTTGAATCTAAACAAGGTATTTTATGGTTTTAATTTTGTGTTTAATCTTCTTCAAGCAAGATCCTCGGCTTAAACCGGGCAGCGATTCGCCGACGTCAACGAGGTCACATCATTCGTTGGTGAAAAATTGTAAAATCACACTTTTGGGGATTCCACTACATGCATGTACCTTCAATTGGTATCAGAGAGATGCGTGTTGATTTTAAGCCAAACAAAAATTAAATTTGCATTAAATATCATAAAGGGAGTCGTTACAGTCCCAACGCCATAGACAGATTTCCAATCTGACATCAAATGGTCAAGTTATGGTTATTCGAAGCATTAAATATGGATTGAAAAATCTTTTTACGGGTTAAATTTTTCATGATCATACATACATGTGTGTGTGTGTGTTTGATTACCTTAATTAAATTTCTTGATCCATTTTTGGTGAATTGTTGCATTCCGGACGGCGAACTCATGACCAAAATAGTCACCAAAATATGAAAACTATTTTAATTTTTTTTTATTATAATAAAATTATTGTATAATAATGATAATATTTTCTAATCCTACAATTTAGACTTTAGAAAATTATGAAAATGGGTTGTTGCATTTTGGAATCCTCCATTGGAAAAATAAAAGTGTTAGGCGAATGTGAGTTTATCAAATCCTACTAATCAAACAAATTATTTGAGGGCCTGATGAATTTTGTTTAATATTTTTAAAAATAAAAATCAAACAAGTTGGCTGTGGAAATTTTGAAAAGGGGATTGGGAGTGTGGGTTGACACTACTTTTGTCTGCAAAAGATTGGAAACAAAAAAAAAGGGTCCTAGCCAAGACCCCTCCTGCTCGCTCTTGGTAACCCATTCGGCTAGATCTGGCGCCTCCCACTGTGTGCCTCCACCGCGAAATCCTTCAGACTAGCGAGTTTCAACGCCGAACCTCCGCTCCATCCAGCCGCCTACTCTATAGAAACCTGCAGCGACAGCCACCACTTTGACCCCCTGGTGTACCACCGCCTGCTCACGATGAGCCCCAGCCGGAGCGGCACTCTACAGTTGCAGTTCTTCACCACACAAACCCTTTCGCCACCGCCTTGAGCACCAACCCCACCAGAGACTGCCTAGATCCAGTGAGACCCAGGTCGCAGCGCTGTCTGCTGGACGAGTCCCTCTGCTATACCTTGGACCATCGACTCACCTGTTCAGCAGGCAAGAAGTAAGGAAACTTAACATACCCCAACCCTACTGCCCCAAAATTGGACAGGTAACCTCTATAGTTATGATTGGACCCAAATTTCCCTAAAATAGGTTTGGGTGGGTCTAGACATCCTGAATCCATCTTGGAAAGAACTTTCTGACCCATATTGCCTTTGCACGGGGTCAACATAGCCTGGAATGGGCCTACGCGGGTTAAATATTAATTTTTGGTTGAATTTTTAATTGTGCCTTGAATTACTTTAATTTGGTTTTAAATTAAATTAATTAATTAATTTAATTTTTGGTTTTAAAATTAAATTAATTAATGGGACCGAATGATGCATATTATTGAATTCAAATTAGAGTGAAATTTTAATTCAATAAAAATATCCTTAGAAATAATTTTTAATTCAAGTTTAATTTTTATTCTGTATTTATTTTTAATACGTGAGTTAATGCGTATTGACTGATCGTGATCCTGAGACCATCCAATGTAAGTTTGGTGCATTTTAATTTATTTAATTTATTATTGCATATGTTTTGTAATAAGTAATTAAATGAAAGGCAATCTACGTGTTGGCTCAGTGTCATTATATTTATAAGGGCCTACGTGTCAACTTTCAGAGTTGTATTTTATACTCCCCAGTTCCCCCCACCTACGTGCGAGTACTATTGTATAATGACGAGATGAACAGTGACACACTTCATGCCAAGTGATAGTGATGCACCAGATAGGAGTTGGATGCATTGGATGGGCATGTGTTGCAACTTGAGTCACAAACGACGCGACTCAAGGTATATCCCCTAGGGTATAGGTTGATTCATTATTCACTCAATGATCAACCATTATAATCGGTTCATGATCAGGTCTTTATTTTAATTTTTCATGGTTTATTATTTTTGTGAATGTGTAGTTTATGCATGATCTCATAGAAATAATAAACAAGCATGTCAGATAAAATAAACATTTGACATGACATATTTTTCTACTTCTAGCATGACCAGTTGTGAGTGCGATCACACAATACATGCTAAAAACATAGAAAATTATTTCTTTCATCACATTAATAACACAAAAACCCTCATAGAAATAATAAGTCTAAATCGTCTTCTGTCATTCAAATTTGGACAAAATCGGCTGTTCGGAGTGCTCGTCATGCCAAAGCTGAGGGTGTCTCTTACTACCAGAGAGTTCTTATGAGAGCGGTGGATTAACTTAACTAAAATTTCAGAAAATAAATAGCCAAATCTAGCTTATTGTAATTTTATAGGCCAGAATTGAGTAAATCAAGTAAAGATTTTAGAAGTTGGGACTTTATTCAACAGATCAAGGAACCGCGAGTTAATTCAGTTGACCAACCAAACGCCTGCCTTGAACCCTCCAAGTAGTGGCATAGCCAAATCTTGTAGACTATGAGGAGTGGTTTAGGGATCCTTTCCACTAGAATACTCAAGAGATAGAGTATTTTGATTCTAGCATAGAGGGTTCCTAGAATTTGATAAAATAGTGGGTGACATTTAATAATTTAAGTAATTAATCAAAATTTCTAAAATGGTAATCAAATAAAAAGTGTTAATCTGTTAAAATTTATTTTTGTAGAGTGATCCACATGATTGGCACACGGTTTGCCTAACCGTGTGGCCTAACCGTGCACTTTATTAAAAGGGAAAAAATTGCTGATTTTACCCTCCGGTCCTTAAAGGTTTTTCATCCCTTTTCACCCTCATTTGGCCAGGAGGCTCCCTTATGTACGCCCTCTTCTCCCTATCCTACTCCATGGTGATTATCCCTCATTATTGGTCTAATCCAAGCATTGTCAGGTGCGTTGGAAGCATCACAGTGAGCCTATGACTCCTCTAGCTTCTTTTATCAGTTTCTCTTCTTGCTTTTGGTGTGATTGTCATGCGGGATCATATTCCCTCTTTTCATGGTGTTTGTCAATTCTTTTTTTTTTTCTCATACAGGCTCAAATTAAAGCCTAATAATGGACAAGTAAATCTATCTTGGTATAAGGTAGGTGGTCTATATGTTTTCCATTAAAAGTTTCATCATTTATAACATGTGCTATTGTGTTGTGCACCAGACCTCTCGTGTGTCGCTTCTTAATGTGAAATTAATTAAATTGAATACTAAGAATGTGACCTAGAACCCTCTTACATGGTTGGAGGTCGGCGACCTCAACCTCAACCACCACTTAAGGTGAGTTTGAATAAATTCTATTATTGAATGTGGTTGTTCTAATCTACTAAACCACCCCTTGGGTGAGTTTTTCATTCCACTTGAGAGTGGAATGACTTAAAGGAATCAAATAAAAGGTTTAGTGATATGTTTATGCACTTGGCCTGAAATTAGATTATTAAATGTGATGGTTGACTCATTTCAATTGTAATAGAAATTTATAAATTAAATGAAATGAATTGATATGAGGGTTGGATAAAACCCCTTGATCCTCGATCCTTTTACTTAAGCTTGATGATTGTGACAAACTGACCTAAATGAGGAATTAAAATATAGTGGCATGGATTCTTCCCATGGCCTTATTACTTGTTATAAATGAAATGGACCAATTTTATGAATTTAATTGACATATGGAATAATCATGATGAATTGTATCTTTTTTGACATGGATAATTCTCATAGACTATGACATACCTTTTTGCGTGTATGGTGCCAACTATTATGGACAATTTAGCTGGCCCCTTATCATTCTTTACTTTATGCATGGGTTATCCTCTACAGATGATGTGACTAACAAGTGTAAAATGAATTATTATGTCTTGAGTGAAACTTGGATTCCCAAGTAGGAATACCTTGGATGGGCTCATAGGTCAGATGGGATACACTATGCTTTGAGCAATACTAGGTTCCTCTTTATGAAACGCCTTGGTTAAAGGCTCATAGGGAAAGTAGGATCACCTTATACAAGATTATTACTAAGAGGACTTTGTTAGGGTTTTTGGACATGACATTTCACACCCCCTTGGTCTAGGATGTTGGACATGATGCTTCACATCATTTTGGGTTGTTGGACATGACGCTTCACACCCATGATTAGGATGTTGGACATGATGTTTCACATCATTGATTGGGATTGTTGGGAATGGTGCTCCTGATCCCCTGTTCAGATGATTGGGATGGTACCCATATTTAAACAACGAGACTCTTATATTAGTATTAGTATTATTATTATTATTATTATTATTATTATTATTATTATTATTATTATTATTATATATGGATTGCTTGGTCTTACACCTCGAGTCCTCATTGGTTCATGTATATCTCTTCACATGTGCATTTACATGTAAGAATATATATACATGATGGCATGTTCAGAGATATTCTAGCTTGGGCTGAAGTAGGTATGGTCGGCCAGGTGTCCTTGAGGAACCTGGGCCGACTCGATTACATTTATATATTCACTGCTAATTTATTATATCAGCACACTGCTTTATTTTATATTCATGGACTGGATTTCATTAGACATCGTTGGTAGCGGCCTATTAAGTTTATCTCACAGCATGTTCGATCCACCATTTGGTACTTGAACAGACCTCATGGTTGCAGGTTCAGGATCATGGCCTATGCTTGCCTACTTGCTTTTATTCCTTATGGACTGGGACTTGACATGGAGCTGGGGGCTGAGCATGTACTTGAGATTCCTTCAGGGAATGGATTCTTTTATTTATTTATTCTCTGTCTATCAACACATGTTGTATTTACATGTTATATGTCTTTTTATGTGCATTGTATCATGTTCATGCATGGTTCTTTATTCATTCATTATTGATTGTCAGTTATTATTATCTTCCACTGCTCTTTTATATATATATTGCTTTCATTGTTGTCATATTTACCATATACCGTTATTCCACTCTGATTATGAGGGTATAGTCTCCCCACCATACCATTTTTAGACCCTCACTGCTAGTCGGTATCCTCTAATGTACGGGGAGGCAAGCTTGAGGTCATGTGGAAAATTGGTTTGATGTACTGTCTTAATGGCTCCTGGGTCGATACGTTATATATTTATTATCAATAAGTAAGTTAATATGTCTTCGGTGATGATGAAGATCCCAATGATTGAAGATATTGAAGAATCCTATGAATGATTAAGTATTCATGAAAAGGGGGTTGAAGAGTTTATTGGGATTGAGATACATCTTGGAAGAAGTTTTTTGTCATTGTATTATGATGATCCACTCATATGTTGGCAATAAGGATCATGAAGATGTTCCCCTTAATAATGGAGAAGGATACTAGGCTGTTGGGATTGAGATACAGCTTGGAAGAAGTTGTTTGTCATTGTATTATAAAGATCCACTCATATGTGGGCAATAAGGATCATGAAGATGTTGCCCTTAATAATGGGAAAGGATACTCGGTTACTGCTGTTTGGAGTTCTCAAATAAATAGATTCAAGAAACCATCCCTTAAACATCTGATGATTGTTGATCTGATCTTAATGAGTATCAAAGACTAATGCTCATAGTTGTAGGAAGTGCTATCTTCAACAGGTTATTGGTGAGTATAATAAGCTAGCTATTGAAAATATTTAGAATCCACGACTAAGGAAGTATAGAGTCTGGTTGGAAGATTGAGGAGTCATCTATGTGTTATCTAGCATGAAGGTTGTTATATACAGTGTTTAACTACACTTGGATGATGTCTAGGGAATGCTGAAAGGGGGTTGGAAGATATTTAGATGATGGAGATTCATTAAAGTTTTAACACCCCAAGTGTCACTTTTATGTGGGGGTATTTGTTGCATAGTTTATCCCCTCAAGTTAGAGGTGTTATGGGATGAAAGGTGAATGTTCAGGAACTTTTTCCAGGTCACACGATTAAGGTTCACGGTTAAACTAATTGTGCATCCTAATTGTGCACCCCGTACAACTCTTGATAGAGGTGATCTTCATGGTTACCGCACAGTTTGTTTAATTGTGTGAGTAAACCATGAAACCCACCCGAAGAGGAGTACTTTTGTCCTTTTGGTACCTTTTTAATTGGGTTTTCTTCCCTTGGCTTCCCCACTTTATTTCCCCTGACCTAGGCACCTTCTATGGAGTTTTCTCCCTCTCTAAAGCTCCTCCAAGTAGATTTTGAAGTGGTTTCTTGGTGATTCTTCACCCGATTTGAAAGGTTAGGGTTCCTTTCATCTTCTTCTTGAGTTTTCTTCCATATTAATCTTCTTAAATAACCCTATTGGCCATGTTTGGCTGATTTTCATACCTAGGGTTGTCTTAAAATTTGGTTTTTGCTTCCTAGGAGTTGTGAGTCCTCCTATGAGACCTAATCTGGTGGATTTTGTCGAAGGCGACATGATTCCACCACATGAGGTAGGTGTTTCCATTTCATTGTCTTTTATTTAAGAGTTCTATGAATGCTTGATGATTTAAGTGTTTTTGAATTAATGTAATGATGTATATGATAGGTAGTTTAGATTTTCTAAAGGTTTTCCATGTTTGGGTGGGTTTTTTCCTTTGGAAAACATGGGTGAATTTCTTGGTGTTAGGGAACTTGGTTTTGAAATGGTGTTTTATACATTCTTTACATTTGATAAAATGCCAAAGAGGGTTTTCATTGAAAAATACACATGTTCATGGGGTTTTAATCCAAATGGGGTTTTCAAATTGGGTTTCCCTTTTTGTGTTTAAAGGGTTACCTTGTTTCAAAGGGTGGTGTGGCTTTAGAAAGTAAAATGGAGTTTTCCTTGGGTTGTTTGAAGGTGATTGTGGTTTATTTTGTTTTCTTTGGAATTGTGTTTGGATTCCAATTTGTTTTAAAAATAGATTTCCAAATGCATGTGCTATATGTGATAAGCTAATTGAGATTTACACAATGGCTAGTCGCGCCTAGTAAAGATTCACATGTTGGCTAGTGGGATGTCACCGAGGAGACTGGTAGAGTGATTCGGTTGACAGGTGTGTGACCACTAACCTGTCCGAAGTTGGTCCACCTATACATGTCATGTGTTGTCCCATTAGTCCTTGTGGTGCTTCATCATGTTATGTATCATATGTTATGCCTTTTTGTTATACGTATTGGCATGTGTGTTTCTTACCTCTTGGATGAACTTTCTTGATATGTTGATCCTCTTATGGTTTAGTCTTGACATTGACTAGTTTGGTTCCATCTGTTTATTGGCTTTACTTTTGACCATCTATGGTTGTGGTTTCCTTATTGTTGCCCATGCTTCCTTTCTTGCCTATGAGTTGGGTGTGTAAAATCTTTTAAAGGAAAGCAGGGGAAATGGTTTCCAAAGTGACGTTCTTGAGTGGGAAAATGCTTTTGAGTGGGAAAATGCTTTTAAAATGGTTAAACCATGTGTGGGTTTGTTTTTTAAAAGTATAGTTTTTAATAAAGAAATATATGGCATTTGAATTGACATGGTTTTTGATAAAATCTCTTTATGGCATGTTTTATGAAATTCGTGCTTTGAGAAACCGCATGTTCCATGTTTTGATTATTCTTATATTATGTAAAGGAAAAGTGAAAACCTATTTATCTATATTAATTGCAAACTAGCAAAGTTGGTTTCTTTTATAAAAAAGAATGAATTGGACTCATGGTGGTATCCTGCTGGATTCAGCTCACACCCTACATACTCACGTTGGTGGGTATCTAGTCTTCATGTCTTGTGCAGGTTTTTTCAGGTTTGGATTTTAGGTTTGATCTGGTGTCATCTTCCTTAGGAAGCGGATAGTTGTTGGGATCATGGTGGTGAGTTTAGTGTCACATGGAGATGGTGATCGAACCTTCAGTTTCATGGAATCGATTGCTCGATTTTTGTAATTCTTTTCTTTTAGCTTCCATTGTAGTTTTGTAGCTCTGTATTAAATGCTTATTTGTTGCAAGTGTTTTTGTTGGCATTTTTTCTTATCTCTTTATTATTATTCCATGTTTGGGTGTTTATATTTGTCTTCTTGAGGGTGAAACTGTCCCCAGCATTCATGTTTGATACCCTTGATGCTCGTCGTCATCCCGGGGGGATCGGGGATGCTCCTCAGGTATGTGGCGGGCCACCTTGGGAGTCTGCTGGATAGACGTCCCAAGTTGGTTCGTTACAAAATGGTATCATAGCAACCCTCTTTATTATTTGGGATGTGTTTGGGTAGTCTGGAGACTAGGATCATCATCGGGGCTCAGGTGGAGTGTGCTGGTAAGGCATGGCCAGCTCTTCATCGCTCTAAATCTTGAGTTTCCATGGGTGTATCAGGCTTGAATCTTGATCTTGAGTTTGGGTTTGGATGTTTTGATAGATTTTTTTGATATATTGTGATGATTCTTTGATCCCAATTGAGTGTATTGGTGATTTTGGGGATCAGTTTGGGTTTCAAGGGTGAAAATGGTGAACGGTCCAGGGTTTCATGGTTAGCACGCACAGTATGGTAAACTATGTGGTGCCCATGTGACATGGTTCCGCAACCATGATGGTTCCTATTGCATGGTTGGATCATGGTTTACTAGCTCATGTGTCCAAACTATGCACAGTGCAACTTCACCTCTGGAATTGTTGTTTTGTCTCCCTTTCTTCTCGGATTGACACCAATGAAGTATTTCATTGGCGCAATATCTTATAGGGGAGTTTTAAGTGGGATTTTTATGGAAATTGGTTTGGTGAATGTGGTTTGATTTGAGATGTGTGCTTGTGTGCTTGTTCTTTCCCCTTGGGGATTTTGTTTTACAGAATGGAAATTTGGTTTTTGAAGTGGAAGAGCTGTTTTGTTTTTGGAAACCATTTCCTGGTGGTTTTAAAACCATGTATGTTTTGTTTTGAAACTGGGATAAGGAAAACATTTTGAGTAAAAAAACATTTTAGTTCAAAAGGTTGAATTTTTTTGAAATGCTTAAATTCTTCAAGAGGGTTTTTTAAGAATTGGATTATGAAAGTGTTTGTCTTGAGATGGTCTATTCCAAAGTGAAGTTTTGAAATTGTTTTGGAAAGAAGTGTGAGATTTCCTTTTTATGAAAAGTGATGTGATGCTTTTGAAAAAGAAAGGGGTTGACCCTTAGGTTAAATAACTTTTGAGACCAATGGGTCATAATAATGGGTTGAAGTTTTGAGAAGAGTGGTGGAAAACGGTTGAGCTTTCAAATGATATATTCAAAGTGGTTTGAATTTTTTTTTCAAAGGATGTTTTGAAATGGAGTTTTGTTTGATTCTCTTGGTTATGGGACCACTTGTTTTGTTTGAGGAGCATGGGTGGTTGGGCTCATGTCTTGTGTTGTTTGCTAAGTGCCTCTCGAAAAAGTCTTGGAAGAAGAGTGTTGTTTCTATAGGTTCTCTTTTGATGGTCTTGTTCCTAGGGTTTAGAACTCCTCTATTCTGGATGTCATGCCTTGAGAGCTCAGTAGTTTTAAAATTTCCATAGTGTTAAATTTTAACCCTTACGTGTTGGGAGGTTTGTTTTTTAAATGTGTTCAAGATGAATTTGTTTTTTTTTTGAAAGATGGTTTCCACTTGTCATTTCAAGTGAGACTCAGAATGACAAGTAATGTTAAATGTTAAAGTTTGATTGAAAATTGAATATGGCATTCTAAATGGGTTTTGGCCTCTTTTGGGTCGTGAAATGAAATGGGAGGTGTGGTTTTCAACTTCCAAAGATATTTCTTGGGTGATTTAAGCGATGATTTAAAATGCCAAGTGCTTTAGCAATTATTGGAAAAGCATTTGCAAAAGAGAGTGATGTTTTAAAAGGTTTTGACCCCAATTAGGTCATGTTAGTAAAATTATAAAGGGGTGTTTTAAGACCATTGAGGGTTTTAAAGGAGAATGCTTTGGTTTTTGAAATGGCTCTTCTTTAGGTTTGTGAAAACTCAGTTGGAAGATGTTTCTTGAAATGGATTTCAAGAGCTTAGTTTTGAAAGAATGGTTTGAAGTGGGATTTCAACCATTGAAAAGTGGAACTTTTAGTGTTTTCCTAAATGGAATGGGTGAGTGGGGTTTTAATTCAATTTCAAATTGGATTGTGGAAATGATTTGGAAAGTGGATTTGGAAAATCAAGGTGTTTCCCTTGACTTGTTTTTGGGGAAATGTTTTGAAAATAAATCCAAAATGAGTTTTGGTTTGTTACTCATTTTCTTTTGGGAAATGGTCCTCTTGGTGTTTTTCAAAAGGGGTTGAGGCCTGAAAAAGAGATTTTCAAGTGGTTGTTTATTTAAACCAAATGGGAGTGTTTTGTGAAATGCTTGTGTGTGTTTTGACTTTTGAATTCTTGTTGTTTGTGTGCTTACCTTCCGGCTTGTGTGATGCCTTAGGTGTTGAGCATGGGTGCATGCCTCATTATTTCGTTTGTCTTCTTTTGAAGCATCTAGTGTTTTCTTATGTCGTGGCCTATTTTAAGGTCAGTTTCTTATGGATGTGAGTGTAAGTGGCCTTTGGGTCAGTACTGGGGTAATTAGGACTGATGTGTCCTTCGAGCCTTTGAGAATTTGATGGTTCTAGTATTATGGGGTTCGTCATGGGATGGTGTTCCGAGTTGAGGTTCTAGTTTATCACTAGAGTACGGTGACTCGGGTCAAGGGCCCATATCGTCTCTTGTTATGGAATTCCTAGAAAGTTATCCCCTGTGGAGGTGAGTGTTAAGCTTATTGATGGCTTGACCATGTGGGTGTTGAGTTGTTTGAGGTTGGTTTCCCTTTGAGGAAGTGAGGTCTTGTTTCTAAGTGTTCTTTGGAGATTTTTGGAGATGTTTCCCCATAGTGGAGGTTTTCATTGGATGTGTTCTCTTTTGTTACACCATTTAGAAGAATGCTAAATAGTGGGGAGACCAGTACTCAAACTCCATTTCTTTTTGGGACTTGTACCGATGAGCGTGGTTGTGTTTTTCTTGGAGACATTTAGTAGCCTTGTGGATTTAGTGGTTCGGTTTTGAGAAATCATCGTTCCTCGGGAGTTTCTTCCTCGGGACCTCTCTCATGGTTCATCATCCAACTCACCTCGCTTTATAAAGGGTGGGTTATGACTTGTTCTTTTTACTTTTGTCTTGACTTGGGGCTTTCTGGGGGTAGAAAGTGGTATGGTGGGGAGTTTATGACACCCCAAGTGTTGCTTTTATGTGGGGGTAATTGTTGGATAGTTTATCCCCTCAAGTTAGAGGTGTTTTGGGCTGAAAAGGTGAAAGTTTGGGAACTTTTTCAAGGTCACACAGTTAAAACGTGCAAATTGTGCAGCCAAATTGTGCAGCCTGTGCAGATCTTGACAGAGGTGATCTGCACGCTTACCGCACGGTTTGTTTAACCTTGCGAGTAAACCGTGCAACCCACCCGAAGAGGGATATTTTTATCCTTTTGGGGCCATTTTAATTGGGTTTTCTTCCCTTGGATTCCCCACTTCATTTCCCCCAATCTAGGCACCTTCCATGGGGCTTCATCCCCCTCTCCAAAGACCCTTCAAGTGGATTTTGAAGTGGTTTCTTGGTGATTCTTCACCCAGTTTGAAAGGTTGGGCTTCCTTTCCTCTTATTCTTGGGTATTCTTCCATATTCATTTTCTTCTATAACCCTAGTGGTCATGATTAGCTGACTTACATACCTAAGGTTGTCCTAAAATTGGGGTTTTTCTTCCTAAGGGTCGTGAGCCCTCCTTTGAGACCTAATCCAATGGATTTTGTCGAAGGTGAGATGATTCGACCACATGAGGTGGGTGTTTCTATTTCATTGCCTTTTATTTAAGAGTTCCATGAATGCTTGATGCCTTAAAATTGTTTTTGAATTAAATTAATGATGTATATGATGGCTAGTTTAGATTTGCTAAAGGTTTTCCATGTTTGGGTGGGTTTACTTCCTTTGGAAAAATGGGTGAATTGCTTGGTGTTATGAAACTTGGTTTTGAAATGGTATTTTATGCATTCTTTTCGTTTAATAAAATGAAAGAGGGTTTTCATTGAGAAATGCACTTATTGATGGGGATTTAAGCCAAGTGGGGTTTTCAAATTGGGTTTCCCTTTTTGTGTTTAAAGGACTACCTTTTCAAAGGGTGGTGTGGCTTTAGAAAGTAAAGTGTAGTCTTCCTTGGGTTGTTTGAAGGTGATTGTGGTTGATTATGTTTTCTTTGGACTTGTGTTTGGATTCCAAATTATTTTAAAAAGGGATTTCCAAATGTATATGCTATATGTGATAAGTGAAGGTTGATGTTTATGCTTATCCATGTGATGGATGCTTTATGATGTTATTCATGGTGTGTGATGAATTGGGGCTCTTTTTAAGGATAGTGCGGGAGGTGGGAATGATGTGATTATAATATTAACCTTTGGGGCTTTGTTATTGTCATGAAATGACGTTGTTTGTTCATGGCCCACCTCCGTTATTATTCCATGGGGAGACTGAAACTATTAAGTGGGAAGTAGTGGGACGTGTTAGGCTAGTTAAAATTTACTCACTGGCTAGTCGCCCCTAGTGGAGATTCACACGTTGGCCAGTGGGATGTCACTGAAGAGACTGGTAGAGTGATTTTGATGACGGATGTGTGACCGTTAACTTGCCAACAATTGGTCCACCTATACGTGTCATGTATCGTCCCGTTATTCCTTGTGGTGCTGCCACATTCTATGTATCATATGTTATGTCTTTTTGTTATATGTATTGGCATGTGTGTTGCTTATTGCTTGGATGGACTTTCTTAATATGTTGATCCTCTTATGGTTTAGTCTTGATGTTCACTAGTTTGGTTCCATCCGTTTATTAGCATTACTTGTGACCTTCAATGGTTGTATTTTCTCTATTGTTGCCCTTGTTTCTTTTCTTACTTATGAGTTGGGTGTGTAAAATTTTTTAAAGGAAAAGGGGGGAAATGGATTCCAAAGTGACATTCTTAAGTGGAAAAATGTTTGTGAAATGTTTAAACCATGTGTGGGTTTATTTCTCAAAAGCATGGTGTTTAATATAGAAATATCTAACATTTGAATTAGCATGGTTTTTGATAAAAACCTCTATGGAATGTTTTATGAAAGTTGTGGCTTTGAGAAAGTGCATGTTCCATGCTTTTATTATTCCTATATTATGTAAAGGAAAAGTGAAAACCTATTTGTCGATATTAATTTCAAACTAGCAATCTTGGTTTCTTTTATAAAAAGGAATGAATTGGAGTTGTGGTGGTATCTTACTGGCTTCGGCTCACACCCTACATACTCACGTTGGTGGGTATGTAGTCTTCATTTCTTGTGCAGGTTTCTTCAAGTTTGGCTTCCGGGTTTGATCCAGTGTTGTCATCCTTAGCAAGTGGATAGTTATTGGGATTGTGGTGGTGACTTTAGAGTCACATGGAAATGGTGACTGAACCTTCGATTCCATGTAACAGATTGGATCGGGTTTTGTATCGATTTCTTTAGTCTTCCTTTTTCTTTTCGTATTTCAATGAGAACTTGATTCGTCGATCCACCTACATGTTTTGTTTTTATTGCAATATCAGAACTGACTCCACAGATTGCTTAACGTAAAACAGATAGTGGATTTTTTTGTCTTTTTTTTTAATCTTTTTCACAGCTCCACAGAAATATTTCTAATTATCATAGCAGATCCTCAAAAAAATGTTATTTTTAAAATAAAGTATGTTCTTCAACTTTCTTGTGTATTGCTCGTAAACATATATACATCATTGCTCATAAAGCACGAAGAGTCGTGGATCAGATTCATGGACGTTCTTACAAAGAAACACTTCAAATACTGGAACTCATGCCTTATCGAGCGTGTAATCCCATTTTTAAATTGGTTTATTCTATAGCAAATGATGATCAAAATATGAGTTTCAACAAAGCAACTTTAGTCATTAATAAAGCAAATGTCAACGAAACAATCAACCTATGGATATTATAGAAAAATCCAAAAGATTCTTCTAATGTATCATTTTTAGGTTCAATGGAATTCATAGGTATAGTAGGAATAAGCCCTCCCAAATAGAGATTGTTTCTTTCGGCCATATTTCAATTGTTAATACTATATATAAGAACCGCTACTACAAAGAGTACAACACCCTTGATCGTGCGATTGTTTTTCGAACTCTGTGAATTGCATGCAAAAAGTATGATACTCCAAATTCGGGGGTAAGAGTAGTTTTATAAAGCGTTCTTGGTGAAAAAAAATGTGAATTGAGTAACGCGTAAGAACCTGCCCTTAAGAGGGGAACAACAGTTGGAAACAGCTGCTAATACCCTATAAAATAAGCTTGAGGAGCAAAAAGAGGAATCCCCCTGAGAATGGGCTCGTATTAAATGCTTATTTGTTTGTTTTAAGTGTTTTTGTTGGCATCTGTTCTTATATGTTTATTATTATGACATGTTTGGATGTTTATATTTGGCTTCTTCGGGATGAAATCGTCCCCAACGATCATGTTTGATAGCCTTGATGCTTTTTGTTAGCCTGGGTGGATCTGGGATGCTCCTCAAGTATGTGGCGGGCCTGCTCAAGAGTCTGTTGGATGAACATCCCAAGTTAGTTCTTTACAAGAGTAGTTGAGTACCCATATGCAACAAGGCTTTGGAAATAGAGTTGAAGAGCTTTGGAAACATTCTGATAATTTCTGACGCCATTTGAGTTGCTTTGAAGAATATTGGAGTGAATGGAGATACCATGAAATGATTTGAAGGAGTTCTAAGCTTACTTGAAGAATTCTGAAATTCAAAGTCAGTGGTGGAAAATTGACAAAGGCATGGCATGCGTGAAATAACTCAAAGGAGTCTGCTTCAAGCGTAAAGGTGTCTTTGAGAACACTCCAAATACGTAAGAGTAATTCAGATTTGCAAACTTGGAAATCTAGTGAAGTATTGGAAGCTACCTGAGTCGTTATCCTAATACGTAAAGGTAATCTGTGAGCAGAACAAAAGAATTGGAAAAGGCATTCCATATGTAAAAGTAACTCTACAATTATGTATGAAATACAATGTGGAAATTTGACTAAGGTGTGAACCTTACTTGATACTAGTCTTCGGTGAAAGGAAATAAGTTAGGTAGAGAAATCTCCCTGTGATACGTAAGAGTAAATATTTCTCAAGTAAAAGTCATTGGTCGGAGAGCTAAAATAGAATAATGCGGCGAAGTCTTGGGACTCAATATGATATGTAAAGGTTCCAAACTTAGCCAAAATATGTGAGATTTCCAAAACGAAGAATTTTGGAGGATTCACCCAGATTATGCCAAAGTTGTTCCTCAATGGATAAAACATCATAATGATTCAAAGGGGATCGGAGAGTGGAGAAGATAATCTTCTTGTCGTGGAGAAGAGGATCACGCCATGGAGTAGTCCGAGGAAGAAGACCTGACTTCGTCGTGCTGCAGTAAAGAACACAACACGGTAAGGAAACGGGAAATTATATTTGTTAGGGGCGTTTTAAAAGGCATTTCATTTGAGATATTTCCCTATGAGGAAGGGTGAGACTCATTTACGCCGTGGTAGAAGACGTGGTGACTCCTACATGATTTATCTAAAGTCATGTCGTGGTATGAAATGTCGTGTCGTGATGATATTCCTACATGCAAACATAGATTCAAGGTTTGCGGTTTTTATGGAAAAAACGGAAGTTTGAGGATTTATGTGCGGTAATTAAGGAGTTTCAAATATGAAGATTTGGAACTCATTAATGGTGATCAAAGTTTAAAGGAGAAGATGGATATTCTTGGAATACCAATGGAAATAAGTTGTTAAATGGAGAATATTATGAGATCATGGGGAGCATGCCCACAAGATTGAGTTGAGAGATTGATGAGAAGATCACAATGTCGATTTCTATGGAATTTCCATATTCAAAAAATGGAAATTATATTAAAGTGATTCTAAATATATATAAAAAAGAGAGAGAAGATGGATCTTTAAGTGTTGAGAATCTAATACTGCATTTTCTAGAAGAATATCACGGATTATCAAAAAGAGAGTTATTGACAACCTGATATTGTATTCTAGATGAAGAAGACTCATTGCATCAAAGAGAGAGAGAGAGAAAGTTGGCACCATTCAGTGATAGAAGATATTGTGCGTTGAAAAATAAGAAGAGAAGAGAAGAAGAGAAGAAGAGAGGGATGAGGAGAATCAAAAGACTTGCCCTATGATGTTCCTATATCGTAGAAGACAATTCAGAAGAAATAAGAACCGTTGAGGAGAGATCGACAAAGACTGCTGCTATTATTCATCTGTGTTGAGATTCTAAAAGAGGTGAGTAAGGCTAGCTATCCAGATTCTGTATAAGATCAGAAATCTTGGTATCTTAAAGTGACTGATGTGTATTCACTCCAGCAGACTACTCACCGGTTGTCGAAGAATCTAATTGAGAAAGAAGATCTGGTCATTTGATGCAGAGACATCTTGAAGCAGATTGGTGATTTAGTTCAGGAGGGAGTTGGAAGTTGCTTTGTAAACTGGCAGGACCCAATATAAAGAACATAATAGAGAGATTGTAAAATGGGGTAACGGGTGAAACCTACACTTCGGTTCAGGATAATACTGGCCTCGTTATAACCACTTTTGATATTAGTGGAATTTGTGTCTCGGACTTCACACAGCAAGGACGTAGTCACCCGCAATGGAGGCGAACCTTGTAAAAATACTCCCTTTATATTCTGTGCTGCAAGTGCTATGTGTATGTTGTGTAATCGTCACCAAATTCATTTATATTTTAACCGACAACAGGGGTACGAATATTGAGAGAAGAATTTAAAAGGGTAAAAGAATTGAGTAAAAATGTCACACTGATTCACTCCCCCCTCGCGGGTGATTGCATGATCCTACTGGGGAATCTCAATTGGTATCAGAGCTAATTCGGGTTTCCTTTGATTGGATCTTGTTAAACCATGTTTTTGTTATTCTGGGTATTTCCAAGTCCCACATCAGAATACTCAATCATGTTTTTTTTCTCAATCTATAAAAGAAGGTTTCCGTCTCACCTTGAGGTAAGGAGAATTTCTCCTCTACATGGTATCAAATGACAAATCTCGTTAACCTCTTTTTCTCGGGTCCTGCCCTACGCGGCCCCCCTCCCAGCTCCTGCCCTACGCCCCCCCTGCTCTTGCCCTATGCGGCGCCCCTCCCGAATCTCGCCCTAAACGGCTCCCCTCCCGGCGCTCCTTCCAACTCCCGCCCGACGTCGTGCACCGCCACCGTCGCGCCTCCTGCCTCCTCACCACTAGTGGCCCTCTGGCCCTCGGTGACTCCCACGGCAAATCCTGGCGCCCCTCCCATCCCGCTTCCAGTGCGGCTCCCGACTCCCGCCCTACGCATCGCCCCTCCCGGTTCCCGCACGACGCAGCTCCCGCTGCACCTCCCGACTGCCCCGCTTCCAGACGCGGCTCCCAGCACCCGCAGTACATCCCGACGAATCCCGGCCCGCCTCCTCTTGGCGACTCCTGGCCCCACCTGCTAGCACGCCCCCTCCCAACAACGCTCCTCGTCCCGAGGCACCCTCCTCGTCCCGCGGCGCTCCCGATTCGCAACGCCCTCCGTCGGCCTCCCACTTCAGCCGTCGTCGCCCGCCTAGTCCCGGCAATCGCAGCGCCCTCCATCTGCCGACCGACCGCCTCTCCCGGTGCCTCCCGGTTCCCACGCCAGATCTTGGCGCTGCTTCGTCCGGCTCGGCCTCCCTTTCAACATCCCGGCCTCCCTGCCACATATCGGTCCCGCTCTCCACGGTGCCCCGTTGATCCTACCCTCCTCTACAGATGTCTGACGCTCCAATGGCAGCCTCTTCTGCTTTGCCACAGATGATCACGGCCTCCACCCGCCTCATTGATGGCCGGCTCGACTCCACCAACTTCTCGGTCTGGCGAAAGACCGTCTGGATGTCTCTGAAAGGCATGGACCTTGATTCTTACCTCGAGGATCCTCCACCAGCATCTACTGATCCCAAATATCGTCCTTAGAAGCTTACAGATAGCAAGATCTTTACCTTGCTAGTAAATTTCATGAAACTCTCCGTTAAGGACGTTACCCGGACTGCAAATACAGTCAAGGAACTCTAGGATTTCTTAAACCTCATGTATTTCGAGACCAATAATTTGGCTCGGATCTCCGATATTCTTCAGCACTTGTCGCTTATCCGACAACAGGATTGTTCCTTCCAGATGTACTTCATGGAATGGAAAGCTCTCCGGGATGAGTTGCTTGAGCTGTGGCCCAATCCCCAAACACCGGAGGCAGCTAGGACACAGCGGGACTGTTAGCAATACGGGTTCGGGTCCTGATGTCACGACCCGCCCTCGAGGTCCGTACCGTGACTACCCCAAGCTCACCTTCCATAGGCCAGGGGCTGGCGACTAGCACCAAGGCGTAAATCCCGGTAAAAAGGGAAGGCATTGCCTTTGTAAAGTAAACAAAGACCACAGAGTAAGCAAGCGGAAGTAAGCACTAAGTAAAAACAGAGTACAACTGAAAGTGTGGAAAAGTAAATGGGCCAGTATACAAACCCAAACTGAAAGTAAAGTACAACTCGAAAGGGAAAACAGCAACTGTAAAGTAAAAGCCGCTACACCGAGCTGTCCACTGGGTATCCCACCTGAAGGGTGGGTACAGATAGCTCCACTGCTCCATGGGTCCCGTCGTCCGCTCCGAACACGTCTCGCCCAGTGGTCCACCTCCAGGTATCGTCCTGCTCTGCAAGCCTCAGCCAAGATCAACGCTGTCCGTCGTCTGCAACCAACATAACGTAGTGCGGGCATAGCCCGTGCAGGGGTGAGTATAAGCTACTCAGTAGGGACCCCGAGACCCCCGAAGGTCTCCCAAAATCCACAAAGGATAAACCACAAAGGAAGATACAATTACGAGGTAACAACCGACACTGCTTAGGTATATGCCCATACATAAACCTAAGTCATCAATTTCAATACGCTCCAACCTCCGAGCCCGAGTACAACTCAGTCCACACAGGAAAGTATATGTATTCCACACAGGAAAGCAAAACGAAATCCACACAGGATAACACAACACAATCCACACAGGAAAGCAACAGGATTCAGCTCACACAGGAATACATCTTCGAAAGACGATAAAGATGATCTCTGATCCATCTAAGTCGTCGGATCCACGAAGGATCGTTAGGTAACTAACCCCCGCAAAGACCCACACAGGATCGGGCCCACACAGGACCTGTAGGCGCTGGTTCACACAGGACCGTTGAGCGCAAAGACCCACACAGGATCGGACCCACACAGGATCGGGCTCACACAGGACCTGTAGCACTGATCCACGTAGGATCATTGAGTGTTGTAGTCGTCGTCGAATCCACACAGGATCTCTGTTCTGTCGTCGTCGCAGTCACAGTAGCAGTAGCAGTAGCAGTAGCAGTAACAGTCGCAGCCAGCACTAGGGTTCCCGCACACAGCAAGCTCGTTCAGGAGGGTCCGCTCCACGAGCCGAGAGGCTGATACATCAACTGTCACAAAGTCCAGAGTTGATGTATCCAAAAGTTCCGTATCGTCAACAGGAACTCAACGCAACAGACGGCGCGTCGATCGGACGCCCGGTCTGAGAGTTATTGGCTTTTTCGTCCCAGGGGCCCGGTTGGTTTTTAATACAAAACCAGCCCGACCGTACTCCACTTGCGTCCAAACCTCGGGCGGAGTATGCCAAAAGATTCGTCTCACTAAGAGGAACATAACAAAGCTGACGGCACGTCAATCGGACGTCCGTAGCTCAAGATATGAGCGTTTCCGCTCTGAAGGCCCGGTTGGTTTCGTGAACGAACCAACCCGGCCGAACTCAAAGTATTCCGAAACTTTGAGTGCGATATACCGAATCGACCGTCTCGATCCAAGGATCGCAATGCCGCTGACGGATCGTCGATCGGAGGTCCGTGGCTCAAGTTATGGCCAAAAGACCGAAAACGATTCGAAAACGGGGGGTCCGGGCCCGGGGCGACCCGGCCCGACCCCCCCCCCCCCCCCTGGGTCGGCCCGGCCGGCGGCGGTCCGGCGCGGCGGCGCGGCCCGGCCGGCGGCGGCGCGGCCTGGCGCCGCTTGGTGCCACGCGCGGGGGGCAAGGCCCCCGCTTCTTCATTTTGGCGGCGCGGCTTTTAGCCGCGCCTTTGGAGAACCGGCCCCCCCTCGTGGGGGCCTGCTTTGAGGAAAACCGGGGGGGCCGCCTGCCCCCCTTAATGAAACCGCCCCCCCTCATAAATGGGGGGGCATTTGTGTTGGCCGAGGGAATTAAATTCCCCCGGTTTTTCCCTTCCGGCCGGCCCACCTGGCCGGCCGGTTCTTCTTCAACGGACCGGCAAAGCCGGTCCCCTTCCGGCTTCCGACACCGGCGAGCCGCCGGTCTTCCCGTCTCGCCGCGGCCCGGAACCGGCCGCGGTGTTCGTCGTCCGGCGCGGTGCGACGGCACCGCGCCCCTCCGCTGCGGCCTCGCTCCGGCCGCGGCGCCTTCGATTCCCTTTGACGCGGCGCGACGGTGTCGCGTTCATGATAAACTTCCCGTGGCGCGGCACGACGGCGCCGCGCGATTATAGGCTTGCGATTCCCGCGTGGTGCGACGGCACCACGCCATCTCGTACATCTGCAAGGAAATAATATTCAAGAACAGAGGAGGGGGAGTTCGGCCGTGTTTGTGCGGTCCGTCCCCCCTCTCGTTAGTCGATAACACTTAACAATAAACCTCAAAATTGTCAAGCTAGAACCAAGAACGAGAATAAATAATTAACCAACAACAACCCCTACCTTGGTTTCAAGATTGATGATCGTCAACGACCCGCGGAAGACAACGTCGCGGAGGTAGGGCGTCGCGGTAATCGTTCGTCAAACCGTTGACGAAGAGGTACGTCCGAAGAGGTACGTCGTTGGCGAATCTTCGTAAGCCGACGAAGGAAGTCCGAGGTGGAAGCGGCGTTCCCTTTCGTTGACACGGAAGACGTCGTTGATCTTCAGAGACAACCGGCTACGAAGAAGAGAGGAGCGGCGTTCTTCGTCGGAGCTCGAAGGTTCTTCGCGTTCTTCGTCAAGCTTGAAGAAGAAGAAGAAGAAGAAGAAGGAGAAGGAGAAGGCTTCAAATCTCTCAAGAGGCTAGAGAATTCTAACCAAATAAAATAAGCTAAGAGCTTATTTTATTTACTCAACCAAACCTTTTGAAATTCAAAGGTTTGAAAAAGATTAAACTCAACCCAATTAATAAGCTAAGTTGTCAAATTCATTTAAAAGGGGAGTTAAGGGAGTTTTGAGAGGAGATGAAAAGTTGGGGTTCGTGTGAGCCCCACCACACTTAATCCTCTCAAGGGAGGTTAAGTGGGTGTGGGTCCCACCCCTAACTTCCTTTGAGAGGAGTTAACAAACAAGTCAGAAAAATAAAAAGTGTTCCACATTTTTATTTAACTTCTTATAATTCTCCCAAAAACTAACTTTCGTCCCGCAATAAACGCAACTTCGGAAAAGGTCTCCTTAAGCGAATATCGGCGCTGCGAGTTCATCGGTGTCCTCAGATTTCAATTCCGAGCACCGGATCAAAAGTTAGAAATTCTCGCTCGTTCGTTCACTGAACGTACCCGAGCCAAACTTCGGAAATTAATTCTGGGCACTCCGGGCCTCGGAATCAGGTGCCGTCAGAAACCGCGCTCTTGTAAAATTCCAAAGAAAATTAAGAGAAAAAAAATTCCCTTGAATTTTACGGGTCTTTACATTACTCCCACCTCAGGGTTTTACGTCCCCGTAAAGATACATCAAAACTAGGGAAACAAATGAGGGTACTGAGCACGCATCTGAGCCTCCCGCTCCCATGTGCTCTCCTGGAGGTTCCCGTGCTGCCATCTGATGCGCACAAGAGGAATCGATCGCCCACGTAGGACCCGCTCCTGTCGATCCTCTATCTCCACCGGGACCTCCGTAAAAGTCGCCCCATCGTCAACGATGTGCGTCGGGTCGTGCACGTATCTCCTCAGCTGAGATACGTGGAAGACGTCGTGCACCCGGTGCAACTGAGGTGGTAGAGCCAGGCGATAAGCCACCTCGCCAATCCTGCTGAGGATCTGGAAGGGTCCGATGAAGCGCGGAGATAACTTGCCGCCTCGGCCAAATCTCTGAATACCACGTCGAGGTGAGACCCGCAAGAAGACATGGTCGCCATCCTCGAACTCCAGTGGCCTCCGCCTCCTGTCAGCGTATGACTTCTGCCGGCTCTGAGCTGTCCTCATCCGCTCCTGGATGACCTGGACCTTCTCTGTCGTGGCCTGAACCATCTCTGGTTCCACAAGTGCTGACTCCCCTGGGTCTGTCCAGCACAAAAGAGATCTACAAGGTCGGTCGTACAACGCCTCGTACGGTGCCATCCCGATGGTGGAGTGGTAGCTGTTGTTGTACGCAAACTCCACCAAGGGTAGGTGGTCCTCCCAGCTACGACCAAAGTCGAGGACACATGCGCGGAGCATGTCCTCGAGAGTCTGAATGGTCCTCTCCGTCTGACCATCCGTCTGAGGGTGAAAGGCTGTGCTCAGACGTAGCTGCGTCCCGAACGCCTCCTGTAACCCCTTCCAAAGCCGGGAAGTAAAGCGAGCATCTCGATCGGAGACGATAGATGATGGCACACCGTGGAGCCGCACAATCTCCTGAACGTAGAGACGTCCCAAGCTCTCCACTGAGCCCTGCTCTCTGATGGGTAAGAAGTGTGCCGACTTGGTGAGTCGGTCAACAATCACCCAGATGGAGTCGTGAGTTCTGGAAGTGCGTGGAAGTCCAGTCACGAAGTCCATAGATATGTCGTCCCACTTCCACTCCGGAACCTCCAGGGGCTGTATCAAGCCTGCTGGTACCTGAAGCTCTGCCTTCACCTGCTGGCAGGTGAGGCATCGAGAAACGAACTCTGCTACTGCCTTCTTCATGCCCGGCCACCAGTGCTGTCGTCTGAGGTCCTGGTACATCTTCGCCACTCCAGGATGTACCGCCAAAGGAGAAGTGTGAAACACTCTTAGCACTTCCTCTCGCAAAGCGACTGGTACCATGGTACGTCCTCTGAAAAGGATGTCGTGCTCTGCTCCAAGGGAGAAACCATCGGGTGCCTGTCCCGAGGATATCAGTACACGCCGTGTCTCACAGTCAGCGTCCTCACGTTGTGCCTCCCTGACCCGCTGCAGTAGTGGAGGGGTGACTGTGAGAGACTGGAGGAAGGCTGCTCCATCTCTATCCACGAAGGATATCTGCAAAGAGGCTAGCTGCTTCGTCGCCTCCTCAAGTAGCTGAATGCTCGTCCTCCTGCTGAGGGCATCGGCTACTACGTTCCCCTTCCCAGGAGTATAGACTATCTCAAAGTCATAGTTCTGGAGGAACTCGAGCCATCGCCGCTGTCTCAGGTTCAGGTCCTTCTGCGAGAAGATATACCTGAGACTCTGATGATCGGAAAAGACTGTAAAGCGCTTGCTCATCAGATAGTGTCGCCATGTCTTCAGAGCGAAGACCACTGCTACTAACTCCAGGTCATGGGTAGCGTAGTTCTGCTCATGCGGTCTCAACTGACGTGATCCATAGGCGATCACTGCCCGCTCCTGCATCAGAAAACATCTGAGTCCGGTCCCTGATGCATCGCAGTAAACTACGTACCCTACTCCCTCCTCAGGCTACCTCAAGATAGGTGCACTGGTCAATCTCTGTCTCAGCTCCTGGAAGCTCTACTGACATCTGTCTGACCACACGAAGGGTTTCCCCTTCTTCGTCAAAGCTGTGAGTGGTGTCGCAACCCTAGAGAAGTCTGGCACGAATCTCCGATAGTATCCAGCTAGTCCCAAGAAACTCCGAACCTCAGTCACGCTCCTGGGTGGCTCCCATGCTAACACAGCCTCGATCTTCGCAGGATCCACGGCAACTCCCGCCTCAGAGATAACGTGTCCCAAGAAGTGGACCTCACGTATCCAGAACTGGCACTTCGAGAGCTTACCATAAAGCTGGTGCTCTCGGAGTGTGTCTAATACAACTCGCAAGTGGTAGGCGTGCTCCTCCTCAGTCGTCGAGTAAATCAGAATGTCGTCGATGAAGACCACGACAAATCGATTGAGGTATGGCTGAAAGATCCTGTTCATGAGGGCCATGAACACTGCTGGAGCATTGGTTACGCCGAAAGGCATAACCAAGAACTCATAGTGGCCATACCGACATCTGAAGGTCGTCTTCTGCACGTCCTCGTCTCTGACTCTGAGCTGATGATAGCCTGACCTGAGGTCTATCTTCGAGAACCACCGTGCTCCCTTGAGCTGATCAAAGAGGTCATCAATCCTCGGTAGCGGATACTTGTTCCTCACTGTCACCTGGTTCAGGCGACGATAGTCAACACAAAGACGCAAGCTCCCGTCCGCCTTCTTGGCGAACAATATCGGGGAAGCCCAGGGTGAAACACTGGGTCGGATGAACCCCTTGCCCTGCAAGTCCTCCAACTGTACTCGTAGCTCTCGAAGCTCGGCGGGGGCCATCCGATATGCTGGAGTGGATATCGGGGCTGTCCCGGGGTACAAGTCAATATAAAAGTCTACCTCTCTGTGAGGAGGTAGCCCTGGAACGTCGTCGGAAAAAACGTCCGCAAACTGATCCACCACTGCAGGGAAACCAGGACTCCGCACGTCAACTGCTCCCAGGATGAGGCTAGCCAACTGATGAGTAATGGGCTGTCCTCTCCTCCGCGGAAGTCCATCCTGTGCAGCAAAGGCTCCCTTCTCGCCGGTGAAGGTAAACCTGCTCCCGTCGGTGCGTACACATCGCACCTTGCGCCTAAAACAGTCAATCTGCGCATGGACCGTAGATAGCCAATCCATGCCCAAGATGACGCCGTAAGGCCTCGACGCTGCTACAAGAAGATCTCAGCCGAAGCTCTCGCCTCCTAGAGTGAGCTCACACTGCCGGCACCAGTGCGTAATCGTCGAGTCTGCTCCCGTAGGAGTCTCTAGCCGTAAGGATCGAGCCAACGGCTCTGTCGGAATCTCCGAGCTCCGAACAAGGGCAGCGGCTATGAAAGAGTGACTCGCTCCTGTGTCTATAAGAACTACAGCAAGGGTGGAATAGACACAGATAGTACCTCGAATCATCTCAGGTGCGCCGTGGTCGTAGGCCTCTGCTGCCTGGAGTTGTGCCTGTCTCTGCCCGCCAGCTCCCAGTGGTCGGGGTGGACCTCCTGGTGGTGGTGGTGGCAGAGCCTCAAAGCGTCGCCCACCACCTGCTGCTCGGCCAGCTCCTCTGCCTCGTCCGCCTCCTCCCTGCGGACCGCCACGGTCGACCCTCTGTCTCTGCCTCGGTGGTCCCTCAACTGTCTGCTGCTCCTCGGCACGGCGGGTCGGGCAGTCACGAGCCATGTGGCCCTGCCCGCCGCACGAGTAGCATTGTCTGCCTCTCGAAAGACTGGCTCCTCGCTGTGTGCCCCGCACTGCTGAGCCAGTGTCCTGAGGTCGTCTGCCCGAAGGTCTGGTCTGCCTGAACCCCTGAGTCATCCGTCGACTGCCTGCTGCAGATGACTCTGCCACGTGCCGCCCTGCGGTGGGTCTCGGTGCTGGTGTAGACTCAGCAAGGAAGCTCTCGATCAAAAGGGTCTGCTCCAGTACTCCTGTCTAAGTCAGTATGCTGAGGGAGATCAGCGATGCCCTGATCTCGTGTCTCAAACCCTGCTCGAAGGTCCGGGCCCGAAAGAATGGGTCCTGTACCATGTCGGTCGAGTAGCGCGAGAGATCAGTAAATCTCGTCGAGTACTGAGCGACCGTCATGCTGCCCTGCCGCAGCTGTAGAAGCTCCTGGATACGCACCGCACGAAGGGTGGCTGGGACGAACTCTGAGCGGAAGAGGCTCTCAAAGTCTGTCCAAAGTAGAGATGCCTCATCGTGCACCTGGAGCATCAAGCTCCACCATCGTCCTGCTGCTGCGTGTAGTAGGCTCGCAGCGAGGATCACCATGAGGTCTGCTTGTGTCCTCACTAGCCTAAACACACGTACCACTGCCTCCAGCCAGCCCTCGGCTGCCTGGGGATCCGTCTCCCCGCGAAACCTGGGTGGTCGTTGGCGCTGAAACTCATGCAGTGCGCTGAGGCGACGTGCATCGTCCGCAGCTGGTGCTGGAAGCATCGGTGGCTCGACGGGTAGAGCTACCGTCGGTGCCACTGCTGACAAAGGGCCCTGCACCGAAGCCTCATCGCTCGGTGGGCTGTTGTCACACTCGACTCTCGGAACCCTAGCTGGCTGCCGTCGTGGGGCCATCCTGAAAAGGAAACAGGTGCGCCACGGTCAAAACAGTATACCTGGTGAGCTGATATAAGTAATCACAAAGAAAACTTTGAAACACACACGCAATCAATGTTTTCGTGCATTAAGTCGGAAATCAGAAGTCAGGGTCCTGGTGTACGGATACGTCGGCCGCCGCACCAACACTGGACTCCCTGGACTGATAATCACACTCAATACGCTAAACATTATTGCTTCACAAAGAAAAGATCAGAGTTCGCGGTAGAACCGAACTCCTCTAATACCAATTTGTCACGACCCGCCCTCGGGGTCCGTGTCGTGACTACCCCAAGCCCGCCTTCCATAGGCCAGGGGCTGGCGACTAGCACCAAGGCATAAATCCCGGTAAAAAGGGAAGGCATTGCCTTTGTAAAGTAAACAAACACCACAGAGTAAGCAAGCGGAAGTAAGCACTAAGTAAAAACAGAGTACAACTGAAAGTGCGGAAAAGTAAATGAGCCAGTATACAAACCCAAACTGAAAGTAAAGTACAACTCGAAAGGGAAAACAGCAACTGTAAAGTAAAAGCCGCTACACCGAGCTGTCCACTGGGTATCCCACCTGAAGGGTGGGTACAGATAGCTCCACTGCTCCATGGGTCCCGTCGTCCGCTCCGAACACGTCCCGCCCAGTGGTCCACCTCCAGGTACCGTCCTGCTCTGCAAGCCTCAGCCAAGATCAACGATGTCCGTCGTCTGCAACCAACACAACGTAGTGCGGGCATAGCCCGTGCAGGGGTGAGTATAAGCTACTCAGTAGGGACCCCGAGACCCCCGAATGTCTCCCAAAATCCACAAAGGATAAACCACAAAGGAAGATACAATTACGAGGTAACAACCGACACTGCTTAGGTATATGCCCATACATATACCTAAGTCATCAATTCCAATACGCTCCAACCTCCGAGCCCGAGTACAACTCAGTCCACACAGGAAAGTATACGTATTCCACACAGGAAAGCAAAACGAAATCCACACAGGATAGCATAACAAAATCCACAAAGGAAAGCAACAGGATTCAGCTCACACAGGAATACATCTTCGAAAGACGATAAAGATGATCTCTGATCCATCTAAGTCGTCGAATCCACGAAGGATCGTTAGGTAACTAACCCCCGCAAAGACCCACACAGGATCGGGCCCACACAGGACCTGTAGGCGCTGGTTCACACAGGACCGCTGAGCGCAAAGACCCATACAGGATCGGACCCACACAGGATCGGGCCCACACAGGACATGTAGCACTGATCCACGTAGGATCGCTGAGTGTTGTAGTCGTCATCGAATCCACACAGGATCTATGTACTGTCGTCGTCGCAGTCACAGTAGCAGTAGCAGTAGCAGTAGCAGTAGCAGTAGCAGTAACAGTCGCAACCAGCACTAGGGTTCTCGCACACAGCAAACTCGGTCAGGAGGGTCCGATCCACGAGCCAAGAGGCTGATACATCAACTGTCACAAAGTCCAGAGTTGATGTATCCAAAAGTTCCGTATCGTCAACAGGAACTCAACGCAACAGACGGCGCGTCGATCGGACGCCCGGTCTGAGAGTTATTGGCTTTTTCGTCCCAGGGGTCCGGTTGGTTTTTAAGGCAAAATCAGTCCGACCGTACTCCACCTGCGTCCAAACCTCGGGCGGAGTATGCCAAAAGATCCGTCTCACTAAGAGGAACATAACAAAGCTGACGACACGTCAATCGGACGTCCGTAGCTCAAGATATGAGCGTTTCCGCTCCGAAGGCCCGGTTGGTTTCGTGAACGAGCCAACCCGGCCGAACTCAAAGTATTCCGAAACTTTGAGTGCGATATACCGAATCGACCGTCTCGATCCAAGGATCGCAATGCCGCTGACGGTTCGTCGATCGGAGGTTCGTGGCTCAAGTTATGGCCAAAAGACCGAAAACGATTCGAAAACGGGGGGTCCGGGCCCGGGGCGACCCGGCCCGACCCCCCCTGGGTCGGTCCGAACCGGGTCGACCCGACCCGGGTCCGACCCGGCCCGACCGGCGGCGGCCCGGCGCGGCGGCGCGGCCCGGCGCGGCGGCGCCGCTTGGTGCCCCGCGCGGGGGGCAAGGCCCCCGCTTCTTCATTTTGGCGGCGCGGCTTTTAGCCGCACCTTTGGAGAACCCCCCCCCCCCCTCGTGGGGGCCTGCTTTGAGGAAAACCGGGGGGGCCGCCTGCCCCCCTTAATGAAACTGCCCCCCCTCGTAAATGGGGGGGGGGGCATTTGTGTTGGCCGGGGGAATTAAATTCCCCCGGTTTTTCCCTTCCGGTCGGCCCACCTGGCCGGCCGGTTCTTCTTCAACGGACCGGCAAAGCCGGTCCCCTTCCGGCTTCCGACACCGGCGGCCCGGCGAGCCGCAGGTCTTCCCATCTCGCCGCGGCCCGGAACCGGCCGCGGTGTTCGTCGTCCGGCGCGGTGCGACGACACCGCACCCCTCCGCTGCGACCCCGCTCCGGCCGCGGCGCCTTCGATTCCCTTCGACGCGGCACGACGGTGTCGCGTCCATGATAAACTTCTCGTGGCGCGGCACGACGGCGCCGCGCGATTATAGGCTTGCGATTCCCGCGTGGTGCGACGGCACCACGCCATCTCGTACATCCGCAAGGAAATAATATTCAAGAACAGAGGAGGGGGAGTTCGGCCGTGTTTGTGCGGTCCGACCCCCCTCTCGTTAGTCGATAACACTTAACAATAAACCTCAAAATTGTCATGCTAGAACCAAGAACGAGAATAAATAATTAACCAACAACAACCCCTACCTTGGTTTCAAGATCGATGATCGTCAACGACCCGCGGAAAACAACGTCGCGGAGGTCGGGCGTCGCGGTAATCGTTCGTCAAACCGTTGACGAAGAGGTACGTTTGAAGAGGAACGTCGTTGGCGAATCTTCGTAAGCCGACGAAGGAAGTCCGAGGTGGAAGCGGCGTTCCCTTTCGTTGACATGGAAGACGTCGTTGATCTTCGGAGACAACCGGCTACGAAGAAGAGAGGAGCGGCATTCTTCGTCGGAGCTCGAAGGTTCTTCGCGTTCTTCGTCAAGCTTGAAGAAGAAGAAGAAGAAGAAGAAGGAGAAGGCTTCAAATCTCTCAAGAGGCTAGAGAATTCTAACCAAATAAAATAAGCTAAGAGCTTATTTTATTTACTCAACCAAACCTTTTGAAATTCAAAGGTTTGAAAAAGATTAAACAACTCAACCCAATTAATAAGCTAAGTTGTCAAATTCATTTAAAAGGGGAGTTAAGGGAGTTTTGAGAGGAGATGAAAAGTTGGGGTTCGTGTGGTCCCCACCACACTTAATCCTCTCAAGGGAGGTTAAGTGGGTGTGGGTCCCACCCCTAACTTCCTTTGAGAGGAGTTAACAAACAAGTCAGAAAAATAAAAAGTGTTCCACATTTTTATTTAACTTCTTATAATTCTCCCAAAAACTAACTTTCGTCCCGCAATAAACGCAACTTCGGAAAAGGTCTCCTTAAGCGAATATCGGCGCTGCGAGTTCATCGGTGTCCTCGGATTTCAATTCCGAGCACCGGATCAAAAGTTAGAAATTCCCGCTCGTTCGTTCACTGAACGTACCCGAGCCAAACTTTGGAAATTAATTCCGGGCACTCCGGGCCTCGGAATCAGGTGCCGTCAGAAACCGCGCTCTTGTAAAATTCCAAAGAAAATTAAGAAAAAAAAAATTCCCTTGAATTTTACGGGTCTTTACACCTGACCTAGGAGGTGCGTCCCAATTATGCCCATGCCCACCTTTCCTTCACACTTACTAGCGGAAGGGCAAAAAGGGGAAACTCCCATGAAATCGTGGGGAGGGGGAGTCCTGGTGGGGACCAGTGGGTCGTTCGGCCAGTACTTGAAGGGGGATTTGTGCGTTGGGGAAGTCAGTTAGAAAGGAATACAATCTATTGGAACATAAAAGGCAGGAGGTTGTGGGCAGGCTCCTGATTCCATCTCGGCTACAGCAGGACGAACCATCTGGAGGACTCTCCAAATTCTAATGTTGTATCTCTTATCTCCATTTATGTAATACCGAAGAATTGGTAATATTTGTTTCAATATACTGTTATACCTGTCCGGGGTAAGCGCTGCTGAGCTTGGGCGAACTTCTCTTGTCACTTTCCTTCTTTTGTTACAGCGCTGTCTGAGGGTAGGGTAGCTTCTTTTATGCAAATTCAAATCTGTGGGTAGCATCAAGGCAACCCTGATATCTATACAGGAAAATATGGAGAAAGTGATGTGCGGGAAGAACGATAGCCAGCGGGTAGTTCTTGACGTAGCGCAACAAGTAGAAGAGCGTGTCTTGCTACGAGTATGTGATCTGGAGGATTTTACCACTGAGAGGTTGAAAGGGAT
Source organism: Viscum album (assembly GCA_963277665.1). Classification (NCBI taxonomy): domain Eukaryota; kingdom Viridiplantae; phylum Streptophyta; class Magnoliopsida; order Santalales; family Viscaceae; genus Viscum; species Viscum album. The sequence goes on from OY728147.1 coordinate 306,454,575, forward strand.
GGAGTCGCACGTTGGGGAGCGCGGTTCAGAAAGTGGAAAGCATAGTCATGGCGAACTGAAAATCGATAAGAGCCGAGAATCTAGCAGCACGGAGCCTGGGAGGCGCATGCAGAATTTTCTGAATGTTGCAGTGAATGATCAGTCGGAAGAGCTGCAAGGAGTTGCAAGGAAGGTGGAACTACCAACGTTCTCTGGAGAGGATCCCCTGGGATGGGTTACCAAGGCTGAAACGTACTTTCTGATTTATCAAACGTCAGAGGATATGAAACTGCACTATGCACAAATTTGCATGGAAGGCACGTCCTTATATTGGTTCTTATCCTGGTACAATGTTACACCAGGTACAACTTGGAATTCCTTCGAGTCAGCGTTGATGGACCAATTCGGCAGAAATACAGATGGGGATCCATTGAGGTTCTTGAAGAATTTGAGACAAAAAGAATTCGGTTAATGAGTACATAGAGGAGTTTGAACAGGTAGCACCGAGGCTGCCAGATTTTCCAAAGGCCTGGTATATGAGTTTATTTATGAGGATTGCATCCGGAGATCGAAGACTGAATTTCCACACATAAACCAGCCAATAAATTCCACATGATAACTCTGGCAAGGAAGGTAGAGAGGGAATTGATCAGCGAAAAGGTGTTGCAGGGAGCTTGACCACGACCTTTGGGGCCACCTATTCGTCGACATCCAGGGGTTACCACAACAAATCAACTGACAAACCACCTGGTCGTTGAACACGCATGCCAAGAGGAAGAATTGCGGAGAGCTGTGGGGGAAGACCGATGGGGAGGAGTGCGAGCTCTCAGTCGACAAGAGCGGGAAGAGCGTAAACAAAAGGGGATGTGTTTCTGTTGTGCACAACCCTTTGGGCCAATGCATAAGTGCCCAAACAAGCACCTACGGGTGTTGGTTTGGGAATATGAGGAACCCGAGAGGCTGTCGGAGGAAGAGAATGTGGAGAAAGCAGACGGAGAAGGTTTGGAGGGAGAGAAAGCACCCGATGGGCAGCTGGGAGTGCGGATAGGGGAGCAAGTACAGCTGCGTAACATGGGTGGGGTTGGGGCTGACTCAATGATGCTAGCTGGATATATCACCAAGGTTCCAGTTATGGTGTTAGTGGACAGCGGGGCCAGCCACAACTTTATCTCAAGACGACTCATTAAACGCGCAAAAATATGTGTCCACCCTACCAAACCATTTGGTATAACCCTCGACAATGGTTCCTGAGCTCTCTCTCAAGGGCAATGCAAGCAGATTCAGCTTACTATAGAGAATTTTACGGCTACCATCGATGCTTTTGTTTTTGACACGGGGGGGAGGGGGCGAATGTGGTCCTAAGAATGCAGTGGGTGAGGAGCTTAGGCAATGTGATAACTAACTGGGGGTACAAGACAATGGAGTTCTTATGGAAAGGATAGTGCAGGGACAACTGATCGGCACCGTGAACCCTTGGGAACAGCAAAACCAGGTGCACACACAAACTCTGCTAATGGAGGGATGGACCTGGTTAGCGCGACTATGCCTTCCAGCGGTTGTGGCAGAAGACGATTTTTCCAGCCAGACAGAGCTGAGGGAGGTTCTATCCAGATTCCAAGCCATTTTTTTGATAAACCCTGGGGCCTACCCCCACAGCGGGAGACAGATCATGCCATAAATCTCGAGGCAGGAGCGACATCAGTTAGTATCTGACCTTACAAATTGGCTCATAACCTAAAGGATGAGGTCGAACAACAAATTAAAGACATGCTGGGACAAGGGATCATTCGACGTAGTTGCAGCCCATTTGCTAGTCCTATAATACTTGTTAAAAAGAAAGATGGGAGTTGGAGGTTGTGTGTTGACTATCGGGCGCTCAACAAACTTACTATTCCAGACAAGTTTCTCATACCTATTATTGAGGAATTGTTGGATGAGTTGCAAGGGGCGACCTACTTTTCCAAGTTGGACTTGAAGTCTGGATTCCATCAAAATCAACTCTAAATGGCAGACATACATAAAATAGTCTTCTGAACTCACGAGGGACGCTACGAGTTCCTTGTTATGCCATTCAACCTAATGAATGCCCCGGCCACGTTCCAATCTACTATGAACCGAATGTTTAAGGAGTACTTGAGGAAAATTGTCTTAGTATTCTTTGATGACATACTGATTTTTAGTAAGACCTGGAAGGAATATTTGCATCATTTGGAAATCATTTTTTGAGTACTGTAGAAAAATCGGGTCCACCTTAACCAAAAGAAATGTTTCTTAGCTCAACAATCGGTGGAATATTTGGGACACATCATCTCCGCCAAAGGTGTTTCAGTGGATCCTCAGAAAATTGGTTGTGTACTCAACTGGCCACGGCCACACACCGTTAAGGGAGTCTGCGGGTTCTTAGGGCTGATTGGATATTATAGGAAATTCGTGAAAGGTTACGGCAAAATCGCAAAGCCTCTTACGACATTGACCAAAAAGGATAATTTCCATTGGACTACCGCAGCCGAACATTCCTTCAACTCGCTCAAAAAGTGTGGTTACAGCTCCTCTCCTCGCCTTGCCAAATTTCCAACAGCCCTTTGTTATTGAATGTGATGCTTCGGGACTTGGAGTGGGGGCAGTTCTCATGCAAGTCAAGAGACCGATTGCTTATTTTAGCAAGGCCTTATCTGATGCCAACCTCTCCAAATCGGTGTACGAGAAGGAAGTCATGGCCCTTGTTCTGGCAGTGCAACATTGGAGGCAATATCTGGTTGGTAAACATTTTTCTGTCTATACAGATCATAAAGCCCTAAAGCATCTTCTCACCAAACGTCTACATACAGCTAACCAACAGGATTGGCAAGCAAAGCTCTTGGGTTACGACTTCGTCGTTATTTACAAACCAGGACGGCTCAATCAAGCTGCAGACGCTCTCTCTCGCCAGGCAGCGGATGCTCGCGATACCAATCCAGAATCTATCACTTTGGGGTCTACAGTTTCAGAACCCCTTTGGCTTGAGTTGGATGTCGTTAAAGAGAAGATTCAATGTGATCTAGTGCTTAAAAGACTTTTTACTGCTGTCCAGGAACAACCCTCTACCCAGCCTCAGTATTCAATGCGTAGTGGCCTGCTTTACTTCCAGGATCGGCTTGTTTTGTCTCTGACATCCAGTCTAATCCCAAAGTTCCTATAATACTATCAACTTCACTGGTAGGTGGTCATGCCGGATTCCATAAGACCTATAAACAGCTGGCTGCGAGACTGTTCTGGAGGGGCATGACAAAGCAGATTCAGCAGTATGTAAGGGAATGTGATGTTTGCCAACGCCACAAGACCGAAGCCTTGTCTCCAGTCGGTCTCCTCCAACCCCTTCCAATTCCAGCGCGAGTTTGGGATGATATTTCGATGGATTTTCTCTCTGGTCTGCCACAATCCCACGGTTATACGGTGATATTGGTTGTGGTCGATCGTTTCACAAAATATGCCCATTTCCTACCACAAAGACATCCATACACTGCCAAGGGAATAGCATAATTATTCATCAAGGAAGTGGTGCGTTTACATGGTATTTCTAGCTCCATCTTGAGTGACAGTGATCCCATCTTTGTCAGCAACTTTTGGAAGGAACTCTTCCACGTGATCTCATCTTTGTCATCAACTTTTGGAAGGAACTCTTCCGCCTGGAAGTCACCACGATTAAGATGAGTTCCTCATACCACCCTCAAACTGATGGGCAAACAGAAATCGTTAATAAGTGCCTCGGAACATACCTCCGTTGTTTTGCTTCTGAACGCCCTCACACTTGGTACCGGTGGCTGTCTTGGGCTGAGAATTGTTACAATACTGCTTCCCACTCTTCCACCAAGATGACTCCTTTTGAGGCAGTTTATGGCCGACCACCGCCTGTTGTACAGCGTGTTGCTCGAGACACCACTCATGTTGATATAGTACTACTCTCCTGGCCGAACATGACCTCATGTTAGAACAGCTTCGGCATAACCTCACCCGAGCACAACAAATCATGGTTCGGGCAGCGAACAAACACCTTAGGGATGTTACGTATAACTTGGGCGATCTCGTGTTCCTCAAGCTTCATCCACCAGTCCAGTCTTCCCGAATGAACAAGTTCACTCCTAAGTTAGCAGCTCGTTACTACGACCCCTTTCCAATTAAAGCTCGCGTCGGTACTGTGGCCTACAAACTCAAGTTGCCTCTTGCAATTCGGATACACCCAATTTTTCATGTCTCCCAACTCAAACAAGCCGTAGGAACCACGACAGTGCACTCTGAACTGCCAGCCTTTTGGGACAGCGCTCCTCCCAACATTCCCCTCCCAACAGCTATTATGGCTGCCAAGTCCATGCCCGGGCACCCACGAGGACTCTGGTTGGTCGAGTGGCGAGGTAGACCCTCAGAAGAGGCCACATGGGAGGATGTTGAACACATTATGGCCTAGTTTCCAAAACTGCACCTTGAGGACAATGTGTCAATTGAAAAGGGGGGAATTGTTAGCAATACGGGTTCGGGTCCTAACCTAAGAGGTGTGTCCCAATTATGACCCCGCCCACCTTTCCTTCACACTTACCTGCAGAAGAGTAAAAAGGGAAAACTCCCATGAGATCGTGGGGAGGGGGAGTCCTAGTGGGGAGCCGTTCGGCCAGCACTTGAAGGGGGAGTTGTGCGTTGGGAAAGTCAGTTAGAAAGGAATACATTTTGTTGGAACAGAAAAGGCAGAAGGTTGTGGGCAGGCTCCTGATTCCATCTCGGCTACAGCAGGACGAACCATCTGGAGGACTCTCCAAATTCTACTGTTGTATCTCTTATCTCCATTGATGTAATACCGAAAAATTGGTAATATCTGTTTCAATATACTGTTATACCTATTCCATTCTTTGTTTGAATTCACACACACACCTCGATTACATAATAGGGAACAACTATGCATCTTTAGACTTCTCAATGGCCTCGCTCCTGAGTATGCGACGACAGCTACCGAGATGATCGCCAGCCCATCTACGATAGAGATCCCACAGTTGTACTATCGCCTGGGCAAGGCCCATCGGGCTCTTCCCCCGCCCACCCCCATCATCGATCATTCTACCCTCTTCGATCGTGGCAGTGGACGCTTCTCGAGCACTCATGGGCGTGGCTGTGGGGAGGGTCATCTTCATGGACACCCATCTCGACAACCGCGGCAGGATCAGATAGCGATCCAGGATGTTTCCTCGTCAGCCGCAGCTCTTCCTCCATCTCTAGACCTTTCCATGGCGGACCTCTGAATGCTTCATGATCCTCAGACCCCCTCTATATTGGGTATGTCTTCAGCTTCTCTTGCTCATTCTGGTGGTTCGACTGCCTTCGTCGGTCGTCAGTCCTCTGCTTGGATGCTAGACTCAGGTGCTTCCGACCACATCACCGGTGATGCTAGTATGTTGTCCTCCTACTGTCCTTATGTTTGTTCCTCAGCCATCACCGTAGCTGATGGCTCCATTATCCTCATTGCAGGCTTTGGTGCATGCTCCCTGACTTTATCTATTCGCCTACTATCTGTGGCACATGTGTCTCGTAGTCATTTTAACCTTATATCCATCAGTAAGCTTACAAAGAATTTCAACTGTGCTGCAATATTTACATCATCTCCTGTTGTCTTTCAGGAACGGACGACGAACCGGGGACTTGGTAGAGGCCAGGTTTGGAACGGGATCTACATGTTCAATGGACCGACATTCGTCGCCTGCACGTCTATCTTTACCCGTGCATTGGACCTTCATTCCCGATTGGGACATCCACCAGCCTCCACCATTCATCGACTATTTCCAGATATTAGTTTGCATGTGCCTTTTCATTGTGAGTCTTGTAAATTTGTGAAACATCATCGCACTTCATACATTGCTCGAGTGGATACACAGGCCTTAAAACCTTTTGATCTGGTTCATTCAGACGTTTGAGGTCCATGTGTCATCGCGAGTCATTTAGGGTATACATATTATATATCATTTATTAATGATTTTTCACAAATGACTTGGTTGTACCTACTTCGAGAACGGTCTAAAGTGTTTTCTACTTTCCAGACTTTTTATACTGAGATTCATACACAGTTTTCCATCTCTGTAAAATGTCTCTGCTCAAACAATGGGTGCGAGTATCTATCTACTCCCTTTCAGCAGTTCCTTCAGGCGAAAGGCACCATTCATCAGACATCATGTCCTAATACACCCCAGCATAATGGAGTGGTCGAGCGGAAACACCGACATATTCTGGAAACTGATTGTGCCCTCCTCTTCCTTCGCCAGGTGCCTCTGCTATTTTGGGGAGATGCGATCCTTACCACTGCATACCTTATCAACTGTCTTCCTTCTATCCTTCAGGGGGAGACTCATTTTCAGACTGTTCTACTTTCACCCTCCAAATTCACTTCCACTTCGGGTGTTCGGATGCCTCTGTTATGTTCGTGACACTCGTCCCGACCTCTCCAAACTCTCTCCCAAATCCCTCTGTTGTGTCTTCCTCGGCTATCCACGCACTCAGTGCGGATATCGTTGCTTCTCACTGGACCTACGGAGATATGTCATCTCTGCTGACATCTCGTTTGTTGAAAGCTCTATGTTCTCCCTTCCCTCTCCTCATCTCGACACTAGTATTGATGATTGTCTTCCTCTCATCATCCACCCTCCTATGGTGTCTCTCCCTGCTGATCCTCGTTTTGGTACGGTCTACTCTCGTCGTCCATCGACTGTATCCCCCAACCCGGCCGACGACACCATCGTTCTCACTCCGTTCGAGACTCATGCCCCAGCACTAGACGACTTGCTCATTGCACTCCGAAAAAGTACTCGCTCTTGTTAGAGTACTCCTCTATTTACATCTTCATACAGGGATCTATCAGTTCTAGAGACGATATTTATTCCCTGCATAGTTGGTGATGCAGAATCTCACCCAGGGTGGCTACAAACGATGCGGGATGAATTACAGGCTCTGGAAGACAACCATACTTGGGATCTCGTCCCCCTTCCGGCAGGCAAACAAGCGGTTGGCAGCAAATGGATTTTTACAATCCGCCTTAATGCCGATGGCACTCTCCATCGCCTCAAAGCCCGCGTTGTGGCAAAGGGCTTTGCTCAAACATATGGTATTGACTATTTTGATACCTTCTCTCCAATTGCCAAGATGGTCGTCGTTCGATTATTCATCTCTCTGGTCGCTCATCATCACTGACCCCTTCATCGACTGAATGTCAAGAATATCTCCCTCCATGGATTTCTTGAGAAAGAGGTTTATCTGCAGCAGCCCCCCGGTTTTTATGCCTCCTGCGCCGACTACCAAGTATGTCGACTTCACCGCTCTCTATATGGTCTCAAGCAGTCTCCCGATGCTTGGTTTGGCCAATTCAGCACCGTCATCGCCAACTTTGGGCTCTCTCGCAGTATGAATGATCACACCATGTTCTACAGGACGACATCCACCGGCTACATCCTGTTGGTAGTATATGTGGATGATATCATCATCACCGAGAGAGACTTCACTGGAATCATCCACCTCAAGGGGCATCTTTATCATCACTTTCACACCAAAAATCTTGGTCCTCTCACATACTTCCTTGGCATCGAGGTCTCCCGTTCTCCGGACACCATCTTCCTCTGCCAACAAAGATATGCGTTGGACATTCTGCAATGTTGGCAAAGTGAGTCAATTCATGAAACATCTGACCACCTCTCAGTGGGATGATGTCCTCCGCATCGCCAAATACATCAAAAGGGACTCTGCTCGTGGTCTTCGCTAATCCCACCACACTCATCTGAATATCGAGGTCTTCTGTGATGTTGATTATGTTTGTTGCCTTGCTACCCGGAAGTCTACTTTTGGGTTTTCCGTTTTCTTGGCAGACAACCTCATCTCTTAGCGCAGCAAGAAAAAGACTGTCGTCTTCATATCCGGTGCGGAGTCCGAGTACCGTGTCATGGTCACCGTCACTATGGAGATCATTTGGCTTCGTCATCTTCTTCAGGAACTTGGCTTTCCTCAGTAAACATTTGCTCATATCTGGTGCGACAATCAGGCAGCCACCAAGATTGCTTCAAATCCCATCTTCCATGAATGCACAAAACATATCGAGGTGGACTATCACTTTCTTCGTCACCACCTCGAGCACAACCATTTCAGCTTTAGCCACATCCCGACAATGGATCAGCTTGCCGATATCTTCAACAAAGGCCTCTCAGGGACTCGCATGGCCTCGCTCAGTTCCAAGTTGGGCATCCACAACATCTGCGACCCAGCTTGAGGGGGAGTGTGCAGTGTTGTCAAAGGCGCACGGCCCAATAAGGCGCAAAGGCCGCTTGGGGATGCGGCGCGAGGCGCAATTAAGGCGCACACGCACATAATTAAATATGTAAAGTTTTCAACCATATTTTAAATTTAAAAAAAAACTTAAATTCAATCAAAATAATACAAATTAAAATACATACTGATAATTTTTAACCAAATCATAATCAATCCTTGAGAACTTAAACATAAAAATCATCATCAATGAAAGTTTCATCATTAATGAAAAGCTTCATCATCACCGCGTGCACCGGATGCCTGCTGCTACGCGTCGTCGGATGTCTGCTGCTGATGCAGCGTGATTTGTATTTTGGACGCTGTGTATTTTGGACGTGATGATTCTAATTTTATAGTTTGGTTCAATTATTTTATTAATATATTAAATAATATATTTAACGTTGTATTATACCTGCTCATTTTTCAGAAAAAAAAAATATACCAGATTTCGAGTATACTTAGGATTTCCGCTAGCACCCTCACCACTGCACCCCGATTTCCATCCATATTACCCATGATTTACATGATCGCCCTCTGCTACACCTCTGATTTTCATCCTTCCCTCCTACCCATGATTTTTGCGATCTCTCTCACTACTGCACTGCACCCTGGATTTCCATCACCACCCCGCAGCCACCCTAATTTCCATCCAATCGCCTGCGATTTTCACACCACGATTTCCCCCCTCTGTTTTGCTCGATTTCCGCAGCAAAAGCAACTGGTGCGCCTCTACAGCGCCTTGCGCTTCACCGCCTCAGGGGTTAGCGCGCTCCTTTGGCGCGCCTCAGTGAGGTCGCCTCGCCTTGCCTCACGCCAAGGCGCACTGAGGCGCGCGCCTTTGACAACACTGGGAGTGTGTATGGCTTTGTCTGATGTCATCCTTTTGTGGGACTCGTGGTCCAAGTTGGGCATGTCCAGCTTGAGATGGAGTGTTAAACCCTTTTTTTATTATTCTGGGTATTTCCGAGTCCCACATCGGAATAATCAATCATGTATTCTTTTTTCTCAATCTATAAAAAAAAGGTCTTCGTCTCACCTTGAGGTAAGAAGAATTCCTCCTTTACAGATCTATTTGTCTTTTCCAGTAGTTTTTATCAAATATATGTGAAAGGCAGATTTGTGGAAGATTTAGAGTTTCCTTGGATGGGAAATTCAATTTTCATTCTTTTTAGTACCAACTTGGTTTCAGCCAAAGCCTTGGAAAACAGGAAGAAAGAGGCGAAGAAGTCGAAAAAGATTTCGAAAGAGGATCCACCGCTACTTGAAGGTAATCATAGTGGAAATTGTTCAGTTACATCTATTGAGAATGATCTTTCTAAAGAATCAAGTTCTAGCTGTGAAGTGTGTTTTTAGTGAATCACTCGATGATTTTTATTTTGAAATTAAGGATTATTTTAAAATGATCCCTATTGAGGTTATTACATATATATTAAGTTTGTCAAGGGCCTACAAGATGAAAAATCATAGCTTGTGTTGGAAGTCGATGCTATGCAAGAAGCATTGGCCGAACAAAATGGGAAGTGTGAGATTCTCATCAAGGATGTAAAAGACAAGGAACATCTTTTATACTTCCACAAAGAAAAGCATATTCAGGCTGAAGAAAACTTACAAAAAGTAATTGATGAGAAAGCTAAGATTAAGAAAACTTATGAAGAGAAGATCCATGCTATAGAAGAAACTCACAAAGTTGTTATTAATGCCAAGGATACTCAATTGAAAATCAAAGCTAAAAGGATTAAGGGTCTTGACAATTCCTCACAAGAAAGTAGCAAAAAGCATGAAGATGAGATTGAGATGATCAAAAGAAAATGGGAAGAAAGCTTTAGATCAATTGAGGATGAAAAGAATACCCTCAACATGAAGTGTTTTGAATTGGAAGTCAAATTGATAAATCTAAAATCAACACAAGCTAAGACTTCTCAAATTGTTAAGAAGAGAAGTGTTGCCATAAATTGTTTTGTTGATAGTCTTGCCTCCAAAAAGAATCATGTTAACGGCAAGAAGAGCTTGAAATCATCTAAAGACATATCTATTACAAGCTCATGGAAAAAGGTAACCCATGACCCAAATAAATCTCTTTGTACTAATGTTGTTTCATCTGCTAATACAGGTTACAAATCAAAATCTGAACAAATGTGGGTAAGCAAAAATGGTGAGAAACCCAGCATTATTTGAAGGATGGATATGAGGACGTGGACGAAGAGAAGCTCCCCAAGAAAAGCCCAAAAAGATTATGTTTTTATCCAAAAACGGTAAGATGCAAAGTATGGCCAGATTGTAAGCAAAGAAAAGTGAACAAACAAGGTCAATTGGTCATTGTTGGTGGTGTTGGAGGTTTGAAGGCATAATTTTTCAACTCATGAAGAATGTAAAAGTCCTGGACTCAGGGGGAGCAGATCTGAAGGTAAAAATAACCTTACTAAGCTAAGACAATTGTTCACAGAAAATGAGAAATCTGTTCACGAAGAACAAATTTGATTGTCGTGACTGTAACAAAAGTGGCCATTGTGATGATGAGTGCTGGTATAAAACAACCAAGCATAATTCATATGCCTATAAAAAGAGAAGATCACAAAATATGAAGCAGAGAAATGAAGCTGAGTATGTCTCGGGATATAAACAGAGGAAGAATGTTAAACAGAGTGCTCCCAAGAAGAATGTTGTGAAGGATGCTACACTAGAGAAGAGATGCTTCTACTGTGGGGGGAAAAAGTCACATCATGGATCATTGCAAACAGTCCATGAATATCAATATTGAAGCAAGCTGGAACAAAATGGAGAATCAATCCGAGAAAGAAATAAGAGGATTGGTTTGGTGAAATACATCCAAGATAAAGAATTGAGAAGTTGTCTCAAAAGGGTAACTCAAAAATTAAGAAGCCATGTGGAAAAAACAAGAAAGTTGAGCATGTTACAAAAGAATGTTCAACTATCTGGCCAGCTCAATTCGAAATGGCTAGAAAGATGGAGAAAGCACAAGAGAATGAAAGTGCTAATGGGGAACAAGTAATTTCACATGAAGAAGAACTCGAATTTCATGAGAGGTCGCCTAAAAAGGATAATAGAGTTCTTAAAAATTTGTGCAGAAGGTGCAAACATGCTGGACACATTCCTAATAATTGCATGACATGGCTGTCTGGACAGAAGGAGATGATGAAAAACAAAGCTAAAACACCATTGATTGCATGTGCTTTTCTAGCCAATGTGAAAAAGCCAATTCCAGACAAACATGCAAAATACAGGATCCCTTTTCCTCTTTCCAGGTTCTTATTTCCCTCATCCCAAACGGGGCCTAAGAGTTGGATTAGAACCGATGCGGTGAGATTGTTAAGATGTTTGTTTTGTTTTACATGTTTCACAACATGCATATTCTATTTGACTACACATGACTTAATACTTGAAACTATCATACTGAATTATTCATTTATTCTATATCGTTTAGGTTAGCAAGCCTAATAATTGAATCTCAAAAAATAAAAAACAAATGTCATGACAATTGTTGAAACACCCGAGACTGGGTGCATTTAGCAATAACTAAAAAAGTGTTCATGAACGTCATCACGAATGATTAGTACATCAAAAAACAAGTAATATTTGTTTTATTTAATGAAAAAACATAAAATTGATCTCAGGAAGAAATTTATTTAAATAAATGACGGAGGAGGTTTTTTTACTACAATCTAAAAACATGAGCTTGAGCTCAGGTTTGTTTCAATGTTTGGATTATGACTATTATAAATATTCTAGCAACTATAATGCAACTATATAAATCACCCACTTTTATGGATGGACCCATCGCCTGGGCTTCAGCATGAGGGTTCATATCTGCAGACACAATCATAAATGTTGCCGCCCATTAACTTCTCTGCAAGCCCTTGGTTCTTCACCATCGCAAGCTGCCATGGAAGGGTTCAATGAAAAATACTAGAAATCCCTGTTGATAAACATGAACTTTTTCAAATACCAATTCCAATTTCAATTTCAATCTCAATTTGCATGTTATCATGCAAGGGTTCAATCAATACTAGAAATCTCAATCAATAAATCCCTGTTGATGGGTGGATCTTACCTTTAGCGCATCACATTTAAAACGGGCATTGAAGTTGGTATGAATAGCACGCCCCATCCCTTCCAACACTATCTGCACGGAATTAACCCAAAATGCTTCACTTTTTAAAAAAAAAAAAAAAAGATGACGAATTGATCGTACCAAGTCAGCATCTTTGGCGGCAGCAGCAAGCTCAGAGCTGACTTGCCTCAAGTCTATGCATGGGCTTCCGCAGCCATTTTCAACAACCATCAAAGGCGCCACCATGGAGTTTTCTTTATTACCGTCTTGGGTGTTGATCATGGCATCCACCAGAAGGCCCCCTGCCTCCGCAGCTCCACGAAGAACGTCACAGTGCTGTCCATTAATGTATTTAAATTCTTAATTAAAATTAAGTTCAAGAACAGGTTCTTAATTGATATTGGTTTCAAGACCAGATCATCGGACGGTATTTTTAAAATTGAAGACCCTAAATTGAAGTTAATTTATAAAGAGAAAGCAATCAGAAACAACCAAACACTCACAAAAACATTACCTTCGCAGCTTCTGCAACAATATCCGGAAGTTCCATTGCAGTAACATCATTTAGTGCAGGAAGGGAGTTCGCCACAAGAACCACCTATAAGCAACACAATGGACTAGTAAGCTTTAGATGAAGTGATTCTAACAAAAAAGAAGGTAATTTAGAGTCCATTTGTTTCAGCTTAAAAATCAAGTTAAATTGTATTTGGGTTTATAATAAAAAAAAATTACACTTCTTATCATTGATCGCAAATATTGCTTTAAAAGGGTGCAATCAGAACAACTTTCAAAAAAAAAAGCTAAAAGTGATTTTTTTAGATTCTGATTCATAAAAACATCTTTAAAAGCGACCAAAATTATAGAGAAGAGTCAAAAAAATCTTAAATGAACAAACTCTTACTTCTGTTCCTCGTCGAAGGAGTTCTCGTGCCAGGGGAAGCATCCCCAGAACAATGTCAGCGCCTGAATTGTCCACAAAGAGCAGTGCTCTTCTATGGTGGCATCCTTTCTTTCCCCCAGACCCTAACATTCTGTCCTTGAAAATGTCGAAATTGTCCACCTGGTACACAAACGAGTTCTTTATGCACATCAATTTATAGAATAATAGGAGATGGATTAACTTCAATAGCCAATGAATGGGTATACTTGCCCGCCAAGGTCTTTGCATTTTTTTGCGGCTCATTCTGTATATCTCAATGATTGTGCCCTTATGGTACAGATCCACGCAGGCCCGAGAACCCCAATCAAAAATATTTGCAGCAAGAACTCCTTCAATTAGGGTCAGAAGTCTTGTTTCCTGCAGAGCAATACGGTCATGTTAACAGTTCAGGGAATGACAAACTGTTGCAGCATGCCTATTGTTCTCATGTTGCTAGGAAACTTCCAAATGCAAAATAAAGGCTGTTTTTGTTTCACCAAAATATTTTCTACTTTCAATGTTATAGAAAATGTGTCAGGAAATGTTTAGAAAAATAGAGGAAAATGCTCGGAGTTGTTTTCCCAATAAAATAATTTTCTCTGTTCCAAGTATTAGACTGAAAATGTTAAATATGGATGCTATCTTGTTAATGGTTTTTTAAATTTCTTACAGAATCTGCGATTCAACCCATGACTCAGAATAAGCTTTTAAATTCACAACAGCATTTACAATTAATCGACCACCAAGGCATGCAATTTAAAACTAAAAAGAGATGAACTTGATGGTTGGAGGAATTTGGAGGGAAGGAGAGGATTTTGATGCCCTCTACTTTGTTTTAAAGATATGGAGGGAAGGGGAGGGATTTTGATCTCTACCACCTGTTTGGTTCAAACAAAATGGAGAGGAAATGAGAAAAAAATTAAAATTTTCCTCCCCCTCCACTTCACTCCCTCCCCTCAAAAAGGGGCAGGATTTGGAGGGGATAGGAGTAAAAATATGGAATATTAGCATGTAATGACTAAACTGTCTATTTCAATTAAATATTTATAAGATTATTTTTATTACAATAATAATTTATAACTATACGAAATTACATTAAATTATCTTGTTTGTATTAAAAAAAGAAAAAATCACTGATTATTTATAAGGTAAAATCATTCAACAATTAATATTTTCTCTCTCCTTACGTAAAATTATTCATCAATTTCTCTCTCCTTGCCATATAAAGCAGACAAGAGAAAAATAAAATCCCACCCCTCCCGTAAAAAATAATAAAAATATACAATAACTAATAAAAATAATAATGATGCTTTTAATAGTATAAATAAATAAATAATAACTAATTAATAATTTTAACTACAATTAATAATAAAAATATTAATAACATGAAAATTTATTTAAAAATTATAACAAAAAATATTATTGTTACAGAATAAGTTGAGTCAAGTCTCACATCAGACTTTATGTAATATGTCATCCTTATTATTCGCTGTAAAGAAACGCCAAGGCCCCCCCTTAGAGGCATATTGGGCATCTGGCTCCTCAATTCTAACATGGTATCAAAATATGATCCCAAACCTCAACTCTTCCCCTCCCTCTCTTCCCACCTAGGGTTTGACCTAGGTATTTTTCTCCTCGGGGCGCGGCGGCCCCCCATAGTCAATCGACCCTGTTATCTCGTCGTCGCCCCTCACCCAGACCAGGCGGCTCCCTTTCATGTCGCACACCTCCTCGTTGTGCATTCTAATTGTAGATGGTGAATTCCCCTTACCTCAATGTGAGAAGAGGATATTATTTTATAGAAAAGTAAATCAAATTACGAGGGTAAGTCCGATGTGGGACTCAGAAATACCCATTTAAACTTAAATGGGGTCCAACACTCCCCCTCAAGCTGGACATGCCCAGATTGGATAAAGTCCCACAAAGAAAAAGATGTAAAGACAAAAGACAATCTCATACTCCCCCTCAAGCTGGGCTATGGAGGCTGTGAATACCCAGCCTGGTAGTGAGAGACTCAAGGCGAGCTCCTGGGAGACCTTTGGTGAAGAGATCGGCAAGCTAACCTACCGTCGGGATATGGCCGAAACTGATATGGTTCTGCTCCAGATGGTGGTGGAGAAAGTGACAGTCCACCTCGATATGCTCTATCCATTCATGGAAGACAGGATTCGAGGCAATCTTCGTGGCCGCCTGGTTGTCAAACCAGATATGAGCAGAAGTCAGTGCTGGGAAACCGAAGTCATGGAGGAGAAGACGAAGCCAGAGGATCTCCGTAGTGACGGTGGCCATGGCGCGATACTCGGCCTCGGCACTCGATCGGGAGACGACAGTCTGCTTCTTACTGCGCCACGAGATGAGATTACCAGCGAAGAACACGGCGAACCCCAAAGTAGACATGCGGGTAGCGAGGCAACCTGCATAGTCCGCATCACAGAAGGCCTCAATATCCATGTGAGCATGATGTGAGTACTGAAGACCACGTGCAGGGTCTCTCTTGATATATTTGCCAATGCGGAGGACAGCATCCCACTGAGATCTGGTTGAATGCTCCATGAACTGGCTGACTTTGCCAACGGCACAGGCAATGTCGGGACACGTCATGGTGAGGTAGTTAAGTTTACCTACCAGGCGTCGATAGCTCTCGGGATGAGGAAATGGCTCCGAGTCGGAATGAAGAGAGCGTTCCCCAGGCTCAAGTGGAGTGTCCACTGCAGTGGCGGTGCTCAACCCGGCATCCTGCAAGATATCAAGAGCATACTTGCGCTGGCAGAGAGAGATAGTGTCCTGAGTCCGGGAGACCTCGATGCCTAGGAAGTAGGTGAGGGGGCCAAGATTTTTGGTGTGAAAATGCTGATGAAGATGCGTTTTGAGGCTGACGATGCCTCTGGAGTCGCTCCCTGTGATGATGATATCATCAACATAGACCACAAGCAGGATACAGCCGTGCGTCGTCGTACGGAAGAAGACCGTGTGATCATACTGCGAGAGAGGCCGAAGGCTGTGACGACAGTACTGAAGCGGCCAAACCATGCGCGAGGAGACTGCTTGAGGCCGTAGAGGGATCGACGAAGACGGCAGACATGGGAGTCGGCACCAGAGGCAGAAAAACCAGGTGGCTGCTACAGGTAGACTACTTCGTCAAGAAAGTCATGGAGAAAAGCATTCTTGACATCCAGTTAATGAAGTGGCCAGTGATGATGAGCAGCCAGAGATATGAATCGGCGAACAGAGGCCATCTTTGCGACTGGGGAGAAGGTCTCAAAGTAGTCGATGCCATAGGTCTGAGCAAATCCTTTTGCCACAAGCCGGGCTTTGAGGCGGCAAAGAGAGTCATCGGGATTGAGACGAATCGTAAAAATTCATTTACAGCCGACCACATGTTTGCCCGCCGGAAGTGGAACAAGATCCCAGGTATGGTTGGCATCCAAAGCTTGTAATTCATCCCGCATTGCGGCGAGCCACCCGGGGTGAGATTTGGCTTCACCAACTGTTTGAGGAAGCGACACGGTCTCCAGAGCTGACAGACCACTGTAAGAAGATACAAAGAGAGGAGTAGTCTGACATAAGCGAGTACCTTTCCGGAGCGCAATCGGCAAGTCCTCGGGAGCTGTGACAGGAGCATCGGACGAAGCGGGAACAATGTTGTCCTCGGCCTGGATGGGGGGTACAGTGGATGGACGACGAGAGTAGGTCTGTCCAAAGAGATGACCTGTCGGAGGAGACACCAGCGGCGGGTGAATCATGAGTGGAAGACAGTCATCGATGGTAGTGTCTGGATGAGGAGAGGGTGGAGTGAAAGGAGAGCTCTCGACAAACGATACGTCGGCAGAGGTGATATACCGGCGTAGGTCTGGAGAGAAGCATCAGTACCCGCGCTGAGTGCGGGAATATCCGAGAAAAATACAGCGAAGGAATTTTGGAGATAGTTTAGAGAGATTGGGGCGAGTGTCCCGGACATAGCAGAGACATCCGAAGACGCGGAGTGGAAGGGAGTGAGGAGGAATAGAGGGGAAAAGGGTATGAAAAGGAGTCTCCCCCTGAAGGATGGAGGAGGGAAGACGATTGAGAAGGTAAGTAGCAGTGAGGATGGCATCCACCCAGAAGAGAAGAGGAACCTGGCGGTGGAATAGGAGGGCACGAGCGGTTTCCAGAATATGCCGGTGTTTCCGCTCGGCCACCCCATTTTGCTGAGGGGTATCAGGACAGGAGGTCTGGTGGATGATGCTGTGGGCCCGCAGAAACTGCTGAAAGTGAGTGGATAAGTATTTCCGCCCATTGTCAGATCGGAGACATTTCACAGGGATTTTAAACTGTGTCTGTATTTCATTGAAAAAGGTCTGAAAGGTGGGGAGAACCTCTGTTCGATCTCGAAGAAGGTAAAGTCATGTCATACGGGAATAATCATCAATGAAAGAAATGTAATATTTATACCCAGATTGACTCGAGGTGGCACAGGGACCCCATACATCGAAATGAACCAAATCAAAGGGTTTGGCGGCCCGTGTGTCAACTCGAGGAGAATATGATGTGCGATGGTGTTTCGCAAAACGACACGACTCACAAGGAAAAGAAAAACGGGGACTAATATCGGGATAGAGTTGATGAAGAGCGGAGGCGGAGGGGTGGCCCAACCGAGAATGGAGGTCAACGGCATGAGCAGGGACAGACGCGCAGGCGATGGAAGTTGGGCCATCGAACATGTACACCCCATCCCGAAGCTGGCCTCTACCAAGTTCCCGGTTCGTCGTCCGCTCCTGAAACAAAACAGAAGACGAGGTAAATATAGCATTACAGTTGAGATCCTTGGTCAGTTTGCAGATGGAAATTTGGTGAAAAAGACTGCGGGGAACATGAGCCACCGAGGATAGGTGAAGGGAGGAGGTGAGGGAACAGGTGCCAAAGCCGGCTATGGGGAGAGTGGAGCCATCAGCAACAGTGATGGCTGAGGATCCACTATAGGGACGGTAGTTGGAGAGTATACCTGCATCCCCGGTGAGGTGGTCGGACGCACCTGAGTCAAGCATCCATGCAGGGGAACGATGACTGACAAGAGCAGTGGGACCCCCGGAATGGGCAAGAGAAGCTGATGAAGAGCCCGGCATGAAGGTGGTCCGGTAATCGTGAATCAGCTGGAGCTCAGCCATGGAAAGATCCAACGATGAGGGAAGAGCAGCAGCAGGTGATGACGCATCGCGGATCGCAGTCTGGCTCTATCGGGGGTGCGAATCGAAACGACCATGAAGGACCCAGCAGCGGTCTATCAGATGGTCGAGCTTGCCGCAGTGCTGGCAGAGGGGGCGAGGTCGGCCGAATCCTCGAGGGCCGGAAGGGCGGCCACCGCCACGGCCTAAGAGCACAGTGTGATCAGAGGTGGGGACGGGTGGTGCAAGGGCCCGATGAGCCTTCTGCAGGCGATGATAGACCTGCGGGATATCCAGCGTAGATGGGTTGGCTAGCATCTCAGTGGCCGTCGTGGCGTAGTCCGGTGCGAGGCCATTCAGGAGATTGAAGAGGCAGAGCTGGTCCCGTTGAGTCTGCGCTTCCGCCGGATTCTGAGGAATAGGCCAAAGTTCCTGCAGTTCGTCGCGGAGACCCTTCCATTCCATGAAGTAGTTGGGGAAGGTCCGATCCTGCTGGCGGAGGTGGGAGAGACGCTGTAGAACGTCTAAGACCCGAGCCAAGTTATTGTTCTCGAAGAACATGACAATCAAGGAATCTCATAGCTTTTTTACCGTGTTGGCAGTCCTGGTGACATCTTTCATGGACCGATCCATGGAGTTGACCAATAATGCGAAGATTTTGTTGTCCGCCAGTTGCCAAGCATCGAATTTGGTGTTAGTGATTGCGGGTGGGGGTTTCTCAAGATGAGAATGAAGCCCCATGCCGCGGAGGAACATCAAGACCGTCTTCCGCCAGACGGAGAAGTTTGTTGCATCCAGTCGGTCATCGACAAGCCGGGAGGAGGCCGTGATCAGGGACGGCAGGACGGAGGAAGCGTCCATGGAGGGCGGGCGCTGAACCTGGGGGCCGGGAGGCGTGCGGTGGAATGGAGGCGGCCCGGAGAAGTCGCTGGAGGGAGCAACGACAGGGGTCGCGCTCAGGAGGGTGCGGCTGGGGCAGGGGCGTCGCGTGGGCGCAAGCGCCACTGGGGCTAGGCGCGGGCGCTGGGCGATCCGGAGGAGGAGGCCGACGGTTCGCGGCGAGGAGAGGGGAGCACCAGTGGGTCGGGCTTCTGGCGGAGGGGGGGATCCGCGCAGGAGGCGTGCGCACGGCGAAGGGGCAATCCGCGCAAGAGGCGCGCGCACGGCGGGGCTGGCCGGGAGGGGCGCCGCTGGGTCGAGGGCGAGGGCGTCGGGGCGAGGCCGAGGGCGATCCGCCGGGGCGAGGCCGAGGGCAATCCGCCGGGGCGAGGCGCCGTTGGGCGAGGGGAGTCGCGCCGGTAGGGAGAGCCGCCTGGAGGGAGAGCCGCCTGGAGGGAGGGTCGCCTGGAGGGAGAGCCGCCGGGAGGGAGCGTCGCCGGGAGGGAGAGCCGCCTGGAGGGAGGGTCGCCGGGGGGGAGGACCGCCGGGAGAGAGGGCCACCGGGAGATGCCGGGAGGGAGAGCCGCCTGGAGGGAGAGCCGCCGGGAGAGAGGGCCACCGGGAGATTAGGGCAGAGCCAGAGGGGGGAAGAGAGAGGCGGGGCCGGACAGAACCGGGAATCCGCTGGGAGGGAGGGTCGGGTTTAAGATCCCTCTAATACCATGTAGATGGTGAATTTCCCTTACCTCAATGTGAGGTGAGGATATTCTTTTATAGAAGAGTAAATCAAATTACAAGGAGGGTAAGTCTGATGTGGGACTCAGAAATACCCATTTAAACTTAAATGGGGTCCAACACTAGTCGTGCCCCCCTCCCTTCATTAAGGGAGTCTTCTCTACTGCGCCCTCATCGTTGGCATGCATAAAATGCATGCAATTGTCACGTTCTTCTCCACTCGATTTTCTCCATTTGCAACTCATTTATGAATGCATTGTTAAAAGCATGTGATCACATTGAATGAGTCCAATGTATATATTTCCCAACATGTAGTAACGCGTGCGATGCGTTACATATTGACGCTCTTTAATGGAGACGCGTCACGGATCCTATATAAGGATGTGATCCTTCTCCTGTTGGGGGTGGATTTGTTCATTCCAGAAGTGGCGAATTGTTTTTGTAGGAAGATAAAAAAGGAGAGACCCGCGCCCCGCCTCCCGCTGCTCCCGCGCCTCCAGCGCCTCCCGGCCACCCTCGCCCGGCGCCTCCCAGCCACCCTCGCCCGGCGCCTCCCACTACTCCCGCGCGCTCCGGCTGCTCTCGCCCCACGGCTCCCCTCACCCAGCGGCACTCTCTCCCGGCGTTATTTCCCTCCCGAAGCCCTCTGTCCAGGTGCGGTTCACCACTTCCCGGCCGCGCGCCCTCGTCCCGGCACCCTAGTCCCGGCGCCCCCAGCCTCTCCCCGGCAGCGCGCCCTCGTCCCGGCAGCGCGCTCTCGTTCCGGCGGCCCTTCCTGCACGCGCACGTCCTGCGCAAGATCATCCCACCAGCCCGCTGCATCAGCCACCCGTCGCTTCCATGGCAGAATCCTCGGGACGTGGTCGTGCGTCCAGTCGTCCACGTCCCTTCTGTCAACATTGTGGCAAGTTTGGCCACCTGATCGCACGATGTTGGGTCCTGCATGGACGGCCATCTCAGCACCCGCGGCAGGGACAGCCCGCGGTCCAAGCCGCGTCCTCGACTGTCGCCTCTCTTTCCCCGCCTCTGGCCCTTTCTATGGCTGACCTCAGGCGGCCTCACGATCCTCCGGCCTCTGTCCGACCTGGTCCCTCCTCGGCTTCTTTGGCCCGTACTGTTCGCCCCACTGCCCTTATCAGCCATTGCTCCCCTGCATGGCTGCTGGACTCAGGTGCCTCCGACCACCTCACCGGTTATGCTGGTTTGCTGACGTCTTATTGCCCCTATGCCGGTTCTTCAGCCATCACTGTCGCTGATGGGTCCATTATCCCCATAGCGGGCTTCGGCGCATGCTCCCTGACTCCATCGATGCACCTACCCTCTATGGCACATGTGCCCCGCAGTCCCTTTAATCTGCTTTCCATCAGTAAACTGACTAAGGATTATAACTGTGCGGCCATATTTACCTCTTCTGGTGTTGTGTTTCAGAAGCAGACTACGAACCGGGAACTTGGTCGAGGCCGGCTTCGAGACGGGGTCTACATGTTCGAGGGCCCAGCACCCATTGCTTGCACTTCTACCTCTTCTCGGGCACTTGATCTTCATTCCTGATTAGGACACCCGCCTGCATCCACCATTCATCAGATGTTTCCAAACTTCAGTCGGACTCCTACTTTTCATTGTGAGTCCTGTTCTTTTGCGAAACATCATCGCTCTTCCTACATTCCTCGCACAGATACACGGGCCTCCCATCCCTTTGATACTATGTAGGAAGATAAAAAAGGAGAGACCCGAACCCCCAAGGTGTTCTCTCTAAAGGAGCCCTTGGGGTTAATTTATAAGGAATATTAAAGACCACACCGGACCTCAAGTCCGATGTGGGATGCAGAACAGTTTTCAAGCTGGTCGAAACTTTCTTCTTTCCCAAATCTCGTTCATCATTCCATGAAGGTGCAAGCACCCCTTTGGGCGATCAAGAGTCCTCACAAAACGTCGTGTATCCACCGGTTGTGTTCCCCCCTCGAAGGCAAGAGACATACGCCTATTGCTCCTCATGATCATCATCAAACGTACTCCATCGAAGAAGATAGAAGATGCTGAAATTCAGCCATTTGACGTACGCTATTTTATGCCCTGTTTTTCGGATATTTTGCTCGTTTGATTCTTGGAGATAGATTTGACTGTGTTTTGGGTTCGCTTTCGCTGCCAATGATCATATGATGATCAAATGAAACTCATGAGTGGTATAAAGCAAGTTTCTTCAAGGATTAAACATGTTTAATCCATGTTTTCGAAAAACATAACCGTAGCCACGGCGTAGGAGTCCCCGCGGTGTGGTCGTGGTGTATTCAAAACGGCCACAATATGAGGACCACGGGGTGGAGCTCCCCATGGTGGTCACTTTTATACCGTTATGTGGAGGATTCACTTAAAGGTAGACTGGGACTTAGCTTCATGTTCAAGGTTTACGTAAAGGTAATCCGGGACTTTGCTTCACGTAAAGGTAATATGTGATTCCTTTACGTGAAGGATTCAAAAGAACCACCATTTAAGGACCACGGCATAATCCAAGTCGTGGGTGTAATGACCCGGACCTCTCTGGTCCATTCCTTTGTGAAAATGCGGTACTAAAGGTGTTCTGGGAAGTCAAGGTGACTTGGAGGTGCGTTTGGGTGGACTTTTGAGGAAAGTTAAAGGGTAATAGCTTTCGCACGGTTTGCCTAAACCGTGCGGCCAAACCGTGCAAGGCTGGTCTTGAGGGCAGTGACTAACGCACGGTTAGCGCACGGTTTGCCTAACCGTGCGGACTAACCATGCGAGGAGAGGTTGCCGAGGCAGAAGCTAACGCACGGTTTGTTAAACCGTGCGAACTAACCGTGCGGGCACTTAAAGTTAGATCCTAAAATTGTGGATCTAACTCGTTTTGCCTTTAATCACCTCGTTTAAGCCCCTAAGCGGCCATAACTCGGGATTACCCTTCCTTGGAGGTGGAAAAACATCTTCCAAGCGTTTTGGAGGCGATCTGGAGGCTTCTCTTTGCAAATCGAAGCCGGTTTCTTGAGGTAAGTGATCCTTTTTATTTGGTTTCTTAGATCTACCTATATCTACTCCTCCTTTTCTCTCGGGATCTTAGATCTATGCCCGTTATGGGTAGATCTAAGTGTGTGGATGACGTTTGTGATGATCTTTGATCTTGGTTGTGTTAGGAGAGGAGATATAGGGAGGATCCTTGGTGAATCAGCCCGGTCTCCTTGGGCGTTCTTCGACCGTTGTGGGTTTCCTTGAAAACCTTTGAGGTAGGGGATTCGTGGCTTCTCTAATTGTTTATGTGCAATCGTAGAGTTAGCATGATTTAGCCCTTTGGATCACAATGGAATTGACCTAATTAAATACTTGAACCGGATTAAAAGAATTGGTTTGATCGCTTGTTGTTGTTGCTTTGTACCGTGATAACGGTTTGCCTCATGTTTTGCTAGATAGAGTGATATCTATGCTTGCTTTGTTTAGTTGTTCGTTCTTGATGAAAATTGATAAAGAACGTAAAGCCGGAATTAATTGATAATCAATTGGCTAAAGATAATGAGGCATGTAAATGAATCTGGTTGTTGCCGTTGTTGTAGTTGTTCTAATTTGATGTTAATCAAATTGACATAGTAAGCATGTTGAATCTTTTGTGATAGCTTACTGATTAGGTTTCCCGGAATTGGAACCTACGAATTGAATTTGTTAATTCAAGAGGGATTAAAGAACTGGTTGGTTGATAAAAGATAACGCCTGGTAGGGTTCTTAGTTACCCTCTTGTTCGTAAGGCCGAGTGTCTTGTGCTTTAGAGCCATGAGTGCTCATTACGTATGAAGGCTGGATGCCTTGTTAAAAGGCCAAGAGCCCATTTGATGTGATGTTTGATTTCCTGCTGCTTGTGTTGTGATGGTACCCTGGAGGGGTGTTGTGGTATGTGGAGGCAGGGAGGCCTTGTGGTTGTGGCAGCGGATGACGCCTAGAGTGGCGAGATGCATCGGTTTATGCATGTGGGTGTCAGGGAGGACACAAGTGATGATGGAATGAGATGGATGTGTTTGTTGGATGCGTGGTGACTTTGATTGAATGTTTATCTGCTTTACTTTTCCCCACTGTTCAAGGCAGCTGGTCTTGCTTACCCTTCTTCCGAAGGAGGCGAAGACGCGCGGGGTATGCCACGTGCTTTCTGTGTCTAACTTCTCAAGGGAGGATGGGTCTACGCTCTTGCTATAGGCGGCAAAGACTCGACGGGTAGTACATCTACTCACCGTGTTGAGCCCCCTTGTGTTTAGTAGCATAGGTTGCTTTTCTAGAATGCCTGGAAATATGGGAAAGTAATTTCTGTAATGAAAGATTGATTAAATGGTGATGATCCACGGGGATGGAGATGCTGGAATTTAAAGGTGATGTTGAATTTTTAAAGGAACAGTTGTTTTTGAATGTGATGCCAATGAAGTTTAATGTGGTTGTGTTCATGGTTAATTAATGTGCAAAGAATTAATTAACGTAAAGTGAAACTGATGAAAAAGGAAATGAAGTAACCTAATGAAGTTCTTTAATTGGTTGTGTGCTTATAGGATACCTAGTCTTAGAAATAGCAGCCCGGAGTCCGAGAGACGTTAGCTGCAGTTGAGACTAAGACTAGGTTATGCTCATAGTGTGGTTGTGAGTTATATATTCTGTACGTTTTGTGTTTCTATACGCTACTCCACCCTGTCACTGGGCAACTGGCACCCCGAGGATTCTGAGCCCTGGGAGGGTGTTTTCCCCAACATTCTGATGGGAGGGTGAATGGCTTTGACCCCGCTCTCTTCTCTTGGTAGATACTAGTGTCATTGGGCACAGCTGTTAGTTTCCCCCATATATGTGTGTAGAGGGCTGTAATGGCTTGTGGTTATTCACACACATATATTCTGGATATAGTATCCCATGGACTACTATAGGTGTAACGTGTATAGGCTGTGATGGCTTGAGGATCCTTACTCGGTGTATGGGTTGTAATGGCTTGAGGTATAATACACGGCGTATGATACACGTTATGCGAGCTGCGGTGGCTCCCAGAAACTACCTGGTTACTTTTGGTTGTGAGGATGGTGTGGAGCTTTGCCCAGGTGTCTGCGGGCAAGCCTTTGTGGTGCATGTGGTGCAGATTGTGGAGCTTAGCCCAGGTGTATACGGGCAAGCCTTTGGAGAGAGATGCGCAGGACGTAAGTCGTTGGGGCAAAGCGGCAAACCAGTGGGGAAGTAGTAGCGGGGTACCCTTGATATCATTTTCTATATGATATATTCTTTTATGCGTTACTTGGTGAGAGTAGTCATGGTGAGGTTGGGAACATAGTATACCTGCTTAGGGGACAACTTAGTTTCACTGTTGTTCACTGTGCTTTAGCATGCTTTCTTTACTTTTGCACGAGAGGCTTCGGGGAGGATCCTACTGAGTATACTGTTATATTCACCCTACGCATATATAAACTGTTTTTCAGGTCACTTGGAGCAGATTGGAGATCAAGCTGGTTACTACTAGCTTGTGGTTGGAGGAGCTGTTCGGGCTTGCGGTCGCTGCCGTTTTACTTTCTTTTGGGTACTTGTAGTTTTCCCTTCAGTTGTAGTACTTTTGCATGACATTTTACATATGTACATGGGTTTCTTTTATATTTCAGTTTTGAGTTGGAGTTGGTTGGTATCTATCTTATCTCTCTCTTCCGCATGTGTTCTCTTAGAGGGTAATGCCTCCCATCTGTGTATTTATTATACCCTCGGTGCTAGTGGCCAACCCGGGGCCTACTGGAGGCGGGACTCGGGGGTCATTATCTCCCTTTTCACATTGCCGGCCCAGGAGGGGTACACTTTGTGGGGAGGGGGTCGTGACAGAGTGGTATCAGAGACCTGGTTGAGGGATAGGATGGAGTTTGGAGTTAGGCACATGTGAGGTTGCATGGGTTGGTAGGGCAACGGTGTCATTCATGTTTAGCAAGTGCGGTAAACACTGGAAACCGGCTAAGACATAGGCATTTAGGGCCCCCTATGATCTGATGTACGGACCTTTAAGTTTACCATGGCTACTAAACAAGGTGATACTAGTTGCAGGGTAGAAACCTAGGAAAGGATCATGCATCATTCTTCTTTGTGTCTGTGTGTGAATGGGTAGACCTTGGGATAGGTTAACCTAAAACGAATGAAAGAAAACAATTAATTAATTAATGTTGAGTCTTCCATATTTCAGGCTTAGGAGCTCTAAGTGTTTGTTATTTTGCAGGTATGGCTCCAGGTCGACGTCCTCGTCAGGTTTGCGTAGAAGATGTCCAGCAGGCTGTTCCAGCAGGTCGCTGCAGGGTAGAGGTTGACAAAGACGACACTTAGAGGAAGACACTCCGAGAGTTTCAGCGCCAGAGTCTGCAGAAGTACGAGGGCTCCGTTTCAGATACAGTCACGAAAGACTGGTTGGAAGAGGTCGAGATAGGCTTCAGTTCGATCCGTGCTCGGAAGGAGCACTGGGTGTCCTTAGCTGTGACGATGCTGCGTGGAGTAGCAAGGCAGTGGTGGTTCTTGTTCCTCGAGGATCGTGAGGAGTCAACGATCACATGGGAGGAGTTTCGAGACAAGTTCAGAGTCGAGTTCCTTTCCTCGACTGCAAAGGTGTCCAGTCGCCAGGAGCTTCTTACCCTTCGACAGGGGAGCTCCAGTGTTCGGGAGTTTGGAATCCGTTTCAGGAACCTTTTACGATATGTTTCGAACCTGTTACCAGATGAGGAGGCCAGGGCGAGGCATTTCGAGGAGACTTTGCGTCCAGAGATCCAGCGTCAGGTCACCCCATTTATGCTGAATACATATCTCGAGGTGTTGGCGAGGGCAGAGGTCGTTGAGAGGACTTTGGTCAGGACCGGATCATCACGAGAAGGAGATCGTCATGATCCCTCACGAAGCAAGGTTGTGGTCTGGGGTTCCCGGTTTTCAGGGCAGAAGAGTTTTTGTTCAGTCGGGAGTAGGTCCCAGCCCTTCACATCTCGTTTCTCTAGAGGCAGCAACTCTCAGGCCTATGCCAAGAGATCAGGCGCTTGTTTTTCTTGTGGTGGTCGTGGCCATCAACAGCGGGAGTGCCCGACCTTTCAGAGCGGTCATCGTGTACCAGGCACTACGCTCCAGGTTCCTCCGTTGAGGCAGTTTCCGCCGAGGCAGCAGCAGCCAGTTGCACCAGCTTTAGATCACCAGAGGGGAGATGGGGCAGGCAGAGGACAGCTCCATGATGCTCCCCGTCCTCAGAGAGCAGAGCGCGGCCGTGGTGGTGGTCGTCATCAGGATCAGAGAGGTCGTGGAGGAGGTCATGGTCAGCTTCATGCTCTAGCGTTGCCAGCATCAGGCGAGCCAGATGTCATTCGAGGTACCCTTTGCTTGTTTTCTACCTTGGTGTATGCCTTGTTTGATTCAGGAGCGACACACTCCATATCACCTACCCTTGTCCATGCTTTGGGACTTGAGGTAGAGAGGCTTCCAGTGCCCTTGGCGTTGACTACGCCAGTTGGAGGTCGAGCTGACTTGTTTGAAGTATGTAGAGACTGTGAGCTAGTGTTGGGGCAACACCGCTCTTGGGGAGACTTCCTATGTTTACGGATACAACCATATGATGTCATCCTCGGCATGAATTGGTTGTATTTGGTGCAGGCTATCGTGGATTGCTTCAGGAAGAAGGTCATCTTCATCGGTGCGGATGGAGAGCAGGTGGTGTTTGTTGGTGAGCGAGATCCTCGGATGGGTCATAGGCGCGTTTCATCCTTATCGTCCATGGCGGCTAAGATGATGTTGAGTTCTTCAGAGGTTCGGCAGTTGGCGTTTCTTAGGGTCGTAGAGGAGTACACTGATGACTTTCCAGAAGAGGTTGTAGCATTACCCCCTCGACAAGAGATCGAGTTTGGGATTGAGCTACAGCCAGGAGCGTCTCCTATCTCTATGTCTCCATATAGGATGGCCCCTTCTGAGTTACGAGAGCTGCGTATACAGCTTGATGGTCTGTTGCAGGGCGGTTTTGTTCGACCAGTGTGTCCCCATGGGGTGCACCAGTTTTGTTCGTAAAGAAGGCTGACGGAAGTTTGCAGTTGTGTGTCGATTATCGTCGCTTAAACAAAGTGACAATAAAGAACCATTATCCTCTTCCGCGGATTGATGATTTATTCGATCAACTGAAGGGTGCAAGTTGGTTCTCAAAGATCGACTTACGGTCAGGATATCATCAGATGCGTGTGAAGGATGAGGATATTCCGAAGACTGCTTTTCGTTGTCGTCATGGGCATTATGAGTTCGTTGTAATGTCGTTCGGCGTGACGAATGCTTCAGCTGTGTTCATGGGATTGATGAATGCTGTGTTTCGTGAGTTCCTAGACAAGTTCATGGTAGTCTTCATCGACGACATCCTTGTGTACTCCACATCTGAAGAGGAGCATGCGGAGCATCTACGATCCGTTTTGGGAGTTCTTCGTCGACATCAGCTGTTCGGAAAGTTGTCGAAGTGTGAGTTTTTGGCTCGAGAAGTCCGTTTCTTGGGGCATGTTGTGTCCCAACAGGGAGTAGCTGTGGATCCATCGAAGATAGAAGCAGTTGTGTCTTGGGCAGCCCCCAAGACAGTTTCAGAGGTGCGAAGTTTCCTTGGTCTTGCAGGCTACTACAGGAGGTTCGTGGCCAATTTCTCACGGGTTGCGACTCCTCTGACATCTTTGACCAAGAAGGATCAGCCATTCATATGGACTGATCAGGCAGCTTTCAAGTATCAAAAGGAGAAGTTAGTAAGTGCTCCAGCCCTATGTCTTCCAGCTGAAAAAGTTCAGTTTGGTGTTTTCTGTGATGCTTCACGTCCGGGGTTAGGCTGTGTTTTTTATACGCTACTCCACCCTGTCAGTAAGGGCAACTGGCACCCCGGGGATTCTGAGCCCTGGGGGGTGTTTTCCCCAACATTCCGATGGGAGGGTGAATGGCTGACTACCCCCTTTGACCCCGCTCTCTTCTCTTGGTAGATACTAGTGCCATTGGGCACAGCAGTTAGTTTCCCCCATATATGTGTGTAGAGGGCTGTAATGGTTTGTGGTTATTCACACACATATATTCTGGATATAGTATCCCATGGACTACTATAGGTGTAACGTGTATAGGTTGTGATGGCTTGAGGATCCTTACTTGGTATATGGGCTGTAATGGCTTGAGGTATAATACCCAACGTATGATACACATTATGCGAGCTGTGGTGGCTCCCAAAAACCACCTGGTTACTTTTGGTTGTGAGGATGGTGTGGAGCTTCGCCCAGGTGTCTGCGGGCAAGTCTTTGTGGTGCACGTGGTGCAGATTGTGGAGCTTAGCCCAGGTGTATACGGGCAAGCCTTTGGAGAGAGATGCGCAGGACGTATGTCGTTGGGGCAAAGCGGCAAACCAGTGGGGAAGTAGTAGCGGGGTACCCTTGATATCCTTTTCTATATGATATATTCTTTTATGCGTTACTTAGTGAGAGTAGCCATGGTGAGGTTGGGAACATAGTATACCTGCTTAGGGGACGAGTTAGTTTCACTGTTGTTCACTGTGCTTTAGCATGCTTTATTTACTTTTGCACGAGAAGCTTCGGGGAGGATCCTACTGAGTATACTGTTATACTCACCCTACGCATATATAAACTGTTTTTCAGGTCACTTGGAGCAGGTTGGAGATCAAGCTGGTTACTACTAGCTTGTGGTTGGAGGAGCTGTTCGGGCATGCGGTCGCTGCCGTTTTACTTTCTTTTGGGTACTTGTAGTTTTCCCTTCAGTTGTAGTACTTTTGCATGACATTTCACATATGTACATGAGTTTCTTTTATATTTCAGTTCTGAGTTGGAGTTGGTTGGTATCTATCTTATCTCTCTCTTCTGCATGTGTTCTCTTAGAGGGTAATGCCTCCCATCTATGTGTAAAAAATACCCTCGGTGCTAGTCGCCAACTCGGGGCCTACTGGAGGCGGGACTCGGGGGTCATTATCTCCCTTTTCACATTGCCGGCCCAGGAGGGGTACACTTTGTGGGGAGGGGGTCGTGACAGTGGGGGTCCTTAAATTGGTTTAAAAAAATATTTTGATAAATTTAAATTACGGTTTATTTAAAGGTTTATAAATTATAATTGTTAGGCTTTTTAAAATGGGATTTTTAAGCCTTGATAAATATGAAGTTCATATTTGTTTGACATATTTTAATAAATAATTAAATTGTATATTTATTAAAAAATTCAATTATGAATTGAATGAGATTATTTTTAAATTGTTTATAAATAATGGAAAAGATATTTTGAAATATTTATAAGTGTATATGGAATATCCCTAATGATTAGCTTAATTATAAAATGTTTATAGTAGAGGAGAAATTCTCCTTACCTCAAGGTGAGGCGGAGGCCTTCTTTAATAGATTGAGAAAAAGGAATACATGATGGAGTATTCCGATGCGGGACTCGGAAATACCCAGAATAATAAAAACAGGGTTTAACACTCCCCCTCAAGGTGGACATGTCCAGCTTAGACCACGAGTCTCAAAAAAGAAAGATGATATCAGACAAGACCATACACACTCCCCCTCAAGCTAGATCGCAGATGTTGTGGATACCCAACTTGGAACTGAGCAAGGCAAAGCGAGCCCCTGGGAAGCCTTTGGTGAAGATGTCAGCAAGCTGATCCGCCGTCGGGATGTGCCTAAAACTGACATGGTTGTGCTCGAGGTGGTGGCGAAGAAAGTGGCAGTCCACCTCGATACGCATTGTGCGTTCATGGAAAACGGAATTTGAAGCAATCTTGGTGGCTGCCAGATTGTCACACCAGATATGAGCGGATCTAACGTCTTATGCTTATCATTTTGATCGCTTCTAGTTCCTTCAAACTTGAAGGAATCCCTCTAGTGGTTCTCTTTCTTGAGAAGAATAGAGGAGTGGAGAGAGAAATTCGTTGTGCGCAACGATTCTTAAATCTTGATTAACCTTACACAATAAACAGTCATCTATTTATAGAGTCGAAGTTTAGATTAAAATATTATTTAATTGCGTACCAACCCTTAAATAATATAATAATCTTTATCAAATCTCATGTCGTATAATATTATTATTATTATTATTATTTTATGGCGTGCATCAACTCGCGCAATGATAAATATTATTTTATCGGCTTGCAAATTAATATCCATCATCGAACATGATTTTGATCCACTCCAACTCCCCAACATTTATTGAATACCTGAATAAATATTTTATTCATAAATAAATACTAAATCCACAAACAAGCGAATCAATATTTATTAAATATTCAATTAACATTTATTAAATATTTATTAAATATTTATTAAATATTCAATAAATATTTACGATCAACAAGAAATGAATAAAATTATTCATTGGTCTTGAAAATAATATTTATTTCATTAATTAAATTCAAATAGAATTTAATCAAGATCAACAGAAACACTTAGTGTATGACCCTCTAGGATTCTTTCTCGTTGACATTAAACGAACATACTTAAAGTTCAATATTACTGTCTAGCAACGGATCATAACACTCAAGAGAAAGAACTTAACGCCGCAACGCCGACAATCACATACAAATGCTCACTGTGTAATATAATCTTTTTGTCACAATATCTCATCAAGCAGGTTGCACATTATTGTCATCAAGTTATATGTTTGGTATGTCTTTCTTTGACTATCTGAAATAAACACATTGTTACACCATAGTCGTGGAATTTAAGGCGTCAATTTCATTCCAATAGAAGGGCCGAAATATCAACTTTCACAAAGATAGTAAGGAGAAATCATTCCTCAAATTATACATTAATAACATGTCATTCGTGACGCTTCCAACATACCCTACTTTCAGTGAACATATGGTGTCAGGGTTTTGGTCAGTAAATCTAAGGACCATTACACACTCGCGGATAGGTATATTCGATTATACCAAAACATGCAGAATTCCTATTGGCGGGTCTATTCTTGTAATTTCTCGTTTTGGAGATTACCAAGTGCGAACTTTATTAGAAAAAGTCACATCCACTTACGAGTACTCGCACCTCATAATCAACATATTATCTGCCCAATCATAAAATGTTATCCCACTATAGAACTGTATTTAAGAATATCGTCGTAGCATTTCAAGATTCTCAACGGCGCGGGGAACTACTATGATCTTATCAATGAAAGATATACTCTAAAACATTATTACATCAAAGTCATGCAGAACAATATTCAATATGCAGTGTTGTCAACGGTGCGAGGTGCAACTAAGGAGGATGCACACATAATTAATTATATACCGTTTTCAACAATACTTTAAATTTAAAAAAACTTAAATTCAATCAAAAAAATACAAATTAAAATACATACCGATAATTTTTAACCAAAACCATAATCAATTCGTGGTACAGCGAGGTGTTGTTGTCATTGATGTTTTTATAGAGCCTATTATGTTTTTTATTAATATATTAAATATTCTATTTAATTGAATTTATGACTTACCCGCACCGCAGTTTCGGCCTCCTACCTCGATCTCCGTCCCGATCTTTGTTGTGATCTCCGCCCCGATCTCCATCGATCGCCCTCACCCACCCGCCACCCCCGAATTTTGTCGGGAGCCACCCGCCACCCCGAATTTCGTTGCCCCCGATCTCCGCCACCCCTGTCTATACCCTGATTTCTGCCTGTACCCTAAATTTCCATCCTACCCTAATTTCCGCCGTCGCCCCCTATACGGTCACCCCAGATCTCCATCGCCCCACTCTGCTGTACTTGTAGGCAGCGCCCATGATTTTTGTCGCCCCCTATACGGCGCTTGGCGCTTTTAGCGCCACTGGGTTTAGCGCGCCTCGGTGAGGTTGCCTCTCCTCACCCATATTGAGGCGCACCAGGTGCACCTCGCCTCGCCTCGCACCAAGGCACGCTGAGGCGCACGCCTTTAACAACACTAACAATAAGTAATAAGATATTTTATTAATATTCAAATCATTGAATATACATGTAATTCAAAGTACAAACAGATGGTTCTAGAAACATCAACTCCAACATATCAAACGAAAGCCATCAGCACGCTCCACCCACCGTCGCTCCTTTCCCAGTCATGCGCCACGCCAAACGCGGAAATCCACTGCCCTCCCCCTCTATTGGTAGCCCTTGTTGCCCTGTGCCCGGATTTCCGTCAGGCTCTACACCTTCTACCCAGATCTTCATCGAACTCTATACCTTCTACTCGGATCTCCATCAGGCTGCCTGAATCTCCATCGGGTCATTCCACCGTTACCCGAACCTCCGTTGGGACCTCTCACTATTGTCTGGATCTCCATAGGGACCCTCTGCTGATGCTCGTATTTCCATCGAACTTTCTAGCCCTCTGTCAGAACTCTTTGTCGCTGCCCGGATCTCCTTTGAGCTTTTTGGTTGCTGCCCGAACCACCATCAAGCTTCCTTCGTGATGCATTTTTATTTCTATTTAGTTTTTTGAATTTGTATTAAAAGTTGGTCATGTTCAGCTTGAGGGGGACCATTAGAGAATGTTTCTTTTTGTTTTATTATGCATTCAAGCAAGGTAGACCTAACTTGTGGGGAGGGTGTTAAGGATTTGAGTCTCACATGAGAGATCAGTCAGGTATTATGTCATCTTTAATATGCACTATAAATAAATGCAAAGGCCTCCCTTGGAGACATCTTGGGCATTTAGCTCCTCCATTCTAATAATTATTATTATTATTGTTGGACCCCATTTCATTTAGTTGGGTATTTCTGAGTCCCACATCGGACTTACCCTCTTTGTATTTAGTTTTACTCATCTATAAAAGGACAACCTCACCTCACATTGAGGTAAGGGGATTCAGCCTCGGCACTTGATCTGGAGACGACAGTCTGCTTCTTGCTGCGCCAAGAGATGAGGTTACCGGCGAAGAACACGGCGAACCCCGAAGTAGACTTGCGGGTCGCAAGGCAACCTGCATAGTCGGCATCACAGAAGGCCTCAACATCCAAGTGAGCATGACGGGAATACTGAAGGCCACGGGCAGGGTCTCGCTTGATGTATTTGGCAATGCGAAGGACAGCATCCCACTGAGATTGGGTTGGATGCTCCATGAGCTCGGCTTCCCGGCACACACCCCTGCTCATATCTGGTGTGACAATCAGGCCGCCACGAAGATTGCCTCGAATCCCGTCTTTCATGAACGGACTAAGCATATCGAGGTGGACTGCCACTTCCTCCGCCACCATCTGGAGCAGCACCATATCAGCTTTGGCCATGTACCGACGGCAGATCAGCTTGCCGATCTCTTCACCAAAGGTCTCCCAGGGGCTCGCCTTGACTCTCTCACTTCTAGGCTGGGGATTCACCGCCTCCATAGCCCAGCTTGAGGGGGAGCATGAGTTTGTCTTGTCATCTTTTCTTTGTGGGACTCAATCCAATCTGGGCATGTCCAGCTTGAGGGGGAGTGTTGGACCCCATTTCATTTAGTTGGGTATTTCTGAGTCTCACATCGGACTTACCCTCTCTGTATTTAGTTTTACTCATCTATAAAAGGACAACCTCACCTCACATTGTGGTAAGGGGATTCACCCATCTACAATTATTATGTAACAAATAGTGATATTATTAATAATAAAAATATATAATATAATAAATAATTAAAAATATACAATTATTATATTGATTAATTAACTATTAAATAAATTTCAACATGTTGAGGAGGAGTTTCAGCCCATTTTTTTGAAGGAAAGATCTTCCCCGTTTGAGCGAACCAACCAGAGGGTGCAAAGCTTATAATTCAGAGGTACCATTGAAATTTAAGATAGCTAGCAATATGCAAACCTCGCTCATGCTATCAAGCTCCATGAGGAGGTCAGGTAAAACCGCAAGTGATGCCTCATTTTCCCTGTTACATAATCAGATACATAAGACAAAAATATTGAAGTGCATAAAATAAAGCGGCAACTCCAGTAAATTTTCTGCTTTCATTTTGACATCCCCTTCCACACAAGCCCTTTAATATTAACAAAATTCGGATAACAAGCAATTTGGTCAGCCAGCTGACATTTATACTTTCAATTTTGCCCCCCCCCCCACATGCCCACCCCCGCACACGGCCCTTTGATTGCTAAATACCATTTTTTTAAAACCGGTTTGACCCGAAACCCAACAAGCCTGCACCTAGTCAGGTCCAGTGTAATGATAAAACCAGTGGTCAATCAAACCAGTGAAGAACCGGCTGAAATGTCTTCAAATCAGGGTAAACCCATAAAAAAACTAGTTAGTCAGTTCAACTGTTTGAGAGAGAGAATTTTGTATCAAAAGGGTCAAAAAACTTGGGCGTTTAGCACTGGGCACCTTCGGTTTTTTTTTTTTTTTTTTTTTTGCAAACTACACAAAAAAATAATGGACCCACCCAACACCCATACCTGAGCCATCTTTTTTAACACCTTCTCGACATCCATTTTGTTTTTTGTTATATTGGTATTATTATTGTTTTTATTTTAATTTAAATGTCATTTTTATGTTTATGGATGAAGTTTTTTATATTTTTTGCTTGTAAAAATATATAAATTAATTTTAATTATGACATGTTGAACCCTAGTTCAACCATGGTGTGACCACTGAATCTTGAACCATTTATCTCAACCGGTCTGCATTTTAATGCATTGCTAAATAAATAAAACTTGTGCGTTTTGTGCAAGGATGCGGCATTTTTTAAGCCCCCCCCCCCCCACCGCATCTTCGAATACATGCAATGAAACAAACAAACAAGGGAGGTCGTCAATAAAGTTAGTGACAAAACATACCTCTGTTTTATACTTCTGTAAGCATCAACAAATTGGAACTCTCGAAGGCACTCCTCCCTTAGTTCCAAGAGGTCGGCCAATCCTGACTTTCCATAAGCTGCAGGCTCTTCCATCAATCTATTTAACAATTTGAAAGGTCATCATTAACGCAAAACTCAAACTGAATTTGTCTATGATAAAAATAAAGTCTCCAACAAATCGGAGGCTCTGCTGGGAAGATAGTGATCTCAATGATTAACATTGCCCAATGGAACAGTGTGGAATATTAGAAATTGAACGACTTCCAAAAGTAAAACGAATTTATGGGCATTGTCATTGCCAGCAGAATGTTAAAAACATGTTTTGTGGTGATGCACAAACAAAAATGATTGCAGAAAAAAAGAGAAACAGGTATATACATCGTAACTTATGCCTGTGAATAAAGAGGAAATTTTTCAGTATAATTTTAGATACAAGTTACAAGTTGAAACCCTAAAAAAACCTACTACTCCCGCAATTCAAAAAAAAAAACCTAAAACTGTGAATTATATGGTCCAGATTGAGCCAGTGGATGGAGAAAATTTTTCATTATAATTTTAGATACAAGATATAAAATGAAACCATAAAAATAATCTATTATACCAGCCATTCAATGAAAACCCTAAAAATGAATAACAAACAAAAAGAAAAAAAAAACGGGAAAACAGAAAAGGCTGGAAGAAGAAAAAACTAGAACATGTTTCATATGTTCTGCTGCACCCCATTGAGGTTTGTGTTGGATTTCATCTTAACCACAGTGAAGGTACTTTATGGAATAAAATGGTGAAGCTTTTGACAGTTGATGATCTTGTCTCAAAATCTAGCATAGGTTGGATGCAAGGATACATTGAATCTATGAGGGTGTTTGGTGCTTTGGAGGCCAATTGAAGATGATCGGAAAGATGCCTGGAGAAAATGGAGCACAGTTGGAATTAAATGGATATACTGGAGAAATGTCGGCTGGAATTAAATGGAAACATTGGAGAAATGCTTTTCAAAAGACTTTATGCAGTGGAGGCCTGTTAAAGGTATGTGGATGCATTTGAAGTATTTTAGAGAATAAAATAATTGAAGAATTATCTTGGAACTGGATTGAAATTTATTGAAGGGGTTTTTGAATTATTTTAATATTTGAAGGCGATCTCATTTAATTGGGTTTAAGGCTTGTAAGTTGTTGTATTTTCATATTTGAAGACTTGCATACAGTAGAATTTGCAAAGCATATTCACGTAACTAAAATCTATGTGAAATAGAATTGCATAAGAGTAGAATTGGTTGATCCCCAACTGATTGTTACATTGAGTAGAAAATGAAGGAGTTGCGTCATAGATTCAGTGATGTGGCGTTAGGTAGAAGCCCGCAACAGGCTGCGTCGAGTAGAAATGAAGCGTTCCGTGAATTAGGAAAGGCTGCATTGAGTTGTGTCCAGTAGAAGTCTGGAACAGTATTGCATCAGGTAAAAGTCTCCATGCTGAGTTGCATAGGGTAGACAAGTGCCACAATGTTGCATCCGGTAGACAAGAGAAATAGTGTTGTGTCCAGTAGAGTCTAAATAACGCATGAATAGTGTATGCTATTGGAATGGCCAAAAAGAAAAACACCATGGATCGACCGTGACTAATACTTTTCAAAGGTGGATCAACCAAGTAGAACTAAAATGACCATGTAGAAGACCTAGATCGACCATGTAGAAGAGCCGAATCAACCATGACTAATATTGGAAATCCGAATCAACCGTATAGTTATGATCAACTGACCATATGGTTATGGTCAATAGACCGTGAGTAATATTTCTGAAGATAGATCAACAGAGCAGAAAAATTGGATCGGCAATGAGAAAAAATTTCAAAGGCATATCGACCGTGTAATTGAAGTTGATTGGTCCTGGCCAATATTTTCAACAGCAGATCGACCTTATAGTTTAAGTTGATCAACCATGAATAATATTTCCATAGATGGATCAACTGTGTAGTTCAGTTTGATCGACCATGAGTTACAGCAGCCCCTACCAGCTACAGCTGACAAACGCAGATGATAAAGAACCAAATTACAAAACTGCCCCTCCCAGCAACTAAAACAAAGCCCATACACGGCAACCTTACCAGCCCCATACACGGCAACCCTACCAGCCCCCACTTACCTAACATTCACCCCCACTTAAAAACCACTTTGTCCCCAAGGTGGACCTCTAAAACAAGGCTCAGCTCTTTGCCACGATGAAGCGCCTTCCGGTGCAGTGGTTCTTCCTCTCCGTCTTCCCAGTACCCAGCAGCCCATGTACCTCCAACCATAGATAGGAACTCACCCTTCAGCAGCAGCTTCAAACTCGAGTTTTCCTTCCATTGGAGGCTCCACTGATATGTCAAGGACTGAGTACGGTGTGTAATCAAATACAACATGTGAAAAGCACAATTTTCAAACATCCAAGATGTTCTCCTGTTGTTAGTGTTGACAGCATACAACATTCTCCCATTAAGGCCAAAACGAGCCCCAAAAGCCATTGCTACGGCAGCTGAAGTTATAGAAATTCCAACGAGAAGTTGTTTGACCATCTTCACAGTACTTCCATCAACAATTGAGATTATGTCATATAGTATCCATGGGTGAATCCTACCTTGAACCCCCAAGCAAAAACCCTCCACAGTAACTACCAAAAGTAAGTCGTCAAGGGGTTCATTGGCCATTTTAATTTTACTTCCAGTAGAACACCCCTTCACACAGCACACTCCAGGCCAGCTCCAAACAGGAAGTGGAAGCCAATTCGGTAATCCCCAGTTTTTCGGTGCACCCAGCAGCCAGGACTGAACAGTGCCAACTTTGGGGGAGTTGGAACAATATTAAAATCAACTCCAAAACCAGGAACAATTAAGCCGCTCTTCCTGAAGTTTGATTCATTCTTGTACGAATCTATGTGATATAGAATGTGTGGCTCCCCAAGCAGAACTGGTTTCTTCGTTCCCAAACTGGAACGGGGAGAAAGCGTCGTCATATTCAAAGTGAAATAATATTTGAAAGCACAATCAACTTCAAAAAATCAACAACTTTAAAGACAATCAAAAGCAAGGGAGGTTGTGGTGCAACCCTAAATGGAACATGCAGCTCCCTGAACAGTGTTGACCTCCTTGACTTCAAGCTGGTGCGGGGAGATGTGGATGCCATGTATGCAAAAACCTTACATTTTCTGTGCATATTACACACCGATCCTGCAGGTAGGCCGCACATCCTGCGCAATCCGGTTGTTCCAACGTCCATGTTGTAGCCTTTTTCCTCCATCTCAATTGGACACGGAACATGACGAAGCTCCTTACGATGTGGTTCGTGGTTCTCTATGTCCACTTCATGAACAACAGCACTCGTAGCGGCTATCAGTCGCTCGTAACTCTCCATTACACCTGAATGAGCTATTCACTTGCCCTTGCGGTCATCCTCTTCAACTACAAAACATATTTTGACCTGCTCACTCAACCCGTATGAAGCCTCGATCTCCAGCACCCCCCTCAACTCAGCCGCTGGAAGTAACTCAATACACTTTGACAAATTAAAATTCAGACCAAAACCAGAATTTTTCCCTTCAGCCCGGACTGGTGTGGAACCAATCTGCACTTCCACATTGATCATTTCCTGATTAATCTGGAATCCCCTCAAGCACTCCACTAGTTCTTTCTCCCCTGACATGTTAGGGCTCCCTTGGCCGGATTCAATAGGGTATCCTGCCACCAATACCTCCCCTATACATGACCTGGTCACCAGTTGCGACTCTTTCCCAAGTACAGACTTCAATGGTTGCCCTCGCACTGCCGGCGGTAGAAGCTGAAGTGTAGCTTGAGAAGACTGTCGTTGCACTGGCTTTTCATTCCCTCGCCATTCTTGCTCTATTGAAAGATCACTCTGAAATGCTACTTCACCAGTAAGAGAAGTAAGCCACAAACCAGGGGCAAGCTGATGCTCCTTGCCGAACAACCTAAGTGGCGCCTCTTCCTCTGATTGGCGCAACCGTGCACGCATCCCACACAAGTGCTATGTTTGTCCACGTTCCAGCTTAACAAAACTTTCTTGCATAGTGGAAAGCATCCGCGGTATACTCTCTGCCACCGACTCAACTGCAACAACTCTATTCTCCATCCTTGACTGCCTCCAAGAAAGAAGAAGCTCTCGTGAAACTCACTTGGAACGCCAGGCTTCGTTCGTCATCTTCTCTCAACTTCAACACCTCATTTAGCAAAACTCTGTACTCACCACACAACGATCTCAATGGTGTGATGTCTACCTCTCACTTCGTTCGGTTTATCCGAACCTTCACACTCGTGCGCAAGAGAGAAGTGATTACCACTCTCTGATCAGCAATCTTTGATCATCCTCCAACTTGTGTGCATTTCCAGCTACGAACGGCTCACGGAATATCGCACTGCTGGTAGTAGGTAGAGAAAAGAGAAAAATCCTCCATGGAAGATCGTGCTACTGGTAGTAAGTAGAGAAGAGAAAATCCTCAACGACAGCTTACGTTTCTCCTTCAGCAAATCGGTCTCAGGCGTCCGAGCCTCCTTGCGCTGCAACAAACGTTCTTCTTCTTCTTCTTTTTATTTTTCATCGCTCCTTACGTTCTCCTCTATCAAACATCAAAACTAAGTAGCAACTTCTCTCCCCAGCGTGCTTCCCTTGCGCTAGCGTCTCTCTCCAACGAACACGATTCCCCAGCAGAGTCGCCAATTGTTATGTAAAAATATTGAGAAAGGGAGAAAAAAGGAGAAACTTTGTAAATTGTATTTCGTACAAGCAAAACAGAGGGGGAGAGAATTACGGGGTGGGGGATAAGAGGTAGAAGAGGAGAAAGATGGAGAGCAGCCCGTGGAAGACCACTTCTCCGAACCCTAGCTGGAACGTCCCGACATCCGAGCCCCCGCAGCTATCTGCTGGTATTCCAAAATGTACCATGGTCCCCCTTCCCAACACCCAAAAGCCCTATTTACTACACCACCTGCCCAACAGCAGCCCCTACCAGCTACTCGCAAACACAACTAATAAAGAACCAAATTACAAATTGCCCCTCCCGGCAACTAAAACAAAGCCCAGACATGGCAACCTTAACCAGCCCCATACATGACAGCCCTACCAGCCCGTGGAAGACCACTTCTCCGAGCCCCAACTGGAACGTCCCGACGTCTGAGCCCCCGCGGCTGTCTGCTGGTATTCCAAAATGTATCATGGTCCCCCTTCCCAACACCCAAAAGCCATATTTATTACACCACCTGCCCAACAGCAGCCCCTACCAGCTACAGCTAGCAAACACAACTAATAAAGAACCAAATTATAAAACTGCCCCTCCCGGCAACTGAAACAAAGCCCATACATGGCAACCTTACCAACCCCATACACGACAGCCCTACCAGCCCCCACACACCTAACACGTTCGGTAGTTGCATTAAAATGGTGCCCAAAAGAAGATGTGTGATTTTGGCTATGGAAACATACCTAACATTGTTCCTTCTACAGCCAGAGGTGACTACGAGCACAAAATGAGGTGGCTTCTTGAGACCACCACCTAGACACGTGCTGGTATAGCCGAGAGGATACTCAGAGGTGAGGTTGAGAGCCAATATTGAACATTCAAAAACACCAGGAAAGGGAGTGTGGAGCATATTGTATTAAGGCTTATTGAAAATCCGAGAAGAAGGCAGGAGATGCATTAAGTCATGTTGAAGGTCTGACGGTGATAAGACTACAGAGATCTTGAAAGGAATTGCTACATATTACAATTAACAACAAGATATTACAGCAGTTTTAGCAGAAGATGAGAGGAGAAAAAGAATGGAGAAGAAGGTAGAAGAAGACTCTCTGAGACATTTCCCGAAGCCAAGGCCGAGGCCTTCCCAATAGAAAAGTTGTAGCCAAATGAATATTCCAGACATCCCCCCACCTACTGCCACCAGCCCACTTAATATCCCCAACCACTACTATCAGCTAATCAAACTAAAGTACAATAATACCCCACATCACTCCTATACCCTCATACACACAACACCCCCACAAACCTAACATTCCCGCCCAATTTGAAAAACCACCTTGTCCTCAAGGTGAAGTTGGGTTCCAGTCCTTCCCTAGGAATCCGCTGATCAGCACTCTTGTGGCAAAAATTTTGAAACATTGGCCGCATTGAAACATTTTACGCAGCCCCCCATAGACTGAGAGCTCCTCGTTCGTCATTCCCATGTACACTTCCATCCAATTGGTTGTAGTTGGAACAGATAGATTCCAGTTCAGCAATAGGAGAAGCCGCTCCAATATCCGCCAACGATGAGTAGCCCAACACATAAATGACCGTAAACTTCGACCCAACTCCGGCTTTTGAAGCAAGCTTCATGTAGAAAAAAAACCAGAGGGAGTCTACACAACTAACACAGTTTCTGGGTTTGGAGCCCAGTGGAAAAAACAATAAGATATCATTCCTGCCCATTCTTCTCTTGGGCGTGCAGTTCCATCCGATATCCAACTCTTGAAGCACACGGGGCATGAAAATAAGTGGGGCACATTTGCAGCATTGAGTGCAGGAACCACGAATATGCCTCAGTTGGCTTCAGAGTACCGCCCTTTATTGGACATAGGTAACATTCCCGCTCAACATTAGGTCATTCACATGCTCTGCAAACCCACGATGTGAAATCTTGAACATTCCTGGCACCATAAGTATTCTTGATGGACAGCAATTTGGCATCAATTGCCGAAAATGATCTTGTCGTAATCCCAATACTCGGCCCATTTACAAATAGCACACTGTTCCGTTGTCCCCTTTGCATACACAAGACTGTATTCCTCTTGTAAAAAATCAGTCAGCTGCCGTTCGGTTTCCATTTTTTTGCCCTTGAACCTGTGTGCTTTTCCCATTCACTGAGAGTCTGTATTTTTGTTCCACGTGAACTGCATTTACATACAACAAAATGTAAACTTCAGACATAGGAACCTTCTATGCCATTGCACACAACAGTGACATTGTCAAGAACTGCAGTTTCCCTTGTGCTTTTCACAGGCTTGGCTTCAGATTGCAGTTTCTCTGGGTCCAAAAAGTTGGAATCGGATTCTGTCATGCAACCAACAACAGAAGCTACAGTAGAATGGTACTTAACCGTACGAAAGCCTCCTATAGCCAATAGGTGCTTCAAATCCGCATGCCGGAGAGAAAACCAATTTGAGGCTTTGCGCAGAAAAGGTGTCTGATTCAGGGAACCATTCTCTATCAGATTTTGACAGCAATTCTGGAACTCAAGGCTGCTTTCAAGAAACCCTTGTCTCACAAAAACAGTTAACCAAGTAGGAAGATGAAACCAGTGAGGATATTCAGAACACCGGCAGGATAACCTTTCCCACTGCACCCTTCAGCCAGCTCCAGGCTGGAAATAAATGCAGCCTTTCCCTAGTTCCTATCTCCAAATACAACATGCCCACTCTTCTACATGATCGACCCGATCCCCAACTGTGGTAATTTCCTCAGCGCCGATCTAGAACTGGGACAAGTTGCTGCAAGGAATGAAGAATCTGTACAGCTGCTGCGCATATTGTACACTGACCTAGCAGGTAATCCGTACTGCCACGGTAACCCGGCCGCGACGGGACCCTTGTTGTCACCATCCTCCACCACATCAGTAGCCAAAAGCAGCTCATCGAGTGATTGTAAGGCCTGTAGGAGAAACCCTTGCATAGCTTGAACAGATTTCCCCTCAACAGCATACTTGGTGGCATAGGGACTAGGAACGTAGTCCTCACAAGAATCCTGAGCAGGATCACCTTACGCAACACTCCCAACATCACAACTCGAGCCATAAAAGATAAGGTGGTTTACCACATCGCAAAGAATAGAAGGTGAAGCAATTTTCTCTGTCCCACACCAAACCCGTACAAGCTGACATGACTCCCAATCTCGGCACATTGGCAGACTGCAAGTGTCCTGTTCTGTGCTGCCCGCACAGCTGGCCTGAAGCCACAATCTCTGGCTTCTCAGTAGGCCGTACCGGAATTACCTGCCGCACTGACATCGCGGATGCCTTCACATGATCCAACAGCACATGTAGCGTTTCACGTTGCTGCTTCGGTCTGGACC
Source organism: Viscum album (assembly GCA_963277665.1). NCBI lineage: Eukaryota > Viridiplantae > Streptophyta > Magnoliopsida > Santalales > Viscaceae > Viscum > Viscum album. The sequence continues at coordinate 306,498,458 of OY728147.1, forward strand.
CCTCATGTTCAAGTTCTGAAAATCCAGGACAGGCCTCTACCGTCTGGTGTGTCGAATTGCTTTGACTGTGCAGCAGACATCACTGCCTACTCTGACCACGCCACAAACTCCAACTAGTCGAATATGCTGAACAGGTTCAGCTCTCACCTTGCTCCATATGCTCCGACTCAAGTTAGGATTGAGAGTAGATAGTGAGGCAAACTTCGTTTTTCCTCGCCAAGCTTGTGCAACGGCTGAAATTCGCCGACAAAGTGCATGAACCTGCGCGTATGTGCAGAGCCATCATGCTGCAACTCACGCTGCAAGGACTGCTGCTCAAGCTCCTCTGGCCATGCTTGGAGTGCCGGAACGGCCTGACGTGCTGAGAAGTCAGCAGAGTCCGTCGCTTGCTTCCGCTGTACAGTACAGCTGTGGGGGTCCAGTTACCTCATGCAGTGGTTTCAAAAAACCAGAAGAGAGTTGGATGTTGTTGTACAGCCAGAACCTGTGTTTCCACCTGTGCTTTATTGCGCTCATCAAAACTCAAACTATGAGCATACCTGAATCACTGCACGGAATCTGTTCTTGCCACTTCCTTCCATCCGTGTTTTCCGCGCCGATCTTCCACAACTAGAGGTTCTGAAGGTGCAGACATACGTTTTCAAGCAGAAAATTCAGCTAGGGCGCTTGTCCGTTGGAAAACCATTGTTTGTTCCGGACACACTTGCTGAAGCTTGGACCCCTTCACTTGCCATACCTGAAACAGCAACATCAGCGCACAATGCTGATCCAGGAACTCCTCATGTACCCTTGCAGTATTCAATCTCGGCCGCCAGCGTATTCAACATCATTTCTGGACAGAAACACCAACAATCCCCACTGCCTCCTCTTTCCGCAATTATAACTCAATGAAACCACCAAATTGATAACGACTATGGAGATCTTGAAAGGAATTGCTACAGATTACTATTAACAGCAAGATATTACAGCAGTTTTACCAGAGGAAGAAAGGAGAAAAGGAATGAAGAAGGAAGGTAGAAGAAGACTCTCCGAGACGTATCCCGAAGCCAAGGCCGAGGCCTTCCCAACAGCAGAGCTGTAGCCAAATGAATATTCCAGATATCCCCCCACCTACTGCCACCAGCCCACTTAATAATCCCAACCACTACTGTCAGCTAATCAAACTAAAGTACAATAATACCCCCCCCCAGCACTCCTATACCCTCATATGCACGGCACCCCACAATCCTAACAGACGGTATTTGCTAGGTAACCAACCTAACAGTAGTTCGAACAGCAGAATATAGGTGGAATTTAATGAACAAAACAGCAGCAACACTTGTAATTTTCCGGAAGAAGAAGATACAATAGAAGAATCTCCATGGAAGGTCCGCCTCCAAGAGCCTAGGCGACCACCCCCCCCCCCCCAGGGACCACGCTGTAAATGCCCACAATAGGATTTGTATCCCTCCCTCACAGACAGCCCCCTCATTCAATACCCCCACCAAACAACTAACAACCCCAACTATCTTTTATTATAAAAGTACAATAACGCCCCTGCCACTAGCAACTACTACCCAACCACTACAACTGCCCTCTATCACTGCACACATCCCCACACCGACAACACCCAGCCTGCCCCCGCATTCCTAACATTATCGCCCTCTTGAAAACCACTTTGTCCTCAAGGTGGACCCTCCAACTGGGTTTGGTGTTTTAACACTGGAATGGACCCTCTCATTCTCCAAAAGCTCTGCGCAGCTTCCTGAACACTGGAACGGCAGCCACCTGGTTGTGGCTTCGGCAGTGGTCTAAACATCAACGCAGCTAGACATTCCTTCAGGGACGCAAAACTTTGCTTTGTGCAACGTACTCTGGTTTGTGCTTTGGAAACTTGAGGAGTCAGACCCTCAGCTGCTACTCCAGCAGCTACTGCAGCAGAAAAAAGAACCTGCAATTCGGTAGAAACCAAATCCAACATACTGTCCAGTTGCCACCTCCTGTACATGAGCAATAATAAGTCGCATCCCGTCCATTGTGCTGTTGCAGCCTTGATCTGTCTACCAGAGACATTGCTATCAGCAAAAGCAACCATTTCAACACCAAATTGAGAGTGGTGCTAGGTCCACACACCCACTGATACCAGCAAAAAACATTTCATGAAAAACTTCTAATTTTCCACCTTCTAGCCAAATATAACTGGAGTTATTTTGCTCCTCAAGCTTACCACAACTGGCTCTTTACATATATCAAAGTGTTACACTGCCACATCAATTCTGTCATCAGATTCTGAAGCAGACTCAATCCCATCTTCCCTGCTCTGAATAGTCAGACAGTTCACCTCTAGCTTAGGAGGTTTCGTCAGCATACCAGGAACTAGCTGCTCCTCGGAACTTTGTTGAACTGATAGCGCTGCTAGCTCCCTGAGTTGTCCCCGCATGTTCTGAAAAAACTCTTGAACCTGCCTCACGTTCTCCGCCAGCTTCTTAGCATAGTCATCCATGGACGTTCAAAGCTCCTGCAACACTGCTGCCTGTAATTGCATTGAGTGTTCCAGTTTCGAACTCGCTGTAGCACCACTCAACTCCATTCTGGTCGGAACATTCCATAAACAATCGCCAACCGCCACGTCTGCACCTCAAAGTTGATCGCACGGCAGAAATTATGTCGGAGAGAGAAAAATCCTCCACAATCGTTTTTTTTTTCTCTGCTCCTCTCATCCCCGTGCTAAGAATGAGGTCCCCTGTGTTCGTCTCCTTCCAGCGATTTTTCCCGGTAGAGTCGCCAAATTGTTAGGTAACCGACCTAACAGTAGTTCGAACAGCAGAATATAGGTGGAATTTAATGAACAAAACAACAGCAACGTTTGTAATTTTCCGGAAGAAGAAGATTCAGTAGAAGAATCACCATGGAAGGTCCACCTCTAGGAGCCTAGGCGACCATGCCCCCCAGCAACCACGCTGTTAATGCCCACAATAGGATTCATATCCCTCCCTCAGAGATAGCCCCCTCATTTAATACCCCCTCCAAACAACTAACAACCCCAACTATCTTTGAGTATAAAAGTACAATGATGCCCCCTGCCACTTGCAACTACTACTACCAACTACCCCTCACTGCACACATCCCCCACACAGACAGCGCCCAGCCTGTCCCGCATTCCTACCAGTATTGGTTTTCGTCCACTAATTGGTGTGAAGAACCGAAGCATCATTGTTGCACCCAACCAACAAGTGTGATATTTGTCCTGATTATATATGTTAATCAGTTGTAATAGACAGTGAGCTCATATTGGTAGTGAGACCATCCATGTGCGTGGGAGTGACCCAGAGTGATAGTGAGTCATAATTGCTCAGGTTGCGAGTCTTGGATGCAGCGAGTATCCTAAATCTTGTAACTAATCAATACAGTTAGTGATTTATGTGTGGGAGTAGTGAATTCATCAGACGTCTTGGACTCCACATTGGAAGTGAACCAAGTAAATCCTTGGTGTCGTGTATCTTACCTCTCCAGATTTTATCACTATGCATAAAGTGTCCCTGGCCACTCGAAAACAAGATTGTTAAACAATAAGAAGGCTTAATATTAAAAGTAGTGTATGTTCTGATCCAGCCCCCATCCTTAGGACCCTCACCATTGTTGGGACCTTTGTAATTGCCAACAATATGTTTGATGAAGTATTTGATGCACAATTGTTTTTAAAAACTAGAAAAAGGAAATATGTTCTTGAAAATAAAAAAATAAAAACTAGAACATATTTTACTTCTGTTGCAGCTTTTAGTCTTTAGAACGGAGTTAAAATACAATAAAAACTTATTTCATTAATAATAAAATTATAAATTAATATAAAATTAAAAATAACTTATTTTAAATATGATAATCAAGACAGTGGTTCTTGTAGAATGAGGAAACCCCCTTTGCCTCCGTTGCCTCAAAGTGAGGAGGAGGCGTTCTTTTATAATGAATGATAAACTCCACATCGGACCACAAGTCCGATGTGGGATATAGACTCCAACACTCCCCCTCAAGCTAGGTGTACCTAGCTTGGACAGATAATGAAAAAAAATCAACAAAACAGACGCTAACACTCCCCCTCAAGCTGGACATGCCCAGCTTGAAGACAAACAAGAAGAAATAAAATATAAAGCTGTTGTTGCTGCTCCCCCTCACGATCGAAGCTCCTCCGCAGGATGATGGATGGAAGATGTTGCGGGCGCAGCAGATGACCACTCAGACCGGCCGGTTGACGGAACGCCAGGAATGCCGCACTAGTGGGGCCGGTCGATGAAACGCCGGGAAATCCAAACTAGCACCGAGAAAACCGCACTTGCGGGGCCGGCGACGGGAGGCGGGGATTCCGCAGAAGTGTTGCGGGATCTGGCGGCGCCAACGGGGCCCAAATCCTAGGTGGTCGAGCTGCTGCGCCAGCGAATGGACGTGCCGGCGAATAGAGATGCGGCTGTCGGGAGTCGCCGGGAGATGCCGGCGAGGCGGGGATGCCGCAGGAGGTGCCGGAGAGCCGAAACTGAAGTTGGGCAGCCGCTGGGAGAAACTGGAGCCGGCTAGCTGCCGGAAGAGGGAGGCCAGCGAAGGAGCAGGACAGCGGGAGGCATAGATGGAAGCCGGAGGAGGCCGCCGGCGTGGAGGGGCCAGCAAGGGTGGAGGCCGGCTGTCGAAGGCGCCGGCAGAGGGAGAGGCCGACAGAATAGAAAGGCGGGGCTGGATGTCCGCACAGGAGGCGGCGCGCATGAAGGACGCAGCGCTGGGAAGGATCCGCTCAGGCGGAAGGAGATCCGCTACAGGGGAGGAGCGCCAGGAAGCAGGCGCGGCTGGATCTGGATGGGAGGCGCGCGCATGGTGGAAGGAGATCCGCGCTGGATCTGGACGCCGCCAGGAGGATCGCGCGCAGGACGAGCGCGAGCTGGGAGGGTTGCCGGGACGAGGCGCGACGCAGAGGCGCACCGAGGCCGATGGGGGCGACGGGATGCGCGACGGGGAGGGCGCCGGGAAAGAGGGCCGCAGGCTGGGGGAGCCGAGGCGGGGAGGGCCTGCGCGCAGGAGGAGCGGGCGCCGGAAGGGAAGGCGCACCGAGGGGGAAGCCGCCGGACAGAGCCGGAGCAGGAGGTTGCCGCTCGGGAGGGATGACCGGCAGGAGCAGCGGAGGGGGGGGCGGCCGACGATTTGGATGGGAGCCGCCGCCCCCCGCACGAGAAAAAAAAGTAGAACCCTAAATGAAAAAAAAAATATGTGAGGGAGGGATCAAACCTCCTCTGATACCATGTAGAATGAGGAAACCCCCTTTGCCTTCGTTGCCTCAAAGTGAGGAGGAGGCGTTCTTTTATAATGAATGATAAACTCCACATCGGACCACAAGTCCAATGTGGGATACAGACTCCAACAGTTCTAAAAGGTTTTTTTATTTTTTCCTTTCAGAACTCATTCTAAAGAAAAATTCTAAAAAACTATTTGAAAAACATTAAAAAAAAAAAAAATCAAGTAAGTCCATATGGCTCATTTCTAAGTTCATGTGTACAGCTTTTGTTTTCACTTTTCATGAAGTTCCAATATATCAATAAAGGAAAATCATGCTCGAAAATTACACTTGTTTACAGAATTTTAGACCAACCTTGCCAAGTGAGCCGAAAATGCATGAGCAAATGCATCACCCCTTTTTTTTGCATCGTTGGTTCCCCCTTCACTGGCCACCGCCTATCAAATTTACATTAAGCTCTCGTCATAATGCACACAAATGGGAATAGAGAGAGATAACAGAGGATTGTAATTTTTACCTTATCAACAAGGTCTGGTAAATGCTCTGATAACACAGTGAACCAATAACTGCACCAAAATACAAAATTGACATAAGCCGAACAAAAAATAGACCTCTTATACTTTAAGCCCACAACAACCAGATCCTATGCATTTTCAAGACCCCGTATATGAAAATGAAACCGCAAGTAACGTAAAACAAGGAAGAAAAAAAATACAGACTCACTCAAGTTCGCCAGGGGCAGATAGATCAACAGTGTTGGGCTCATACCTGTAAACAATTGAGAATTGAAAACGTTACAAGAGTATGTTAAAGCATTTTGTCCAATGCTGAATTTAATACAAAAAATAGATCCAGCATGGGAGCAGAATTCGATATTCATCAAGGCTAAGATAAGTTGAATCGAACAGCCAAAAAAACTCCTTGAATTGTCAGGTAGTGTAACAATATGGACGCAATCATGCAAAACTGCCAACTTTTAACAAACTAGAGGAGCATTGATACCAGACCATTTTCTTTGTATCATCTAATCTACTATCAGCAAAACACATGGGATACTGAAAAAGTAAAAAAGATTACCAGAAGGCAAAATTGTTCAAGTGGCAAACTTCATGAAGTTCAACTAGAGTGAGCAGTTAACAGTAATTTGGAATATTTTCAAAGATAGGAATATCATCTCAATGAATTAAAGCAACAAAAAATCTTAAGAACACAATGTTGTTGTTTTTTATGTGGGGGGGGGGGGGCATCAGAAATATTCTATACTTAAAAAAACAGAAATATACAATTGAGCATACATTTTGGGGTCAGCCAGCAATGGAAAAACCTCTAAAAACGGTACGAGGTGAAGTACACCAACATTCAAAGCGCTAGCATCAGAGCGCAGAGTACATCCTTTGGAAGAAGGAACCTCAAAGCCTCCAAGACCAGTAGTTCCAGGCGAAGCCATTGGGACAGGAGCAGTAATCTCACTTCCTTTAAGAACAAACTTTTCCATCCATGAAATCTACATATTAATCAACACACTAGAATGAATTGGGTCGAGGAGCGCAGAAAATAAACAAGCAAATCTTCAGCAACAAATGCTTATACTGTCTGAGAAAAGGCAAGAGCAAAGGGCTCGCAGTAATTCATTGATTTCCTTGAAATGTCTAACGTAAACATCATGTGTTTCTTAAACGAGGGAGGAACCAAAACAACATGAACTTCTAGAACTCCAAATCAACTCCTTAAAATTTTTCTATAAAATTCAATGGATGAATGGGCATGTCAAACAATTTGGCCACTTAATTTTCAATCTAGATTAAAGACATGTCATAACTTCCATATTTTCGTTTGGATATTGATATTTTTAGCGTCTCAGCAGCATTTTCTAGCAAAGCATCTTACACCGCATTGGCAGTTTCATATGAGATTCAAAATTGTCCAATTTGTTCATACAAATAATCCAAGTGGAATTAACTGCATGATTCTAAACCAATGAACTGAATGGTGAGAAGGAAAGTCATTAAATACAGGAGGGCAATGCAAAAATAAAGGTGGTTTAAATGTATAAAGAAGACAACTTCTACAAATCACCATATCTAACCAACATGAAAGAATCTGCACATCATTGAGCTGATTCAAGGCCACTCCCAAACTAATCCGCAAAGAAAAATACTCAACCCAGAGCTATTTTTCTCAAGAAGCTGGATTAAATACGTTCAGATTTTTTGCCCACGCAGAGTGCTCACCTTCTCATTCAAATCACCCAAGGGAGGCCCATGAATTTTCCCACCTACATATGGTGCACCCATTGGAAACCTTTCAACTAATTGATGGACCATCAAATCATCAAGACCATGTTTTTCATAGCTCATGAATGCACCTAAAGCTCCTAAATACCCTTCATGCCGCAAAAACATTGCTTGTGCCTCTCCCTTCGACCTGAAGAAAACAACAGTCAAAGAAATAGTAGTAGTGGTAATGGCAATTGCTGACAGTCATACATTGATTAGTTTTGGCATGTTGCCTTAATATGTTCTTAAATTTTGTTAATGTTTAGTTTAAGAGCAATCCATGTTATGTTTGATAAATAATATTATTAAGTTATATATGTGCAATGGTCAATTAGCACTTGCCCATGAGAGAGAGATTAAAGGATCCCATGCCGGATTGGGAACGGGCATGGTGGTATTGGTAATATCTTATTTAAATATTTTTTTAATGTCCGAGGATTTTAAAATGGAACCTTAACAATGGTGACATGAGGAAATGAGGAACAAAAAACAATCTGACAACCAAAAATTAGGATTTCAGGTTAAAATTAATAATAAATATAATCAGATGGCCATCACTAAAACTCCAAACCCAGATCAGGAAAGAATTGGGACTTACCAAAACTGCACGGCGAAGGATATTGTATCCATTGTATAAGCATGGCCCCTGATGAAAAATCCTCCAAAAAAGATTCTTTTTAGACCAAATCTAAGCGCATTCAAGTAAGATATCTACAAAAAAAGAAAAAAGAAAAACATAAACGCAATAAGGTAGTCAACACTACTATATCAAATCAGCCGTTGGCCTGAAACACCCCCCCCCCCCCACAGTCACAAGATAGAAGTTCAATGAACAGATTACACAATACAAAAAAGAAAACGAAAAGAAAACAAAATAACACTCAAAATGGAACAAAATCCCAACATATGGTCTAAATATCATAATTCATATGCAATCTTTAACAAATATGCAGACCTTTTGACTTGATTTCTACATGAAAATGATAGTAAATAACCACAACAAAATGTACATAAATGAATTGTGAGAACAGATATAATGTTCCCATAGGATAAATACACCAATCCAATTGAATTTCAGAAAACTGTTGGAAATCTCACGTCTAATGCTTAAAACCACTCCCTGTATGGCCAATGGGTCTTTGAGGTGAAACTTTGACACGGTATTATACTCAACCCGTCCTTTATTCATTCTAATGCCACGCACCAGGCAAGGAGGTTAACTTGCTTTGAAGGCAAAGAAAATCCATGCAAAGGAAAATGGCACAAACTGAGATCAAACAAGTAGATCACGAGGTTTATGTGAATTTCATTTGCAACAATTTTGCAAATTAAATGGTATTCGTTTATGCAATTTAATTGTATTTTATTTGAGATATATTTGCTGCTGGGATGTTTTCTTGGACTTGGGCCGCACCTTGGCCCTATTCCTGGCCTGCTTTCTTGGTCCGGTCTTCAGCCTCCACTAGATGCCCCTGATTTGTTGCACAGTGTGAACTGGCAGTCTCATCTCCGCCGCACACGTGTCTAGGTTTTGGTGTGCCTGCTTGCAACCTTATTAAGGCTCGACGACTCAATTTGGGGGTTACGCTCTCGAGTTTTGGGGATGTCGCTCCATTTTCTTCGAGCGGCTATTTTTCGGGGGGCGAATAGGTCCCAGTTTCAGAGCTCTGGTTTCGTCGAAGGAGGAGGATCAGCGGGCGCCTCTGCTTGGCTGGCCAGAGAAGAAAAGTGAGGAGACGGTCCGGCTTCCTTTTCATCGGTGGAGAAGTAGCAGTTCGCAATGGTTTTTGTTAAACCCTATTTTTATTATTTTGGGTATTTCTGAGTCCCACATCGAAATACTCCATGTATTCCTTTTTCTCAATCTATAAAAGAAGGTCTACACCTCACCTTGAGGTAAGAAGAATTCCTCCTCTACATGGTATCAAAGGGTTAGGTTATTTTTCCTCTCTCGTAGCCTCTCTCTCTTGTGCGGCGCTCTCTGCCCCGCCCTCTCCTGCAGCCTCCCGGTTCTGTCCGGCCCCGCACCAGCCCTCCCTCCCGGTTCTGTCCGACCCCTGCCCTCCCGGCGGATCTCCCCCATGTCGGCGCCTCCTTCCCCGGTATCCCCTCCCCGCTACGCGCGACATCCCCGCCCTCCTCGCGCGGCTCCCGCATCCTTACAAGGCTCCCTGCGCGCAGCTCTCGCTCACCGACACTTCCCAACGGATTTTCGGCGCCCTTCAGTTCCCGGCCCTCCCGCCTAGGTCGCGCCTCCCATCACGTCTCCCGATCCCGACAAGATCCAGCCGCAACTCCCGGGCCGCCTCCTCCCGCGGCATCCCGGCGCGCCTCCCGCTGTCCGTCGCGACTCGCGACTCCCCACCCGGATCCCGCCCAACGCAGCTCCCGTGGCCCTCCAGCGTCGTCCCTCCCCGCGGCGCACTCCCAGCCTCCCGGCTCATGGCCTCCCAAAACCGCCTCCTGCGGAGCATCCCAAACCACCTCCTGCGTCATTCCCCGACGCCCCTCACTGACGTCGCGTTTGTTGAGAGCTCTCCGTTCTCACGTCCCTCTCTCCATCCCGACATTGTCGTTGATGATTGTCTTCCTCTCATCATCCACCCTCCTCTGGTATCTCCCACTGTTGATCCCCGTTTTGGTACGGTCTACTTTCGTCGCTCATCGAATGTATCCCCCGTCCCGGCCAACGACATCATCGTCCCCGCTTCGTCCGATGCTCCTGCCCCGGCACCAGATGACTTTCCCATTGCACTCTGGAAAGGTACTCGCTCTTGCCAGAGTACTCTATTTACATCTTCATACAGGGGTATGTCAGCTCTGGAGACTGTATCTATTCCCCGCACAGTTGGCGATGCAAAATCGCACCCGGGGTGGCTACAAGCGATGCGGGATGAACTGCAGGCTCTGAAAGACAGTCATACTTAGGATCTAGTCCCCCTTCCGGCAAGCAAACAGGCAGTTGGCATCAAATGGATTTATACGGTCCGCCTTAATGTCGATGGCACTCTCTATCGCCTCAAAGTCCGCCTTGTGGCAAAGGGTTTTGCTCAGACATATGGTATTGACCATTTTGATACCTTCTCTCCAGTTGTCAAGATGGTCTCTGTTCGATTATTCATCTTTCTGGCCGCTCATCATCATTGGTCCCTTCATCAATTGTATGTCAAAAATGTCTTCCTCCATAGATTTCTTGAGGACGAGGTTTATCTGCAGCAACTCCCCAAATTTTGTGCCTCCGGAGTTGACTTCCAAGTCTATCGACTTTGTCGCTCTCTATATGGTCTCAAGCAGTCTCATCATGCTTGGTTTAGCCGATTCAGCATCGTCATCACCGACTTTGGGCTCTCTCGCAGTATGAAGGACCACACTATGTTCTACAAGACGACATTTACCGGTTGCATCCTGTTGGTGGTATATGTGGATGATATCATCATCACCAGGAGCGACTCCACTGGAATCGCCCACCTCAAGAGGCATCTTCACCATCACTTCCACACCTAAGATCTCGGTCCTCTCACATACTTTCTTGGCATCGAGATCTCCCATTCTCCAGACATCATCTTCCTCTGTCAACGGAAATATGCGTTGGATATTCTGCAGGATGTTGGGCTGACACAGGCCACCGCCGTTGACACTCTTGAGTCTGGGGAATGGTCTCTCTATGATTCCACAGAACCGTATTCACACCCAGAGCGGTACCGTCGACTGGTGGGCAAACTCAATTATCTCACCATGACTCGTCCAGACATTGTTTGCACTGTTGGCAAAGTGAGCCAATTCATGGAGCATCCGACCACCTCTCAATGGGATGTTGTCCTCCGTATCGCCAAATACATCAAAAGAGGCATCGCCTGTGGTCTTCGATACTCCCACCACGCTCATCTGAATATTGAGACCTTCTGTGATGCTGACTATGCGGGTTGCCTTGCTACTCGAAAGTCTACTTCTGGGCTTGCCGTTTTCTTGATAGGCAACCTCATCTCTTGGCGCAGCAAGAAACAGACTATCATCTTCAGATCCAATGCGGAGTCTGAGTACCGTGTCATGGTCACCGTCACTACGGAGATCCTTTGGCTTCGTCATCTCCTCCAGGAGTTTGGCTTTCCTCCGCAGACATATCCTCATATCTGGTGTGACAATCAAGCAGCCACCAAGATTGTTTCAAATCCCGTCTTCCATGAACGCACGAAGCATATCGAGGTGGACTGCCACTTTCTTCGCCACCACCTTGAACACAACCATGTCAGCTTTAGCCATATCCCGACGGCGGATCAGCTTGCCGACATCTTCACCAAAAGCCTCCCAGGGGCTCGTTTGACCTCGCTCGGTTCCAAGTTGGGCATCCACAGCATTTGTAACCCAGCTTGAGGAGTGTGTATGGTCTTGTCTGATGTCATCTTTATTTTGTGGGACTCGTGATCCAAGTTGGGCATGTCCAGCTTGAGGGGGAGTGTTAAATCCTATTTTTATTATTCTGGGTATTTTCGAGTCTCACATCGGAATACTCCATCATGTATTCTTTTTTCTCAATCTATAAAAGAAGGCATCCGCTTCATCTTGAGATAAAGAGAATTCCTCCTCTACAGTTCTCATTCGTAGGGGGAGTTGCGGTGTGTGCGGCCAATACCTAGAGAACAACCAGAGGATGACGACCACAACATTGACCTTGTGCGTCTTAGAGCCCCGGGGATTTGACACATTGAAGAACTAATTGAACCATGGTAAGGTTGTTCGGTCCAGTTTGTCTTCTAATTTTTTGGTTTTCCTATTCCTGCTCTTCTTTGTTGTCGTGTCGATCCTGTTGAGTGTGTTCGTCCACCATGTGAGTATATGTCATCTCCCCGATTTGATCGCGGGTTCTTGGTTTTGACAAGAACTCCAACTTGGATAGTTCCCTTGGTCTGTCTCTTTGAGCCTTTGTTGCTTCTTATATTTGTTGTACTCCTGCTTATATTACATAGTGGAACCTGGTGCCCTTGCCCCGTGCACGTAGACCAATTGACCGAAGCACATAAAATCTCAGTGTCCCCTTTTCTTGTTTTCTTTACCGCTTTTGCCGACCTATTAATGTCGATGCTCGTTGTCTTCATATTGTGATGTTTCGAATTGATCTACAGTTAATAGTTTGAATTGTTTTGCTTCTGCTTTAGGTTTTTGAGGTGTTGTAAATATCTATACATGAATATGTTTTTTTTTGTATTCCCTGATTCTATTGTTGTCATAATCAGCATTGTTAGAGTCTGCATCTGATAGAGACCAGCTGTCCAGCTGGAGGAGAGAATATTCTAATAAGGGGTAGAATGGTCTTTTGGGGTGAGTTGGTTAAGTTGTTAGGGGGAAGGTTCTAGACCCCACTTGTGAGGCTGGAGAATAATTATGTAAGCAGTACATGGGGGTGAGAAGGAGGGGAGGCAAAAATTAGTTGGGAGTTCGGCCATCTGGCTTGGAAATCAGCCTGCGGGCTTGGGTGGGGACTCTGTGAGTTTTCTGATTCTTCTTCCTCCTCTTTCTGCTGTAATTCTGATGCTCCACTGGTCTCTATCAGTTTTATACAAGTAGTCGGTTCTGATTCTTCTGGTTCTGCAAGTCTCTATCAATTGGTCTGACCTGCCTCGCATGCTCGCCTTTGCTGTTCGTTTTTGAGGAGCCGCGCCAAGTGATGCAAATTTCCATCTCGTTTTCATCTGCACAACCGCGCTCTGTCGGCGCGCACTGTGTGTTTCCGCTCGGAATCGGTGCGCACTCCATCAGCGACTCTCGTACAGTATGCAGCAGGACGAAACAATTTCGTTTCCCCGGAGACAACCAATGTCGAATATTTCTTGCGAGCTGCACAGCACTTCATCGGAGCTGAAAGAAACGCGCCGGTTTCTCTGGACGATCAGATGCGTCGTCAACCGCCGCGACTTCACTCAATTGCGACGAACGCTGCAGGCGGACCGCACAACGGATCGCTGCACGAGGAGTGCCCTTCTACAACTCCCTCGCGCAGGCGGCAACACACCATCGGGAGGGGTGGACGCGTCCGGGGTTGCTTAGTCAGCACTACACGGGAGGGGCCGATTTTCTTTCTGCACGGATTTCGAGACTCGTTTTTTTTTCAGAGGTGTTGCGCGCTGACCGTTGCAGCGGCGAGCTTCCTTTCAGCGGAAGCCCACATCGTCAGTACTCCACAGGAGGGGGAAAGCCCGACTTGTTTTCGGAAAATAAAAACAAAAAAACAAAAAAAACAAAAAATACAATCCAGGGCGGCCTGTTTTTTTTTTCTGCCTGGGAGGGCAACGCAGGAACAAAAAAGAGAGAGAGAAAACAATCCAGAGGGGCAGCAACTCACCTACAGAGAGACTGCCCAACAGCGAAACAGCATGACTCACACTGCCCGCTCCCTACGGGAGGATACTCTAGTACTTGGGGGCGCCCCGCTGTTCGAGCACTGCAGCCTATGGCAACGCAAATGCCGAAAATCTAGGCTTCACTGGCCCGGGTGACTAGAAATCAGGAAAAATACTCACAGAAAGAGTTTTTACCGGAATTTTCTGCCACACATTCGGAGTCTTGGATCTCGCAAGCTGAAGAATATTTCTTGCGCAATCAAACGCCGGATCAGATGAAGGTGCCAATGGCACGCCTCTCCATGTCAGATATGTCTGCACTTCGGTTTTTAGTGGCTAAAGGACCTGCAACTATGTTCACTTAGCATCTTAAAGAAGCAATCCTTGAGGATTTTGGAAGCTCCGTCAGCGAACCACCTGCAACTACATCCGAGTTCAAGCCGCCGGTAACGCAGCTGCCCGCGTTGCACTTTGAGGGGTCTATCGAACATGGGATGCACAACTGGAGCAAAGGGCTGACCGAAAATCCTAACGACACTATCTACAGCCAGTTTGTGATAAACTTCCCTCATATTGAGGAACCGGACACCTCAACGTTCGTTATGCAGGAGCACCAACCGCCGCAGAGGTCACGCCCACGGTGACGGGCTGGGGTCCCCAGGCTCATACAACAGATTCATACAATTTTTATCCACCAAATGTCGGGTTGTACCAGCCATACTTGCAACCCACTTCATGGAAGCACACAAGGGGAATCTCCAATGGCAAGAGGGAAAGCATTACAGGAGGCATTTTCAAACTCATCCATGCTGAAGGCCGACGCATTTGGGAGATTGCTTGGTGTGCACCTGCGGCACGGGCGCCTTATACGGGACCACAGCCGATTGGTCCTCAGTCGACGATATTGCTTGTTCCGACCCAACTCACCAAAGTAGGACGCCAAATATGGAAGATTGTTTGGCTTAACTATCTACCCAGCACCCCTTGTCCGTAGTTCCCTGGAGGACGGCACCTAGTATGGGAGATCGCTTGGAATGCGTGATCCACCACCTTGAGGACAAGGTGGTTTTTCGGGACGGTGGCAGTGATAGAGAGCTAGAGGATAGAATATTCTAATAAGGGGTGAAATGATCTTTTGGGGTGAGTTTGTTAAGTTGTTAGGGGGAAGGTTCTAGACCTCACTTGTGGGGCTGGAGAATAACTATATAAGCAGTACGTGGGGATGAGGAGGGGAGGCAGAAAATAGTTGGGAGTTCGGCCATCTGGCTTGGAAATCGGCCTGCGGGCTTGGGCGGGAACTCTGTGAGTTTTCCGATTCTTCTTCCTCCTTTTTCTGTTGTAATTCTGCTGCTCCACTGGTCTCTATCAGTTTTATACAAGTAGTTGGTTCTGGTTCTTCTGGTTCTGCAAGTCTCTATCAGCATCCCGCATCGGACTTGTGGTCTTATGTGGTCTTTATTATTCATTATAAAATAACTTCAAGGCCTCCCTTAGAGAGGCATTTTGGGTATTGGGTTCCACCCCTCTTTATCATTCCACGTGATATCAAAGGAGGTTCTCTAAACCCTACCCATCCCTCCCTGAATCTTTTTTCTCGGCCGACACCTAAGGATTTTCCCCCATGGGGGGCGGCAGGCCAGGCCATTGGCCACCATCACGGCAGCGCCGCCCCCTGCCATCTTCGGCACTTCTCAGCGCGTCGCTCTGTGCGACGGATCCAACCGCGACCCCCTCCCTGCGCTGCGTCGATTCATCCCTGGTCGGCGACTCCCGTACGAGGCCATGGCCAGCCTCCCTCCCGACAACATCCTTGCGCGATCCCCTCCCTCTCCGTCGTGGATGGCCTCTCCCGTGCACGACGGATTCTGCCACGCCGACTCCATGCAACGTCGTCTGGTCCGACGACGGCAGCATCAGCATCCTCGATCGATTCACTCATTTCAACTCCTCCGCCTGCTATCTTGGCGCCCTATTGTTCTCCCTCCCAACGGCTCCTCTGTCGCTCCTCCTTGTCAGACAAGCCCCATCGGGAGCGCCTCCTGCGCATCGTCCTTTGTCCCCGCTCCAGCTAGATCTATTCGACACTGCTGCCCAAGCAGGTGCCCAACCCTGCGACGGCACCCCCTGTGAGCCGCAGCCTCCCTCTTCCCGCCGCTCCAGTCCGACGACCCCAACCAGCGGCGTCCCTTCCTCCAGCAACTAGCTCCCCTCCTCACCGCGCCATCCAAATCTGGAGCGTTGCCTCCCCTGCCTGCCGGCCCTGCGACGACCCTTTGCGCACTGGTCAGGTCTCCCTCCACCTGATGCAGCTCGCAGGCAGCGACCCACTCCACCCCGGCTTTCCCGACGCACCATCGCCCGGCCCCACCTGTGCGGTTTTTTCAGCACTCTGTCAATTGGCCCCGCCAGTGCGGCTCTCCTGGCGAGCTCCATCGTCCGGCCTCGCCTGTGCGGCTTTCCCGGCACTCCGTCGTCCAGCCTCGCCTGCTGTTGCATCCTCATTCCAACTATTCTTGTTAGTCTTGCATGACGGGTGTTGTTCGTTGATTGATAATCTTTTTCAGCAGCATCATCTATCAACTGCTTGAGGGGGAGCACCAGTCATGACGGTTTATCTTTTGTTCTGTTTTGTCATCAAGTTGAGTATGTGTTCAAGCTAAGTGGATTTTGCATCCCACATCGGATTTGTGGTCTTATGTGGTCTTTATTATTCATTATAAAATAACCTCAATGCCTCCCTTAGAGAGGCATCTTGGGTATTGAATTCCACCCCTCTTTATCATTCCACAAGCATATTTGATTCTGTCAAAGAGAATTTAAAGAATTGTAAACATGTTCAATCTTGTTTGGAATTTTTGGAACCAAAATAAATCCATACATCCCTTAAGACCGTTAAATGGGGACTGCCCTGCAACGCAGCCCCCAACAATTGGTATCAAAGCTAATATGGAATTAATTTTGCATCCCAAAATTTGATGTTCATCATTATGTTTTGCGACTTTGTTTTACAGCATGCTTGTTTCTTGTTTCAATCAGCATGGTTGTGTGTTTGTTTTTGTTTTGTGGCCTTTGTTTTCTGTTTTGTTGATATACAGTTTCATATGCTTGTTCTTGCTCTCTGTTCTGCCTCGTTCAGATTTGAGGGTCTGGGTAACTTAGTGGCCGGTAGCAGTACAGTGGAGAGTTGTCGAAGTATTTCCCAAGTGTTGTCTGCCTAGTCCACCTTTAGGTTCGTTCTGGCATTGAGCTCTTGATGTTGTTCTTTAGGATACCCATTTGTTGCGGGAATACCTTTTAGGTGGTGAATAATTTGGGCAAGGTGTTCTCCTTGGATGGAGATGTGCTTGAATCGGACTCACCGAGGATTCTTGTGGGCACTGAATCGGAATCAGTGCGGATTCAGGTTATCCCCTTTTCTGGAAGAGGTTTACAGGCCTGCACCAGGATCAATGCGGTTTAGTGTCTGTGTTTTAGATGCTCAGAGCCATGTTGTTTTGGCTGTTTTCTTTTGTTGTTGCATTTGAACCGCTTCATGTTTTGAGCTTGTTCATACCTTATGTTGTTGTTTGTCATGATTTTTCTTTTTGGGGAATGGTACTGCTACTTTCTTTGGTGTTTTGCAGACATAAGAGAGTTGTCCAAACCTCTGATGGCCTGAGTTCGGCTGGAAATCGGGTATGTGATGATGAAGCTCAGGTGAGTGAAGGTATGAGTTTTGTTAATGTTGTTGCTTATTTTAGTATGTTATTCTAAGCATGTTTTAGTGGTTAGCATTAGATGTCATTGAACTCAGACAGGTGTGTGTCACTGTGATGCACATAGAGGACACATTGATGTACTCTTAGTTTTGATCGGGTTTTCATGCTGCCCGAATCAATGTGATAGATTAGGTGGTGCAGGGACGTCGAGTTTTTTAGACTTAGTGCATTTAATTTGCAAGGTGGAGATTCGTGAATTTCATTCACGACAATTTTGTAAATTAAATGGTATTCGTTTATGCAGTTCTATTGTATCTTATTGGAAATATATTTGATGCTGAGTTGTTTTCTTGGTTGGGGCACGCCTTGGCTCTATTCCTAGCCTGCTTCTTGGTCCGATCTTCAGCCTCTCCTGGATGCCCCTGATTTGTTACACAGTGTGAACTGCCTGTTTCATCTCCGCCATAGGTGTGTCAGTTTTGGCATGCCTGCTTGCAACCTTCTTAGGGCTCGACACCTCGATTTGGGGGTTAATCTCTCGAGTTTCAGGGATGCCGCTCCATTTTCTTCATTGGGTGCCTCCACTTGGCTCACCGGAGAAGAAAAGTGAGGTAACGGCCCGACTTCCTTTTCGCCAGTGGAGAAGCAACAGTTCGCAATGGTTCTGGTTCACGGGGAAGTTGTGGTGTGTGCGGCCTTTACCTGGAGAACGACCGGAGGATGATGACCTCAACATCGATCGTGTGCATCTTAGAGCCCCAAGGATCCAACACACTCAAAAACTGACCGAACCATGTTAAGGTGGTTTGGTCAGGTTTGTCTTCTAATTTTTTGGTTAACCTGTTTCTGCTCTTCTTTGTTGAGTGTGTCCATCCAGCTTGTGAGTCTATGACATCTCCTCGAGCCCGGTTTGATCACACATTCTTGGTTTTGCCAAGAACTCTGGCTTGGATAGTTCATTTGGTCTGTCTGTTTGAGCCCTTGGTGCTTCTTATATTTGTTGTACTCCTGTTTATTATTGCATAGTGGAACCTGGTGCCCCTACCCGTGCACGTAGGCCAATTGGCCGAAGCACGTAAAATCTTGGTGCCCTCTTTTCTTGTTTTCATTACTGCTTTTGTCGACCTGTTGAAGTTTATGCTCGTTGTCTTGTAATTCTGATGTTTCAAATTGATCTTGAGTTAATCAATTGAAATTGTTTTGCTTTTGCTTTTGGTTTTTGAGCTGCTGTAAATATGTATACATGAATCTGTTTTTCTGTATTCACTGATTCTATTGTCGTCAAAATAAGCATATTTGATTCTGTCAATGAGAATTCAATAATAGTGTTGTTTTGCTCATGTATCTTTGCTACTGCCCGTTGCATTCATAATTGTAAACATGTTCAATCTTGTTTGGAATTTTCGAACCAAAATAAATCCATACATCCCTTGGACCGTTGAATGGGGACTGCCCTGCAACGCAGCCCCAAACAGTTTACTCATAATTGTAAACATGTTCAATCTTGTTTGGAATTTTCGAACCAAAATAAATCCATACATCCCTTGGACCGTTGAACGGGGACTGCCCTGCAACGCATCCCCAAACAGTTTACTCATAATTGTAAACATGTTCAATCTTGTTTGGAATTTTCGAACCAAAATAAATCCATACATCCCTTGGACCGTTGAATGGGGATTGCCCTGCAACCCAGCAACGTGTGTTGTAAGGACCGGCCTTAAATATTACATATTCTAGTGTTTTTGAACTAGAATTGATTTTCTTAAAATTTCGAGGATCTTTTCAGTTTGGAGTTTTAGAGAATTAGGACAAACTATTACAAAGTAAACTCATACATTACAAATGGATATTTATACTAAGTATCTATTTTTCCCACCAATAAAACGTGTTTTCTTTTCATGATAAATCATCACAATTTTCATCTTGACTTCATCCCTGTCCCAACTCTTCCTTAAATCCTATGAAATACATTCTAAAAACATGAAATGGGCACAAAAAGCTCAGTAAGGGAAATAAAAGAAAAAAACCGTTGGTCCAGTGAAAAACATGAAAACCCATTAAAAAATTTTCCTTAAAAACATACATTTTCATCTGAAAAGAAAATCATTTTTGTTGAACCCGGTTAATTGTATTTTCAGATAAAGGGTATTTCCAAGTCCCACATCAGATTATTCCAATTTGTAATTCTTTTCATCTATCTATAAAAGAATCTCTCAACCTCTCATTGAGA
This sequence comes from Viscum album, assembly GCA_963277665.1. NCBI lineage: Eukaryota > Viridiplantae > Streptophyta > Magnoliopsida > Santalales > Viscaceae > Viscum > Viscum album. The sequence continues at coordinate 306,518,248 of OY728147.1, forward strand.
TAGGGACTTGTACCGGTCTACATGGTATCAAAGGGGGTTTTTTTTAAAACCTCCACCCACCCCCTAATCTCGTGGTCGCCTCCCTGTGCGGATTACCGACCCCGCCTCCCTCCCTGTGCGGATTCCCGGCCCCGCCTCCCTATGCGACTTCTCGACCCTGCCTCCCTCCCTGTGCGGATTCCCGACCCCGCCTCCCTATGTGCTTCCCGACCTCGCCTCCCTCCTTTGCGAAAGCGCCGCACTCCCCTCTAGCCGGCTAATCCCTGCCCGCGACGGAACCAGACGGCCCCTCCGTCCGCGCGCGACGGTCCTCGTTGGCTCTCCCTCCTGTGAGGCATCCCCACCGCGCCCTAGCCTGATCGCACGGCTCCCCACAGCACCCCATCTCCAGCTGGTTTCCCGACAATCCTGTGCCCAACGGCCAGCCTGTGCGCAGGCCACTCCTGCGGAATCCCATTGTTGGCGCCCTCCTGCGGACACCCACCCAGCCTCCCTTCGCCGGCCCCTCCTGCGAAGGCCCCGCCTCCACATTGGCACCGCCTGCGGCAGCCCCATCTCCAGCGGCCTGCCTCCCTCTGCAACGACCCTCCTGAGGCCCTGCCTTCGGCGCGCAACGGCCCGTTGCGGCTTCTCCCTCCCGACGGCCCTCTCCCTCCTGCGAGGCATCCCCACCGCGCCCTAGCCTGATCGCACGACTCCCCACAGCACCCCATCTCCAGTCGGTTTCCCGACAATCCTGTGCCCAACGGCCAGCCTGTGCGCAGGCCACTCCTGCGGAATCCCATTGTTGGCGCCCTCCTGCGAACACCCACCCAGCCTCCCTTCGCCGGCCCCTCCTGCGAAGGCCCCGCCTCCACATTGGCACCGCCTGTGGAGGCCCCATCTCCAGCGGCCTGCCTCCCTCTGCAACAACCCTCCTGAGGCCCTGCCTTCGGCGCGCAACGGCCCGTTGCGGCTTCTCCCTCCCGACGGCCCTCTTTGTGCGACAGCTCCGTCAGGCACGTCTTCTCCTACGCAACAAATGCCTCTTCCAACCTTTCGCCTCCTACGGGCCAGCCCTCGGTGCGTCGGCCTCTCCCCGCGCTAGGTAGCCCCCTCGCCCTCCGGTGGTCGGCCTCCTGCGGAAGCTCCGCCTCCTGCTGGCCCGCCTATGCGCCCGCCTCTTCCGCGGTAACCCGTCGCTCCCTCGCCGACTATCCTGGCCCCTCCGTCGCACTCCCTCGCCAACTATCCCAGCCCCTCCGTCGCACTCCCTCGCGACGTCCCTCTACGGCAGTCTCGCCTCCTCCTGCGGCTCCTCCACGGCACCCTGTCTCCCGGCCAGCCGTTGTCGGCTTCTCCGGCTTTCCTAGAGCACCAAATATCAAACCCAGCTTCCCCCTAAGCTTCCCCCTAAGCTTCCCCCTAAGCATCCCCCCCTTCAGCGCTTTGCCTCCCTAAGCGATGACTGACAGTCGGTGGCCCTTCTCCCGCATGGCTACCCCATGCCCCTATCGTTGGCACGCCCGCGCATCTCCAACTGCACCTCCAGTCGCCGACTCTCCAGCGAGGCAGCCCCCTCGCCTCAGTCACTGGCCTTCCCGCACGGCAGCCCCGCGCTCCATCACCGTGTTTGTGCACCCGCCTACGCAGCTGTCCCGTGCACCGTCACCAGTCCTCCCGTGAGGCAGTCCCCCCTCCCTAGCGCACTCTGCATACCCAGACGTGCCTTTATCCTCGCCATCATCCAGTATTCGTCGCAAACTGGTACTCTCAAAGGAGGAGATTGCATTTATACAATCTTATCAGACTGTTTGGTCAGCTTCCTCTTCTCCAGCCACCATTGCTCAGACTGGTGGCCCTACCGCGTGTATATCTCATCGAACAACAGCTTGGATGCTTGATTCTGGTGCGTCTGAACATCTCACAGGAGATTCAGGTAGGCTTACTACCTATCATTCTTATATTGGTGCCTCTGCAATTACTGTTGTTGATGGATCTACAATCCCCGTTGCGGGATTTGACACATGCTCGTTGACTTCGTCTATTCGTCTGGCTTCAGTAACTCATATTCCTCACAGTCCTTTTAATCTTATCTCCATAAGTAAACACACAAAAGACTTATATTGTGTTGCTACTTTTACATCTTCTGGTGTTGTTTTTCAGGAGCGGTCAACGAATCGGAAACTTGGTAGAGGTCATCTTAGTGATGGGGTGTACATGTTCGAAATCTCACCATCCCTTGCTTGTTCATCCACCTCTGCTCGTGCCCTCGACCTACATTTTCACTTTGGTCATCCATCCACTTTCGTCATACATAAGCTTTGCCCCCAATTCAGTCCACGTTTTTCCTTCCATTGTGAATCCTGTAAGTTTGTTAAACATCATCGGGTGACGTATGTTCCTCGATCAGAAACGCGTGCAGCGAATCCTTTCAACCTTGTTCATTCCGATGTACGGGGTCCTTGCAGGGTTCCTAGTCAGTCAGGGTACAGTTATGTATCCTTTATTGATGACTACTCTCGGATGACATGGCTATATCTCATTCATGATCGTTCTGAGGTGTGTGATATTTTCAAAACCTTTTACCATGAAATTCACACTCAATTCTCCAAGCCTATTAAAGATCTCCACTCGGACAATGGTCGAGAATATTTATTCACTTCCCTTCAGCAGTTTCTCAAGGATAACGGCATCATTCATCAGACATCCTGTCCCGATACACCTCAGCAGAATGGAGTGGTTGAGCGTAAACATCGTCATATTCTGGAGACTGTTCGTGCCCCCTTATTCCACATGCATGCCTCTTCATTTTTGGGTGTCTTTGATATGTAAGTGACACTCGTCCCAACCTCTCAAAATTTTCTCCAAAATCCCTTCGTTGCATCTTCCTCAGATATTCTCACACTCAGTACGAATACCGATGTTTCTCTCCAGACTTTCGGCGTTATATCATCTCTGTTGATGCCACTTTTGTTGAGAGTTCTTCATTCTCTCATCCCTCTTCCCACCCAGACACCACTATCGATGATTGTCTTCCTCTCACCATCCACCCACCTCATCCTCAGGTGGCCCACTCTGTTGATCACCGTTTTGGCACCGTCTACTCTCGTCGACCATCGAATGTGTCCCCCGTCCAAGGTGAGCACACCATCTCCCCAACTTCGTCTGACGCTCCTGCTCCGGCAACAGACGACTTGCCCATTGCACTGCGGAAAGGTACTCGCTCTTGCCAGAATAATCTTCTTTACACAACTTCATACAGAGGCCTCTCTGCTCCGGAGACGATATTCGTTCCTCGCACGGTTGGTGAAGCCAAATCTCACCCTGGGTGGCCAAGGGATGAATTGCAGGCTCTGAGCGACAATCATACCTGGAATCCGGTCCCCCTTCCGGCAGGTAAACAGGTGGTCGGCAGCAAATGGATTTATACGGTACGCATGAATGCAGATGACACTTTTCATCGCCAGTTGGTGAAGCCAAATCTCACCCTGGCTTTGCCCAGACATATGGTGTATATTATTTTGATACATTCTCTCCAGTTGCAAAGATGACATATGTCCGATTATTCATATCTCTTATTGTTGCTCATCATTTACCTCTTCATTAACTTGATCTCAAGAATGCTTTTCTACATGGTTTTCTTGAAGAAGAGATATATCTGTAACAACCTCCTGGCTTCCTTGCCTCAGGAGCCGATTCTCATGTATGTCGTCTTCGTCATTCTCTTTATGGACTCAAGCAGTCTCCCCAGGCATGGTTTAGAAGATTCTGCACAGTCATCACTACATTTGGTTTATCTCAGAGCATGAAGGATAACATTGTTTTCTACCGCACGACGTCCTCCGATTGCATCCTGTTGGTTGTCTATGTTGATATTATTATCACTGGGAGCGACTCACATAACATTGTTCATTTAAAGGATTATCTTCAACAATTTCAAACCAAAGATCTGGGGTCTCTGACATACTTCTTTGGCATTGAAGTCTATCGTTCTCCGAACACCATCTTTCTTTCCCAACAAAAATATGCTTTGGATATCTTGGAGGATGTTGGTTTGTCTCAGACAACTTTCGTTGATACTCCTCTTGAACCCGGGGAATGGTCTCTATATGATAGCATAGACTCATATTCTCACCCAAAGAGGTACCGTTGTCTTGTAGGCAAACTCAATTATCTTATCATGACTTGTCCCGATATTGTTTGCATTGTCATCAAGGTTAGCCAATTCACAGAACATCCAACAAAATCACAATGAGATGTCGTCCTTCGGATTGTCAAGTACATCAAGAAAGACTCTGCCTATGGTCTTCGGTATTCACATCACGATCATCTGAATATTGAGGTCTTCTATGATGGTGACTATGTTGGTTTCTTGGCGACCCGAAAGTCTACTTTTGGGTTTGTCGTTTTCCTGACAGGTAACCTTATCTTATGGCGAAGCAAGAAACAGAATGTCGTCTTCAAATCCAATGTTGAGTCTGAATACCGTGCAATGGCCACGGTGCTAAGATCCTTTGGCTTCGTCATCTCCTCCATGAGATTGATTTCTCGTCACATACATCTGCTCATATTTGGTGTGATAATCAGACGGCCACAAAGATTGCTTCCAATCCAGTCTTTCATGAACGCACGAAGCATATCGAGGTGGACTGTCACTTTCTTCGGCATCACCTCGAGCAACACCATGTCAGCTTCAGCCACATACCGACGGCAGATCAGTTTGCCGACATCTTCACCAATAACCTCCCGAGAACTCGACTGGACTCTCTCTGTACCAAGCTGGGCATCCACGTCATCAGCGACCCAGCTTGAGGGGGAGTGTGTATGGTCTGTTTGGTGTCTTCTTTCTTTTTTGTGGGACTCTTGTTCCAAGCTATCACGTACTAGCTTGAGGGGGAGTGTTGAACCCGGTTAATTGTATTTCTGAGTAAAGGGTATTTCCGAGTCCCATATCGGATTATTCCAACTTGTAATTCTTTCTATCTATAAAAGAATCTCTCCACCTGTCATTGAGGTAGGGACTTGTACCGGTCTACAATTTTTTCTTTTAAAAAAAATACCATACGGTCGACTTCCATCTTCAGAGTACCCAATGCATTAGAGAGCTATAACGGGGCTCAACCCGTCATGTCTTGAGTTATAATTGGGCTCAAACTGTCATATCTTGAGTTATAATGAGCTCAAACCAGCATAAACAATGTCTAAGGACCATATCATAAATAAAACCCTTGAAAAACTCTTTTAAACCAATGTACAAAACAGTTTCGGATATCAAAATACCCTTTTTCTTAACAATCACTTTTATAATCTAAAAACCACACACATAATAATGAAACCATTTTCTTTGAAAAAGAAACATCAAAGCATTAAAGCGTCATGAAGGCGAGAAAAGCCGCTCATGCCGTATAAATTAAAAAAACATTATTTTTTGACTTTTGTAAAAAAAAATGAAAGATGAACTTTAAGAGGGTTTAAAAAAAGAAAGTATGTTACCTCGAGTCTGATTTGTCAAGTACGTCCTTTATCTTCCTGAATAATAAACTTATGTTGATTATTTATTCTCTTGAGAACCTTTTTTAAGTTTATTATTCATTTTATATCACTTATTACCATGTTATAATACTTAATTATTTAAGTTTACGTCGGACATTTTGACGATATTCGGTATTTGAATCCAAAATGACTTTGGTCGGTTGACTATCGTCAAAGAGGTCAGTATTTCATCATCTCCATAATAATATTCATGACATAATTATCATTTTTATACAAAAAATATTTTTAAATCCATCCATTAAATACGATTATAAAAAATGAACTACGTTAGAAACATGGAGACGGTAGATCGTACATACGCGTGAGTAACGTTTCCATCTTTCAACAATCATTACAGAAAGAAGGTAAATATTATTTAATCTTTCCAGAATGATCATAATATCATATATATCATATTACTTTTTTAAATATACTTATATATATTATCTATGTGATGTGGTGATGAAAAACAAATCACATCGCTTCGTGAAGGTGATAGTCCACACGTACACACGAACGACGTTATCATTTTTATGTGCATGAAAAAGTAAGAACGTAAATGATATTTTTTCAGTATGATAAATATGTCATGAATATCATAAACATGTCATGTGTATCACATATATTCATAAACTTTATATTTATTACCTTTCATGTAAAGCGTTATGAAAAACAAATCGCATCGCTTCGCGAGGTGGTAGTCCGTCTTATACACGAGCGACGTTATCGTATCCCTCACGAAATAAAAAGTAAGAATGTATATGTGATATCATAACTCCAGAAGTATAAATATTTTACAAATATCATATATATACTTTAAATTCATCATTATATCAAACCGTGAGAGTCAATAATGAAAAACGAATAGCATCGGTCCACGAGGTGTTAGTCCACCGTACACACTAATGATGATCTCGTATCTCATTTGATGGAAGAGGGGATGGATTTAGGTGATATCATTAACATAATAACATCTTAGTACATGGAGGATACTGGAGTTATTATTTTATCATGGTTGAGTAAGGTTTGAAGGATGTGGAAGAAGAAACAAAATTAAGACATGCGGATAAAAACTATACCACTTCTTTAACTCTTACTGTGACAACATAGATTTTTACACTTTGAGGGTTAATATAATTATTATAAAATGACAATTGTCCAATAAATGGACAATGGATGATATTTTCAGCCTTATCCTAATCACTTGGCCGAATTTTATATTTTTAGGAATTTTATATCATTATATAAAGCGATATTTATTATAAAATTTCAATAATGTCAATTTTTAAAACTATTCATTATTCTGACTTCAAAAAAATCAAGACACCAAGTCAAATTCGAACCAACTATTTTATTACATCCTAAACATGTCAAGGTCATCAAGAAAATTCGTTGATCACATTAATTATCTCAAATTATATTTATTTTAATATTTTTAATATAATTTATTTGATTTTTCCATTAATTGAATAATTACTGTATCAATGTTGTGTAAGCATTTAAGGTAATTATTTCTTTCCTGGAAATTAAAAATAAATTACCATGAGAAAGATAAATATTTTAGATTTCAAAAAACTATTTATAGTCAAACTTATCCTCTAGATAACACCATATTAAAAATATTTCACTTATTAAAACAAGAATGTGTCATGTTTGACTATAAATAGTTCATAAATTATTAACCCTTTCATAAATTCGACCCTTTCATTATTATTGACTCGTGATTACGGTTGAGCTATACTCTTCCATAAAATTATGGAAAGTATTTTGGTCATTTGATAATTCTTATCATTTCATTTTTATCCTAAATTACTGGAAATACCATTTACCATTGTAACAAAAATTATCAAAGTTGTTATTCATATTGTAAAAAATTAAAAAGAACCCATTTACTAAATTTTGGACTCACTGATTCCAAATATGGAATCAATTTTTCAAAATTCAAAACACTGCATAATTTAATTTAAATTTAAACCGACAAAACACAACGAAAAACAGTTTTTTGAAAAAATGTCATTTTTAAATATAAAATGTTTTTATACTAAATTTAAGTATAAAATTCATTTCAAAAACCATAATTAAATTATTTTAAATCAAATTGAACTAATGACAATTTAAAACTAATCCAAAACATAATTTGACCATGTAAATACATAAAAATAAAATACAGTTTTCAATAAAAATCGATATTTTTCACTATTTCTTGAAAATAACAATTCTCAGAAAATTCCTAAAAAATCATCCTAAGATAATTTTGACATGCTGAATTCAAAAATGAAATTCACTTTAATAAATAAATTTTCTATAACTTCCAGAAATTCTAATATTCACTCATAAAAAGAAGAAAAACTAATCTTTGAAGAAAACGTATTTTTTTGAAGAATAAAAATTGAATTTACTAAAAAAAGTGTCATTATTTTCTAAGCACTTACCAATACATTCATATTGAGTTTGACCTTTATATTTATTTCATAAATTGGTTATTCCTATTCATACCCGTCAATTTAACGGTTAGGTTATAACGGTCATATTTGAATAATAATATTTAATTGTTCGTTAAGCTCGATGTGGCGCATCTTGTACGCTATCAAATATAGTGTTTCCTTTTAAAATATCGAGATGTTAAATGTGTTAACACGCCTTCAATGGGCACCTGTTGGAGGAGGGATGGTGATTTGACAAGTGACAACCCAACTCGTGACCATTGGTATCAAAGCATGATTAGGATTGATCCTAAAGTGGCCCGTATTATATTCGATTCATCAAATTAAATATCATGAATGTGTAAAATTCATAGTTTAGTTGCCTGTGAGAGAGATGTCGAGAGCCATGCACCAATCTCAGGCTCGAAATACCCTAGCTACACCCCCATGTTGTTCATTGGATTTTAAGTAAAACCCTAACACTAACAAATGCTCAAAATTCATAGTTTAGGTGCTTTGGAAAGAGATGTCAAGAGCTACGCACCAATCTCGTGCTTGAAATACCCAATCTAGCTACAACCCCATGTTGCTAATTACTTTTGAAGTAAAACCCTAACACTAACAAATGACACACTTTCCAAAATATACAAAAATAACGATGCACATATGTTGGCCAAATAATGCACAGTTGAGAAGGAAATCACTACACCTATGTTTTAGCAAATTAAATGAACCTTTAAGCTTCAAATCCATATCATATAATCCAACTTGTTACTCATTTCATTACAAAATAGAATACCTTGTGCAACTTACCTGCCCAATATTATATGAAATCATGCGCAATAGGGACAGAGAGATGTCCTCTGGTCTGTAGTCTTCAAGCTCTTTATTTTCAGTAATTGTTTTGCCAAAACTGGAAGCAATAGTTGATGCAGACAGACCAATCTGTATTCATAAGAGTTAAAATTAATGGTTCTATTCAATAGAACTTATGAAAAATAAAAGTAAAAAAATACATAACAGTGCTCAAGGGTTCAGGATGATTTTGCCGCAATACATCTTATCTTATAACCTCACAGCCAGATAACTTCATATTTTCTTTAAGGGGCTCAATTAAACGTAAGAAAAAAGAAATGGCTTCCATAAGGTTGTGGTTTCATGACTGTTGCCAGCATTTATTATCCAAAATGGTACCTATCATTCTCCTGAAGTGTAAAAATAAAAAGAATTGACCATTTATCATCAGCATCTGATAAGGCAGAGCCAAAAAGAGGCATCAAGGCTTGATATACAAGCAAAAAACTAACAGTTCGAGATTTTTTACGTGGTTGTTGCTGAACATAACTGAAGTAATGCAAAACAGGATAAAATTTTGAATCGAAAATTTATACCTTAGAATAGTCCATGCCACCATATATGTCGCCAACAAGCATGTCTACAGCTCTATTGTCACCCCGCTGGCTGAGCTCTAGCAACTCATCAAAACTAAAACAATGATTAAGATATAATCAGACTTTAAGTATGGGGGCAAAAAAAATTAAAATGACGCAATTGATTAAAATATTAAATGACCTCTGGCACTTTGTTAACAGCTTTCCTAAGCCCCAATAAGTACCACCACCTACATTTGTACCACTGACCCGTTGAAATTTCCCATCTCCATCAACCTATTACAGTTAAAATGGAAAGCCTAGCTCATGATGTCAGGAGTTTCTACAGACACGAACCCAAAATGCTCAGCAGTAAATAATGACTGATCAGAAAAAAACACACCTTGATCATACTAACACCTGAGCCGATATTAACAAGAAGATATGGGAATAAATCATTATGGTCAATCTGCACAAACTCTTTCTGACCCTCCATGTGTATGAAAGCTTCATGACGGATTGCCTAATTAAAGCAAAGGGTCAAAAGGGAAAATTCAGATAATACTGTGGGATGGTTGCAAACTCAAGATGGTGGTGGTGGTGGTGGTGGTGATGGTGGTGAGGACGACAACGAATGACTTGAAAGATCTAATCATTTTTCAGACTACAAAATTAGCTTATTCCAAGCATGTTTTCATATATGGTGCCTTATTTCATCCTTTTTGTGCTCAGCATGATATGCTTGTAATTTCTAAGTTCTGGGCGTTGATTGGAGAGAAAAGTAAATTGCCTTAATTTTTTATGTATCACAGCAATTTATGTGTAATGGGAATTCCCACAAACTGCACACTAATCACAACTAACCACCATACTATTAATGCCAGACCTATGTGCAATGCTTGACAGGCACAACAGTAGCCACAAAATGGATGAACACTTTGAGCGAATAAACCAAGACTATTAAGATGAGATAACAAAAGGGCATTGTTAGCAATATGTTTCATCATATGGGTGTTATGCTACAAATAAAAGGAGAATTTTTAATCATAAACTTGCCTTTAGCAAAAAATTTGCTCCAGCAACAAGACAGTTCATTTCATCTTCTTTGTCAAGACTAAGGCCAAGTCGCTCTTTAAATAGATCCGCAAACCTGTAAGCTCCACCACCTGTGGCCTTTCATTGCCTTAATTGGTTAGCAGAAGTATGCAGCATGCAAATATGATATAGTTCTTTCATTGCACAATAAACAGAAAAATCTGATGCTAGTAATCCAGTCAACCTTTCAAAAAAAATAGATGGGAAAATAAGTCCATTTTTTGCAGGATGGGTTTCTTTGTTTTAAAGCTAATAATGTAAGTGTGTGTACCATATGCCGAAAAAGAGGAATTGAGGTTTGAAGTTGCAACTATCGTTATATTTTAAAGTTGTTCCAGCTAGCCTAGTCACTGGGTTGAAACCCAGTTGCCACCTTAAATAAAAAATTCCATTCTTCAACCAAAAAAGCTTTTCAATCAAAATTATCAAAAGATTACCTTGATTATGGCATTGTCATTGACGGAAACTTCTAAAGGCCAACTGGGTGAATCCATCCCTACCCATAAACAGGAGAGTCATCATACATACTGAGAAAAGCCATCCAACAGAACCCGATGAAAAGGATAAAGACTGACATGTTCTTCTTGAAAAAAAAAAGCACAAAAAATATTAATTGTACCGCCACGGTGAAGCTGCTTTGAATAAATGAATTCTAAGCACTCATTAATCTTGTGTGTCTCAAACTTCACAAAATGAAGCCTCCCACCCAGAATAGGGTAATTCCTCCTATTGCCATTTGAAATTCCCAATCTTGCCTTTAGAGAACACTTCCTTTTATCATTGGCAGATCGTTCTTCATGTCTTGAAAAATACACCAACTTGATGAGAGATCCTAAACAAAACCCATTGGCAAATGATTTAGCACACTAAAAACCCCACAAACGGTTTTTAACTTATCAACTCAATTTCGATTTATAATAAAGGTAGCAGTCTGATGCAATGTTTTAAACAGCACAATCGTCTTATTTCCGCACAATATACTAAAACTCTTAAAACTTCCTCCCATTTGTAACTGCACCTTGGGCACTACACGGGCACGATATAGGAACAGAACAAAACATACACAACAATGTTGTAATATCATGACGCCAGCCGTAAAACAATTGGCAATGGAAGAAGTAGCTTGGCAAGGTATTTTTAGCACAATAATAGTTTGCTCCAAATACATGTGAGCCCCAACGCGTATCATTAAAGTCAAAAACAAAAAAGGGAAGAATAAATGGCGACTGCGAAATGAACATCGCTGCGGGAATATCATTACCATATTGCCAGTCTTTTATTGCTCCCCGTACACTTTGAAAAGAAGCGTAAAGTCCCTTTGTAAAACAGACGGAACAATTAAAAGTATAATGCTAGCCAGGGCGCACGACAGTAACATCAACATGAGAATTGCCATTTCAGATGATATGACAGTATTCCGCACAGAGATAAAAGCTATATAAAGGCAATCAGCCTCAAGAAATATCCCGAAGGTAATAAAGATAATATATTTCTAGTGAACATTCTGTAGCCACTTGGTGGAAGGATGATCAGAAAGTGAAAACTCCACCGTTCTTAAGTTCACAAAAAACCATGGCGTTTCATAGCCCCCTCGGACGCAAAGATAGCATTCGCGCTGGTGTCGATGAACAGGGAACCGCCGACAAAACCAAAACCATTGGGAACGAATAAAGCCAGATAAAAGAACAGATTCTCGGCATGCATTTGTGGGTGGAAGGATACCAGAGAGTAAGAATTTTTTTTTTTTTTTAAATACCCACGTTCTACCTCGCACAATAAAAAACGATTGATTTAAGACGCTCCGAAATACGAGAGGTCCGCCAAAGGACGCCCGTGATTGGACCAGAGCATGGTGGAGGAAAAATCAATCACCGATATGATTGTAAAATTTAAAGGAAAAAAATCACCTCCGATATCCAGAGCGAGGTGCGATATATCATCGGACTGGTTGGGCAGCAAAATGGTCGGGTTCCTCTCCTCAAAATTTGCCTGAATCGCGGCGCCGCTGAGGTCAAGCTGCGGCCGAGAACCAGACCGGTGAATCGAACTGCCTGCTGCAGGCGCCATTTCTCGCTCACCGGAACTTCCCCTCGCCACGGAAGCTTTGTTCTTCGTGCGGCCCTCGCTTCCGTCATGGGCGGCGTCAGTTTGAAGAACGGGTCCTTGACCAGCCATTCCCATTCACCTAACGCTTATCTGTTTGCCCTGCTCCACCACAGTATATTCTCGGAGGATAGTTAATAAAAATAATAATCCAAAATTAAAGTCCCCGAGCCATTTGTAGGCTAATTTGGCGTAACGGGTTTTTCTTTCCTAAATCCCCACACCACCCCCTCCCCAACCCCTCTTATATAATAATTATAATTATAATAATACTATAAATACAATAAATATATAATAATTATAATAAATATACAATTATAATTATAATAATTATAATACCTTCTCCGGCTCGGTCTACTCCTCCGCTATGGTCTCCATCTTCAACTCCTCCACATCGGCATCTAATTTCTCATCTCAAGTAGGGTTTCATTGATTTCAAATTCGTCCAATGAGCTCTGATTTTCCTCCTAAATTTCACGCTCGTCATTCCCACCTCCAGCGGCAGTGGGTTCCAGAGTCGGCGCGACTTGGCAATGTCTGTTGTGAAGAGCGGCGTCGTTGGGGGTGGCTCCGGGGAACAGATTCTTCGTGATGAGAGACCAAGGGTTGTATGCTATGGGGTAATGCGAGTGAGATCTGGGTGCGGTGGATTGTGGAGCCTACATAAAGATCGTCTTCCACAGGGGGTGCAGGACGAATGCAAGGACTTAACCTCCACACTGATCTTCCTCCACATGTGATTCACTGGCTACATTAATTACCACAACAGGATTGCATCGCCATCAAATTCTCATTCCTCTTTAGGGCAGAACATGGGGAAGACGGTGGAGATCATACTTGGGGGCGCACTGCGCGTGGGATTCATGGTGATTTGCATGCTGTTCGTGAGGGGCTTGGCCAAAAAACGTGATGATTTTTAGATTCAGTGGTTTCTTAAACGGAAAAACACGTGAAAGTGGATACAACTACAACATGTTTTGGGTATATGATCCTTGAAGTGAGTGTTAGTTGTGATCCTGAGTACACGATCCTTGCTATTTTTTTGTGATATTATCAAACATATTTCTTATGTTTTTATCCATTGCTTCTTAAATGATTTACCATGCTTGACTTATCCTGCCCTTATGTTAATTTTAGTGTGTATTGCTTCAGGATGTTGTTGTCATAGTTGCTCTGTCTAGGCCATCAAAAACTGTGATGAATAACGATATTGTTGCTTCTGAGAGAATTGACTCCACTGGCAGTTCTGATTCTTCATGCTCTTCTGAAAGTGATTCTGATTGAGTATAATTTTGTTGTAAGTTTGATTTCCCTCTTCCTCGGGTTTGAAGGTTTGATTTCCCTCTTCACGTTTTCCCCTTTTACTTCACATGTTTTCCTTTCATTTTTAGATTCCCTCTTCCATCTTTCCCTTTTTACTTCGTAGGTTCTTCGTTCCCTCCACAGGTTCCCACTTCCCCATCAACTCTTCCTAAAAATGTATATATTATTTCTAATCACAAAATAGATTTCACTCCCTTTCTACCATAGTATCTTATCTACTTATTTTCAACCTTTGTTTTACTACTGTAATGATAATATGCTTGACTGAAATTTACTTTGCAGGTTCGTCATTCCCTTCACAGGTTCCCACTTTCCACAAACTCTTCCTAAAAAGGTATATATTATTTCTAACCACCAAATAGATTTCACTCCCCTTCTAGCATAGTATTTTATCTACTTATTGTGATTTGACTGTTGCCCATATCAAAACTGTTCTATCCTGCAACTCTCTAAGTTTTTTATTATTGATTTCCATGTTTAAATTGTCCTACCTGTGTATTGGCCTTGAATGCATTTCTCTAGGATACTATTGTCAAGCCTGTTATTTCGACTAAGCCATCCTACACTGGTGCTAAAAACGTCATTGTTTCTTCTGATAAGAAAGTGAAGCCCAACAGCAGCTTTGATTCGTCAAACTCTTCTGAAAGTGATTCTGAAGGAGTGAGCATTCATCAACAATTAATATGTAAAGACCCGAATTTTTCCATGTATTTTTTTTAATTATATGAGAATATTACGAGTCCGCCAAAATTGATGACACGTGATTCCGAGGCCCGGAGTGCCCGGAATGAATTTCTGAACTTTTTTTTGGAACGTTCAGTAAACTTGTGAGCGGGTTTTTGTAATTTTTGAACCGGTGCTCAAAATTGAAATCTGAAGGCACAATTGAACTCGCAACGCAGATATTCGCTTAAGGAGACTTTCACCTCAACCACAGTAGGTCGAGGGTGAAAGTTAGTTTTTGTGCTTTATGTGGGAGAAAATAAAATAAACTAGCATTATTTTATTTATGAAATTTAATCCTCCCAATTTGTTTTTGGTGGTGGGGACCACCTGAGCTTGAGAACTCCCAATTTGAATTCAATGGTGGGGACCACCCGACCCTTGAACCCCCCCCCCCCTTTAATGGGAGGTAACTTTTGGTTTCCCCTCACATTGATGTGCCAACTCAATTAGTTTAATTAATAAACTTAAATTTATTAATTTGGCTTTTCACCTCTTGGTTGGAGGATTTGTTGGCAAAGGAGAAGCTTGAGATAATTGTGGAGAAACATTCTCT
This sequence comes from Viscum album, assembly GCA_963277665.1. Lineage (NCBI taxonomy): Eukaryota > Viridiplantae > Streptophyta > Magnoliopsida > Santalales > Viscaceae > Viscum > Viscum album. Next base: position 306,533,355 of record OY728147.1, read on the forward strand.
CCAACGAAGAACACTTTCTCCAACAAAGAACGTCGTCGAAGGATCTCCAACAAGGAACGTATTCGACGATGAAAAACCGACGACCGTCCTTCTCTCTCCTCACCGATGTCAACGAATCTTTGAGGTAGGAATTGTTGTTTCGTATACCCCTTACCCCATTCTTATCGTTCTTCTTGAATCAAGAACAACTATGTCGCTTGCTACCAGTCTAACACGGAGGGTGCGGCCCAAACGAACACGGCCCAACCTCTCTGCAACCTTTGTGGATTTTGGTGGTCTTGAATCGATGATGACGTCCCGAGACGAGTGCGGGAGTCTTCAGAATGAAGATTGGGCCACCGGGGCACACCCGGTGACCCGAGGAACGTTGTCGACAACCGTGTCGACGATCGACACCGGTGGGGCTTGGGAGCGGCAACCGGCACTCCGGCCGGCCGCGACAGCAGCGGCGGCGCAACCGTGCCACCGGAGAAGGGTCGTGACCCATCGGCCGTGGCAGATCAAGGGCGGCGACCGATGCACGATCGACCGCGTGAAGGGGGTAGCAGCGCGCGTTCGCGCCGCCGGGCGTGTAAGGGCCGCGACACAAGGCCGCGACGGTGAAGGAGGGGCGGCCGGCTCGCTGTTGGTCACCGGTGGTGGCGCGGCGCGCGACCGCACCGCGCAGGTGGGCTGGCCGTCTGGCTAGCTGTCGTCGCCACGTGGCGTCGGCCGGTCGGCTACCCAACCTGAACGGTCAGGCCGTTCGGGGTACCCAGGGGGCGCTTCCCCCTTGGGTGGCGGCTAGGGCGGACCCCACCGCGGGGGCCACCCAACCGCGGGCCAGCGCGGGCCGCCCATCTTGGGTCGTGCCGGACCCAGCGGGTCGGGTCGGTCCGGCCGGGTCGGACCAGACCCGGACCAACTTCGACCCTTTTTTTCGCTCTTTTGGCCATAATTTGAGCTACGAGCGTCCGTTTGAGGAACCGTTTATGGCGCCGAAACCTTGGATTGAAACGATCCTTTTGGTATACTCCACTTGAGATTTGGATAAAGTTAGGGTATGTCCGGGTTGGATCGAACACGAATCCAACCGGGCCCTCGGGGATAAAAGGACAATAACTTACAGACCGAGTGTCCGATTGACGCACCGTCTGTTGCGTTGATACCCCTATTACGTGGCGGTCATTTGAGATACTTCTTCGTGGGACTTCGTGACAGTTGGAGAATCAACTTGTGGCTTGAGGAGCGGACCCTCCTAGAATCAAGCGAGCTTAATGCGGAAACCCTGTGGCTGGCTGTAACATGAGAAAGGGATCCTATGTGGGTCTATGCCTTGGGATCCTACGTGGGTCTGTGTTCCAGTATCCTACTTGGATCCGCTCTAGGAATCCACATGAGACTACTCTAGGATCCTACGTGGGTTTGTTGTACTAGGATCCTACATGGGTCTGATGATTGAGGAACCTATGCGGGTTTGTCTCTCAACAAAGTAAGATAATTCAGTAGTTACATCTAATTATCTTTACTATTGTACCTAAGTTATACTTGGTGTGAGATGAGTCTTACCTTTGTGGTATTCTTCTGTGTGACATTACCTTTTTGGTACATACATTTGTGGTGATACCTTTTGTGGTATACTTCTGTGCGACTTTCCTTTGTGGTACTTACCTTTGGGGTATTACCTTCATGGTAATCTTTCCTCTATGGAACAGTTGAGCTTTTGGATAAAATAGTTGGACCTTGTGTTTTCTCATGAATGGTATGGGTATACTTGATAACTTAGGTATATGTATGGGCATATACCTAAGTAGGGTTGTCAGTTGTTTTCATGTTTTGTGGTTTATCCTTTGTGGATTTTGTGAGACCTTTGAGGGTCTCGGGGTCTCTACTAAGTATCGTTATACTCACCCCTACATGAGCTATGCCCACACCTTGTTGTATTTGGTGCAGACGACGAACAACGCTGACGGAGGACGAGGATACCAGGACTGGAGGTAGCCCGGAGGTGGACATTAGACGAGGCGTACCGTAGAGACGACCATTCGAGAGCTGTACCTACCCTTCAGGTAAGATCCTTGATGGGTGTTCTCAGGAGCTGTTTTCAGTTTTACTTGTACTTTTTAGTTTTCCTTGTACTTTCTGGTTGGGCTTGTATTATGACCCATTTTACTTACTGTACACACTCTTTTTACTATACAGTTTACTTGTGTTTGTATCTTGTTGTGTGCTTGGTTTGTGTGAGTTTATAGGTTATAAAGGCAATGTCTTCCCATTTTAGGAAATACGCATTTCGGTGCTAGTCGCCAGCCCCCGGCCTATGGAAGGTGGGCTTGGGGTAGTCACGACATGGGCCCCGGGGGACGGGTCATGACAAATTAGTATCAGAGGAGTCGATTATACCGTAGAACATTGGACTCTGATCTTCTAACGATAATAGTGTTAAGTGTTACGAGTGTGGTTATCAGTTTAGGGAATCTAGTGTTGGTGCGGCGACCGACATATCCATACACCAGGACCCTGACATATGATTTCTGACTCAGTGCACGAAAACATTGATTGCGTGTGTGTTTTGAAAAGTTTTCTTTGTGATATTTTTGAGTCAGTTCACCAGGTATAACTTATTGATTGTGGCGCACTTGTTTCTTTTCAGGATGCCTCCACGTAGACATCCAACACAGGTTCCGGGTAGAGCGTGCCGTGACAGCCCACCGAGCGACGAGGCCTCGGTGCAGGGCCCTTTATCAGTAGAGGCACCAGCGGTACCATTACCCGTTGGGCCACCAATTCCACCATCCCTAGCAACAGAGAGTGCACGCCACTTGAGCGTTTTGTATGAGTTCTAGTGCCAGAGGCCACCTAAGTTCAGGGGTGAGACGGACCCACAGGCGGCTGAGGATTAGCTGGAGGTCGTGGTGAGAGTCTTCTAACTGGTAGGGACACCAGCTGATCTCATGGTGACTCTTGCCACCAGTTTTCTATAGGCAGTAGCAGGAAGATGGTGAAGCTTGATGCTCTAGGTTCACGATGAGATGACGCTTCTCTGGGCAGACTTTGAGAGGCTGTTTCGGGCAGAGTTTGTCCCAGCGACCCTTCGCGCAATTCACATACAGGAGATTCTTCATCTGCAATAGGGCAACATGACTGTCGCTCAGTACTGTAACACCCCAAGCTTCTATGGTACGCTTCTCTTTGAATAATGTGATAGCGTGTGTTGTACGCAACACCGAGTTCTAACACACCATAACTAATCAAACTAGCCGTTATGAATAGTAATACCTACTTTTTGAAATTATATATATTTTATATTTGAAAATGGACTTCATTTTTGGATTCGGAATATCGAATTTAGCCTAGGGTGAAATTTTGGTACATTTCGGATAACTTTCATATTTTGATGAATAGTGAAAATTACTAAATTTTAATTAAAAACAACTTTTTTAATCAAATTAATTACTAGTGATAAATTGTGAATTTGAGTGGTTTTAAAGTATATTTAGAATATATTTTTACCATTTAATATAATTTTGGTCATTGGACATAATTTTACAATTAAACCGAACATAAACAAGTGTCAATCTTTTGATAGTTATTATCTCTTAAAAACACGCTTTTTGTTTTAACAGCGGGAATTAATTTTAAATTAATTTCTGCCACTTCTGTGTTTTGAATTTAGGAAAATGGATTCCATATTTGGAATCAGGATGTCCAAATTATGTAAATAGGTAACTTTTATTTTTACACATTTTGAATAATTACTGCGGTAAATATTTTATTTACCATGGTTAAAGGGTAAATCCGGTAAATAAGGGTTAAAAAAATAATATTATAATAATACAAAATTACCCTAGAACGTGTCCTAACCTTATTGGTGGACACATACCCGACCATGGGCATCCTTGGGTCAATTTGGGGACCCCTTGGAGCCACTTGTATGTGGTAGGGACACTTTATATTAATAAAGTTAAAATAAAAATAAAAATGGCATAAGCTTACATCTTTTAGAAGAACAATTTTTACATAGGGTTATACATGTTGGATTTTCGATTATAAATATTCATTAGAAAGCTAAAAAGATTTCCTACATAATGATATTTTACTTATAATTTTTAGACATTAAATAATTTATTTTATTTATGACACAATGATGATGCAGTAATTACTATAATAGTGAACAATTAAAATAAGTGATATTATAAATACCCAAATAAATATAATATGAAACTTTTAATGAATTAAACTAATTTTCTAGGATAATATGATATATTAGTATTGATTTAATTGACTTTTTTCGAAGTAATAAATCTGTTATGAGTTTCACAAAAATCAACTAATGAATAGTGTCAAAATTGACATAAAAGAATTCTTAAAACAAATATTATATTATTAATTGATATTAAATTTCTAAAAATCTAAGGTTCGGCCAAGAGACTTATATCATGATAGGTTAATCATTAATGGACCACTTGGGGGTCTCTTGGATGTATATAGTAAGTTTATTAACCATAATATATAAAATACAAAGAGACATTGTAAAAGTGAAACTAATTAACTTAGAGTTAATACTTAAAGATAAGGTTAATATAGGTACCCAAACCTGTCTAAAATCTATTGGATGAGTTGATTTCGACCTATCCCCACCTCATCATTTGAATAGTCAACTTTGGAGCCTTTAGAAACCGAATATGAATTTATTATAAATTAATATTTCTAGCTTTTCCAAAGGTGCCCCTCACCCCTCTTATAAAAGGGCACTCCTCCTTCTCATTTCTTCACACCTCTAAAGCCTTTTGGTTCGGCCAAACTCTGCCCAAATACTCTCCCAACATCCCTCAATACAACCTAGAGGCCTTAGTTTGATCAGAAAGCCAACCTAAGGAGCCCTTTTGATCAAATCAAAAGGAAGAACCCGAAGAAGAGGTAATGATTTCACCACCCTTCTCCAAGTTCATTTCTTCTTCCACTTCTTCTTCCTTTGTTCTTACCATTCTAAAATAATAACTCCAGTATCTCACATATACTGTGATGTTATTATAAATATGGTACAATCATATTCAGTATTCTATCCACCCTTTGAATAACATGTCACCATACGTGTGTACGTACGGCTTACCGTCTCCACGTCGTGGTGTAATTGTTATTCAATATAATATTATTTGGATGGGTATAATAATGATGTGTAACTCATGTAAATAATAAATATAACATGTTAATGATTCTGTATATATGATATACCATCCATTTATATATTATTTTAATATCAAAAGAATGATATTGTCGCTCGTGCGTACGTACGGACTACCGTCTCCACGAACGCGATGAGATTCATTCTCCATCGTATCCATTCAAGTATAATTATCATTTTATGATTTAAAAATGATGTTTAAGGACTGTATATCATTCTGGATATGAATAAGATACAACAACCATGGCTTATGTAACAAAACATATAAAAGAAAATGAGTAAGTTAACTCCCGAAACGACGATAATTCTAAGATATTATTAACAAATCAATGTTAAAAGATCATATATGATATCATATTAATATATATGATTATTGTATAATTTAATAACAACTATTTCACCATTATACAGGAGGTTAACCTACCCCAACCAAGGAAAAGTACAAGGTAAGGGTTATTTCACAATCTCTTCATTATCCGAGGTTGTATTATACGTAATAATCTACTGGGATATCTTTATCATCCACATCCATGTTTCTTAAAAATGTATTTCAAAACATTTTTACTATTTACAAGAATATGGGTTAAAGTCATTTATACCCTTGTTTGACTTTTTATAAGAGGTTTATAAAGGAATCTTTCCATCGTTTTCAAAACAAGGTCCTTTTTAACCTTTTCGACAGAATTGAGGTAAGAATGTTTTTTTTTAACTTATACGGCGGGTGCGGTTATTTTCCGCCGTTATAAAATCTTCGAAGCTTTCCATACAAGCTTATAAGAATATTTTCAAAGAAAATGTTTTATTTTATATGGATCTTAAATGATTTCAAAATAAAAGGAGATACTTCTTTAAAAAGAATTTTGATTTCATCTATGTCAACATCCTTTGATGGATTTTAAGATTATTTGAAGTTGATTTATTATGATACAAAACTTCTATATTGTATTGAAGGTTTTGTGATATGTTTGACTGTGGATGTGCTATTTTTATACCATTCATAGTTTATTGTGAAAGTATTGACATTTCGTATGCTAGTTTTAATACGAATGTTTATGTTATGTTTAAACCTTTTCATATGGGAATGCATTGGACTTAATAAGTGACGGGTGGAGCCCGCTATAGCTCCTCGATGCATCGGTAGGTCTCATGAGACAAACTAGTGTCTTGGCACAAGGCCTTGACAAAATCTTATTTGTAGTCTTGGCACGAGGCCTTGGCTATGTGGTAATGATAGTCTGGCATTATGCATTCCAACATTATGAAAGTGGTTATTGATTTTTGCATGTGATTATTCGATTAGTAGAATATCCATGTGAATAAGTAAATGGCATTATTTCATTTTATTTATGCCATACCATGTTGAAAGTTCATGTTTAAAAGGCTTTTGTTTTAGTTATACATTGCCTTAAATGTTTATTCTTATTGATGAAAGTTTCCGCTATATTGTTATCCTTACTGGGCATTTGAGCTCACCCCTTTTCTATGTTTTATTTTTCCCAGGTAGTGAAGAAGTAATTTATGAATGACTTGCAGGGATATTATGAGGGGTTAATAGTGTGGATATGAAGACTTTGTTGTTGTAGTAGTTTTTCACTTTGAAATGTAATGTAAAACTTTATGATTATATCTAGTATTTCCAAGGCTACTAAACCAATCGGTCTTTCGAGATTTGATCTTTCTTGTGATCATGCCAATGTTATGTAATAATGCACCGACTCTGGGTAGCTGGGGTCGGGGCGTTACAGTTGGTATCAGAGGAAGTTTAGTACAAACCTTGGAAGCTAGATTTAGATAAACTCTGATTAGAGCACGTAGACCTAAGATGAACTTTGAGGATTAGTATAGAAGAACTTCCTAGAATTTTGGTATTGTAGAGATTTTGTGAGTTTTCCGAGCAATACATCCCTGTCTGGATACGAGCAGGTAGAGGCGGCTCTGGCACAGATGTACCTAGGGGTAAAACCCGAAAACACCGCTTTGAGCTAGACTCGAACGGGAACTGGTGCACGACAACGGGCCTTGCTGCACTCTTGGTTACGACACTCCCGGGGGATATGCTTAGGATAACTCTCATTATCTTTACAAATCATTATGAAGGGTTTATGAGTATATACTTCCTCAAAGAAAAACATTTTTATGATTATGGATTATATCCATAAATAGTTCAATTTATGTTAAGTGTTTTATAAGTATGGGATTATGTATTTTGATTCATAAACTGATCTAGTTTATGCCATTGTTTAGAAATGGCGCCTAGTGGAAGAAATGGAAACCGTATTAATGCGCGCACTCCATGTAGGGATTGCCCTCCTGCTCAAGATAATTATAGTGGGGCTGGTGATGCAACTGGTGCTGATCAACTAATCACCATACTGGGACAACTTACTCAGGTTATGAATAATAACCTTACCCGTATGGAGCACCCTGATCCGCAGCGTGGAGGATCAATGTTAGATCGATTCATGAGACAACAACCACCAACGTTCAATGGAAGTACAAATCCCTTAGTAGCTGAGCAGTGGATATTTTCCCTAGAGAAAATATTTCAGGCTTTGGGGAGTAGTGAAAGGGAAAAAGTTACCATGGCAGTTTACCGCCTCACTGGAGATGCTGATCAATGGTGGTCATTGATTCAAAACATGAAGGAAGATGATGAAGTATCAAACATGGAATGGAGGGAGTTCAAAGATCTGTTTTTAGAAAAATACTTTCCTCGCGACCATCGAGCAGATATGGAAAGGCAATTTCTGAGTCTGAGACAAAAGGAGGATGAGAATGTCACAAAGTATGAGGCTAACTTTACAAGGTTAGCGAGGTATGCTGGAGATTATATTCTCAACCCAAGAAGTAAGATTGATCGTTTCTTTGATGGGTTAAAACCATTTCTCCGTCGAGCATTAGTCTCACAATCCTTTTCGTCGTACGAAGACATTGTCTCATGTGCTATCAAGACCGAAAAAGAATTCTCTAAGTCTTATGACTTTAAAGCGAAGCAAGAGAAGAAGAGACCTGCTGATCAATCTGGGAATGGAAATAAGGGGAAGAAGGGAAAGGTTGAATATCCATCTTGTGGTAAATGCGGGAAGAAACATCCTGGTGCTTGCCTGAAGGGAATGGGAGTCTGTTACAAGTGTGGCGAAAAAGGCCACCAAGCTCATGATTGCAAGGGGAAGAAGGAAGCTACCAACGTTCAGTGCTACAATTGCAGGGAGATGGGGCATTATGCAAATGCATGTCCTAAGCGTCAGGAGAACTTACCTCAAAAAAGGCCAAGGGATCAAGGCCAGGCTTATGCTATCACTACTGCTGAGGTAGAAGCTCCGAAAGACGTGGTGGCAGGTAATTTAATGGTTTCCTCAAGTTTAGCAAATGCATTATTTGATTCTGGATCATCGCATTGTTTCGTATCTTCCCAGTTTGCTAAGAAAATTAGATATTTCCAATTTGATTTAATAAGGGAGTTGTCAGTTAAAACTCCTAAGGGAAGTATCGTTGCAACAAAGTTTTGTGAATCAGTCCCCATTAGAGCACATAAATTTTCTTTATCTGCTGATTTCATCGTCATACCTATGATTGAGTTTGATATAATCCTCGGTATGGACTGGCTTTCGGACTATGATGCGAAGATTTATTGTAAGAAGAAAGAGGTTACGATTCTTGATGATAATGATAAGGAACACCTTATTTTTAGAGCAGAATCGTCACCACCTAATTCTTATTTAGATCCACCCCCTGTAGCTCAACTTAATTCAATTATCGGGGAGGAAGAGAATGAAATAACTGTCAGTGAGGAAAGGAATGTTCAAATAGAGGATGTACCGATTGTGAAAGAATTTGTAGATGTATTTCCGGAAGATTTACCTGGACATCCTCCAGAACGAGAAGTTGAGTTTTCTATTGATTTGATTCCTGGATCAAGGCCTATATCGAAGACCCCTTATAGAATGGCCACTGTAGAGCTAGTCGAACTAAAGAAACAACTAGAGGAATTGAGTAATAAGGGATTTATTCGCCCTAGTGTTTCTCCATGGGGAGCCCCTGTTCTTTTTGTTAAAAAGAAAGATGGATCTATGAGGTTATGTATCGATTACAGGGAGATCAATGCTATAACGATAAAGAACAAGTATCCCCTACCTCGTATTGATGATTTATTTGACCAACTGCATGGAGCTCAATACTTTTCAAAGATTGACCTTCGATCTGGATACCATCAGTTGTGTGTAAAGAAGGAAGACATTCCGAAAACAGCATTTCGAACCAGGTACGGGCATTACGAGTTTACTGTAATGCCGTTTGGATTGACTAATGCACCCTCTGTATTCATGGATCTGATGAATAGAGTTTTCAAGGAGTATCTCGATGAATTTGTGGTGGTATTTATTGATGATATCTTGGTATACTCCAAAACCTACAAAGATCATGAAAATCACTTGCGCATTATCTTGAAGACTCTGAGGAGGCATGAATTATATGGGAAGTTTAGCAAGTGTGAATTCTGGCTTCAGGAGATTTCTTTTCTTGGCCATATTGTCTCTAAAGATGGAATCTCTGTTGATCCTTCTAAGACCAAGGCAATCCAAGAATGGCCAGCACCTACGAGTATAACTGAGGTACGTAGTTTTATTGGTTTGGCAGGTTATTATCGACGTTTCGTCCAGAATTTTGCCCGATTGGCTAACCCATTAACGAAGCTCACACGTAAAGGGGTTAAATTTGTTTGGACAAAAGAGTGTGAAGAATGTTTCGAAGAACTGAAGAGAAGATTAGTCAATGCTCCTATATTGACTCTACCATCGGGGAATGATGGGTTCGTTATTTATAGTGATGCATCAAAGAAATGACTTGGCTGTGTCCTTATGCAGAATGATAGAGTTATTGCCTATGCATCACGACAGTTGAAAATTCATGAACAAAACTATCCTACTCATGATCTTGAGTTAGCAGCTGTGATCTTTGCTTTGAAGATATGGAGGCACTACCTCTATGGTGAAAAATGTGAGATTTATACTGATCACAAGAGTTTGAAGTATATTTTCTCACAAAAAGAACTCAACATGAGGCAAAGGAGATGGCTTGAATTACTCAAGGATTATGATTGCACGATACACTACCACCCGGGGAAAGCAAACAAAGTAGCAGATGCTTTGAGCAGAAAAGACCATGGAGTTCTGAACATGATGAGAATTGAAAGGGATCCAATTTTCATGGATCTAGAGAAGATGGACATGGGAATAACCAGGGAAGGTGAAACATCAATGCTTTTTCAAATGGTTGCCAAACCATCTTTACTAGAAAGGATTAAGAGTTCCCAGACCGATGATGAAGAATTTCAGAAGAAGATTAAAGCTGTGAATGATGGGAGATTGAGAGACTTTGTGTATGAAGATGGAATTTTGAAATTCGGGAAGAGACTTTGTGTTCCCAATATACCTGATCTAAAAAGGGAATTGCTGGATGATGCTCATAGTTCCAATTTCTCTATACACCCTGGGAGCACCAAAATGTATAGAGATTTGAAGGAACATTTTTGGTGGGACAACATGAAGAGGGAGATTGCTGATTTTGTGTCAAGATGTATGGTTTGTCAACAAGTGAAAGCTGGAAGGCAACATCCTGGAGGAGTCATGCAACCGCTTCCCATACCGGAGTGGAAATGGGACAATATTACAATGGACTTTGTCATGGGGCTACCAAAGACTCCTAGAAGGAACGATGCAATATGGGTTATTGTTGATCGTCTTACCAAGTCAGCACATTTTCTTGCTATAAGAGAAGATCTACCCCTGGAACGTCTAGCAAGACTATACATTAATGAAGTTGTGAGACTTCATGGAGTACCCTTATCAATTGTTTCTGATCATGATCCCCGTTTTACTTCAAGATTCTGGAAAAGTCTTCAGAAATCCCTGGATACAGAACTTCATTTGAGCACTGCTTACCACCCTCAAACAGACGGACAATCAGAACGGACTATTCAAACCTTAGAAGACATGTTGAGATCTTGCTCACTTGATTTTCAGGGTATGTGGGATCAATATTTACCACTGGTAGAATTTTCCTATAACAATAGCTTCCATTCGAGTATACAAATGGCACCATATGAAGTGTTATATGGAAAGAGATGTCGTACACCAACCTGTTGGGATGACGTTGGTGAAAGAAAACTTGTAGGCCCAGAACTGGTGGAGGAAACGGTGGAAAAGGTGAAAGTAATCCAAAATCACATCAAAGCAGCTCAAAGTAGGCAGAAGAGCTATGCCGATAATCGAAGGAAGGATTTGGAATTTCAAGTCGGTGATCATGTTTTCCTGAAGGTATCTCCGTGGAAGGGAGTCATACGTTTTGGTAAGAAAGGTAAATTGAGTCCCAGGTACATCGGACCTTTCGAAATTCTAGAACGAATTGGGGCTGTAGCTTACCGATTGGCAATGCCGCCAAGTCTCTCCAAAGTTCACGATGTGTTCCACGTATCTCTGTTGAGAAAATACATGCCTGACCCAACGCATGTACTAACCTATGAGGAATTAGAACTGGAACCCGATCTGTCTTATTGCGAAGAGCCCGTCAGGATTCTTGATACAAGAGAACAAGTACTGAGAAACCGGACGACGCGTCTGGTAAAAGTTTTGTGGAGAAATCATAAGATGGAAGAGGCAACGTGGGAACCCGAGGAACTTATGATGAAGAACCACCCGAGTCTTTTTATGCAGTAATACCCTAGAAATTGCGAGGACGCAATTATTTGAAGGAGGGGAGAATGTAACACCCCAAGCTTCTATGGTACGCTTCTCTTTGAATAATGTGATAGCGTGTGTTGTACGCAACACCGAGTTCTAACACACCATAACTAATCAAACTAGCCGTTATGAATAGTAATACCTACTTTTTGAAATTATATATATTTTATATTTGAAAATGGACTTCATTTTTGGATTCGGAATATCGAATTTAGCCTAGGGTGAAATTTTGGTACATTTCGGATAACTTTCATATTTTGATGAATAGTGAAAATTACTAAATTTTAATTAAAAACAACTTTTTTAATCAAATTAATTACTAGTGATAAATTATGAATTTGAGTGGTTTTAAAGTATATTTAGAATATATTTTTACCATTTAATATAATTTTGGTCATTGGACATAATTTTACAATTAAACCGAACATAAACAAGTGTCAATCTTTTGATAGTTATTATCTCTTAAAAACACGCTTTTTGTTTTAACAGCGGGAATTAATTTTAAATTAATTTCCGCCACTTCTGTGTTTTGAATTTAGGAAAATGGATTCCATATTTGGAATCAGGATGTCCAAATTATGTAAATAGGTAACTTTTATTTTTACACATTTTGAATAATTACTGCGGTAAATATTTTATTTACCATGGTTAAAGGGTAAATCCGGTAAATAAGGGTTAAAAAAATAATATTATAATAATACAAAATTACCCTAGAACGTGTCCTAACCTTATTGGTGGACACATACCCGACCATGGGCATCCTTGGGTCAATTTGGGGACCCCTTGGAGCCACTTGTATGTGGTAGGGACACTTTATATTAATAAAGTTAAAATAAAAATAAAAATGGCATAAGCTTACATCTTTTAGAAGAACAATTTTTACATAGGGTTATACATGTTGGATTTTCGATTATAAATATTCATTAGAAAGCTAAAAAGATTTCCTACATAATGATATTTTACTTATAATTTTTAGACATTAAATAATTTATTTTATTTATGACACAATGATGATGCAGTAATTACTATAATAGTGAACAATTAAAATAAGTGATATTATAAATACCCAAATAAATATAATATGAAACTTTTAATGAATTAAACTAATTTTCTAGGATAATATGATATATTAGGATTGATTTAATTGACTTTGTTCGAAGTAATAAATCTGTTATGAGTTTCACAAAAATCAACTAATGAATAGTGTCAAAATTGACATAAAAGAATTCTTAAAACAAATATTATATTATTAATTGATATTAAATTCCTAAAAATCTAAGGTTCGGCCAAGAGACTTATATCATGATAGGTTAATCATTAATGGACCACTTGGGGGTCTCTTGGATGTATATAGTAAGTTTATTAACCATAATATATAAAATACAAAGAGACATTGTAAAAGTGAAACTAATTAACTTAGAGTTAATACTTAAAGATAAGGTTAATATAGGTACCCAAACCTGTCTAAAATCTATTGGATGAGTTTCTTTCGACCTATCCCCACCTCATCATTTGAATAGTCAACTTTGGAGCCTTTAGAAACCGAATATGAATTTATTATAAATTAATATTTCTAGCTTTTCCAAAGGTGCCCCTCAGCCCTCTTATAAAAGGGCACTCCTCCTTCTCATTTCTTCACACCTCTAAAGCCTTTTGGTTCGGCCAAACTCTGCCCAAATACTCTCCCAACATCCCTCAATACAACCTAGAGGCCTTAGTTTGATCAGAAAGCCAACCTAAGGAGCCCTTTTGATCAAATCAAAAGGAAGAACCCGAAGAAGAGGTAATGATTTCACCACCCTTCTCCAAGTTCATTTCTTCTTCCACTTCTTCTTCCTTTGTTCTTACCATTCTAAAATAATAACTCCAGTATCTCACATATACTGTGATGTTATTATAAATATGGTACAATCATATTCAGTATTCTATCCACCCTTTGAATAACATGTCACCATACGTGTGTACGTACGGCTTACCGTCTCCACGTCGTGGTGTAATTGTTATTCAATATAATATTATTTGGATGGGTATAATAATGATGTGTAACTCATGTAAATAATAAATATAACATGTTAATGATTCTGTATATATGATATACCATCCATTTATATATTATTTTAATATCAAAAGAATGATATTGTCGCTCGTGCGTACGTACGGACTACCGTCTCCACGAACGCGATGAGATTCATTCTCCATCGTATCCATTCAAGTATAATTATCATTTGATGATTTAAAAATGATGTTTAAGGACTGTATATCATTCTGGATATGAATAAGATACAACAACCATGGCTTATGTAACAAAACATATAAAAGAAAATGAGTAAGTTAACTCCCGAAACGACGATAATTCTAAGATATTATTAACAAATCAATGTTAAAAGATCATATATGATATCATATTAATATATATGATTATTGTATAATTTAATAACAACTATTTCACCATTATACAGGAGGTTAACCTACCCCAACCAAGGAAAAGTACAAGGTAAGGGTTATTTCACAATCTCTTCATTATCCGAGGTTGTATTATACGTAATAATCTACTGGGATATCTTTATCATCCACATCCATGTTTCTTAAAAATGTATTTCAAAACATTTTTACTATTTACAAGAATATGGGTTAAAGTCATTTATACCCTTGTTTGACTTTTTATAAGAGGTTTATAAAGGAATCTTTCCATCGTTTTCAAAACAAGGTCCTTTTTAACCTTTTCGACAGAATTGAGGTAAGAATGTTTTTTTTTAACTTATACGGCGGGTGCGGTTATTTTCCGCCGTTATAAAATCTTCGAAGCTTTCCATACAAGCTTATAAGAATATTTTCAAAGAAAATGTTTTATTTTATATGGATCTTAAATGATTTCAAAATAAAAGGAGATACTTCTTTAAAAAGAATTTTGATTTCATCTATGTCAACATCCTTTGATGGATTTTAAGATTATTTGAAGTTGATTTATTATGATACAAAACTTCTATATTGTATTGAAGGTTTTGTGATATGTTTGACTGTGGATGTGCTATTTTTATACCATTCATAGTTTATTGTGAAAGTATTGACATTTCGTATGCTAGTTTTAATACGAATGTTTATGTTATGTTTAAACCTTTTCATATGGGAATGCATTGGACTTAATAAGTGACGGGTGGAGCCCGCTATAGCTCCTCGATGCATCGGTAGGTCTCATGAGACAAACTAGTGTCTTGGCACAAGGCCTTGACAAAATCTTATTTGTAGTCTTGGCACGAGGCCTTGGCTATGTGGTAATGATAGTCTGGCATTATGCATTCCAACATTATGAAAGTGGTTATTGATTTTTGCATGTGATTATTCGATTAGTAGAATATCCATGTGAATAAGTAAATGGCATTATTTCATTTTATTTATGCCATACCATGTTGAAAGTTCATGTTTAAAAGGCTTTTGTTTTAGTTATACATTGCCTTAAATGTTTATTCTTATTGATGAAAGTTTCCGCTATATTGTTATCCTTACTGGGCATTTGAGCTCACCCCTTTTCTATGTTTTATTTTTCCCAGGTAGTGAAGAAGTAATTTATGAATGACTTGCAGGGATATTATGAGGGGTTAATAGTGTGGATATGAAGACTTTGTTGTTGTAGTAGTTTTTCACTTTGAAATGTAATGTAAAACTTTATGATTATATCTAGTATTTCCAAGGCTACTAAACCAATCGGTCTTTCGAGATTTGATCTTTCTTGTGATCATGCCAATGTTATGTAATAATGCACCGACTCTGGGTAGCTGGGGTCGGGGCGTTACAGTACTCAACGAGGTTCACTGACCTCTCACAATACTCCACTGATATGGTGCGAGACCCATTCTTCAGGGCCCAGACCTTTGAGCAGGGACTCAAACGGGAGATAAGGACTTTGATGATTTCTCTGAGCATCCCGACGCAGGCAGGGGTATTAGAGCGAGCCCTCTTAGTGGAGAGTTTTCTTGCTGAGTAGTCACCAGCAGTGAGACCCACCACTGGACGTCATGTAGCGGAGTCTTTTGCAGCTGGTAGCAGACAAATGTCACAGAGGTCCAAGAGGACCAGACCTATAGGTGGACGACCGCAATATTTAGGGTCGGTTGTGCGGGGCACCTGAGACAGAGCCAGTCATGTGAGGAGCAGGCAGTGTTACGCATGTGGCAGGCAGAGTCACGTGGCTCATGACTGCCCGCCCCCCCCGTACGGATGATCAGCAGATGGTCAAAGGATCGCCCAGGCAGAGACAGAGGTTCGACCAAGGAGGTCCGCAGGGAATAGACAGACGTGACAGAGGAGTTGGCTGTGTAGCTGGTGGTGGGAGACGATTCGAGGTGTTACCGCCACCACCACCAGGTGGTCCACCCTGACCACAGGGAGCAGGTGGATAGGGGCGAGCTCAGCTCCAGGCAGCTGAGACCTACGACCATGGCGCTCCGGAGATGATATGAGGTGTGATCTGTGTCTACTCCACCTTAGTTGCAGTACTTATAGACACAGATGCTAGTCATTATTTTATTTCCACTACCCTCGTTTGGAGCTCAAAGATTCTGGTGGATTCGTTGGCTCGATCCTTACGGCTAGAGACTCATACGGGAGAGAATTCGACGATTAAACATTGGTGCTAGAAGTGTGAGATTACTCTAGGAGGTGAGAGCTTCAGTTGAGATCTTCTAGTAGTGGTGTCAAGGCCTTACGACACCATCTTAGGTATGGATTGGTTATCTACAGTTCATGCCCAGATCGACTGCATTAGGCGCAAAGTGCGGTGTATCCACGAGGATGAGACTAGGTTTACCTTCACCGACGAGAAGGGAGCCTTTGCAGCACAGGATGAACTTACCCGGAGGAGAGTGCAGCCGATCACTCATTAGTTGGATATCCTTACCCTCAGAGTGGTTGATGTAGAGAGTCTGAGCTATCCTGTAGTGGTGGACCAGTATGCAGATGTCTTCCCTGATGATGTTCCGGGTCTACCTCCTCATAGAGAGGTGGAATTTTACATTGACTTGTACCCCGGGATGACACTGATATCTAAACCAATGTATCAGATGGCTCTCACGGAGCTTTGTGAGCTGCGGGTATAGTTTGAGGACTTACAAGGGAAGGGGTTCATTCATCCTAGTGTTTCTCCTTGGGCAGCCCCGATTTTGTTCACCAAGAAGGTGGATGAGAGCTTGAGACTTTGTGTTGACTATCGGCGCCTGAACCAGGTGATTGTGAAGAAAAAGTACCCACTCTCGAGGATTGAAGACCTCTTTGATTAGCTGAAGGGAGCACAGTGGTTCTCGAAAATAGAACTCAGATCTGGATATCACCGGCTCAGAGTGCGGGACAAGGATGTGCAGAAAACGACTTTCAGATGTTGTTATGACCATTACGAGTTCTTGGTTATGCCATTCGGTGTGACCAATTCTTTAGTAGTGTTCATGGGACTCATGAACATGATCTTTTAGCCATACCTTGATTGCTTTGTAATAGTATTCATCGTTGACATTCTGGTCAACTCGGCTACCGAGGAGGAGCATGCCTATCATTTGCAGATAGTTCTGGACACACTCTGAGAGCACTTGCTTTATGGTAAGCTCTCGAAGTGCCAGTTCTGGATCCAAGAGGTTCATTTTCTAGGACATGTCATCTCGGAGGCTGGAGTTGTGGTAGATCTAGCAAAGATTGAGGTGGTACTTGCTTGAGAGCCACCTAGGAGTGTGACAGAGGTACGAAGTTTCCTGGGTTTGGATGGATACTACCAGAGATTTGTGCCAGATTTCTCCAGAGTTGCAGCACCTTTATTAGTGTTGACGAAGAAGAGGCAGCCCTTTGCGTGGTTGGAGAGATTCCAGTGGAGTTTTCAAGAGCTGAGGCAGAGGCTGACTAGTGCCCCCATCTTGAGGCTTCCAGAGGAGGGCATTGGGTACGTAGTCTACTGTGACGCATCAGGGATTGGGCTAGGATGTGTCCTGATGCAGGAGAAAGCAGTTATCGCTTATGGTTCTAGACAGCTAAGACAACATGAGTAGAACTATGCTACCCATGACCTTGAGTTAGCAGTCGTGGTCTTCACTTTGAAGATGTGGCGACACTATCTGATGGGCGAGCGTTTTACGGTCTACTCTGATCACCAGAGTCTAAGATATATCTTCTCCTAGAAGGACCTGAACCCGAGACAACGACGTTGTCTTGAGTTCCTCCAGGACTATGACTTTGAGATAGTCTATATTCTTGGGAAGGGGAACGTTGTAGCAGATGCACTCAGCAGGAGATCTGGTATACAACTGTCAGGTTAGGTGACAGAGCAGCTGATCGATTTACAGATATCCTTTGTGGAATGAGATGGAGCAGCTTTTCTTCAGTCTCTTATAGTCACTCCCTCACTTCTTCAGCAATTCAGGGAGGCACAACATGAGGACACTGACTGTTAGGCTCGACGTGTTCAGATATCCATAGGGCATGCACCTGATGGATTTTCTGAAGGTGGAGAGCATGTCATCCTCTTCAGAGGGCGTACTATGGTACTGATGGATTTATGGGAGGAAGTGTTGAGGGAGTTTCATACGTCCCCTCTAGAGGTACATCCAGAAGAGGTGAAGATGTAACAGGACCTCTGACGACAACACTAGTAGCCAGGAATGAAGAAAGCAGTAGCAGATTTTGTCTCTCGGTGCCTCACTTGTCAGCAAGTGAAGGTGGACAGGTACCAGCAGACTTAGTTCAACCTTTATAGGTCCCAGAGTGGAAGTGAGACGGGATATCCATTAACTTTATGACAAGACTTCCACGTACATCCAGGGGTCATGATTCTATCTGGGTGATCGTCAACCGAATCACCAAGTCAGCCCACTTTCTACCAATCAGAGAACAAGGTTCAGTAGAGAGCTTGGGACACCTCTATGTGCAGAAGATTGTGCAGCTACATGGATTACCCTTGAGGATTGTCTCCGATCGTGATACAAGTTTTACTTCCTGTCTATAGAAGGGGTTGTATGAGGATTTTAGGATGCAACTTCATTTGAGCACCGCCTTCCATCCTCAGACGGATGGCCAGACTGAGCGGACCATTCAGACCCTCGAGGACATGTTGTGTGCTTGCGTCCTCGACTTCGGTCACAGCTGAGAGGATCACTTTCCCTTGGTGGAGTTTTCATACAACAACAATTATCACTCCACCATTGAGATGACACTATTCGAGGCTCTGTACGACTGACCTTGCAGATCGCCTTTGTGCTGGACTGACCCGGTAGAGTCAGTACTCGTGGGACCAGAGATGGTACGGGCTACCACGGAGAAGGTGTAGATCATCCATAAGTGGATGAAGACTGCATAGAGTAAGCAGAAGTCTTATGCCGATAGGATACAGAGACCTCTGGAGTTCGAGGATAGTGACCATATCTTTCTACGGGTCTCACCTCGACGAGGTTTGCAGGGGCGACAAATTATCTCTGTGGTTCATCGGAACCTTTCAGGTCCTCAGTAGAGTTGGCGAGGTGAATTCCCATCTAACACTTCCCCCTCACTTGCACTGGGTGCACACCGTTTTCCATGTATCCTAGTTGACGAGATACGTACACGATCCATCTCACATCATCGACCATGGTGAGCTAGACATCGATGATGGGGTGACGTTTACGAAGGTTCCAGTAGAGATCGAGGATCGACAAGAGCGGGTCCTTCATGGGCGGTCGATACCTCTGGTGCGTGTTCGCTAGCAGTACGGGAACCTCCAGGAGAGCACATGAGAGTGAGAGGCTTAGATACGTGCTCAGTACCCCCACTTGTTCCTTTAGTTTGAGTTATGGATTACGGAGAC